>CM070589.1:78416996-79050328 GCA_036346355.1 Rhipidocladum racemiflorum
AAAACGACAGATATTACCAAACTGGAGGGAGTAGTATGCTGGTATTGGTGAAAAGAAAGCAACAGTAGAGTCTTCAAACACACATGGTTGACCCATAGAGAAATCATTGAATCAATCAAATATGAGGTGTCAAATTGGAGCTTCGTAGGAGCAATGGAAATTAAGAAACTACTAACAAGGCTACACTCGCAGACCTAACACATCTTCTTCTTTTTTTTTTTTGCTTTTAGTGTCTGTACAAAAATCTGGTGCATTTTCATGCACCATATGATTTTTTTTGCTTTTTGCTAATATATTCATAGCTTATGCTGTCTTAAAAAAAAGAGACATCAGCAGCAAGAGGGAGAAGTCTCGTTGATGGCGCAAGAAAGAAGCTCGCGACCGATGGGTGCATGGTCAGAAGTCCCGACTAAATTTCGCAAAAAAAAATTAAAATTATAACAACGTTACTGTCATGATAAAAAGCTAACTAGCAAATTTCAACCGAATGGAAAATAGTGCAAACCACGTTAGAAACTTTTAAAAAATTTTGTGGATAGTCCTGACATATCCATAATATTCTCATAAAAATTTCAAATGATTATCAAGCTTGAGGAATTTCCAAAAATTCGGATAGTACTACTGAGGACTGACGTGCAAATTTTAACTGGATGAAAAACGGTTCAAACCACGTTAAAATTTTTTAAAAATTTTTGTGGATGATCCTGATGCATCACTATTGTTCCCATAAAATTTTCATAGCATGATCAAACATGTACAATTTTATAAAAATCTGAGAGTGTTTCTGCTATTTTTATGAAACATCTCAAAAATACGAGTTTTCAACAAATTTTCATGAAAGATGTCATTCTTAAGGGTTATTGACCTAAATCCGATCAAATTGGTCCTCAAAATTCAAAATTCGGTCAAAAATCCACAATGGTTTGTGAGATCAGATCACCTTTTATTTGGACCTTTAGCCATTATGTATTAGGAAATATTGAAATCTTGGTGTGTGAGTAACTACTACAAAAGAGATTATATTAGACACCTCCTTACTAACGGTTTTAAACACAAGCTGTCGACGATTGGGGAGCAGGTCCCCGCCGAGCTTACTTAGTTGACTGAGGGATCAACTCTGTCCCCTTCTTGCGTAAAGGGTTGCTCCGAAGGATACCTGATTTCACTGGGCTAGAACACACTCAGAGAATGACACAGGGATTTATCCTGGTTCGGGCCTCTCACGGGGGAGATAATAACCCTACTTCAGCGTGGTGTGTATTGTATATGTGTTAACTGCGTGTCAAGCGCCCCTCCCTCCAATGTCTGGGATGTATTTATAATTTACAAGGGTATCGTGTCGATTATGGCCCACGCAATGCACGTCTGACCGTGTCCAACATGGTTGTAACCGAATCCTACATTTATGCTACGTCCGCGTAATGGGCGCAACGGCCCTTCGGGGTGGCACGATTATCGCCGTAACCGTTAGTCACAACCTCTGACCACGTAGCCAGAGCATGAGCTTGGGCCGAGCTAATTTGACCCAATCCGGAGCAAGTTCGCCCGAGCAACGTGCTCGGGCGTTAACCGAGCTACGAGCATGCGCCGGACGGGCAAGCCGAGCAGCGGTGCTCGACCTTTCTTGGGTCATTGTGAGACCCTCACTTTTATGCTACAGTGCAAACATAAAAGCAAGGTTCTAATGTGCATACTGTACCATTCCCATGATCAGTGGCTGGCACGCACAAAACACAATTTGGAATCACAACCATACAAAAGTTTCATATTTTATTACAGCGGAAGTATTGATACAATATGACCGACAAGGTCGACTAAACATAGCCAAAAGAATCAGATGTCTTGTAGTTTGGCACATAATCCACAGGCAACTGACAAGGTAAAGCCTTAGAAAGAAATGTCGTCAATAATCCCGTTTTCCTGCGTCAGAGTAATTGTCGAGATATCCTGTCTAAAAACAACAACAGTAGCAAGGGTGAGTACGTTGCGTACTCAGCAAGACTTGTAGTGTTTGCAAAACCTGAAATATATGCAAGCTGAATAGAAAGTGGGTTTCTACGGTTGTTTTGTGTAAAGCGAAGATTTGAATTGTAAATACTGAATAGTAATGGAAAGCATAAACTGAATTTAAAACAGTTTGATAAGTAATCAAAATATCAAGTATTGACAGAAATAACAATAAATTACTCACGGCCCTTTTGTGAGTAAAGATAACGGAAAAGACCCTCCATGGTCTTATACGAACAAATATAACAATAAGTGACATTTAACAAATGTGAATCACTTTCCAAATCATTTTATCAAGAGTTTTAGAAAATAGAAAACAACTAACTTAGTGTGGGTTCACCAAGTCGTCCATCACCGTGGACACGGCTAATCGATTAGTTTAGTCTCTGCAGAGTTGTACAGCTTTACCCACAAGATATGTTCTCCCTTTGTGGCAGTACATTAGCACACTTCCTTTGGTGTGCCGCCAGAGAGTTCATAACGAAACTGTTCGTTACTTGGACTTTAACTTTGCACTAGCCCAATGACGTTACCCCTGGCTATGATGGAAGCAAACAAACGGTGAAGCAATAGTATTCAGGAGCCCGCGGCTCAAATGGTACAACAACAGCCCCAAATTCATAGCCAGCGTACCGTTACAACGGCAGATGCCAACACCTCGGTGATGACACCTCCCTCGAGCAAACCAATATTCGAATGCCCGTGCTACAACCGCCTACCAATGTGCAAAGCTAATCCCCAAATAATTTAATAAGTTAAGACTGTCGATCCAAGATTTGTGGATGTACGGTTATCTTGGATCGCGGGACACCATGTTCGGTCCTTAAAATGACATGGGCGATAACTCCACCTAGCTACGCATTACGTTAAAACATGTACAACCGGCTATTGCCAATAATCACCCACATCAAAACAGTAGTTTTATTTTCATTTTTATCAAACTACCAGTATCCTTTACTGCTTAAATAAACCATAAAAGATTTCATAAGGAAAAGTGTGGGTGTAAACGTTTTCAACGTTGATCTAAAGCAGTGCTAAGCATTTGCAGGTTAATAAGCGATTATACCCAGTTCAAAGAACTTAACCAATCCTATGGTTTTCATGGATCGTATGTCAACATGATTAAGGGAATCCATCAATTTGGGTTATAACTACCAAGTAACACAAAATAAGGTTTTATCGAAATATGAGCATGCAGGAAGATTCTTAATCACATTTTAATGGATTATGAAATCTGGGATCAAGAATGATCAAAGGGGTGCTTGCCTTGCTATTTGTTGTCTTTAGCGATGAGTCGAAGACGTAATCTTGAGATTGTCGATGACGAAGTCCGAGACATCGGATTCTACACGTCGTATAACGGAAAAGATAGCAAATGGCAAATAACAGTTTCAATAAGGGCAAAAGGAAATCAGATGGAAAATCAAATAACAAACATTACATTAAACAAGCACGAATGAGGATTAGGGCTTGTGAACGTATAAGTGTGTTACTTCTATAATCTTTATCATTGATTAACGGTTTAAGGGTTGCATCGCATATGACACATATTCCTTATGATTCATTCTATTTTATTTTACGAATTCAGGAAGCTAAGATTGTATGATTTAATATACTATAATTCATTTTCAGGGTGTGAAGTTGTTTGGACTAATATGAATTAGTACATGAAATAGCAGGGGTGAGAATAACTACAAATTGCATGGTTATGTTTTAAAATGGGATTCAGATGCAAAGCAGGATATAATAGGAATATTTATATAGAACAGGGTAATCTGTCTCAGAAGGTATCCTAAGGATGATCTTACATGTATTAAGGTCTATTGTTAATGTTCTGTCTATCGAACGGAAGTATGTGTCAATTAAGGGCTAAATGTACAGTATACGTATAATTAAATTATATACATGAGAACATAATAAGCTAATGTTAAATATGATTATCATTGTAGTATTAAGTGACTATGTTTTATAGATTGGATACAAAACACCCATATATGTATTGTGATTATGTCCTCAAAGGGTATATATAGTAAAAGCATGAGTATCAACTAACTTAGTTCAATCTTAATCAATCATACCAAATCCTTGCATAAATGGAATACTCATTTTTATATAGACATCTATTATTTCTATTATCCCTTTTATTTCCCATTTCCTTATCCATTCGGCTGAACCCATCTAGCAACTTCCACTCGGTCTCTGTTTACTTCTTCTCCCCTGTGCATTCGAGCTCCACGCCCGATCTTCCCTGAGTGCTGCCGTCGCCGGATTTCTTCTTCACCACCGCCTCCACCAGTGCCTCCGGTCGGACCTGCTATGGCTCTAGGATTCGGCTCGACCGCACCATGCGCAGGGCCTCGCCTTCACCACCCCCCGCCGGTTCGCTCTCGGGGCCAGCCATGGCCGCACCCTCACGCGCGTGAGCGCGGTTGCCCCCAGGCTGCGCCGGTCGACCGCCACCGACACTGGTCTCCCTTTTCTGCTCCGATCATCTACGGTTTGATTTTCCACCCCTCCTCCATACTCTCGATTAGGGTTGGTAACCCTAATCCTCTCCATCTGTGGATGCCGATTCTCCCCCTTCTCTGCTTCTTGTGCCTGATGATATTGGCTAGGGTTTTGAGTGAGGTTTCGGTATTTTTCTAGCTTAATCCTCCTCTCCTTGTTGTCGCTTGCACCGAATGATGTTGTCTCGGTTTTGATTTAGGATTTGATGGTTCCTAAATTAGTTGCCCCTTTTTCTCTAAATGCCGAATCCTTCACTGTGGTTGGGACGATTCTATGACGCTTGATGCTAGGGTTTTATGATGCTTTGAGATTAAAATGTTAATACTGAGATCATGCTTTCATTGATCTGTGATACTTAGAGGTTTGCTGGGGATCCTTTATACTAATTATCATATGGATGGATTTAGCAGACGATGTTTAGGTGGATGTTAAATATGATTGAGGATCTCTAAGTGCTTAGGTATATCATGAGGATGTTGATTCCTTTATTGTTCTACCTACATGGTAGATAATACATGCTGCTATGCTACTGATTACCTCCCTGAATATCTAATTGAAGTATGATGACAGTAGCTTAGAATCGATTGCATGAATTGTGTGCGATTCTGGGTTTGAGCCGAGGTTGAATCCTCTGATCTATGATGCGCTTGAATGATTTACTGAAAATTGGTTTCATGGATTTATTGTGGATTAACTGGGCTTTGCAGATGATGAATAGTTTGATGCTAGGCTATGATTGATGATGTCTAAATGTCTAGATATGATATGATAACAGCGACTTCCTAAAATCTTATTTACATGGCAAATGATGATCTTGATGCCATATTTTTCCTATTAGCCGAGACTATATGTTGATGGATCATGATCTGAGTTATATGAACTGATGAATTGAACGACATGATCTATTGAGTACTTTCAGTACTTTCTTCATGGACGGATTGGCTTAGTAAATGATAAATATTTTGATGCTAGGCTGGGCTGAATGATTCTTGAATGTCTTGGTAGAACGTAATAAAAATGGCTCAATGATTCATTTGCAATGAACTGATGCCCTGACCTAGGATTGAACTATTTTTCTTTGGTCGATGATGATTCAAACCTTAATCATTTTACGAGTTGGATGGTGTCGTGGCGAAACCCTTGATTTGCAATACGCCGGGGGAGTATTTGCAAATTGGAGGGGACGCATGACACAACCCTCGTGATTATCTGTTATGCATCTAAACTGAGGCCATTTTTCCTATGCTTTCCCCTTTCATCCCTCTACTGTTATTTTCTAATTTAGCTCATTTCCAATCTCCCTGGGTATGATATGGTACTCCTAATGGAATCAAATTTGTGGGAACTTACTTGAGTAACAAGGGGATGGATAGATATTGGTTCAGCTTGTTTCCCCCTTCTTGCTCCTGGGGTCAGCGTCTGGACATAAACTCTCCTGGCTGCTTCTTACTTGTGTTGATGTGCTCCCTTATTGATGGCTCCGGCTGGTCTGCCTGAACGTTGCTTTGCTTCTATTGTTCTTGTGTCTTGGGTGGCTTACTGGAAAAAGCTTGCTTAGTGGCCTCCTAGATGAAGCTTGGCTGGTTTATATATAGCATGGCTATGGCGGTGTGAGCAGGGTTTGAAAGAGGAGCTCGGTCCAATGGTCTCTTCTTGGCTGAATCGAACGTTCATTTACTAGCTCTTGGTTTGTGTGGTCTGTCGGTGGCTGGCCTGAGCTCTAGAGGTTTCAGTTAGAGTCACTTTATCTGAATACTTAAAACGCTCTTTACCTTGTGACTCCCTTAGATGGGTCCAGGCTAATTTACGCATAAAGCATGGCAATGGAAATTTAATAGTGTTCGAATGGGGGCACTTCCTTGCACACATTAATTGATTTGTCGTGCATTAGCCTTAGTCTGGGACCATGTGCTTGGCCGGCTGGCTTGTTCTGGGGAGTTCGGCTGGACTTGATATTGTAGCCGATTCTGGAAAGGACTGTGCTGTCCTGTGGGCACTGTTACTTGGCTTATCCCTTTTCACTGTGGTTTTACTATTTACTGCGGTAAAATATTTTTACCCCGCGATATTTTCTAAATAATCGCGTCTACGGCTCAACAGGTTTGTTATTGCCGAATGATGCAATCCTAATCGCGAGAGGAGCCAGATTGGCCCCCGGACAATCTAGGGTACCTCATTGAGCGATTCAACTTAGCTGACGGCCACTCTTTCTCTATTCATTTATTGTATTTAATTTAATGCATTTGCTTTATGCTTAATCTCATACGTAAACAATTTAATTTGCAGGCTCTCAAATGCAGATCAAATCAGCACAGGAGCTGAAACTTGTAGTTTTGTAATTTACTTTTTGAGATGTAAGTTGTAACCAAATATGTAATTGGATAGTTATGTGAGTTGTAATTGTGATTGCATATGT
Source organism: Rhipidocladum racemiflorum (assembly GCA_036346355.1). Taxonomy (NCBI): domain Eukaryota; kingdom Viridiplantae; phylum Streptophyta; class Magnoliopsida; order Poales; family Poaceae; genus Rhipidocladum; species Rhipidocladum racemiflorum. The sequence goes on from CM070589.1 coordinate 78,423,928, forward strand.
AATCGAATGATTGTATTGAGTTGTATTCCAGATAATTGTTGTATGTCTGTGAGGATCTTTGGATTTCCTATGTATTGTAGATGTGAACTACGATGTATCAATAAAGTTTGTGTTGCAGTTCAATTCTTTGATTCAATCCTTTGCAATGATTGTTTCTGATCAGCAAATGGCAATTGGTTTATTTTATCTTATTACCATTTTCTTCTGTAACTTTTTTTTTTATTTCAGGAATTCAATTATCTTTTAACAAAAGCTTTTAAGATATTAATAAATCAAATTCACATTTAAATATTTTATTTTTACTGTTTAATTAATTCAGGGATGTTACAGTCATCCTCGGGAACGACCTCCGAGGTGCGCGAGGTCGGGACGAGCTCGGTCGTCGTGGCATTATGGTAATTAGGGAAATTATCCAATCCTCGACACAAGCCGTTTGTGATAAGTCTCGGGCACATCACAAACAGTTTTATCCACGAACCGTCTATGATGAGCTCCTGTAGGTGGCGTGCGCGTATGCAGTATGCTGCCTATATCTCGGGGAAGAATCTCCCTTCCCACAGGCACGGTGGTAGTCGATCTCCAGCTTTTAGTGCATTGTTTGAACGAACAATGTACGAGTCTATCTACAACCACCAGCGAAATATTTTCCTTCAATATCGTGTGCGCCCAATGCCAAACTAATTTGCATGCGCACCCTTTCCATTGGGAAGGACTCTGCACCGAATACGCAAAATCGCGATGATGTAAACCTCCTGTACAGAATCCGCCAAATGAGTCTTTTAAACGATGACGGAAACGACCGATCTGACGTTTGCTTCGCATTTGTTTGATAGTCTCCCTTTAAACCAATTATCAGATTTGCGATCGGTTTAAACCTCCACGAAACTCGCAACAAATGCTTTCAAATAAGTCTAATATTGATAGGTTTTGTATATTAAATTTGTGTTAGAGAGGGAAAATGGGGTGGGGGAAGTGAGTAGGGAAAAGGGAAGGGAGAGATACATGAAGAAGATGATACATCAGTGCAGATTATTTTCTTTGAGACAAAAGACATGGAAAAAAGGAGGAAATATGGCCCATTTCTTGCCGGCTCGCAGCATCAAAAGTCATAGATAAGAAATGACGCAAAATAGCGTTCTCTTATTATGTCATATATCTTAATTAACTTGGTCGGCGTAATCGGAAGAAGGGAAGAGAAGTCAACCACGCATTGTTGATTTAGCAGAAAGCAACCACATTTTAACACACTATAGTTACATGCCCGTGCATTGCTACGAAAAACAAAATTGATAACGAAAAATAAAAATTAAAAAATTATTTCACAAGATCAAACATCTATCTTTAACGCTTCGTTTCTTGCGAAAGCTGGCTAATTAAAGCAACGCTTCGTTTTTTGCATAGGGCAATTAAGCAGAGCAATTAAGTAGGGCAATTAAGCAGGGCAATTAATGACGTGGGTAGAACTCACCACTGCCACCAACTATTGCTTTATAATAGTAGAGATACTTTGAAACACAGAGACGTACACAACTCTATTCAGAAAAATTCGTCGAGTAAAGGAGTTCCATGGGTTGGATTTGTTGTCCTGCTAATCTATTGTTCTTAGGCTTCCATTCGCATTAGAAAGATTAGATATAAGAGACTTAATCATCTGAATTTGCCATTGGAGGAGCGATTGTAAATAATCATCTGAATTTGCCATTGGAGGAGCGATGATTCCTAAAGACTAATTCTAAACAAGCCTATAGCATCGTGACATGCAACAACGTCGTGTTGTACGCTTGTTTGCCTTGATTGGGTCCTATAAGGGTGTGTTTTGTTGCATGAATGAAACCATTCCATCCTGTATGATGGGATAAAAATTTCAAAAATATTCCTTATAAATATTGAACCATTCCATTCATCCAAAACAATTGAATCAAATGGTACATGACCATTTCATCTCATCCCATCAACCAAACACACCCTAAATAGTGGCGTAGGAGTCGAGTTTATGCACCGTGCTCATCAGCTCAAAGCCCTTCTTCTCATTCCATCTTGAGCTGTTTGAGTTTACAGAGAGGCAGGCTTGCGAACAAGATGTCTTGCAGCTGTGGATCAGGCTGCGGCTGCGGCTCAAGCTGCAAGTGCGGGTATGCGTGCTTACTGATCATTTGTTTCAGTAGCAGTGAAGAATTCCCTTTGTTGTGCTAGTTAATTAACTTAATTGATTCGCCTGTCGCAGAAAGATGTACCCTGACTTGGAAGAGAAGAGCAGCAGCAGCCAGGCAACCGTGGTCGTCGGCGTCGCGTCGGAGAAGGCGCAGTTCGAGAAGGCGGCGGAAGCCGGCGAGACCGCCCATGGCTGCAGCTGCGGCCCCAACTGCAAGTGCAACCCTTGCACCTGCTGAGAAGCTCAGTATGTGAAGGCCTATGCATGATCTATCGTCTCATCTGTGAGTGAATTAAATAATGAGGAGACCATATGGTTGGTGCTTAATTAACCAGTATGGATTGGTGTGATGGTATCATCATATCCAACTACGTACGCTTCTAGTTTGGTTCATGAGCTGATGTACATGTATCTCTCACTCTTGTCTTTCCTATGTGTGCGTTTGTGTGCCCTGCGCCTCTATGTGATGATCGATCGATCTCAAGTGGTTGTACGTACAGTACAACCTAGCTTCCGTTTGATTCCTTCCTTGTTGCTACGAGTCGTGTGAAATACAGCTGGTGATAATTGTTTGGACTTCATCGGAGAGGCAGAGATCTAAACAAGAGATCGGTGCATCTTAGCACACCGATCACAACGCTGAGAGCAGCTTGGAGCCATCAGAGAAGGGATTTCCGAGCCATCCAATCCGTATAAGGCTCAGCTGATGATTTTTGGGGTTCCTTCACAATCTCCATGCCCCTCTTAGGGCTCCACACTCGGCGGCTCACTTGTCGTAGCCCTCCTCCATCCCGCCGCCGCCGCCGCCGTCGCTGCGCACCAAGACGCACCACACAACGGCGGATTCAGTCTGCGCCACCCGAACCCTCGGTATCCATCCAGGCATACTAGGTGCGAGTTCCACGCCACCCGCATCCAGGGGCGGAGGAGCAGGTATGGCTGGGTACAGCACCTGCCATACCTGCTCTGCCACGTGGATCCTTAGTACTTTTAGCACATGTTCTGTCAGTAACATAAAATATTTATGAAATATTTACCCTGATGATTTCATGTGGGGATTTGAAAAATTATTTTAGCAAGATGTCCAGTAGATTGAACTCGAATACTTTGCTCCTTATATACTCTGTATGAATTTTTTTGGCATTACGATATTGTTTAATATTCTATCCTACCGATTTTGCCGCATCATAATTTTACTCCGTCCTCCACCACTATAATACACCTACTATCGAAATGAGAATAGGATGATATCCTATTACCTTACCTTAAAATTGATGTTAAGATTAGGATAGAAGATGCACACGTCCAAGGAACAATAACGGATAATAAAGGTACATAAAAATAATAATTTCGTCATATCAGAATTTTTTCCCGTCCTCCGCTACTGCCCGCATCGACGGCGCGGACGTGTCTGGCGTCCTCGGCCACTACGCCTTCGCCTTCGCCTCGAGCAACGCGGCGGAGGAGGTGCTAATATGGTGGATCCTAATTACGACCGTTATCATATCTTTCTAACAAAAAAAAATAAATATGCTAGAAATTCTCGTAAAAAGTAAAACATCCGTCTTTTAATACCCGGATATTGAAGTGAGGCTTATTACACAGATAAGCCTGGACTGTAGATATCAAACCTCTGTTTTCTTTCCTGAAAGAACCAAGCGGTAAGAATTGCAGCAGCCGTCGTGGTACAATATAAATCACAAATCGTTGCTAATCATGTTCACAATACATAACCACAAATAATTTCGGCGATCTTTTTCTTAAGAGAAAAGGCTCGCCTTCCATAATCAAAGAGGTGACCAAAATCAAAATGCGAGACATTTTTTTGGTGGCAGCGGCGAATTATCCGTAGCTTCGTGTCTCCATTCCATTGTCACTTGTCAGAGCTTCCACCTGCATACATGTAAAGTATAGCTAATGAACTAGCAATTTCCAATACAGAAAAACTAAAAAACGGTATACCGTTGCAACGGTATACCTCTGAAACTCATGAAACTTATGATTTTTTGCACTGAAACTCATGAAACTTAGCACTAAAAACTGATAAAACATGAAACTGATGAAACTAAACACTGAAACTCATGAAACCAGCACTGAAACTGATAAGTTTCATAAGTTTCATGGCTATACCGTTGCAACGGTATACCGTTGCCTAGTCACTCTCTTTCCAATATAGGAGGGACATGCATGCATGAGTTGAAGCACTTTTATTACAAGCTGAATATTGAATCTACCTCTCAATGCAACTTCGGATTAATTGATGATTTGCTTTGAAGTTCACGTGCAATTGATCATTTGCCCTTTGATATCTCACTGATATGTGGATCCTAGGGCCACATGTCAATGAGACACATGAGGCAAATGATCAATTGCACCATGAACTTCAAGGCAAATGATCAAATCCCCCAAAAGTTGAAGATAGCAACACTTAACAGTAAAAAGGGCTGGTAGGTTTTACCTACCAAGAACTTCAAATACCTACGAAGAGACTCTGGATCATCTGGTTGTAGATTTGGCAGGTTGAACTGAAGTAACAAAGAGAATGACGAAGTCGCCGCTTAATTTGTGCAAGCGTGGGAAGCAATCTTCTTATTTTGCATTCTGCTGTTATTCCTCTTCATCCCCTAAAAGAAAAAGGAGGTAAAGTAGGAAATACATTCAGACCCTAGCATACTAAATTAATGACGAAGAAAGGAAATACTAATGAAGGAAGGAATAAGAAGAAACAAAGAAATCAAACTAAACAAAGTAACTGAACAAATTAAGATGAAGCAGCTGTGTTAGGTTACTTGCAGATTCAGAAAAGCCGTCAATGATATTGGTCTCCCGGTTATGGAGGCGAGTAGCTCTAGGCTGCAGAATATTGGATGATTTGGTTGTAGACGTGATGATTCAGAAAAGTCGTCACTTAATTTTCTGCAAAAGTGGGAGACAAATCTCCTCCTATTTCCATACACGGAATGCAGCAGCTTTTCAGAAAAGCTATAGCTCCTCCAAACAGGCCCTCAATGAAGTGGTGCCAGCTTCTACCTGCGTGTGTGTATAGTATATCTCTTTCAAAAAAGGAGGTAAAATAGCACACTGGATTAACGATGAAGACAAGAATTTATGATGAAGGAAGGAACTAGAGGGAACAAAGAAATCAAACTAAAAAGGTTAACCGAACAAATTTAGATGAAGCAGTTGTATTAGTTTACCTGCAGATAAAGAAGAGCTGACAACGATATTGCTCTCCAAGTTGTAGGAGGGATCTCTTGTGTACTGCACGTACCATTTCCTTCTATTGTCTCCATCGTTTGCATAGGCCTTGACTTGCTGGATATGGCCCAACTTGTCCCACTCAGGGCTAGATTGCCCCGCTGCTATGGAAGCGAGTAGCTTCAGGCTGCAGTCTAGCTGGAAATGCCTTGGCTTCACATCTCGCATGAATTCTGGGAGCATCTCCATGTCGTAGTCCTCCAGCACAAGCCTCTGGAGTGCAGGGACACCCTCCAGTACCTTCATCTTTGGGCAGATCACAATGAAAAGCTTTTGCAATTTGGGGACATTAGTGATCCTCTCTAGATCGGGGTTGTCAAACACATGAAGCTCGACAACAGAAGCAAAGTTCTCTAGGGAGTTGAGGTGCTGGACATGGTATACGACAAATGTTTTCAAAGCCCTTGCATGGGAGGCGAGTACCGGAGGAACACGCCTCAGTTTGCAGCGCTGGAGCTTAAGCACCTCCAAGATAGGCATGGCTTGCACATTTAGTTGCTCAGCCTCCCACTCCCACTCCTCCCATTCCACCATTCCTGTTAAGAACATCGTCTGCAATCTCGGAAATGCAGCAGTCGCCAGGGATGATGGCTGCTGATGGAATTCAGGCCCAACACGCTTGATGGCTGGAGCGTGGTCGATTTGTAAGAGCTGCAAACAGGGGAGCTGGCTCAAACCATCAGGGAGTTGGGTGCAGCAGGCCAGCTTATCCATCGTTAGAATCCTCAAGCTCTTGAGGGGCGCCGACGTTGTCGACATCATCCACCCTGGGAGATGACGACCGAAATATCCTTCGAGGTGAAGATTTTCTAGGCAGGGCGGTGGGCAGAGCTCATCAAACACCTCCTCGATTCGTCGCTGCTCTTCCTCAGCGATGCCTTCTCCCACTCTACTGGTGCAGAATAATGCCAGATAGGTAAGACACATCTTTTCACCAAGCCTGGCTTTTGCGGCGGACGAGGCGGCAGATACATTCTCCAGATTATTTAAATCAAGAGCTTTGAGCTGGGAAAGAGGCCCCAACTCTGCCAAACTACACCAATCACCATCCGTGTGGGCTGGAAAACCACCTAGGTTCCTCAAATTTGTTAGACCATGAAACTCCCTAGGTATACTGTTTATACTTGTGCGATTAAGCATTAGATATCTCAGCTGCCCTAGCCTTACGATGCTATCAGGAAGTTTCAACAAACTTTTACAACCTTTAAGGCTAATGTGCTGCAAGAATTTCATCTTGTCGATATTTTTCGGTAATCTAGACGTATCAGTTTCTTGTAAGGACAAATACCTCAGGTGCTTGAGTTGATACAGAGATTCAACCAATGCAGCAACACTTGTAGATTGTATATGTAGAGTCCGTAGTCTTGAAAAAGTAACCAACGAATCAACGGGCTTAATCTTCATGTGGCCAATTAATATTAGTGTTCTTAGTGACTTCTGTGCATGTAAAAAACTCCACTCTAATCCATTTGATTCTGATCCTTTGGTTTCTACGGACAACCTAAGAAGATTTTGTGAATTAAGTTCTCCAATAATATCATGATTTTCTCTGTTGTGAGCTGATATTGCTTCGTCCCTAGCCACATACTGGGCAAATGAGCGAACAACATCGTGCATGTTGCAAACCCTGTGATCAGTGTACTTTGTATCGGGCTCTATAAGGTTCCTCAATATTAACTCCTTGTAGTAGTCTCCTCCTAACCCTTCTAATTCATCCGATTGTCCGTGAACAAATCCCTCGCTAATCCACATGCCAACAATTTCATGATAAAAGAACACTGTATTTTTAGGGAGAAGCGAGTAGTGTAGAAAGCACTGCTTCAAGCATGGATGCAAATCTTCATAGCTTAAGTACACTGCATTGTTTAGCACTTCGGGCATTTGAGATACTGACCATATTGCATCATTCAGAACCTTGCCCCATTCACTTGGTCGTTTGTCCCTCTGACATAAGAGTCCTCCCATTACTTTGACAGCAAGTGGCAAACCACCACATTTTGCTATGATTTTCAATCCAATGTCCTTTAGGGTGTCATCAATCTCAGGTTCGTCTCTCTCACTTGAGACTACCTGCAGCAAGCAGTTTAGACATGTATAATTAATAACAAATAGTATTTTGGTAGCAGAAAAGTGCCTATTTCTTATTTTTCTCATGGTGAGTTCATCAAGAAGAGGAACTAATAAAAGGCCGCCTTAACAGTCAGTATAGTGAACTACAATTAAGTGTAGAGCTGTCCGCTAATTATTTGATGCTGGGATCATGCAAACTACCTGATGGATCTCCTTTAATTTTTTTTCGTTATTGTCACCGTGAAATTAGGAAGAATAATAATACATATTTATTAATATGAAGGTGTAGCTAGTTAATCGCAGCACAAATAAATGGATTGAACACTCAAACAGCAGGAAGCAGGGTAATTAGGACGGATGTGCACATATTTTAGAATATTAAGGGTCTATTTTTTTCGACCATCCACTACTTCGCTAGTAACAACGTACATACTTGGGCTCTAAGCACGTGATTCAATTTTTGGTAAAGCATATAATAAGAGAGTTTTTATCATCTTTGGATATCAAGGATGGTAAAAAAAATCTTTATAAATAATTAGATTATTGAGTTGGCTTAGAAGCTTCTAGTTTATTGCGTACATACAAACCTGCTTCTTGAGCAATGACCAAGCATCGTCAGGTCCTAGTAGGTCGACGTGGTGGTAGGGCTCCCTGGCTTTCATCCCTCGGGCAACCATGTTGTGTCTTGTGGTGACGAGGACTCGGCTGCCTGGAGAGACAGCATTGATCAAGGGGGTTCTGAGCACATCCTCCCATGCTTGGTGCCTCCAAACATCATCCATCACCAGCAAGGTCTTGTGCCCCTTCAAAGCATCCCTGAGGGCTCGATGAAGAGCGTCCTTTGCATCTCCAGCACGCCAGTGGTCTCCTCCGGCTGCGGTGATGGCTCTCCTCAGCAGCTCAGTCTCGTTGTAGTCTTGGTTGACGTTCAACCATATCTTCTTGCCGAACTCACGTTGGATGGTCTCGTCGTTGAAGATCTTCTGGGCGAGGGTGGTTTTGCCAATCCCGCCAACGCCCACCACCGCCAAGATCATCACTTTGCTCTCCTCGTGGCTGGTTTCCCCCCTAGTTACTGTCGTCAGCATCTCCACTAGCTTTCTTGTGTCTTCTTCGATCTTCTCGCCGACCACACCCGTCCGGTTGAGCTCCCCCGACGTCTCACGGCTGATAGGGCCAGAGGAATGTGCCTTGCTGCTTCGGTCCTCATAGATATGGAGTTTGGCAAAGTCGAAGGTGGCACTCCGGTCCTTGATGTTGTCCAGCTTCTGGTTGAGAGCCTTGATGCGGTTGCCGATGTCGTGGACGAAGAGGGGATTCCGCAGGCAGAAGAGCAAGGGGTTGCAGCACCCCATGTCTACCGCTGATGGACCACGCACCATGGCCTTGAGCTGGCAGAGGTCGAGGATGTCAGTGGCATCGTACATGGCGTCCTTGAGCTCCCTCACCCACCCCCGCACGCCTGGTCGGTGATGCGCCTCCTCTCGGCCGGGCGAGGAAGTTCTTGAGGTCCCCAAGCTTGGCGCCCATCTTGTCGATCTCACCGGAGACTCCGAGTAGCATGCCCACCTTTTCTTTGGCCATCTCCATCAGCATGTTTTGGAGGTAGGACGCAAAAGCATCCAGGACTATGGCCATATCTTCTGTACAAGCTAGTGTGTGTTTCTCCTAATTTTTCTTGATTTCAGGCAAGCAAGCAGGCCGGGTTGAAAGAAAAGGACTAGCTGGCTATTTAGTTTGGCAATGGAGTGTGTTTTTATTGATTTGTATCTATATATATTAGCGATATATGCCCAGATGCATTTCTTGAAAAGCCGGCAAAGCAAGAGAGATGCCTACCTTGCTTCCCTGGCCTGGTCACCAACCACATCGATCGCCATAGCCATTGCCATTGCCTGGACCACGCAAGGGATCGCCATAGCCATTGCCATTGCCTGGATCACCAACCACATCGATAGCCATTGACAGGGCACGCAAGGGATCGCCATTGGAGTGGTCACCACATCGATCGCCATTGGCGTTTATTCTTGCCTTTTGGCAGGGCAGGCAAGGGATCGATCCATTCCGGCCGATCAAATCAATTCTTCTCTTTCCTTTTTCGTTTCTTTCTTCCCCAACGCCTGTGAAGGAAGCCATCCATACAGTCTAGGCTACTGTTTGCTCGTCTCCAAAAATTAAACTCACTGCACTGTTTCTTTGCGACGCCACTACTGATTTTTATTGCATTAGTTATAGGATGCGCCAAGATTCTGCATTTGAGTTAAGTAAACACACTCCAATTGACATGCAGAACCTGCGTAGGAACTTGATATTGCACTGGCCATGATCCGATCCTTGGTTTTTGCAGCCTAGTCCTCCTCTAGTTGACTGGCAGTGAATATATACCTTCCACAATTCAGAAACCTGCTCAGGTTCTGTGCAGAAGGAAAGTAAATATTAGTTTCCATTTACTTCAGAAAGCCTTTTGGTGTTAGAAATCATCAACACGATTTTCCAAGCAGTGATTCACTTTTTTTGGTGAACTAGGAATGCATAGCAAAATTAAGCCTTGCTGTAGAACAGATATGCTCTGGCAGCTCTGCTATGGAGCTTGTCTACTTCTAAATTCTCGGTAGTTTTCCACACATAGGACTAGTACTAAGTGGCGAAGGATTTGACATGATCTTTGTTAATGCATTGTGATAACGTTTGCTACGTTGAGTGTCAAGAAAAATCTTCCTCTAGATTATTGACGTGCTGGATGTGATGTTTTATTATTGTCTGTCAGAACAACTAATACAGACAAGTTGGCAATCTTCCATGTATAGCGATAACAGCTATACGAGTGGTGTAAACGTAGGATCTCTATGGTAGCAGGTATGCATTGCTCAATACCATAATCTTCACCACCACAATAGAAGAAGCATGGATCCATGTATAATACTAGATGCTCAGTTCGTGTTTAATCAGTGTTAATTACCAATATACAATGCATGTCCATATGTGTGACGTTGAGAGCAGCTTTATGTACATCATACCTTGTTCATCGTCTTCTTATCTTTGTGATTACGAGCTAAACACATCCAGCGGCCACCTTAATGTCTATTGGCTGCCTCATGCCATACGGGGCAGCATAGCGCGCAACTCACCCTAGTGCTATGTAATGTTAAACTCGTCAAAAGAAGATCTTTTCTCCGTTTTTCCTAAGAAAATATATCTATTATGCCAGCAAGATTTATGGAGCAGCTAGCCGGCCAAAAAGTCCTCTTCGCCAAAAAGTCCCTCTGAAAAAATTAAATTGCGTTTAGATCCTTACGTCGGTTATTTTCCAAAAAAAAATTGGAAACAAGCGTGTGTTCATGAAATTTCAAGGCTATATAACCAGGTAGGTTCCAAAGCAACCACATGAATGTCGACTTAACGACAATATCAGAACCCAACAGCAATCACACAAATGTCTGACAGTCGCAACCGAAATATGTAGATAGGCACCACAATTCACATGCAGTCTAATAGCAGAAAGTCCAGAAGATAGCAATGCATATAGGCGGATATATATAGCTTTTCATGCATCAGATTCCTGCCATTGCCACTGGATTTGACGGCAGGGAATGCAACATCGACCGGGTGTGAGTACAGCAAATCCCCCTGGCATTAAGCTTACTGAAGTATGTTATGTACATTTGTGTCGAGCTTCTTTGGCCTGCTACAAATGATCTACATTAAGCTTACTGAAGTATGTTATGTATTGTGTCGATGTGGTACGTGCTATTGGTTGGTGGACAGGTTCCGTCTGCGTGCCGAGGGTGGTGAAATCAGCATGTTACCTTCATGAGGATAATTTTTTTTCCCAATTTCCAATTTATTTACTTTGCCAATCAATCAACCTCCGTCAGTCGGACTCTTGATACTGTTAAGGATATATTATCTCTTATAGTTATAGATAAGTTCCTGTTATAGATAGAGTCATATTCCTATTCCTTTCCCTCATGTACTCTATATTGTGGCCTTTGGCCCTCATATTCAATACAAGTCATATTCATAACATGGTATCAGAGCTCTAGGTTTTTCTTCCTAGCTCCATCCTTCCGCTGTTTTAGATCTAATCCGCTGCCCCGGGAGAAGACTCCCGGGGCGGCACCCGTCCGGCCGGCGGCTTCTTCTTTGATTTTGGCTCAACGCCCGGACGTCTGTCCATCGAGCTTGTCGCCCAGATCTCGTCCATCGCAAGCCGTCGCCGCCGCTTTCTCCACGCTCATATCGTCCTCCAATGCCGACCGCGCTGCCGCCGAGGCTTGACAAGCGACGCTAGACCCGTGCTCCACACCGAACAAGCGCGCCCGATGGGACCGACGACGACGGGCGGCGTCTGAACGGAGACGCGTGCTATTCCGAAGTCCTGCTGCGGTGTCCACCCAATGCACGGTCTTCCGCTTCCGGCTGATAGCGGTCGTGGCGCTCCCTCCTCTCCGGCGCTCTTCGCTGCGAGTACGCGCGTCCGCTGAAGAGGCCCTCTCTCGTCTCCGGCGGCCGGCCACGCCGACGTCATGGACCTCGCCAGGCGACGTTGTCGACGGTCAAGCGGCACGGAGGGCGTCGTCGGGCTGTCCGCAGGCGCGGCGGCCTGGTCTGCGTCGCCGGATGGATCACCGCCGCGCCGTGGACGCCCGCCGCCCAATCTTTGGACAGAGCATCCGTGTCGGGCGGGCTGGCTACCCTGCCACGTCTTTGCCCTCTCGGTGTTCACGCTCGGCGGGCGCCTCGCGGGGCAAGATAAGGTCCTTCTGCATCTTGAACCCGCTTCATGTGCATCGACGCCAAATTGCCGAGGTCCTAACACTTGACGGCCGCCGCTTTGCGCCGCCGCCATCTTTGAAGCTCTGAAGCTTTCGCCGTTGGCCTCGAGCTCGGCGCACAGCCGCCCCTCTGGGAATCCCACCCTTCCGCATCGCCCGAAGCCTGCCGGCAACTTCGAACGGTCGTCGCCGAACCGGGCGCCGCCCGGCGACGATACGGTCTTCTCCGCTGTCCAAGCCGATCGCCTGCAGCAAGCCGTCGGCCTCCTTGCTGGCCCTCAAGTCTCATCGATCAGACGTGTGTGTTCTGTTGGTTTCAAGTCTGATGGCGTGAAGAAGCAAGTCCAAGGTCCAAGGTCTAAGAGCAAGTTCCTTCCCTTGAAGTACTTTCAAGTTTTTCAAGTCCGTGAAGCATCTCCCGTGGAGATTTGTTGGAGTCCAGTCGGCTCTGGCTTTTGCCTCCTAGTCTTCTACATGGCTGGCTCGGCTCAAGTCCAGTCGGCTAGACTTCGGTTCATCTTGGCTTTCGTTGGCTCGATGGCTTTCGGGCTACTGCCTTTATTTTCTTTAGTCTTTCGTTGTGTCCATCCAAGTCTTTAGTTTCTTGATTCTGTCGTCGTCTCATCTCTTTTATCGGCTCGACTTATTCTGTCAACTCTTATACCTCGGCTCGGCTTATTTTGTCGGTCTCGTCGGTTCTTCTTTGTCGACTCGTCCCATCGGCTCTTTTTCGTCGACTCTGCCATACATTCGACTTTTCTTCGTCGATTTGGCTTCTTCGTCGACTCTACCATACATTCGACTTTTCTTCGTCGATTTGGCTTCTTCGTCGACTCGGTTCTTCTTCGTCGACTCGTCCTGTCGGCTCTTCTTCGTCGACTCTGCCATACATTCGACTTTTCTTCGTCGATTTGGCTTCTTCGTCGACTTTTCTTCACCGACTCGGTTCTTCGTTGGCTGTCTTCGTCAACTCGATTCTTCAGGAGTTACATGCTACGACGGCTACTTCAAGACTATGATTTTGGATTTTCCCTTTTTAGTTCATCTCTTCCAAATGCAATGCTATTGCATACGCCTTGCATTTGTGGGGGGGTGTTAAGGATATATTATCTCTTATAGTTATAGATAAGTTCCTGTTATAGATAGAGTCCTATTCCTATTCCTTTGCCTCATGTACTCTACATATTGTGGCCTTTGGCCCTCATATTCAATACAAGTCATATTCATAACAGATACAACCTCTGGTAATGTTCATTGATACAACCTCCCTTAGTTCTTGACACGAGTATTTTGGTCATTTCAAGTTTTCAACCGTCCAACTATTTGTTAGTAGAAAGACCACAACCTCTGGTAATGTTCATTGATCATCTGATTTTGTCGGTCCAACTAGGATCAACATTATGTATTTTTTCACATTAGTAACGACTTTTGAGCTTCATTTATCATAGATCAAAACGACGAATTAGAATTGAAGGAAATTGTTATATTCCACGAGAAAATTGAAGATAGCAACAGGTCGAGAACTAAGGGCTAGTAGTATTACGTACCAAGAATTTAAAATACCTACGAAGAAACTCTGGATCATCTGGTTGTAGATGTGGACGGTTGAACTGAAGAAAGAGAATGATGAAGTTGCCGCTTAATTTGTGCAAGGGTCGGAAACAATCTTCTTAATTTGCATTCTGCAGAGATTCCCCTGAAACAACAGTCAAGCGAAACCAAAAACAAAGGTTGGAAATATCTCTTTCAAAAAAGGAGCTAAAGTAGGAAATACGTTCAGACCCTAGCATAACGAATTAATCATGAAGAAAGGAATAAGACAAAACAAAGAATCAAACTAAAAAGAGTAACCAAACAAATTAGGATGAAGCAGTTGTATTAGTTTACCTGCAGATCGAGAAGAGCTGACAACGATATTTGTCTCCAAGTTGTAGGAGGGATCTCTTGTGTACTGCACGTACCATTTCCTTTGATTGTCTCCATCGTCTGCATAAGCCTTGACATGCTCCATACGGTTGAATTTGCCCCACTCAGGGCCAGATCTTCCCGCGGCTATGGAGATGAGAAGCTCTAGGCTGCAATCCAGCAGCAGATGCTTTGGCTTTACATCTTGCATGTATTCTGGGAGCGTTTCCATGTCGTAGTCCTTCAACTCGAGTCTCTGCAGTGCAGGGACACCCTCCAATACCTTCATCTTTGGGCAGACGACAACGACAAGCTTTTGCAATCTGGGGAGATTGGTGATCCTCTCTAGGTCGGGGTTGTGAAACACATGAAGCTCGACAACAGAAGCAAAGTTCTCCAGGGAGTTGAGGTGCTGGAACTCGTATATGTATAGTTTTTTCAAAGCCCTTGCATGGGAGGCGAGTACCAGAGGAAGACGCCTCAGCTTGCAGCGCTGGAGCTTAAGCAGCTCCAAGACAGGCATGGCTTGCACATTTAGTTGCTCAGCCTCCCACTCCCACTCCTCCCATTCCACCATTCCTATTAATCGCATCTCGTGCAATCTCGGAAACGCAACAACAGCATGGGATGATGTATGATGACTATGCTGATGGTAGAGATGCAGGAATTCAGGCCCAACGCGCTTGATGGCTGGAGCGCGGCGTATCTGAATGAACTCCAAACAGGGGAGCTGGCTCAAACCATCAAGGAGTTGGACGCAGCAGGCCAGGTCCTCCATCAATAGAATCCTCAAGCTCTTGAGGGGCGCCGCTTCTGTCAACATCATCCACCCTGGGAGACGACGGCCAAAATATCCTTTTATCTCAAGACAATCTAGGCAGGGCGGTGGGCAGAGCTCATCAAACACCTCCTCAATTCGTCGCTGCTCTTCCTCAGAGACGCCTTCCTCCTCTTTCACCAACCCATCATCTCCTAGCCTACTGGTGCAACATAATTCCAGATAGGTAATATGCACCTTTTCACCAAGTCTGGCTTTTGTGGCGGACGAGGCAGCAGATACATTCTCCAAATTCCTTAAAAAAAGAAACCTGAGATGGGAAAGAGGCCCCAACTCTTCCAAACTACACCAATCACCATTCATGTGGGCTGGAAACCCATACAGTTTCCTCAAATTTGTTAGACCTCCGAACCCTCTAGGTATACTGTTTATATTTGTGTTATTAAGGTTTAGAAACCTCAGCTGCCCTAGTTTTACAATGCTATCAGGAAGTTTCACCAAATTTTTACAACCAGAAAGGCTAATGTGCTGCAGGAATCTCATCTTGCCGATATTTTCTGGTAATTTAGATACATCAGTTTGTCTTAGCTCCAAATACCTCAGGTGCTTGAGTTGACACAAAGAATCAACCAATGCAGCAAAGTTTGCAGATTCTATATGTAGATTCCGTAGACTTGATAATGTAATCAGTGAATCACTAGGCTTAATCTTCATATGGCCAATTGATATTAGTGTTCTTAGTGATGTCTGTGCATGTAAAAAACTCCACTCCAACTCATCTGACTCAAATCCGTTGCTTTCTAGAGACAACCGAAGAATCTTTTGTGAACCAAGTGTACTGATAATGTTAGTTTCAGCATTTTGAGCTACTAGTGCTTCGTCTCTGGCAACATACTGAGCAAATGAGCGAACAACGTCATGCATGTTGCAAACCCATTGATCAGGGTACCTTGTATCTGGGTCTAAAAGGTTCCTCAATATTAACTCCTTATAGTACTCGTTTCCCATTTCTTCTAATTCATTTGAGTTTCCATTAAGAAATCCTTCACTAATCCACATGCTAACAATTCTATAAACGGAGAACTCCGTATTTTTAGGGAGAAGGGAGAAGTGCAGAAAGCACTGCTTTAGACAGGGAGACAAATCTTCGTAGCTTAAGTATACTGCGTAGTTTAGTTCTTGGGGCATTTCAGATACTGACCACATGGAATCATTCAGAACCTTGTTCCAATCACTTCGTCGTTTGTCCCTCTGGCACAAGACTCCTCCCATTACTTTGACAGCAAGCGGCAAACCACCACATCTTGCTATGATTTGCAATCCAATGTCCTTTAGCGTGTCATCAATCCAAGGTTCATCTATCTCACTTGACACTACCTGCAAGCAGTTTAAACTGATAGAGTTAATACGGAACGTTGTGGTAATTAATGGCGAGTACGCTGATTCTTTTTTATTTGTTAATAAGCTTTTTTTTCCCCGAGAAAATTTGCTAATCAGCACATCGAGGAAAGAATGTGCAAGTGAATCGTAGAATTGCGAACTTACAGACGTTATAAATATATCTATTATATATTAAAAGCACATGAGAGGTGCTAAGAAAAAAGATAAAAAAGATTATTAGCATTTATATAGATACATTTTGTAAATGCACTGCATTGTGTATCTAGCATACTCTAGAGAATGAAAAATATATTCTAACAATACGTTACAACTTGCTTATCCTCATATTGTAATTCTTATGAGTAGTACACGACATACCTTAAACATCTAAAAGAATGTATATAGAGATTGAAAAAATCCACAAATAATGCTTTAAACATTTAAGGTCGATTTAAGAAGTGTCTCAAAAAATCTCTCTATATAATTTTTGTTTTGACAATTTAAAAATACCTCAAAAAACCTCTACCATCAACATTCCATATTCTTAATCTATTATGTCTCTACATTTAAGATACATTCTAAAATATCGCAAAAATTGTCTATACAATATATTATGGCAATTTATAGAAGAAAACAAAAAAATGTCTATAGGAAAGTGTCCCTACATGAAGTTTTTGTTGTAGTAATTGTCTCATTGGACCCCTACACCCTTTATTTATAGTGTTAATTACAACAGAATAACAACTTATCCTGGATTTATCTCTAATCGAACTCTATCCTAAATTTGGCTCTAAACTGACTCTGAGTCGCACACGACTCGTACCCTTATTAATATCTAATACTAAATCTCCAGCACTCCTGCTCAAGATGGGGCATGAGATAAAATTCATAGCCATCTTATTACATACTGCAATACCCTCACTAGGATATCTAATTTTACCAAACTGCCAACACGATAACAAAGACAACCACCATGACATCCATGTTTACCTAAGATGCCTCCGGTGTCATGATCAACACCAACTCCAAGACTGTCGTCCTTGCCGTTCACACCACCCACAACCCAACATCGTCACACAAACGAAATCTTAAATTGTCATCACCTATACCATCGACCCATAATACCCACCATGTCACCTTCACTACCCCAATCCTTGCCTCGACTAGCATCAAGTCTTTCAACTTTTTTGTCACATCTACAGTCTTGGTCTCCTCTATCTCTACCATCTTTTAAGCCTTGGCCTCCACCGTCTCCATCGCTAGCCCCCGACCACTATGGCCTCCACCACCTCTCCTAGCACACCCCCGACCACATTAGCTTCCATGACCTCTCCTAACAATCCACGTCCTCCTTGACCTTCATCTTTTACCAACACATCTGCCGCACCTATCTACCAACACCGTCTCTAACACCAACACCAACACCTCGATAGCTACTACCAACACAAAAACCATAATCATAGCCTCCACCAGAGCTACCACCCAACACCTCTCCCGCTATCAATACCACCAAATCTACATGACGAGCAATCTTCTTCTCCTGTTTCAGGTCCCTTTACCTTGCCCTGAAACTTTCAAGACCAATGCCTCCTCAACCAACATCCTATCCTGGATGATAGGATACAAATTTGAGCAATATTCCCTATAAACGCAAAAACCATTTTATTCATGTAAAACAATAGAACCAAATAGTATAGAACCATTACATCCCATTCAACCTCATCCCACTATCCAAACACACCATAAATAAGGTGTTTTTTGTTACTAACCTTTTGCCTTTTAAGACTTGACATATATGTGACATGGAGTATTTACACTCCGGACAATCATGGAGGCACACTTCTTAACTAAGCCCCAGCAGTTCATCATGGAGGCTAACACTAAACAAAGCTAGAATCGGAATTTCTGGCCCAATTTTTGTGCTTTTGTAATTATTTTTTATTAGCAATAAAAAATATATCGAAAACCATAAGAAGTAAAAAGAACAAAGGGAGAATCGAAAACCATAAGAAGGGAGAATCAACTAATTCCAACTGACCTGCTTCTTGAGCAACGACCAGGCATCTTCGGTGCCTAGCTTGTCGACACGGTGGTAGGGATGCACCGCTTTCATCCCTCGGGCAACTCTTTCGTCTCTTGTGGTGACGATGACTTGGCTACCTGGAGCAGCAGCGTTGCCCAAGGGTGTTTCAAGCACACCCTCCCATGCTTTCTCATCCCACACGTCATCCATCACCAGCAAGACCTTCTTCCCTGTCAAGGTAGCAGTAAGGATTGGCCCAAGCACGACTGTTGCTTTCTCTCCACGGTGGTCTCCCCCGGCCTGGGTGATGGCCGTCCTAAGCAGCTCAGCCTTGTCGAAGTCCTGGTTGACACTCAACCATATCCTCTTGTCAAACTTGTCCTCAATGGTGTCGTGGTTGAAGACCTCCCGTGCGAGGGTGGTTTTGCCGATCCCGCCAACGCCCATGATGGCAACCACCATGATGTTGTTGTTGCACTCCTTTTTTGTCAGTAACTCTACCAGCTCCCTTGTGTCCTCTTCGATCTTCTCCCCGACAACACCTGACCGGATAGGCTCCCCCGACGTCTCGCGACGCATGGCAGCAGGGCGAGAGGAATGCACCCTGCTGCTACGATCCTCGTAGGAACCAAGGTTGAGGAAGCTGAAGACAGCACTCCTCTCCTTGATGTTGTCTAGCTTCTGGTTGAGAACCTTGATGCGGCTACCGATGTCGTGGGCGAAGAGGGGATTCCGCAGGCAGAAGAGCAAGGGGTTGCAGCACCCCGTCTCTACTGCAGATGGACCACGCTCTATAGCCTTGAGCTGGCAGAGATCAAGGATGTCGGTTGCGTCATACATGGCGCCCTTGAGCTCCCTCACCCACCCCTGCACGATTTGATCGGTGATGCGCCTCCTTTCGGCGTCGGCGAGGAAGTTCTTGAGGTCCCCAAGCTTGGCGCTCATCTTGTCGATCTCACCAGAGACTTCGAGCAGCATGCCCACCTCTTCTTTGGCCATCTCCGTCAGCATGTTTTGGATGTAGGATGCAAAAGCATCCAGGACCGCTGCCATTGCTGCAACTGGTTGCTGCCTTTTGCTGTAACAAAGGTAGTAAATCAAACATCGTCGTTAGTTTGGCCGGGTTACATATCAACAAGGAAAGAACAATACTACTAATCAAATTACCACAAGTAGCCTCTTTAAAGAAAACGCTAGCTAGCGTTAATTCCTAACAAGAAGAAAGGCAGAGAAACAGGTGCATCCGTGCATGCAAAATTGCAAAGCCGGACGGAGATAAGTTTAAGCACGAGAATTAAGCTCGTATATATAGATGAGAAACAACTAAGAAGAACAGAAATAGGGGAGCTGTAGCTAGCTAGCAACATAGACGAGAACTTACCTTGGGTTGGACTGGAGAGAAGGACGCCTCTTCTCTTGCTCAGCCATTCTAGGAGAGAAGGTGAAGAAGCCGTACGTACGTGAGGGACCAGAGGACGGTGCTCGCATATTTAACGAGAGGTTTAAGTCCTTAAATAACTCTATATATCGGTCTTTTTTTCTTTGCGAGGACTATCGTGGGATTTCTGTGCAAGTATATACAATATCTCCGTGACTGCATCACATGTCTTGTATATAACTCGGACACTACGCCCCGATTAATGATTGATTCCTTTCGGTCGGTGGATCATGCAAAGCAACAACGATTATTAACGCAAGCATCTAAACTTGCCGACCAACGTGCCAGTCTCTTTGTTAATTTGCACATTAATTGCTGATCCAGGTCGATCGGGCTGGTCTCAAATCTCTACTATTATAAAGCAACAGTTGGTGGCAGTGGTGAGTTCTACTCACGTCATTAATTGTCCTGCTTAATTGCCCTACTTAATTGTCCTGCTTAATTGCCCTACGCAAAAAACGAAGCGTTGCTTTAATTAGCCAGCTTTCGCAAGAAACGAAGCGTTAAAGATGTTTGATCTTGTGAAATAATTTTTTTTATTTTTTAAACTTTATTTTTCGTTATCAATTTTGTTTTTCGTAGCAATGCACGAGCATGTAACTAGTATTAATCAATGGAGACCTTGCTGGCACATCATCTCTTTGTTGGCCTCAAATATTAAAAGCTCAACGTACGTCTGTGATCGTCCCTTGCCCGCTGGATTTGTCTTCCAACCGACCGGTGGAAACCGACTACACATCTGGAGCAGTGGAGCCTAGACCTAGGGAACTCTCTCCTGGAATTTTAGAAAGGTGCCAAAACGCTAGTACTTCCAAAACTTTAACTATCGATATATTTTTAAATATTTAAATTAGATACATAAAAATTATATGTGTAGACTTGTCTCGAGAAGTACTTTCATAATATTATAATTTTATTGGGTTTTATAAATATATTATAATAAAAATTAGCGGTCAAAGTTGTGTTTTGAAAACCGTGTCGATGCCCAAAACGACAGATATTACCAAACTGGAGGGAGTAGTATGCTGGTATTGGTGAAAAGAAAGCAACAGTAGAGTCTTCAAACACACATGGTTGACCCATAGATGTAACATCCCTGAAATAATTAAACAGTAAAAATAGAATATTAAAATATGAATTTGATTTATTATTATCTTTCAACAAATTTAAAAGCTTTTGTTAAAAGATAATTGAATTCTTGAATTTAGGAAAGGAAAAAGTTATAGACGAAGATGGTAAGAAGATAAAATAAACCAGTTGCCAATTGCTGATAAAAAAATAATCATTGCAAAGGATTGAATCAAAGGATTGAACTGCAACACCGATTTTATTGATACATTGTAATCTGCAATTACAATACATAGGAAATACAAAGACCCTCACAAAGACTTACAACAATTGTCTGGAATACAACTCAATACAATCATTTAATTACATATGGAACCACAATTACATAAATGATTACATTCTAAGAAGAAAATTACAAAACTATAAGCTTCGGCTCTCGTGGCCGACTTGATACGCTTTTGAGAGCCTGTAAATTAAATTGTACACGTATAAGATTAAGCATAAAGCAAATGCATTAAATTAAATACAATGATTAAATAGGGAAAGATTGCCGTCAGCTAAGTTTGATCGCTCAGTAAGGTACCCTAGATTGTCCGGGGGCCAATCTGGCTCCTCTCGCGATTAATTTGGCATCACTCGGCAATTTACAAACCTGTTAAGCCGTAGACGCGAGTATTTTGAAAATATCGCAAAGTAGAAATATTTCACCACAGTAAAACAGTGAAACCACAGTAAAGGGGAGATAAAGCCACGACACTGTGCAGGGACAAAGCCTCGACAAGACTCCACAAAGTCAGCCAACGCATTCTAGATTCAACCGAAGCACCCCAGAGCACTGACTCATTCCTGGTTCCCAGCTGAACCCTCCAGAGTGAGCCAGCCGGCTAAGGATAGAGATAAGGAGGATGCCCAAATGAAAACCCTAGAACCAACCACGTCAGGACCAACCCAACACCATTAACCAAGGCCAAGCTTCAGAAACATGGGGACCAAAAGATAAGCGACTACCGTAAATCACCCCAAGCCACCTCACCAGCCGAACCCTCCAGGGCAAATAGCCAACCGACCAAGCATAGGTCGAGGCTAAGGCCAAGATCAACATCATTGCACTGGCTAAGCTATTTAATGAGTAACCAACCCACCAAGTAAAGACCCAACCCTTGTTCACACCGTGTCTCATGCCTATTTTGTAGCTATAAAAACCACAAGGCCTCATAACAAAACAATACTCCCAGGACGCCACTAGCTAAAGCGGTAAAGCCTCAGGGACCCCAAGCACCCAAGAGAGTGAATCTCCAGGAAGACTGCTGCCAAATCAAGGAAGAGAAGGATGCATGAAAGAGTCACAGAGATAGGAGACCCATTCAATTACTAGAAGCAATCCTTCCCCATTCCATACCATTTCTTTTTCTCTCAAAGGTAATACTCCAACCCATGAAACCATTTATATCAAAACATGGTTATAGCAATAGCAATTAAAAGTTTGGTCTCAGCTTTAGTTTTTATGTTTGGTGGGGGTTGCATCGTGCGTTCCCTAAAGCCTACTCGTGCTGTCCTTCAAGACGGCAAGGTTTAGGGCATCGTCGCGAGCCGTCCAACCCATGTATCATCTTTAGTTATTTTTTATTAGTTGCATCATCGACCAAAATGGACTTAAAACCGAAAAGGGAGCAATAATCCCACTGCATGGCCTAGTATCAATTCATCATTTACTAAGCCAACCCATCCACTCACAAATATTTATAGATCATGATCCATCAGTATATAATCATAGCTATTAAGTAATCAATAGCAACAAGATCATCATCTACCGTGTAAACAAAACAAAGCCACTACTAGCATGCCATAAATCCATGTTTGAAAATTATCACCAACCCTGTCAAGCGATTAATCCATATAAGCAAATTGTACATATAACTGATTCATATTGTGTCAGAGCATGACAGGTATCTTGGACTACTTAATAAGAACACAGTGCCTTTATCCAAATAGGAAAGTTAAGAGAAATCCCCAAACCTCAGCAAAGAACTTAGCTAGTTAATCAGTAAAGATAGTAATAGACTTAAGCATGTAAATAACGGGCATGAATAGTACTCTCCAATTCCAAATTTTAGGCACATATATTCTAATCATGTAATCATGTTACTAAACCGAATCTCGATTGCCATTATCTGGTTTGAAAGCTTAAGAATCATAGCAGAGTAAAGAACAGACTAGATTGATCAGACATGGAAATAAGCCTTTCAATAAACAGAGACTGTTGTCAACCCATGAAAGCCACTAGCCCATGCAAAATCTAACGATACAGCAGTTCTTACCCAAGCTAATGGGAATCGATGTCTAGATATCGATTACACAACTACTTCTTTCACCAAACAACAGTAATCATTAAAGAATGATAAAGACTAACCAAAATAATTGATTACCCTAGAGACAAGCATAAGAAATGGTTCTGAATCAGATCAAAAAAATTGACCGTATTACAAAACATTAGAGCTCATGCATCATTTAGTTGCATTCGGCGGAAGAAGAAGGGAGTAGAGAGCTTAACAATAATCAGGCCCTAGAATGAGTAAATCATAGTACGAATAATGAACCTCACCCTACTCTTGAACCACTCCATGAGCAATAGCAGAGGTAGCATTTCCATTTAGCAAAAAGAGTGAGGGGGAAAGTAAAAAGCAAGGGAAGCCAAGGTTGGGGACCGGATCGGTGTGAAGGCGGGCAGCCACCAAGCCAGGTGTGGATCGGACCACAGGTGAGCACTGCGGAAAACCAGGCGGCGTCCACTTACCTTGGCGAAAGCAGATGGGTACCTAGGGCAGCGACGGCCCCGAGAGGAGGAGAAGGCCCAGGCGGAAGCAGCGCGGCATGGGGGAATCGGTCGGGGAGAGCAGAGCCCAAGCGGCCGGAGAGGAGGCCGGGAATCGGCGGGGGAAACGCCGGACTAAGGCGGCCAATTTGGGGAAGAACAGGGAGATCCACTACTACAAAACATATCTTCTGTAACACATTTCTGTAACATATTGAACAATGTGTTACAAAGAGATATTGCAGTAACATATAATTTGTGTTACAAAGGCATGTTGTAACACATATTTAATGAGATGTGAAAAGTGTTACTGAAAACTACAGCAGCAACACATAATATATGTTACAGAAGAACATTGTAACACATGGTAGTAAGGTGTGAATAATAATACTACAAGAATACATTTAGAAATGATTGTAACACATGACTTAATTGTAATAAATTAAAACATATATATGACCCAACAACCTCTCTATTCGTTGATAAGATATTATAAATACTCTTATCTCTTTTCTCTTTTCTCTTATCTTTTTTCACTCTTTATTATAGAATAAAAATAATATGTACAAGCCGGTAATAAATTAATATAACCTTATTTTATTTGAGTTATTAACGTCTTCCTGGAGTTCGGGTTTGGCTCGTCTTCTGAATCTCTGATCCTCATCCACCCTTCGCCTTCCGTTTTCCTGTCTACTTCTCTCTCTGCAATCCTCCGCCTCCTCCTCACGATTTAAATCAAATCACCCGCACGCGTCGCCCACGGCCCACCACCACCAGCCTCCTCCCTCGCCACGGAGCGCTGCTCGGATCCCAATGCCCGCCTCCTCTGACTCCCCCTCGCTGTCGGCGATGCCTCCTCCCCATCCCCCTCCTCTGCCTCCGCGCCCGATGACGACGATCACGTCTTCGTCGTCCTCCACCGGTAAAACCCTAACCCTAGCCCTGATCCGGACCCAGCCCCGGCTGCCGACGCGTCGATCGCTCGCCCAAATGATGCGAATGCAAGTGGTGGAGGGAGGCGCAGGTGGGCGTGGGGATCGAGGCACCTGGGGTGCGCCGCCGCGCCCGCCGGGCCCACCTCTTACGGCATGAAGGTGCTCAGCATGTTCATCTCCGACCAGGCCTTCACCCTTCGCCGTGCCGATGACCTCCTCCAGGCCGGCGCCGCCGCGGTCGCGGGCAGGGATCAGGAGAAGAGCTACGCGCTCATTGCGGCCAACCTGTTCAAGAGGGTGCGCGCCTGGTGAGAAAATCCATCCTCTGGCTGGCTCACGAGATTTTGATCGTGCCACGTTCTAGTTAATCATGATTAATGCCTACGATCAAATCAAGCTCCGATGGTTGATGCTTAGTAAAGCAGCGTATGGTCTGTGCTATAGGTAGCAACTATATTGTACTGTTAATCATTGTGCTTGCTTTGGCGAGTATGGCAGTCCTAGATTGGAAAGCATTACAGTTGCTGCCGAAAGTCGAGTAAATGAGCTGAATTAGGTTTCCTTTTTCTTAGTTACAATTGCAACCTGGTTACGCCTGTGTTTCTAAAATAGTGAGTTGAATGTATAATTTAGGAGTAGCTTGTACATTGCACGCCATGAACTTTTGTGGTACAATGACCCATGAAGTTTAGGCAGATGGGTTATTTCACGATATTGTGGTAATGACCCATGCGGTTGTAGACGCATATGTCTAGGCGACATTAATTAGCATGTATAATGGCCCATGCAGTTTGTGGTACAAGGTTGTTTGTCTCAACAGCAATCAATTTTGGAAATATCGTTGTTTGTCTCAGCAGTCATTTGTTTCTGCTGCTTGTTCTGTTCTCTGCTATGGGGATGAATCCCTGCACAAGGTTGGTTTTAACCTTTTTAGTTGAACCTTCATGTATTTCATTTGTTATACCTATGTACCTTGGGAACACTGATAATCAATCTGGTGAAACAGGTTTGTTTTGATTTTACAAGGATTGTTGCAACCGTGGTGACTTTTTGAGATTCTTCCTATAGAAACAATTATTCGTTCCATGACATGCATTTTGAGCCAAGATGTTAATGAGATTTCTGATGTCAGGTATGCTCTTGTTATATTTTTGCTTCCAGCTGTCTAAATTACAGCACTCGTTCCAATGCTTTCAAGTGGAGCAAATGATCCTACGAAAGGAATTTATGAATGAAAAGTATAGATAGTTTGCTATATCAACTTCTTCTGCATATTTTGGCTTTTTTGGTTTTGCATATCTGTAATTCTGATATATATGTTTGCCAATGTTTATGATGCCTCTGGTCCCAACTTTGTTTTCTCTATATTTCTTAACATGAGATGACAAGAACCAATGCGGAAGCATCCTGGGTTGCATAAACATCAAAACTTATTGGTCTATATGTAGTTATGTACCTCCCCTATGTTTATCTGGCATACCTTATTATGATCCATTTCACACTGTTACAGGTGAATTTATAATAAACCAAGATCATTTTGTGAACCAGACCTTTGTTTCTGCAAAACAGTGTAATAATAGAAACAAGAATATTAAATACTGCATTGAATAAAGATTGGTTGGAACTTGGAAAAAATATTGGGTGCAAAACTGCAAATCTGTAATCCAGGATTATAATTTTCATGTGTTTTGGGTCAGTAATTTATGTACTTTTTTTGCTTACTTTGTCACAAGAACGTTACTGTGTCACCTTTTAAGGATATGCTTCATATGTAGTAGCCTATTATTGGGGAATTTCTTTCTGTAAAGTTGTATTATACTGATGAAACTGATAACGATTTGTTAACTATTCAATTATAGATTTTCTGGTCAACTGTTTTGAATTATAACAAGGGACTTTAAGACAGTAAAACATATGTTTTTTTTTGCCTGGTTATTATTGGAGTGCACAGAATCATTGTCAAACAACATTAAACTTTGTCTCACTTTCTGCAGAGATGCATATTATGACTTTTCAATGGGTGCCTTTCTTCATGCACTGCATTCTTCGTGTTCTGGTTATATTGTTGAATCTATGGCTGCTAACATTGTTAATATTTTCCCAACCACAATGCAGACAAGCAGAAGCTCAGAGCTTCAGGTTAACAACATGACTTTCCCAGGTTCTATGAGTATTTCAATATACTAACTAGTACTCCTTTGCAGGTTGCAATGTGCAATGCATACAAGAGAATAGTCAAACTCTGCTCTCCACGAGTATGGAAACCAGAAATCCTTCTGAAGTTACTCTGCTGACCAAAGCCTTGCGACAAACTGATTGAATGCATTCGACTGGTTGTGGACAAATTTGGTCAGAGTTTTTATCTGTGGATGACAGCGATGATCCAAGTAGTTTTCAGGCAAATTCTGACGGATTTGACATAACAAAAGTTGGCCAGAAAAGAATAGCTCAGAACGTGGGAAATATTTGTATTTTATATTTTATATTCTTTTTATTTAGAATAATGTATTTCAAACTCTTACACTAAAGATTCTAGAAATCAAATTGTTATGTATTTTATCGAATGGTGTGAAATATTTATTTGTTTGAAGCAATGCAATATGTTATGATTTTGCACTTATGGTCATTTATGTTTTATATTGTACAATGTGTTATGCTAATTATCAAAAGATATTCTATGAAACAATTTTAATTTGTACATTCACAAAAAAATAATAAAATAATAAAGATATTTAAATTTATTTTAGGAGCTCAACATTGTGTTGTTGTCGTTCAAAAAGGGTGTTACTAAGTTCAATTATTGTATCTAAAAATGTGTTACTAGGGTTTATGGAAACACATGCTACTATGTTGCTTTAGCAAAAGTAAGGTGTTACTAGGGTTTATGGCAACACGCGCTACTATGTTGCTCTTGCTAAAAAAGGTGTTACTGCAGTCTATAGCAACACATTTGATACATGTTGCCGTAGCATGGTTGCAACATATTTTTTTATATACAAGAACACTTGTTACATGTTACAATAGACCCTTCTATAGCAACATAGGCTATAGTAACACTAAACAAATATGTTGCAATAGGACTCGGTAACACTTTTTTTGAGCTATAGTAACACATGTGCGTGTTACTATAGGCCCATCCTGACGTAGTGATCAATGAGAACCAGAGGATAAGGGCGACCGATTGGGAAAGAAAAAGAGAGAAGGAAAGAAATAAGGAAAAAGGAAAGAAAGGTAAGGAAAATAAATAAATAAATGAATGAATGAATAATAACAATAAAGTGTATATTTTTAAGATTAAGAATCATTCTAAGTAATTGGAACTTAGTCACTCGACGTATCGTCATATCCGATGCATACCTATACATTATTCATGTATTCTATTATACCTAGATACGATTCCTCGATCCGTGAAAGAAATTTCAAAAGTCTACAAAGACTCAAATAATCCACACACACACACACACATATATATATATATATACTTGTGGACACTTCATAATTTATTATAGATAAACTAAATTAAACCTTTATAACAAATGTACTTAGAACATTATCTCAATATACGTATGGTTAAACATACGTATTCAACTCATTTTATATGATTATATGATGCCCACTAATGGTTAGGTTTAACCCTCGCCTATCTTGTTCTCATATGTAAGTTAACCCTTATGCCTACTATTTCTCTAATTAACATAAACTTCTATTTAATGAATAGAACATTAGCAATAGACTTCAATACTTGTAAAATCAACCAAAGGCATGACAATCTTAATCTATACAAGTATTTTATTATATTTAACTTGCTTTGCATCTGAACCCTATTAAAGACATGACCCTACGAGAAGTGAATCCTGAGATTTGTAATACCAATGCATGTGCATAAGTTGAATCATGTAAATTGTAGTTACTCTCACACCTGTTGTTTTATGAACTAATTCATATTAGTCCAAACAACTTTACACCCTGAAAATGAATTATAGTATATTAAATCATACAATCTTAGCTTCCTGAATTCGTAAAATAAAATAGAATGAATCATAAGGAATATGTGTCATATGCGATGCAACCCTTAAACCGTTAATCAATGATAAAGATTATAGAAGTAACACACTTATACGTTCACAAGCCCTAATCCTCATTCGTGCTTGTTTTATGTAATATTTGTCATTTGAGTTTCCATCTGTTTTCCTTTTGCCCTTATTGAAAGTGTTATTTGCTATTTGTTATTCTTTTCCATTATACGACGTGTAGAATCCGACGTCTCGGACTTCGTCTGCCGATAGCTTCAAGATGAGCGTTTTCGCCGTCGCTAAAGACAACAAGTAGCAAGGCAAGCACCCCTTGAGCATTTTGAACCCAGATTTGAGAATCAACTAAAATGTGATTAAGAATCTTCTGCATGCTCATATTTTGGTAAATCTCTATTTTGTGTTATCTCGGTAGCTATAACCCATATTGAAGGACTTCCTGAATATTGTTGACATATGCTCCATAATAACCTTAGGTATGGGGAGATTCATATACTTGATGGGATATAACGATTATTAATTGCATTTGCTTAGTGATGCTTAGAAAATGTCAGCAACATTTACACCCACACACTTTTCCTTATGAAATCTTTTATGGTTTATTTAAGCAGTAAAGGATACTGGTAGTTTGATAAAAATGAAAATAAAACTACTGTTTTGACGTGGGTGATTATTGGCAATAGCCGGTTGTACATGTTTTAACGTGTACGTAGCTAGGGTGGAGTTATCGCTCATGTCACTTTGAGGACCGAACGTAATGTTGAATGATCCAAGTATAACCGTACATCCACAAGTACTGGACTGGGACAGTCTTAACTTATTAAATTATTTGGGAATTAGCTTTGCACATTGGTAGGCAGTTGTAGCACGGGCATTCCGGATATTGGTTTGCTTGAGGGAGGTGTCATCACCGAGGTGTTGGCATCTGCCGTTGTAACGGTGTACGCCTGGCTATGAATTGGGGCTGTTGTTGTACCATTTGAGCCGCGGGCTCCTGAATACTATTGCTTCACCGCTTGTTTGCTTCCATCATAGTCGAGTAACGCCATCGGGCTAGTGCAAAGTTAAGGTCCAAGTAACGCAGTTTCGTAATGAACTCTCTGGCGGCACACCAAAGGAAGTGTGTCTAATACATGTTGCCACAAAGGGAGGACATTTCTTGTGGGTAAAGCTGTACAACTCTGCAGAGTCTAAAACTATTCGAATAGCCGTGTCCACGGTCATGGACGACTTGGCTAACCAGCATTAGTTAGTTGTTTTCTACTTTCTAAAAACTCTTGATCAAATGACTTGGAAAATGATTCACATTTGTTAAATGTTAGTTATTGGTATATTTACTCGTACAAGACCATGGAGGGTCTTTTCCGTTATCTTTACTCACAAAAGGGCCGTGAGTAACTTATTGTTATTTCTGTCAATACTTGATACTTGATTACTTATCAAACTGTTTTAAATTCAGTTTATGCTTTTCATTACTATTCAGTATTTACAATTCAAATCTTCGCTTTATGCAAAACAACCGTAGAAACCCACTTTCTATTCAGCCTGCATATATTTCAGGTTTTGCAAACACTACAAGTCTTGCTGAGTACGCAATGTACTCACCCTTGCTATTATTGTTGTTTTTAGACAGAAATCCTCGACAGGTACTTTGACGCAGGATTGCGGGATTATTAACGACGGTTCTCTCTAAGGCTTTACCTTGTCAGTTGCCTGTGGATAATGTGGCAAACTACAAGACATCTGATTCTTTTGGCTATGTTTAGTCAACCTTCTCGGTCATATTGTATCAATACTTCCGCTGTAATAAAATATGAAACTTTTGTGTGGTTGTGATTCCAAATTGTGTTTTGTGCGTGCCAGCCACTGATCATGGGAATGGTACAGTATGCACATTAGAACCTTGCTTTTATGTTTGCACTATAGCATAAAAGTGAGGGTCTTACAATAGAGAAATCATTGAATCAATCAAATATGAGGTGTCAAATTGGAGCTTCGTAGGAGCAATGGAAATTAAGAAACTACTAACAAGGCTACACTCGCAGACCTAACACATCTTCTTTTTTTTTTTGCTTTTAGTGTCTGTACATAAATCTGGTGCATTTTCATGCACCATA
The DNA here is from genome assembly GCA_036346355.1 of Rhipidocladum racemiflorum. Classification (NCBI taxonomy): domain Eukaryota; kingdom Viridiplantae; phylum Streptophyta; class Magnoliopsida; order Poales; family Poaceae; genus Rhipidocladum; species Rhipidocladum racemiflorum. The sequence continues at coordinate 78,454,670 of CM070589.1, forward strand.
TGAATTTTTTTGCTTTTTGCTAATATATTCATAGCTTATGCTGTCTTAAAAAAAAAGAGACATCAGCAGCAAGAGGGAGAAGTCTCGTTGATGGCGCAAGAAAGAACGCTCGCGACCGATGGGTGCATGGTCAGAAGTCCCGACTAAATTTCGCAAAAAAAAATTAAAATTATAACAGCGCTACTGTCATGATAAAAAGCTAACTAGCAAATTTCAACCGAATGGAAAATAGTGCAAACCACGTTAGAAACTTTTAAAAAAATTTGTGGATAGTCCTGACATATCCATAATATTCTCATAAAAATTTCTAATGATTATCAAGCTCGAGGAATTTCCAAAAATTCGGATAGTACTAGTGAGGACTGACGGGCAAATTTTAACTGGATGAAAAACGGTTCAAACCACGTTAAAAAATTTTAAAAATTTTTGTGGATGGTCCTGATGCATCACTATTGTTCCCATAAAATTTTCATAGCATGATCAAACATGTACAATTTTATAAAAATCTGAGAGTGTTTCTGCTATTTTTATGAAACATCTCAAAAATACGAGTTTTCAACAAATTTTCATGAAAGATGTCATTCTTAAGGGTTATTGACCTAAATCCGGTCAAATTGGTCCTCAAAATTCAAAATTCGGTCAAAAATCCACAATGGTTTGTGAGATCAGATCACCTTTTATTTGGACCTTTAGCCATTATGTATTAGGAAATATTCAGAGTACTGGTGTGTGAGTAACTACTAAAAAAGAGATTATATTAGACACCTCCTTACTAACGGTTTTAAACACAAGCTGTCGACAATTGGGGAGCAGGTCCCCGCCGAGCTTACTTAGTTGACTGAGGGATCAACTCTGCCCCCTTCTTGCGTAAAGGGTTGCTCCGAAGGATGCCTGATTTCACCGGGCTAGAACATACTCAGAGAATGACACAGGGATTTATCCTGGTTCGGGCCTCTCACGGGGAAGATAATAACCCTACTCCAGCGTGGTGTGTATTGTATATGTGTTAACTGCGTGTCAAGCGCCCCTCCCTCCAATGTCTGGGATGTATTTATAATTTACAAGGGTATCGTGTCGATTACGGCCCACGCAATGCACGTCTGACCGTGTCCAACATGGTTGTAACCGAATCCTACATTTATGCTACGTCCGCGTCATGGGCGCAACGGCCCTTCGGGGTGGCACGATTATCGCCGTAACCGTTAGTCACAACCTCCGACCACGTAGCCAGAGCATGAGCTTGGGCCGAGCTAATTTGACCCAATCCGGAGCAAGTTCGCCCGAGCAACGTGCTCGGGCGTTAACCGAGCTACGAGCATGCGCCGGACGGGCAAGGAGCTCGTACCGAACGGGCAAGCCGAGCAGCGGTACCTTTCTTGGGTCATCCTCGGGAACGACCTCCGAGGTGCGCGAGGTCAGGACGAGCTCGGTCGTCGTGGCATTATGGTAATTAGGGAAATTATCCAATCCTCGACACAAGCCGTCTGTGATAAGTCTCGGGCACATCACAAACAGTTTTATCCACGAACCGTCTACGATGAGCTCCTGTAGGTGGCGTGCGCGTATGCAGTATGCTGCCTATATCTCGGGGAAGAATCTCCCTTCCCACAGGCACGGTGGTAGTCGATCTCCAGCTTTTAGTGCATTGTTTGAACGAACAATGTACGAGTCTATCTACAACCACCAGCGGAATATTTTCCTTCAATATCGTGTGCGCCCAATGCCAAACTAATTTGCATGCACACCCTTTCCATTGGGAAGGACTCTGCACCGAATACGCAAAATCGCGATGATGTAAACCTCCTGTACAGAATCCGCCAAATGAGTCTTTTAAGCGATGACGGAAACGACCGATCTGATGTTTCCTTCGCATTTGTTTGATAGTCTCCCTTTAAACCAATTATCAGATTTGCGATCGGTTTAAACCTCCACGAAACTCGCAACAAATGCTTTCAAATAAGTCTAATATTGATAGGTTTTGTATATAAAATTTGTTAGTTTGATATTAATCTTAAAATAGTCATTCTCAAATTTTTATAGCATGAATGAAAGGTAAATGAGGATTACTTACCCCTTCGTTTGCTTCAAGATTTGTGCAACTTGTAATAAAGGAAGAGCATAGAAGCACCTCTCTTTTTATAGTCATATAGAAGGAAGTACACTTTTTTCTAGGGGCAGATAAGGTATTGGGTTAACTCTGAATGTTATACACGGATTTTTTTTTTTCTATATAAATACTTCTACGTTTCTTCATGCCATCAGTGCAGATTACTTGCTTTGAGACAAGACATGGAAAAAAAGATCAAATATGGCCCATTTCTTGCCGGCTGGCAGTACCAAAAGTCATAGGTAAGAAATGACGCAAAATAGTGTTCTCTTATTAGGTCATATATCTTAATTAAGTAGGTCGGCGTAATCTTAAGAAGGGAAGAGAAGTCAACCACGCATTGTTGATTTAACAGAAAGCAACCACATGTTAACACACTATACTTTGAAACACAGAGACATACACAACTCTATTTAGAAAATTCGTCGAGTAAAGGAGTTCCATGGGTTGGATTTGTTGTCCTGCTAATCTATTGTTTTCGTAGGCTGCAATTCTCATTAGAAAGATTAGATATAAGGAACTTTTGTCACTGAGCAGTAGTTTTAGCCTTTTGTGTTTGGATCTTTCCTTTGAACTTAACTGAAAAGCTTTACCAAAGTCACCTGCACTTCACCACCATTGGGGATTCAGCAACATCAATGTGGCCAGTGATAACATTATCAAATCGAAAGCTTTACTTAATTTATAGAAGCTTTCGCTCTCAAAAGATAATTAATCATCTGAATTTGCCATTGGAGGAGCGATGATTCCTAGAGACTAATTCTAAACAGCCTACAGCATCGTGACACGCAACAACGTCGTGTTGTACACTTGTTTGCCTTGGTTGGGTCCTGTAAACAGTGGTGTAGGAGTCGAGTTTATGCACCGTGCTCATTAGCTCAAAGCCCTTCTTCTCATTTCATCTTGAGCTGTTTGGCGAACAAGGCAGTATACACATTCTCCAGATTCATTACAAAAAGTTCCCTGAGCTGGGAAAGAGGCCCCAACTCTTCCAAACTACACCGATCACCATCCATGTGGGCCGGAAACCCACCTAGGTTCCTTAAGTTTGTTAGACCACGGAACCTTCTAGGTATACTGTTTATACTTGTGTCAGTAAGGCTTGATAAAGTAATCAACGAATCACCGGGCTTAATCTTCATATGGCCAATTAATATTAGTGTTCTCAGTGATGTCTGTGCACGTAAAACACTCCACTCTAACTCATCTGACTCCAATTCCTTACTTTCAAGAGACAACCGAAGAATCTTTTGTGAACTAAGTTTACTAATAATGTTAGTTTCACCATTTTGAGCTACAAGTGCTTCGTCTCTGGAAACATACTGAGCAAATGAGCGAACAACATCGTGCATGTTGCAAAACCATTGATCAGCGTATGTGGTATCTGGCTCTATAAGATTCCTCAATATTAACTCCTTATAGCATTCGCTTCCTAATTCTTCTAATTCATTCGAGTTTCCATGAAGAAATCCTTCACTAATCCACATGCTAACAATTGTATCAACAATGAACTCCGTATTTTTAGGGAGAAGGGAGAAGTGCAGAAAGCACTGCTTCAGACAGGGAGACAAATCTTCGTAGCTTAAGTATATTGCGTGGTTTAGCTCTTCAGGCATTTCTTTTCTTGACCATATGGAATCATTCAGAACATTGTTCCAATCACTTCGTCGTTTGTCCTTCTTGCACAAGAGTCCTCCCATTACTTTGACAGCAAGTGGCAAACCACCACATTTTGCTATGATTTGCAATCCAATCTCCTTCAGCGTGTCATCAATCCAAGGTTCGTCAATCTCACTTGAGACCACCTGCAAGCAGTTTAAACAGAAAGAGTTTATACGGAAAAGCGTGGATTAATTGCCAGCTAGCAGGTGACAGATTAAGGTGTTCCTATAAAACACAAAGCAGAAGTACTTTCGAATCAAAACAACCATACTAAAATTAATAATACTACATATAATCTATTAAACAAGTGATTGTATTGCGCAGGCTAGCTAGAGGAGTTATGTGCACGCGTCCAGATGTACTTTGTAACTAGCTAGTGCTGTTAATAAAAAAAGGGATAATCGGATATATGCCACTACAGGAACCGCTTATTCGAGATTTGCCATCATTCCTTTGCTTCTTCGAACGATGCCATTATGAAACCGTGCTTATTCGAAATATGCCACCGCTCGCGTCCGGTCACAACACGTGTCCCGTCCGCGATGGCAAATCTCGAATAAGCGGTTCCTACAGTGGCATATATCCAATCAATACGGGACACGTGTCGTGACCGGACGCGAGCGGTGGCATATTTCGAATAAGCACGGTTTCATAATGGCATCGTTCGAAGAAACAAAGGAACAATGGCAAATCTCGAATAAGTGATTCCTGCAGTGGCATATATCCAATTATCCCATAAAAAAAAGACTACTATTTAGAACCGGAGGAGTAGCTAGCGCTGTTAATGATTAATTAAATCCTAATTTTTGGGAATGTTTTTCATTTTGTTACATGGGAGTTTCTAGCTAGGAAGTTAAGGAAATAGCTCCAATCTCCATGGTTCAATCATGACACTTAAATTATTTGTAATGTTGTATGGCTTGCAGTACAAAATCGTTTGATAAATCACGTAACACCTGTTAAAAATAATAGTTGGAAGTTAGAGAAAAAGATTAAAAAGAAAAAAGAAAAGGGACTTAAACATAAAATTCTAGAAGCTATAGCATGGCCGTCTTATTCACAAGTAGAACAACATGTATGTCTCGTGCATGCACGAGTAGAGGACTACATCAAATCCATGAGATTTGATGGTATTTTTTCCATTGCACATTTTTATCATATAAAGGATGATCCACTCTTTTATTTTTAAAATTACAAAGTAATATATATCTCTAAGTACTAATATCCGATGGCTAGTAGTCCGCTAGATAGACGCTGCCCAATATATACCTCGTCCCATGGTGGACGCGAAGAAAAAGGATGTCCACCTTGGTTGTTTGTACCAAATGGTACATATATGAGGTGGTTTAAGATAAAAATCATCCATGTATTTTGTTGCTTGAATAGAACTATCCTATCTTGGATGGTCCACATCTCATTCAACCTCATCTCACCAATCAAACACACCCTAGATATAGTGTTTTTTGTTACTAACTTTTTGCCTTTCAAGACCTGATTTACACTTTGGACAACATGGAGGCACATCTCTTAACTAAGCCCCAACAGTTCATCTGGAGGCTAACAATAAACAAAGCTAGAATCGGAATTACCGGCCCAACTTTTGTGCTTTTGTATTTATTATTTATTAGCAATAAAAAAATATATCGAAAACCATAAAAAGTAAAAAAGAACAAGGGGGAGCATCAATTAATTCCAACTGACCTGCTTCTTGAGCAACGACCAGGCATCTTCGGTGCATAGTTTGTCGACATGGTGGTAGGGAAGCACAGCTTTCATCCCTCGAGCAACTCTCTCGTCTCTTGTGGTGACGACGACTCGGCTGCCTGGAGCAGCAGCGTTCCGCAAGGGCGACTCAAGCACACCCTCCCATGCTCCTCCTCCTTGCTGCTCATCCCACACGTCATCCATCACTAGCAAGACCTTCTTCCCTGTCAAGGCAGCAGTAAGGGTTGGCCCAAGCACAGTTGTTGCTTTCTCGCCACGGTGGTCTCCCCCGGCCTGGGTGATGGTCGTCCTGAGCAGCTCAGCCTTGTCTAAGTCCTGGTTGACGCTCAACCATATCGTCTTGTTGAACTTGTCCTTAATGGCATCGTGGTTGAAGACCTTTCGGGCGAGGGTGGTCTTGCCGATCCCGCTGACGCCCACGATGGCGACCACCATGATGTTGTTGTTGCACTCCTTTTTTGTCAGCAACTCCACTAGCTCCCTTGTGTCCTCTTCGATCTTCTCCCCGACAACACCTGACCGGACAAGCTCCCCCGTCGTCTCGCGGCGCCTGGCAGCAGGGCGAGAGGAATGCGCCCTGCTGCTAGGATCCTCGTACGAACCGAGGTTGGCGAATTTGAAGACAGCACTCCGCTTGTTGATGCTGTCCAGCTTCTGGTTGAGAACCTTGATGCGGTTGCCGATGTCGTGTGCGAAGAGGGGATTCCGCAGGCAGAATAGCAAAGGGTTGAAGCACCCCATGTCTACCGCGGATGGACCACGCTTCATGGCCTTGAGTTGGCAGAGGTCGAGGATATCGGTGGCGTCGTACATGGCGTCCTTGAGCGTCCTCACCCATTCCTGCACGCTCTGATCGGTGATGCAGGTGCTTGAGTTGATACAAAGATTGAACCAATGTAGAAACATTTGCAGAATCTATATGTAGAGTCCGTAGACTTGATAAAGAAATCAACGAATCACTAGGCTTAATCTTCATATGGCCAATTGATATTAGAGTTCTTAGTGATGTATGTGCATGTAAAAAACTCCACTCGAACTCATCTGACTCCAATCCCTTGCTTTCTAGAGACAACCGAAGAATCTTTTGTGAACTAAGTTTACTGATAATATTAGTTTCACCATTTTCAGCTACCAGTGCTTCGTCTCTGGCAACATACTGAGCAAATGAGCGAACAACATCATGCATGTTGCAATACCAGTTATCAGCGTACTTGGTCTCTGGCTCTATAAGGTTCCTCAATATTAACTCCTTGTAGCACTCGCTTCCTAATTCTTCTAATTCCTCTGATTCCTCTGAGTTTCCGTGAAGAAATCCTTCACTAATCCACATGCTAACAATTATATGAACAGAGAACCTCGTATTTTTAGGGAGAAGTGAGAAGTGCAGAAAGCACTGCTTCAGACAAGCAGACAAATCTTCATAGCTTAAGTATACTGCATAGTTTAGCTCTTCAGGTACTGAACGTGTGAAATCATTCAGAACCTTCTCCCAATCTCTTCGTCGTTTTTCCCTCCGGCACAGGAGTCCTCCCATTACTTTGACAGCAAGCGGCAAACCACCACATTTCGCTATGATTTGCGATCCAATGTCCTTTAGCGTGTCATCAATCCAAGGTTCATCTTTCTCATCACCTGAGACTACCTGCAAGCAGTTTAAATCGATAGAGTTAATACGGAACGTGTTGGCAACGGCTAGTACGCTGATTCTTTTTTATTTGCTAATTATTTTTTTTAGAGAAAATATTAGCTCGTGCAAGTGAATATTCTAGACGTCTTGATCGATGTAGAATTGAGAACAAGCAGACATCTTTGATCGATTGATCTCCTTTTTACCATTTCACTACTTGACACACTGCAATTTAGAAGCGTAATAAATACTGTCACCGTGATAGTACGAATGCCAGATTAACGTGTGCACTCAAACAGGATGCTCCTATAAAACACAAACGACCTGCAGTCGAATCAACCATGCTAAAATTAATAATCCTACACGGACGCTGGAACGGCCTGTGCACGTGAACCAGACCTAGAGGTAGTGTTATATATGTTATATTTTGCTTTTTTGTGAGAATTTCTACATTATTTCTCTTTTTTTAGAGACTCTCGTGAGCTTTTAATATATAATAGATACATAGACTCAAGGTTTCTAGTTTATTCCGTACGAACCTGCTTCTTGAGCAATGACCAGGCATCGTCAGGCCCTAATGTGTCGACGTGGTGGTAGGGCTCCCTGGCTCTCATCCCTCGGGCAACCATGTCGTGTCTTGTGGTGACAAGGACCCGGCTGCCCAGAGAGACGGCATTGATCAGGGGTGTTTTGAGCACATCCTCCCATGCTTGGTGCCTCCAAACATCATCCATCACCAACAAGGTCTTGTGCCCCTTCAATGCATCTCTGAGGGCTCGATTAAGAGTGGCCTTTGCATCTCCTGCAATCCGATGATCTCCTCCGGCTTCGGTGATGGCTCTCCTCAGTAGCTCAACTTCGTTGTAGTCTTGGTTGACGCACAGCCATATCTTCTTGCCAAACTCACATTGGATGGCCTCGTCGTTGAAGACCTTTTGGGCAAGGGTGGTCTTGCCAATCCCGCCAACACCCACCACAGCCAAGATCATCATTTTGCTATCCTTGTGGCTGATTTCCCCCTCAGCTACTGTTGTCAACATCTCCACTAGCTTTCTTGTGTCTTCTTCGATCTTCTCACCAACCACTCCTGCCCGGTCGAGCTCCCCCGACGTCTCGCGGCTGACAAGGTGAGAGGAATGCGCCCTGCTACTACGATCCTCGTAGGAACCGAGGTTGACGAAGCTGAAGGTGGTACTTCGCTCCTTGATGCTGCCCAGCTTCTGGTTGAGAGCCTTGATGCGGCTGCCGATGTTGTGGGCGAAGAGGGGATTCCGCAGGCAGAAGAGCAAGGGATTGAAGCATCCCATGTCTACCGTGGAAGGACCACGCTCCATTGCCTTGAGTTGGAAGAGGTCGAGGATGTCGGTGACATCGTACATGGCGTCCTTGAGCTCTCTCACCCACCCCTGCACGATCTGGTCGGTGATGCGCCTCCTCTCGGCGTCAGCGAGGAAGTTCTTGAGGTCCCCAAGTTTGGCGCCCATCTTGTCGATCTCGCCGGAGACTTCGAGCAGCATGCCCACCTCTTCTTTCGCCATCTCTGTCAGCATGTTTTGGACGTACGATGCAAAAGCATCCAGGACAGCCGCCATTGCTGCAACTGGTTTGCTTCTTGCTGTAACAAAGTTAGTAAATCAAACATCATCTCCAATATAATTATTAGTTTCGACTACAGATTCTACCAAGGCTAAAAAATCGAATTACGTACATATCAACAAGGAAAAAACAATACTGCTAATCAATTTACCACTAGTAGCCTCTTTTTTTCTTTAATAGAAGAAAAACGCTAGCAAGCGTTAATTGCTGACAACAAGAAATAGGTGCAGGTGCATGCAAAATTGCAAAGCCGGACAGACAGAATTTTAACCATGAGAAGCTCGTATAGATGAGAAACAATTAAGAAGAAATAGAGGAGCTGTAGCTAGCAACATAGGATGCTTCTTACGTTTGGTTGGAGAGAAGGATGCGTAGTCTTGCTCAGCTGCTCTAAGAGGTGAAACCAGAGGACGGTGCTTGCATATTTGACGAGGTTTAAGTCCTTAAATAACTCTATCGGTCTTTCCTTTCTTTCTTTTTTTTCTTTGCGAGGACTATCATGGGATTTCTGCATGTAAAATTTCTCCGTGACTGCATCACATTTCTATATATAACTCGGAAACTACACTGTTTTCCTCTGAAGTTACCGTGAAATTCTTGCGTTCTAAATGACGACCCGTTCGGTCGGTGGACCATGCAAAGCAACATCGATTATTAACGCAAGCAAGCACATGAACACATGGATCGAGCATCTAAACTTGTCGATCCATGTCGTCAAATTAATTGTTGATCCCGCTTGATCGGGCCTCAAATATTAATCAATGGAGAACTTGCTGGCTAGCTCTGGACTAATTATTGATCGGCTCCAGAGTCAACTACGTACTCACTTGTTAAATCGTTCTAGGTCCACTAGTTTAGTTAACCAGGAATGAATTAGTGCATTGCTGGATGCAGGTGTTAGTGGTGATCTCAAGTGAGCTAACTACTTTCCGAAAATTTCGGATCTAATCACCACATTTTCGCTACGCGCTCTGATCGAGAGCACACCAATAAATTGGTTTCGGTCCCGATTGCCGGCGCTGACATCAAAAATTACTTGACTCATCCCTGCTGATATACTTAGAAATAAGAGCAAGTGCAGGATCACAATCATTCTTCACACCACAAGAGACAACTCCAATACCGAGCAAAACGCCAACAACATGAGTATCAAGTTGGGCAAATCCTGAATCGGAATCCCAGAAAAGAATTATTCCCAGACTAGCATTATAAACAATTTCCTGCAAAACCTCCTCATTTTCACCTGCAGCCATCTCGTCATCAATATCCATGCTTAAACCATGGCATGCTATGATATATGAGAATTGCAGCTTCAGGAGAAAATCATCTTGGTCGGCAACCTCACACGTCAGAATGACTAAAACCCAAGTCGTTTGACATATCATGTGCAGGAACAGGAAGTTCATTACAGGAAGTTTCCTTGTGTGCAGTGCGACTGAGTAGCAGCAGGTCATCCAACTCTCCTGTAACAAATGGATGCTTCAATAAATCTGACGCAGTAGACCTCAGCTGTGGTTCTTTCTGCAGGCATTTTAGCAAAAAATCTTTGGCCTCTAGCGGCATGTGTTCAGGTATTGGTGGGTGTGACTTTGTGGTTCCAACATGAAATAGGAGAGCAACCTCCTGATACTGCTGGCTCCATGGTGGTTTACCAGTATCCATTTCAATGACTGTACATTCCACACTCCAGATATCTGCAGAGAAGTTATGCCCACTTCCAATAATGACGTCAGGTGCCATCCAATGTGGAGTGCCTTTCATTGTTTTAGCTGCTGTCACAGTAGCCATGATAACAAGTATTTCCACATCTTTCGATACTTCCTCGGGAGAATCTTTAGTCAATCCACCTAAATCAACAATCCTGGCCAGTGTTGGCTTGTAGACATCATAAGCAGTAACAGAGAAACCTGATTTTAGCAAATGAGATGATATTCCAAAGCCCATAGCTTCAGGCTCAGCATTATGCTTCATGTGGAAAGAAACAATTTGCTGCGCTAGTTCCATTAGGGAATCAATTGTGCTTAACAGTTGTGCTTGCAAGACAACCTGCCCATTTGCTTCAGCAGAATGCCATTCACTTGCAGCAGCAGCATGAACATCTCCAACGACAGCAGTCATGTCAAGAGAACTGTCGTTCGTCTGATAAGAGATCTCCGTTGAAGCAATGAAGGCTGAAATGAATGTTCTCAATATACCCCAAAAACCAGAAATAGGACCAAACCAAGGCTCACATTGAATAGCTTGGGACTGTTTATCAAATGATTGGTTAAGTATGTCAACTCTCATGTTGTCTGGACGAAGGAAGCTCAAAACATGCTTGACCTCCGTAGATGGAATGAATGGTTGTTGCAAATCTGCAGAGCTATCCATATAACTTTCATGCAATGTTGACCTTCTCTCCTCAATCAACAACAACCAATCAGCAAATAAGAAAACAAGACCATAAGCCTGGTCATGTACAAAATTTTTAAGCAGCTTCTTATCCTTGCTCATGGTGCCAATCACCATATGAATTGCAGTTGCATTCTCACCAATGAAACGCCTGGTAGGTGGTGGCCATGGTTGGATTGATGCTGCTGCTATGAGAAGTTCTTGCATAGAATAAAGTGGGTAAACAACTGTACTAGATGGATGATGCATTGCCCATAGAAAATATGCTGTCTGATAACCAACTAAAGAGCACACTGAATCTCCTTGGCAAGAATTCTCAACACACCACTGAATATCTGAAGTATCTGTCAACAACCATTTCCAGGAACTTTGCAAGATAATGTTTTCAGCAATCAATTTCCCACCTGTTTGTGTTTATTTCACTTCAGTATTGTCAGCTTTAGCCTTGCACTTCATGTTGTCTTCACCAACTCCTGGAGATGTATGGCAATTAACCTCATCAACGGATAACACAGATGACCATTCATCCTTTACAGGCGATTCGTCAAACACCTCCAAGGCAGCAACCGTGGGTTGTTCCCTGCTCCCAAAATCTTGGTAGCCAGCAATCCTGGCCACTGCTGCAGCCGTTGCCTCCAGTTGTTTGGCAAGGATCTGCTGATCCAACGAGCTCTGTTCCACCATCTTCGCATTCATCTCCATTCGAGTCATCAAGTGTTGCTGGTTGGTGTCGAAGGAGTCCAGCCGCGCAAGCAGTTGATCAAGCCTCTCTTTGATAAATACCAATTTCTCCTCATCTGTCGACGGAGGATCCGGTGGGTGCTGCGACCATGGTAACACCGGAGTCGACGAACACAACCCTCTCGTCATCCTGAACGACGAAGATGACGTTGGTTGAGACGGAGGTGACGTAGGGTTCGGGCAGCTTGAGCAGCGGCCGGGGTAGTCCGTGGTCTCCACGGCGCCAGTGAGGAGGGTGGCTGCTGCGCCGAAGAGGGACGGGGCGGCGGGAGCACCGATCGTGTCGGAAGCCGCCATGGTGGGGGTTGGCGCAGATCTAGGCGAGGTCGGTGTAGAGGCGGCGGTTCCCGGGCGTGGCGCTGACACAGGTGAGGACCGGGTAGGCGCGCGGAAGACCGGATCGACGACCCGAGAAAATGGAAGCGTGGGAGTGGAAGAGCGCTGCGATGCCATCGCGGATGGTGCGGGTTGCAGTGAGGTGAGCGTGGGCGCTGATGAGGGCGAGGAGATGGCGACGCGGTCGAGGTGGGTGATCGGGGAAGATGCGGCTTCAACGGTGTTGCTTCTCCCGATCGGAACGACCGAGCTCTGATACCACTTGTCACATCCCATGGCTACCGATTGGATCGGGACGTGAGATCAGGAGGTAGATTTAGTAAGAACTGGAAGAACAAGCAGCACAAGCAGAGAAAGGTAGAAGGAGGAAGAAGACGCAAAGGAAGAAGGCAAAAGGGGATTTGATCTCAATTCATTTTTCTGTCTGTCCGAAACCACCAAGGCTCCCCTCTTTAATAGTCTCTCTTTCTCCCCCTTACATGTGGGTCCGGCCTAGGTGTTACAGTCTGGGCGTCCTCGGCCACTACACATCTTCGCCTTCGCCTCGAGCAACGCGACGGAGGAGGTGCTTGGCCACGTCTTGGGCTGCGAGGCACAACAACGCGGGGTTCCACATAATTATTGTGTTAATTATGTTAAACCCAAATTTGGACCTGGTCATCGACCCATTTATGATCCACACAAATAAATCACATGTCGATGGACCTGCCTCACAACGCCGGGTCCCCGGCATCATCAGCGTCGACGGCGAAGGTTTGCTGCATCATCCACGTCGATGGCGACGGGCACCTTGACCAGGCAGAGTCACTACAAGACAACAATCACATCTCGATCGCATGGAGCTCCTTGTTCCGTTCGTGCTCGCCTCACAATGCCTGGTCCCCGGCACCATCTGCGTCGACGGCGACGGCTTCCTGCACCATTTATGTCGGTGGCGATGGGCACCTGGACCAGGTCGAGTCACTACAACACAATAATCACATGTCGATCGCATGGAGCTCCTTGTTCCGTTCGTGCTCGCCTCACAACACCTGATCCTTGTTGAAATTAATCTTGTAAACATAGTAGAGTTCGAGTCTAAGTTTTATTGTTATTCTAACATTAGTTTCGGGTTTGCCCCGGGGAGGCCACCACTACGGCTCCTGAGGGGATCGCATGGAGCCAAGGAAGCAGACGCAGCAAACGAGCAAGCAGGAGCGCCAGGAGGAGATCAGAAGAAGCGCATACAAGAAGCAGAAAAAGGCGCCGCGTGAAGAAAGGGAGCAGAGTATTTTCCGGCAGCGCAGGTTTGCGGCAAGGTCGACTAAACCATGGTTGTGAATTGGCAGCGCAGGTTTTTCTTTTTCTTTTTCATTTCTTTCTTTCTTTTTGTCCATATGTTATACAAGTGAATTGGAATGATGCACAAATCTTAAAGCAGGCGAAGAAGTAAACAAGATCACCGTCTACCATTCATTAATGTTTTAATATTTGTGCAGCTTAAAAAAAGCATAAAAACACCTCTCAAGAAAGAAATAAAGAGCATAGAAGCACTTCTCAATAAATAAAGAAATGTACCCAAGGCCCATGTGAAGTGACGCAAGGTGGAGCCCGCCACCTATCACACTTTTCGGGGAGCTGCTGCGGTGCTGGTGTCAAGGAGAGCGGTATGTGACACGTATTGCCTGTTAGTACTTTTACGATCGAGAAGAGGACTAGATTTGCAATGTCATTCAGAACGAAGTCAGAGATGAAAAAGAAAGTGTTCGTCTGCATGCCAAGGGTGGTGACGAGGCATGGATAGATTTAGGTTGGGGTTCCGGGTATGCACTGACACCCTCAAAAATACACACTCGTGTTGAAAAGTTTTCTAGTTCCACCGCTGTGCACAGAATCAACGGCTGCATCAGCATCAGGAGCCCCAGGTCCGACCACCAAGGCAAGCCTGACGGTGAGAACTCCCCTGTTTTACTGCCCATGCAGACATATTTCATACCGTGGTAAAACCAGAATGTGTTGCTTGTAGTAGTTTAGGCTGTATAGGCTTGTTTCCTTCATGAGGATATATATATATTTTTTTTTATTTTTTTTTTTGCAATTTCCAATTTAGTTACTTTGCCAGTCAATCAACCTCCGTCAATCTGACTCTTGATACATTCTTGACACAAGTATATATTTTGGTTATGGTCATTTCAACCGTCCAACTATTTGTTAGTAGAAAGACTAACCTCCGGTGATCTTCTGATTTTGTTAGTAGAAAGCCAGGAACTGAGAGGTTTCTTATCTTGGAACTGAAGAGCTGGTCTTCTTGGTCTGCCTAATGCCGGCAAGAGCACATTGCTGAGCGCACTCTGCAGGGCTTTCCCGGAGATTACCAACTCGTTTTGGTAGCCATTCAAGCCGACGTTTACCGTCGTCGTTGCCCTCCGGAGCCACCGCAACAACTCCCCTGTTTTTTTTTCCGTCTCTGATCTCTCTCTCTCTTCCTGACCATGGGCCCACCTATATGACACGTGGGCCCCACGGTTTATTCCGCTTATGTGTACAGCATGTGGGTACTGACATGTGGCCCCTGGTTTTGAGAGGGGCAAGATAGAAAGACAAGTTTCCAAGCGCAGACGGCTGATTGCCCTAATAGCATAGTTATCAATACCGGTATATATACAAGTCGGTGTGTACCATTTCGTCACATAAACCAGTACGAATTAGCCTTATATACTATACCGGTCCGATACTGATCAATACTGACTGATACCAGTCATGTCGTTGGAATTGATAATACAGTCTATTGAACTATATGTTATATTTGATAGTACTACTATGTATTTACAGTAATATTATAGGTGAACTTTGATGTCTGTATAATTAAATATGTGTATATTTATAAATACATACTATTATACTAAACATGAAACGGTACGATGGTATAGACCAGTATCAGAGCTTGCCTAATAGAGCTAACGGCAATGGTATTACCGAAGGGATGCGGAAAGTTTTTTTCAGTGGTATAGAAGAAAGTACACTTTTTCCAGTGGTAGATTTGTTAGGGATGTTTCTACTACACTACTACCAGATACAGTAAAATAGCTCTTGACTTTCCCATCATCGAGTAATTTCTTTGACCATCAATGGCAGTTGCTTCGTTTGAAATTTCCCTAGGTTTGGTTCATGCCACCAGGTCAACCATTTAGGCCCTGTTTGGAAGTAAAGTTTTTCAATACCATGGTATTACAAAGCCATGGTATAGAAATTGTTTTAGCATAAATACCATAGTATTACAAAACCATGGTATGAAAACTGTTTTCAATACTACAAAAATACTATGGTTTTGGCAATACCATAGTTTTCAAAACAGAGTTTTTTTTGTTGCTTCCAAACACCTTCTGGCCAAAAATACCATGGTATTCTTCAAAACCATGGTTTTGCCTAGAAACTATGAAAATACTTTGTTACCAATACCATGGTATTTTTATAAAATACTTTGTTGCCAATACCATTCGCTCCTTACTTTTACTGCACTCATGTTGTAAAACGGATTAGTCTGGACAGATTTTTGGGGTGTCTCTTGTCCTTTAAATAGGGGGTTCTAGGGGCTTAGAACTCATTCAATTCAAAGGGCAAGAAGCAAAAGGTGCCTACAACAAAGAAGAGATTGTGTGCTCTATCTAGTTGGTTTAGGGTTTTCTAATCTTTTGAGATTAGAAGATGTAACATCCCAGGATTTACCAAACAGATAAAAATAAAATATTAAAATGTAAATTTGATTTATTAATATCTTTTTGCAAATTTAAAAGTTTTTGTTAAAAGATAATTGAATTCCTGAAATTAAAGAAGGAAAAAGTTATAGAAGAAAATGGTAAGAAGATAAAGTAAGTCAATTGCCATTTGCTGATCAAGAATATTCATTACAAAGGATTGAACTGCAACACAAGTTTTATTGATACATCGTAGCTCACATCCACAATACATAGGAAATACAAAGATCTTTACAATGGCATACAACAGTTATATGGAATACAACTCTTACAATCATTCGATTACATATACAATTACAACTCACAAAACTATCTAATTACATAAATGGTTACATTCTAAAAAGTAGGCTACAAGATCCTAAGCTTTGGCTTCTATGCTGACTTGTTCTGCATTGTTAGACCTGCATAATCAACTGCATCTGTATAAGTTTGAGAATAAAATAAATGCATTAAACTAAGTTCAATAAATAAAAAGAAGAAGAAAGAATTGCCGTCAGCTAAGTTGAATCGCTCAATGAGGTACCCTAGATTGTCCGGGGGCTAATCTGGCTCCTCTCGCGATTAGGTTTGCATCATTCGGCAATAAACAAACCTGTTTAAGCCGTAGACACGAATATTTAGAAAATATCGCGTGGTAGAAAGATAAAGGGATAATCATGAGCACTAGGCATTTCGATAACCCAACCATATTCCAAGCATTTCACCGAGCTAGCCAAGCACATGGGTCTCAAAGACCAAGTGCAATGTATTGGCCAAGACAATCTTTAGGTGCATTCATCCAACCACATGACTTGGAGCAATGAATTTGTTCTAGCCTTATCCCAACCTCTAGACTATATGCAATGCATTCACTTCACCTTATCCAAGCACATGACTAGGACCAATGCATCTACTTCATTCTTATCTCAAGCTCGAGAGCTCAAGCCAGCCGGCCATTCAAGCTACAAGACCAAAACCATTGCACCAACTAAGTCTTTAATATGTGCAATCATTCCAGCCGCAAGCCTTAAGTCCTCTTTCTAACCCTGTTGCAAATCCACTTCCATGGCTATATAATAGCTAGCCAAGTTTCATCTAGCATCACAGAACCAAGCCACCTCCAAGATCACCACCCCGCACAAGAATACCCGCATAGTTAAAAGAAGCCAGGAAAGGCAAGTTTCAGAAACTAGCGCAACTAGCTGGAAGTCAGGAGAACCGAAATCCCGGAAGCAAGAAATCAAGCCGTACAAATATCCATCTATCCCCTTTTATGATCAAGTAAGTCCCCACAAATGTGATTCCATTAGAAGCATATAGTCATACCCAATAAAGAATGGAATGCAATAGAAATGAAAGTGACAGTTGAAGGTTAAAGGAGAAAACATAGGAGTAGTGGTCTCAGTTTGTATGCATAACAAAACTACAAGGGTTACGTCATGTGTCCCCTTTGAATTGCATATACTCCCCCGGCGTATTGCAAATCAAGGTCGTCACTATGACGCCATCCAACCCGCAAATTTGAAAATGCATGAATCATCACAGACCAAAGGAAATAACTCAATCACCAAACATAGTATCAACTTCATCATTTACTATGTAATCTAAGTTGAAGCTTATGTCATCATGTTATAGCCAAGTATTAGGAATACCAGAACATAGCATGGCATCAGATCATCATTTGCCATGCAATAAACCTCTTTAAGTCATTGTCATCATGCTTTAAATAAGCATTCAGAGAATCATTCAATAACATAGTAGTATCTCATCATTTACCTTGTCAGTTGCCCGTGGATTATGTGGCAAACTACGAGACATCTGATTCTTTTGGCTATGTTTAGTCAACCTTCTCGGTCATATTGTATCATTACTTCCGCTGTAATAAAATATGAAACTTTTGTATGGTTGTGATTCCAAATTGTGTTTGTGCGTGCTAGCTACTGATCATGGGACTAGCACAGTATGCGCATTAGAACCTTTCTTTTATGTTACACTGTAGCATAAAAGTGAGGGTCTTACAGAAGATTTTTGGTGTCATCATGTGGAAGATGACTTTGGAATAAAGAAAAAGGTTATACAATTCGTTGTATCTTTTTGCTTTGATTCTTGATTAGAAGATTTGTTCTTCTTTTGATTTGAACTAATTCTTGTCTGAGTTTAGTTTGTTTATTTAATTATTCTAGGGTTTTAATCTCTAGGGTATTAGAATTTTTCCGCTGCTTAGGGGTTATAATTTTCTGAAAGAAAAAGTTGATTTTTTATTCGGCATCTATTCACCCCCCTCTAGTTGCCTACTCGGTCCTACACACCAGCCTAGCTGAGTTCATATAGCCTGGCTGGACCGACAAGGCAACCAAACAGCCCGTGAATGAAGCAATGCCGGCTTCCACCTGCATGCATGTAAAGTATGCAATTTCCAATCATAGATCAAAACCACGAATCAGAAATGAAGGAAACTGTTATATTCCACGAGAAAGTTGAAGATAGCAACACTTAAAGAGTGCAAAGTGCTGGTAGGTATTACGAAGAAACTCTGGATCATCTGGTTGTAGATTTGGCAGGTTGAGCTGAAGAGAATGACGGAGTCGCCGCTTAATTTGTGCAAACGTGGGAAACAACTTTCTTGTCCTGTTCCTCTTCATCCCCTGAAACAACCCAGCCAAGAGAAATAAAAAAACGTTGGAAATTTCTCTTTCAAGAAAAGGAGGTTAAGTAGGAAATACATTCAGACCCTAGCATACTAAATTAGTGATGAAGAAAGGAATTACGGATGAAGGAAGGAATAAGACGAAACAAATAAATCAAACTAAAAAGAGTAAACGAACAAATTAAGACGAAGCAGTTGTATTAGTTCACCTGCAGATCGAGAAGAGCTGACAATGATATTTGTATCCAAGTTGCAGGAGGGATCTCTTGTGTAGTGCACGTGCCATTTCCTTTTATCAGCATTGGCCTTGACATGCTCTATATGGCATAACTTGCCCCACTCAGGGCCAGATCGTCCTGCGGCTATGGAGGCGAGCAGCGCTAAGGTGCAGAACAGCAGCAAATGCCTTGGCTTTACATCTCGCATGAATTCCGGGAGCGTCTCCATGCCGTAGTCCTCCAGCTCGAGCCTTTGGAGTGCAGGTACACCCTCCAATACCTTCATCTTTGGGCAGTTGACGACAACAAGGTTTTGCAATTTGGGGAGATTAGTGATCCTCTCTAGGTCGGGATTGTCTTGCACATCAAGCTCAACAACAGAAGCAAAGTTCCCCAGGGAGTTCAGCTGCCGGACCTCGTATATGCCTAGTTCTTTCAAAGCCCTTGCATGGGAGGCGAGTCCTGAAGGAACACGCCTCAGCTTGCAGCGCTCGAGCCTAAGCAGCTCCAAGGCAGGCATGGCTAGCACATTTATTACTTGCTTAGTCTCCCACTCCCACTCCTCCCATTCCACCATTCCTATTAAGCGCATCCGGTGCAATCTCGGAAACGCAACAGCCACCTGGGATGATGGATGACGACTATGCAGGAATTCATGCCCAACACGCTTGATGGATGGAGCGCGGCGGATCTGAAAGAACTCCAAACATGGGAGCTGGCTCAAACCATCAGGGAATTGGGTGCAGCAGGCCAGATCATCCATCATTAGAATCCTCAAGCTCTTGAGGGGCACTGCTGCTATCGACGTCATCCACCTTGGTAGACGCCGACCGAAATATCCTTTGATGTAAAGATTATCTAGGTAGCGCGGAGGGCAGAGCTCATCGAACACCTCCTCGATTCGTCGCTGTTCTTCCTCAGCGACGCCTTCTTCCTCTTTGACTAACCCATCATCTCCCAGCCTACCAGTGCAACATAAGAATAAATGGGTAAGATGCACCTTTTCACCAAGCCTGGTTTTTGTAGCGGACGAGGCAGCAGATACATTCTCCAGATTCCTTAAAAAAAGAAGCCTGAGATGGGAAAGAGGCCCCAACTCTTCCAAACTACACCAATCACCATCCATACGGGCTGGAAACCCTTTTAGTTTCCTCAAATTTGTTAGACCTCCGAACCCTCTAGGTGTACTGTATATACTTGTCTCAGTAAGGCTTAGAAACCTCAGCTGCCCTAGCTTTACAATGCTGTCAGGAAGTTTCACCAAACTTTTACAACCATAAAGGCTAATGTGCTGCACGAATCTCATCTTGCCGATGTTTTCCGGTAATCTAGATACATCAGTTTTTTCTAGTGCCAAATACCTCAGGTGCTTGAGTTGATACAAAGATTCAACCAATGAAGCAAAGTTTGCAGATTCTATATGAAGAGTCCGTAGACTTGACAAAGTAATCAATGAATCACCAGGCTTAAACTTCATATGGCCAATTGCTATAAGTGTTCTCAGTGATGCCTGTGCATGTAAAAAACTCCACTCGAACACAGCTGACTCCAATCCCCTGCTTTCTAGAGACAACCGAAGAATCTTTTGTGAACTAGGTTTATTGATAATGTTAGTTTCACCAATTTCGGCTACTAGTGCTTCGTCTCTGGCAACATACTGAGCAAATGAGCGAACAACATCGTGCATGTTGCAAACCCAATGATCAGCGTACTTTGTATCTGGCTCTATAAGGTTCCTCAATATTAACTCCTTGTAGTAGTCTCCTCCTAACTCTTCTAATTCATCCGAGTTCCCATGAATAAATCCTTCACTAATCCACATGCTAACAATTGTATCAACAGAGAACTCTGTATTTTTAGGGAGAAGGGAGAAGTGCAGAAAGCACCCCTTCAGACAAGGAGACAAATCTTGGTAGCTTAAGTATATTGCGTAGTTGAGCTCTTGGGGCATTTCAGATACTGACCATACAGAATCATTCAGAACCTTCTCCCAATCACCACGCCGTTTGTCCCTCTTGCGCAAGAGTCCTCCCATAACTTTGACAGCAAGCGGCAAACCACCACATTTTGCTATGATTTGCAATCCAATCTCCTTTAACGTGTTATCAATCCCAGGTTCATCAATCTCACTTGAGACTACCTGCAACCAGTTTAAACTGATAGAGTTAGGCCCTGTTTGTTTCCTTCTCCAGCTTATATAATCCAGCTTTTTGGTGTTGGATTATATAAGCTGGATTATATAAGCTACCTTTAAATAAGCCGGTGGGTTGTTTGTTTTCCTGGATTATTACTGTGTTGGATTATTAGTTTGAGATTATATAAGCACCCTAATGGCTGCTTATAGATTATTATAATCTCATGCTTTAGATTATATAATCTAGATTATAATCTAGGCTGTTTGTTTCCCCATTAACTTATATAAGCTGGATTATATAATCCATAGGGCAAACAAACAGGGCCTTAATACGCTGATTCTTTTTTATTTGCTAATTAGTTTTTTCCGAGAAAATTTGCTAATCAGCTCGTCGAGGAAAGAATGTGTAAGTGAAATTTAGAAGTATAATTAATACGACACCACGTATGAATGGATTGTTCGTAACGTGGCAATTAGTAAGCACGCGATTCAGTTTTTGGTAAAGCATATAAATAAGATAGTGTTCACCATCTTTGTAAGGTATCAAGAGACAAGAGGTGCTGGTGTAAGACGGTAAAAAAAATCTTAATCTCAAGGATGGTAAAGAATCTTTATAAATAAGGTTTCTAGTTAATTACGTACGGACCTGCTTCTTGAGCAATGACCAGGCATCATCAGGTCCTAACGTGTCGATGTGGTGGTAGGGCTCCCTAGCTTTTATCCCTCGGGCAACCATGTCATGTCTTGTGGTGACGAGGACCCGGCTGCCTCGAGAGACGGCACTGATGAAGGGTGTTCTGAGCACATCCTCCCATGCTTGGTGCCTCCAAACATCATCCATCACCAGTAAGGCCTTGTGCCCTTTCAAGGCATCCCTGAGGGCTCGATGAAGGGTGTCCTTTGCGTCTCCAGCATGCTGGTGGTCTCCTCCGGCTGCGGTGATGGCTCTCCTCAGCAACTCAGTCTCGTTGTAGTCTTGGTTGACGTTCAACCATATCTTCTTGCCGAACTCACGTTGGATGGTCTCGTCGTTGAAGATCTTCTGGGCGAGAGTGGTCTTGCCAATCCCGCCAACGCCCACCACCGCCAAGATCATCACTTTGCTCTCCTTGTGGCTGGTTTCCCCACTAGTTACTGTCGTCAGCATCTCCACTAGCTTTCTTGTGTCTTCTTCGATCTTCTCGCCGACCACACCCGTCCAGTCGAGCTCCCCCGTCGTCTCGCGGCTGACAAGGCCAGAGGAATGTGCCCTACTGCTACAATCCTCGTAGGAACCGAGGTTGATGAAGTTGAAGGCTGCGCTCCGCTGCTTGATGTTGTCCTGCTTCTGGTTGAGAGCCTTAATGCGGCTGCCGATGTCATGGGCGAAGAGGGGATTGCGTATGCAGAAGAGCAAGGGGTTGCAGCACCCCATGTCTACCGCGGATGGACCGCGCTCCATGGCCTTGACTTGGCAGAGATCGAGGATGTTGGTGGCGTCGTACATGACGTCCTTGAGCTCCCTCACCCACCCCTGCACGCTCTGGTCGGTGATGCGCCTCCTCTCGGCGTCGGCGAGGAAGTTCTTGAGGTCCCCAAGCTTGGCGCCCATCTTGTCGATCTCGCCAGAGACTCCGAGCAGCATGGCCACCTCTTCGTTCGCCATCTCTGTCAGCATGTTTTGGACGTACGACGCAAAAGCATCCAGGACCACCGCCATTGCTGTAACTGGTTTGCTGCCTTTTGCAATAACAAAGAACAATACTACTGACCTGTCGGTCTCCTCGTGGTGGCAAGATCTGCGTTGTCAGCCCCGTCCAGTTTTGCGCCAAAATTTCGACGATTGCATATTATTTGGCTTTTGGAATCTTTGGAAAGAGCGAAATGCCCGTATATTCAATAACAGCTACTCTACTGTCCCCTCAGTTGTCCAAAAATCCCGGGAGGATATAACCAACTTCGTCTTCGCCCAAAAGCGGCTCCCATAGTAGTCTGCTAGGTTGCCTGGTTATTCCCCTAGCCTGCTGTCTTTGTTGTTATCCTCCCCCGTTGTAACCCCCGTGCTCTCACTCTTGAACTTGGCTTGTACCCTTTTTTCCCCCTTTAATGCATAGGCAGAACTCCTGCCATCCTTTTCAAAAAAAATACTACTAATCAATTTACCACTATTACCCTCTTTTTTTCTTTAATAGAAGAAAACGCTAGCTAGCGTTAATTGCTAACAACAAGAAAGGCAGAGGGCTGCAGGTGCATCCAAGATTGCAAAGCCGGACAGAGAGAACTTTAACCACGAGAATTAAGCTCGTATAGATGAGAAACAATTAATTAAGAAGAACAGAAATAGGGGAGCTGTAGCTAGCTAGCAACATAAACAATTAAGAAGAAATAGGGGAGCTGTAGGTACTTGCCTTCAGCTGGACCGGAGAGAAGGATGACTCTTCTCTTGCTCAGCTGCTCTCTGAGGCGAAACCTGAGGACGGTGCTTGCACGGGTTCAAGTCACATGTCTATATATAATTCGAAACTTCTTTTTCTGTGTATACATGGACACTATAAAACTAGTGACACAAAAAAAATTGTGACGCAAATTATAGTCGTTCCCATTAATCTTAATAATAATTAAAAATGACTGATTTTTTAAAAATTTGTATCCGAATTTATCTTAGTTTTTTTATTACATTTGGTTTGGACTCTTCCTTCTAATTTAAATCATTAGTTTTACTTTTATTTTTTATTTAATTTCAAATATACAAATAAAGTTGCTATTTTTTATCTAATTTTTATTCAGAATTTTAGCTATGTACGGGTTTTAATTTGGAGTCCGTATGAAAATGAAATGGTAATTTTTTTATTTTGATTTTATGTTATTTTGATTGTACATATTAGAGACATTTTCTTTAATCTAAACCACTATAACTCAGGTCCGCTAGATAGACGATTAGATATTTTTTCTTTAAATTATTTTTAATGGCTACTATAATTCAATTTAGTTATGGTTCACCAAAGTTAATAACTTATATATATATATATATATATATATATATATATATATATATACATATCAAATTATGTATCTGTTATTTATTTACTTTTTATATTCGTTTAGGTTAGAATTTGTATACAAATCCAACCGTTAATTCTTATCTATTTTGTATTCCGAATTTCAGTTATGTACGGATTTAGTTTGGAGTTCGTATGAAATTTGAATTGTTGATTTCCTTTTTATTTCGTATTTATGTTGATTTTTATTAGACTTGGGATGGACTCTTTCTTCTAATATAAGCCGTTAGTTTTACTGGTTTTATGTTAGAATTGATATACAAATACAACTACTAATTTTTATTTCAAATTTCATCTATGGAAGAGGTTTAATTTTGAATGTCTATTTTTTTTTTGTATTTGGTATAGACTCTTTCTTTTAATGTAAACCATTATAATCTGTCTCCATTGGATAGATTGTTAGATGTTTTTTATGGCTACCATAATTCAACTATAGTTAGGGTCCACGAGATTAAGAGCTAAATATTTTGATTTTTTTTTAGAATTTTGATTTTTTGTTAGCTTTTAATATATAATTGCTTTGCACAATTGGCGTCACATTAATTGCTGTGACATGCTGCACTCTGGCAACAGGCGAGTGGATATGGTTTGTGTTCGAAAAAAACGGGCCAACGAAGAGAAAAATAGCGCAATTTCCAACTTCCATTCTTGCTTAATCTTTTTTCTGAAATCATCACCATGGGAGTAGGTTAGAATTTGTATACAAATCCAGCCATTAATTCTTATCTATTTTGTATTTCAAATTTCAGTTATGTACAGATTTAGGTTGGAGTTTGTATGAAAGTTAAATTGTTGATTTATTTTTTATTTTGAATTTATGATAATTTTTATTAGACTTGGTATGGACTCCATGAGATGATGATAAGCTTGAGGTCCCTAAGCTTGGCGTACGTCCATCTTGTCGATCTCGCCGGAGACTCCGAGTAGCATGCCCACCTCTTCTTTTGCCATCTCCGTCACCATGTTTTGGACGTACGCTGCAAATGCATCCAGGACTGTCGCCATTGCTGCAACTGGTTAGCTTCTTGCTGTAAGAATTCTCATTAGTTTTCCACACATAGGACAATTCTCATTAGTTTTCCGCACATAGGACTAGTATGTGGTGCTAAGAATTTGACAAGACCTTTCCACACAAGTGACGTTTTATTATTCTCATTAGTTTTCCGCACGTACGACTTGTAACTGGCTAAGAATTTAACATGATCTTTATTACTACTTTCTTTATTTATTTTTATAAGGTGTTCACGCATTTCGAGATTCTAAGTTTATAAACTCTGATCAACAATATATAGATTACGTGACATAAAAGTGGTATTGTTATATTCATATTTGAAAGCACTTCTTATTGTTATGATTTAATTTTGTAGCTATAAGCAAAATATTATAAAAGAAATTAACGGTCAAAGTTCAACTTTAAAGACAACATCAAGTCAAACTGCGCCTTATAAAAACCAACACCACATAAAATTCATGCATGCATGTACAATGCAATGCCCTCATGTACGTAGAGATGCTTCACAGACTGCATATTAATGTTCCGCTACCCCCTCTATTTATAGCAACCTCGGAACAATCTTCATCATTTTTACTACTTCAAGGGTTTACAGGTTACAACCTTCACGGCATTTGTTATCCTTCCACTTTTCATATGCAGTTAAAAGGGTGCAGATTAATAATACATAAATATTATATTTGTATAACAAATATAGTTGTGTCTTGAATCGTCGTAGGTGTATTTTCAAAAAATTCGGGCCTACCTGCTTAGCCCAAAAGGGCCAGGATAGGAATGGGGTTTTCTCACCTTGTGGGCTTTTCTGGGGTGAATTGCAAAATAATTAGTGGGTTTGAATTAGATTGGGCTGTATATTTGAATATTTGGTCTAGGATTAGGCCTTGGCCCATTAACAGGATCACGCACAGTCTGTGGACCTCTTCCGCTGCATCTCTCAGAGAGGCTTATCTTTCTCACTCTGTCTGAAGTTCTGACAAATCTTGGAAATGAACGAAGGGTAAGTAATCCTCATCTACCCTCCATTCATGCTTTAATATTTGTGCAACTTTAAAAACGAAGAGCATAGAAGCACCTCTCTCTCAATTATTCTTAGGGAGACGTTTCTATGCATCACTTTTTTCTTTTTCTTTTTGAAAATTAAAGTATTAATGAATGGTAGATGGTGATTACTTACTCATTTATTTGCTTTAAGATTTGTGCAACTTGTTTCGAGGCTGATGCATAGCAGCAGTACTCTCCTAGCGTCTAAAGTTCAAAGGCAGAACAGATTGGACAAGTGGTTGGATAAAGGCCCAAACAAAACTACCGCCGCAGTTCGCCTCCTCTGTTCGTCAGTTGTGGCTTTAAGAAACCACGTACGTACAGCATGAGGATGAGAGATGGACACATTAATCTTGTATTCTTAATTCGTTCTCACTAATTTTGCATCTTTTATCATATATTAAAAACTACAAATCAGGATGAAGGGAACAGTGATGTGCTACGTACCAAGAAATCTGCAGGGATCTGGTCTGATTGAAGAGATTCTGGAATTAAAATTCTTGCCCAGCGCTCCTTTTATTCCGATCGGAGCATGTCTTATTCCTCATCATCCTATGATGCTGTCAAGCAAAATGGAACATGTCCTATTCCTCAAATATTATTACTTGGCAAATCACTCAACACAAAAATTATAAATCAACACTCTCCTTTTATTCCGATCGGAGCATGTCCTATTCCTCTTCTCATCCTCTGATGCTGTCATGCAAAATGGAACAGTAGGAAATAGATTCAGGCTGCAGCATGAGGATGAGAGATGGAATGAACAAGAGGGAATTAAGAGGACAAATTAAATGAACATATCAAGGGAACAAATTAAGATGAAGCAGTTGTATTAGTTTACCTACAGACCGAGAAGAGCTGACAACGATATTTGTCTCCAAGTTGTAGGAGGGATCTCTCGTGTACTGCACGTACCATTTCCTTTGATTGTCTCCATCGTCTGCATAGGCCTTGACATGCTCCATATTGCTGAACTTGTCCCACTCAGGGCCAGATCGTCCCGCTGCTATGGAAACGAGCAGCCCTAAGGTACAGTCCAGCAGCAGATGCCTTGGCTTTACATGTCGCATGTATTCTGGGAGCGTCTCTGTTGAATATGTGTCGAATATGTGTACGGTTAAGTTACAACTAGACTTGAGTTGTATTAGGGGCTAGGGTGGAGTCGTAGTCCAACTCTGTACCTAGGGGCCTTAAATATGAGGCCAACCCCTGTTGTAAGAGTAAGGCGACTAGGTAGCTCGGTTTGGGTCGCGGCATGGCCGCGGTATCGCCCGGATACCAGCATAGCCACCATTATTGGGGAGGAGCGCCCGTAGTCATGCCCCGGGGATGTAGGCTTCGGCCGAACCTCGTTAACAAATATTGTGTCTCCGGTGTCGTCTGTGATTGCGCGCTTTTATCTCGGTTAGATCTATTATCGCTTCCGCTCTCACGGTTTTTCTAACAGTCTCCATGCCGTAGTCCTCCAGCCCAAGCCTCTGGAGTGCAGGCACACCCTCCAGTACCTTCATCTTTGGGCAGAAGGAGACGTCAAGCTTTTGCAATTTGGGGAGATTAGTGATCCTCTCCAGGACGGGGTTGTGTCGCACACCAAGCTCAACAACAGAAGCAAAGTTCTCCAGGGAGTTTAGGTGCTGGACCTTAGATATGTATAGTTTTTTCAAAGCCATTGCATGGGAGGCGAGGCCAGGAGGAACACGCCTCAGCTTGCAACGCTCGAGCGTAAACTCCTCCAAGACAGGCATGGCTTGCTTGCAATCTCCGAAATGCAGCAGCCGCTTGGGATGATGGACGGTGACTATGCTGATGGTAGAGCTGCAGGAATTCAGGCCCAACACGTTTGATGGCTGGAGCGCGGTCGATCTTTAAGAACTGCAAACATGGGAGTTGGCTCAAGCCAGCAGGCAGTTGGATGCAGCAGGCCAGGTTATCCATTGTTAGAATCTTCAAGCTGTTGAGGGGCACCTCTGCTGCCGACGTCATCCACCTTGGGAGTCGCCGACCGAAAAATCCAAGGATCGCAAGATTATCTAGGCACTGCGGAGGGCAGAGTTCATCAAACACCTCCTCGATTCGTTGCTGCTCTGCCTCAGAGACGCCTTCTTCCTCTTTGACCAACCCATCATCTCCCAGTTTGCTGGTGCAGCGTAACAGTAAATCGATAAGGTGCGCCTTTGCACTAAGCCCGACCCTTGCAGTGGACGAGGCAGCAGATACATTCTCTAGATTCCTTAGAAAAAGAATTCTGAGATCGGAAAGATGCCCCAACTCTTCCAGACTACACCAATCACCATCCATGTGGGCTGGAAACCCATAGAGTTTCCTCAAATTTGTTAGACCACAGAACCCTCTAGGTGTACTGTATATACTTGTGTCAATAAGGCTTAGACATCTCAGCTGCCCTAGCCTTACAATGCTCTCAGGAAGCTTCACCAAACTTTTGCAACCATAAATGCTAATGTGCTGTAGGAATTTCATCTTGCCGATGTTTTCCGGTAATCTAGAAATATCAGTGTTTTCTAAGGACAAATACCTCAGGTGCTTGAGTTGATGCAAAGATTGAACCAATGTAGAAACATTTGCGGAATCTATATGTAGAGTCCGTAGGCTTGATAAAGGAATCAAGGAATCACCAGGCTTAATCTTCATATGGCCAATTGATATTAGTGTTCTTAGTGATGTCTGCGCATGTAAAGAACTCCACTCGAACTCATCTGACTCCAATCCCTTGCTTTCTAGAGACAACCGAAGAATCTTTTGTGAACTAAGTTTACTGATAATGTTAGTTTCACCATTTTGAGCTACTAGTGCTTCGTCTCTGGCAACATACTGAGCAAATGAGCGAACAACATCATGCATGTTGCAATACCAATTATCAGCGTACCCTGTATCTGGCTCTATAAGGTTCCTCAATATTAACTCTTTATAGCACTCGCTTCCTAATTCTTCTAATTCATCTGAGTTTCCATGAAGAAATCCTTCACTAATCCACATGCTAATAACTGTAGTATCAGGGGACTCCGTATTTTTAGGGAGAAGGGAGAAGTGCAGAAAGCACTGCTTCAGACAGGGAGGCAAATCTTCGTAGCTTAAGTATATTGCGTGGTTTAGCTCTTGGGGCATTTCTTTTCTTGACCATACAGAATCATTCAGAACCTTGTTCCAATCACTTCGTCGTTTCTCCCTCTTGCACAAGAGTCCTAGCTCCCATTACTTTGATAGCAAGTGGCAAACCACCACATTTTGCTATAATTTGCAATCCAATGTCCTTCAGCGTGTCATCAATCTCAGGTTCATCTATATCACTTGAGACTACCTGCAAGCAGTTTAAACTGATAGAGTTAATTAATATGGAACGTGTTGGTAATAGTATTCTTTTTTATTTGCTAATTAGCTTTTTTCATACAAAATTTGCTAATTAGCTCGTCGATGAAAGAATGTGTAAGTGAACTGTAGAATTGCAGACATGCAGACGTCTTGATCGACCGATCTCTTTTTACCATTTCATTACTTGATTCAGTGATTTTAAGCTATAAGCCAAAAGTCAAAGTCTAAACAAACAGATTTTAGATTTAGGTTTTTTGGTTTATAGCTTGAAGTTAGCTTTTTTTTGCCTTAAGCAACTTAAAAGTAGTCTGTTTTTATATAGGAATTATTCGATATATGGTAGATATGGTAGTTTTACCATAACTTCAGTGGTTCTGGTATACCAACCCTCAATATGCTAAAAAAGCATATTTCTAGTGGCTTTTAGTTATGTAGAGGCTTATGGACTTCATATAACACTTTGTTTAGACTTTGACTTTCAAGTTAGAAAATAGCTTAAACAGACCGGATCTAAATATAGTGTTCTTTGCTAACTTTTTTGCCTGACATGACATATTTGTGAGGTCTTCTACTAAGACTTGCGCCAACTTCTGATTGGGGGTCATAAGGACAGCGATCATTTTATCCAGAAAATCAGATACGGATCAGGTGTATAGGCACACCTCTTAATTAAGCCCCAGCAGTTTATCATGAGGCTAACACCATACATAGCTAGAATCAGAATTTTCGGCTCAACTTTTCTATGTTTGTGTTTCGTAATTATTATTTATTAGCAATAAAAAAATATATCAGAGATAAAAAAAAATAGAGAGGTGTTGTGACTTGTAAGGCATCTATACGTGGTATGACATCTATAAGTACAAAAAGAACGGAGAGGGTAGCAATTAATTCCAACGGACCTGCTTCTTGAGCAGTGACCAGGCATCTTCGGTGCCTAGTTTGTCGACATGGTGGTAGGGACGCACGGCTTTCATCCCTAAGGCAACTCTCTCGTCTCTTGTCGTGACAACGACTCGGCTGCCTGGAGCAGCAGCGTTCTGCAAGGGCATCTCAAGCACACCCTTCCATGCTCCTCCTCCTTGCCGCTCGTCCCACACGTCATCCATCACCAGCAAGAACTTCTTCCCTGTCAAGGCAGCAGTAAGGGTTGGCCCAAGCACAGCTGTTGCTTTCTCGCCATGGTGGTCTCCCCCGGCCTGGGTGATGGTTGTCCTGAGCAGCTCAGCCTTGTCCAAGTCCTGGTTGACGCTCAACCATATCGTCTTGTCGAACTTGTCTTGAATGGTGTCGTTGTTGAAGACCTCTCGGGCGAGGGTGGTCTTACCGATCCCGCCAACGCCCACGATGGCGACCACCATGATGTTACTGTTGCACTCCTTTGCTGTCAGCATCTCTACCAGCTTCCTTGTGTCCTCTTCGATCTTCTCCCCAACCACACCCAACCGATCAAGCTCCCCCGACGTCTCGCGGCGCCTGGCAGCAGGACAAGAGGAATGTGCCCTGCTGCTCCGATCCTCATAGGAACCGAGGTTGATGAACTTGAATTTACCACCCCTCTCGCAGATGCCGTCCAACCTTTTGTTGAGCGCCTTGATGCGGCTGCCGATGTCGTGTGCGAAGAAGGGATTCCGCAGACAGAAGAGCAAGGGGTTGAAGCACCCCATGTCTACAGCGGACGGACCACGCTCCATGGCCTTGAGCTGGTAGAGGTCGAGGATGTTGGTGGCATCATACATGGCGCCCTTCAGCTCCCTCACCCACCCCTGCACGCTCTGGTCGGTGATGCGCCTTCTCTCGGTGTCAGCGAGGAAGCTCTTGAGGTCCCCAAGCTTGGCGCCCATCTTGTCGATCTCGCCGGAGACTCCCAGCAGCATGCCCACCTCTTCTTGCGCCATCTCCTTCAACATGTTTTGGACGTACGTTGCAAAAGCATCCAGAACCACCGCCATATTACAACTGGTTTGCTGCCTTTTGCTGTAACCAAGTTAGTAAATCAAACATCATCTCCAATATCATCACTAGTATATTGCCCGTGCTAACGCTACGGCGATATTTGGTAATACTAAAGAGATACGTAATAATTAGAATGCATGCATAAGGCCAGAAACAAGCACTGGCATCCGATGCAATAGTGTATTGCCAAAACTGTAGCATATAAAACCCTAAACCCTAGAACAAAAAAGAGAAACGAGATTACCAAATTTTCCAATCGCTACTAATTGACACTGCATTTCCATACGTTAACAATTTCTTCGCCGCTTTAATTATTCAGCAGGTGCATATTGTAGCCGACGTTGCTAATGATCCATTCAGTAATAATCGATGCTTTTGCAGCCACTAATCACGCTTACATATTATGATATATACATCGAGCGGCCACCGCTAAGCATCTGCTGCTGCAGCGCTTACTGATTTGGCTGTCGCAACATGCGCTTCTGTAGTAGTGACGGCAGGCGCCGGAGGAGGAACGTGGATCTCCGGCCCTGGATTCGCGCCGCGCGGGCCGTCAGTCGGCCACCAGGTTGGACGGACGCCGTCCTTGTCGTGGCGGTGCAAGGGCCAGCGGACGGCGTCGTCCTTGCGGGGCTCCGATGATGGGAGGACAGGGCCCCATGCCGGGCGGACGGCGTCGTCCTTGTCGGGCTCAGGCGCCGGATGGATAGCGCCCTGCTCATCATTGAAGTGTAACATTATCCTAGACATAATAACCTAGAACACGTGCTCCTTCTTGCCAAAAGCTATTCTACACCCATGAAAATAAAACCATAGTACTAAACCAAAAGACTAAAACAAGAGAATCAATCACAAATAAAATTAAACTGAGATTCACACTGTTGCATTAAATAAATTAACATGTCAAAGCATGATTTTCATCGCATAAAATTCAATCTAGAATTTTTACCCTCGTGCGCTTCCTCGCTGTCGTTTCCTTGCATTGTCGTGCCGCTCCCGCTGGCCCGCGTACACGCAACTGCCTCTGCTCCTCGCTAGCTTCTGCTGTCTCGCGTACGCAGGCACTCTCCCTTGCATGCACCCAAGTCTCTGTATCCTCACGTTGCTCCTTTTCCTTTGATCATGTGTGCCACCGCCTAACTAATCTTCTTTTTTTTCCCTCTGCGCTTTCACCAGCCGCCTCAGCCAATCTATTTAATCTATGCGCCGCCGCCGCATGCTCTTGTGGAAAACCCTATACATACATACATACATACATACATACGTATGTGGAGAAGGCCTCGGATCAGGAATTGCTCTGCTTGCCTTCTTTTTTATACCGACGCACACGGCCTGGCCCGCCTCCTTGTCCGACGCTGTGCCGTGAACAAAGGCAGAACAATTTTGGAAGTCAGAGTGGAAGTCAGTAACCCAAACGATTTTGGCCGGTGCCAGGTCTTTTCATGTCAAAAGGTAAAAGAAAACGGTAATGCTACAGTTCGGACGTATGATTTCTACCGCAACATTTTTTTCTACGCATGCAACATTTTTTTTCTACACATGCAACATTTTTCTCCTACGCATGCAACATTTTCATTCGACAAACAGTAAATGTTTCAAAAGTGAAAAAAATGTTGCGAACGTTGAAAATAAATGTTGCAAACAGTAAAAAAAATGTTGCGCGGGCGTCCGAAATTTTAAAAAAAATCAGACGTCCGGCTGCTAGTACTGCCCAAAAGAAAAAAGCGCACACATAAGATTGATTACCAGGTATGAGCTGAAGGCAGATGGTTGGTGCTGCCGTAGGCCTTGTGTATCTGGAATCGTTGTGGCCCCGATATTCCTTGGAGTGCACTGAAACCCTCAAGAGGTACCTACGGTTCAACTCAAAGCGTAAGAAACAACATACAAATTACAAATATTCTACACCCACGCGCAGGATAGTATATATAGACATGCGCACACAAAGCATCACTTAACAAGACAATGGATACATATGCTGCAGTAAAGATTTGAAAAATGATGGTTTACATCCTCGGTTTGCAAATTATAAGGATCAGGAGTTAAACAGTGAGTCACAAAGACAAATATGGGGTGAACTGTAGTAGCCAAACAAAGCCAGCACTCGGTAAGCAACTTCACAAGAGAGATAAAATGTCTTCAAATTTAAGAAGTTGGAGAAGCTGCTTTCGGCAATACCTTTGAAGTGCCAGTAACGAACTGAAGAAACCGAGCTTTGTCCTCCTTGCTGAACCCTTGGACAATTTCCCAGAACCACTGAATAACTGGAGAAGCGATGCTGTAGCCAGAATATTCTGTATTTGCTTTTAGATCGTCCACTGAAAGACACACAAAACAAGTAAATAATATGCAAGATTAAACCAGATTATTCAATAAAACTGAATCATATTCATAAACTCACAGTCAATATCTGGGAGTCCGCTAATTAGCAGTTCAAGCTCTTTGTCATTAAAGATAGATATGAGCTCCCGAGGAATGAGCTCATTAAAACCTTCCATGAATGCATTAATCTGAGGCCTAATTGCAGTGGTTAAACGATGCTCTGCCTTTTCATACAATATCAGCTTCTCTTCATCTGCATCCATGCTAAAGGTGAGGTCCAAAACATCACTTATGTCATTCTGTATACACAAAAAAAAAAAAGAGAATACGTCACATCTGGACAGTCAACTGTAAATGAGATTACCTGAAAGAAGCAAGAAACTAAAAAAAACACTTGTGCACACTACACAGAAAAAGCATACCTCAAGCATCCATTTCAGGTTCCTGTAGTACGCAGGATCAATGGCTTCAATATCATGGTAAGTAACCTTGACACCAAGTATTGAATTGACTCACGCTTAATATGTTACAATTTCTACTCTCCTTTTCGGGAGCAAGCTCACACTTGAATACAAAGCTAATGTCTGGAAATTAGTATTATCTTTTTTCCCAGTTGTGATTACACTAATTGGTGTATCATACTCTTTGATCTGTAGTATATTTACGGACTTAACAACAACTGCAGGTTGTACAAAAGGAAAGAGAGGAGAAACTTGCAGAGATACTGAAAAACAGATTGCACCTTTATGTTCAAGGAAACATAGATGAATTTATCCAGCTTGCTGAAGCTGAGGTGTCCAGACTTTCCAATGCAGGTATGTGTCCATGATACTTCTTGGGTTTTGATAAATATCATCCGGATGTTTTTATTGTTGAAATCATCCAAATCTAGAACCATCGGATCATTATTGAGATTTGGGAGTATCGATCACATCCGATCTTATGATTTGATCTAACGGCCCGGTGATATCCGGGTGGGGTATCCAACGGTCTAAAATTTGGATGATAGCTAAGATAAAAACATCCGAATGACACCTATACACTCCCTAGTTCTTTTATTACTCCCTAAAGTGTTAATGACAATTCCTCACCTGCTAAGTTATCAAAAGAAACTATGTAAACCTTTTTTTCTCATACTTGTTAAGGAAACATTGTGCTCAATAGTAAATGATTAAGATTCAGAATAAGAAAAGCAGAATATAGTGTCTGCATCTAAAGGACGAGTAACATCAGGCTAACTGAAGAAAAAATACACCAACTTCCAGAAATGAGATGAGATGTGAGAGAGCACTACAGATCCTAATGGCAAATGAAGACAGAATTGATCCAGTACCTTCAGGGTAACTCCACCTTTCCCAGTGAGCAGGCTCAAAACGGGCATTCAAAAGCTCTGCAGTATCCAAATGACAAAAGATTAGTACAACCATGAGGTGTCACAGCTGGAACGCATGGCTATAATACGTAGCATTATATTGCAGTAAAATTAAAGCACTATAATACGTAGGATTATAATCCAAATGACAAAATGACAAAAGATTATAGCTCTTTATGTTTAACAGATCTATAATACGTAGGATTATATTGCAGTAAAATTAAAGCACTCTTCTGATTCCAGCACAAAGTTATATTTGTTCTTCTCCTTCCTATTTCCTAGACTGCTACCACGAATCAAAAAATAGTCAAATCATAAAGCTCATCTAGGTCGTGCAAGGCCAAAACTAATTTCTTACCAATGCAACCATCAAGAACTGCTTGAACATGAACACTTTGCACTAATTCTCAGTCTAAGAAGGCCAGAAGCAAATAACCTTTTATTCTAACAGCATAGGGATTGTTTCCGGTGAGAAGCAAGGAATAAAGTAAACTCTAATAATGAATCCAGCATAAAGTTAGCACCTAGAGCGCATATCCATGTGCCAAAAATTTTAAGAAAAAAGTGGCCTTGGTCCAAGGATTGGGGAGCAATATGGTGCCCCATTTAATGAAGACGAATGGGAAAATGCAGATGCTGAAACTTCTATCTTTCCTTTGATGCCTTCTTCAGAGTTAGTAAATTCTGCTGAGTATCCACATGTTCAGCAAACGGGTACCGCAAGAGTTTTTGAGCAACCACCTGCACATCATTCAGCTGCTACTTGTGCTCAGAAGGAATCACCATATGAGCATGTTACTGTTTCCAAAGTTGCCATCAAGCATAAGAATTGAATTTGGGAAGCCCATTCAACCGCCATTTGACTGACTGACTGAGTATTAAAGCCGCCCAGCAATCCCATTACACAACTTGCAAAAAAATTCTTTTGTCCTATGACATGCAAAGCAATTTTAATACAAAGGGTTAAAAGTGGAAATCAACTCAGTTGAGGAAAGCCAGAAAGTGTAAAAACTACCGAATAATTTTTCTGCATATTTCCTTTCAGCAGACAAGTTATATAGTATAGCTGCTTACAGAATTGTTTCTTGGTTATTATTTTCAGGCATCACATAGATTTTTGTTCTTGTAGCATTCGTGATTCTCAGCAAAATTGAATTTACAGGTTGAGTTGAATGAGTTTGGTGCCTATTCCATGTTATCGTCAACCATGGTTTGGGATGACTCTGTGTCTCATACATTTGAGGATTCCGTTTGTTTATTTGAATCTTGTTTCAATCAGGTATGTGGAACTAATCAGATTAATAACTTGCTTAACTGTCTAATAAAATCATATAATATTTGCACCTTTCTACTTATTCATTTTCTCTTTTGTGTGTCTTTCATTACTTGGAAGATATGGAGTAGCTATGATTCTTCAGCTAGCAGCTATTACGAAGGCATGGTGACAAGTTACATTGGAGAATCAAATTTTTTGAATACTGAGAATGCTCAGTTGGTACATATATTTCTATAAATTTTAACTACTTTGGTTATGATATTCATCTTAAGCATACACCCTTGTAACTCTTGCGCTATTTATTTCCAACTTCTCAAAATCCTTCTGTCATGATGCCTCAGTGCTCTGAAGCCTTTATATCACCATTCATATTTCCAATTCCTAGAGTGGCAAATATCCAAATGCCCCTTCATATTTTCATTATTCCAATGTGCTTACTCGTATGTCCTATTTAGTTTATAGGATGTTGACAATGAAATAGAATTTAACCAATTTATTGGAGAATTAAAAGGGAAAGATTTGCCAATTTGCGTTAAACGGCCTACGCAGTAGCACTCAAGAACTACCTTTCGGATGCTAAAGAAATGGGGATGCTGAGAATGAAATCCAAGAAAGGGGAATAGACATTGAGATTTTGAGTAACAACAACGATAATAGCAGCTATCCACTGATGGTGGGAGGGTTTACCTTGCCCATGCACTTCTCGAGGTGCGACGCGAAGCGGCCGGCAACGACGGGACGGCCGCCGTTCATGAATCTTCAACAATAGTGATTTACCTTGATGAACAACGCGCGGATGGATGAAACATCTGATCTAAACTATTCCAATCATTCTTCAAAAAAAAAATCAAGCAGGCCATAGTTTTGCTGGTGCAAACAAATTGCAGGTGGGTTACCGCATACCTTGATGAACTCCTGGCCGAACACGGCCTCCGCCTCGAAATCCGGCGGCTAGTTCCCCACCAGCGGCAGGTCGTGGCCGATGTCGCGAGTCCTGGCCGATGTCCGGAGTCCTGGCCGATGTCGCGATTCCACCAATCAAATCTAACCCACACCGCCTCCCGCGCGGACAACGAAGCTGCGGGTCGTGGCCGATGTGGCGAAACGAAGGGGCCTCACGGCGACGCGGGGAGGCGACAGGGACTGCGACGCGGGGAGGCGACAGGGACTGCGGCGGCCCGGCGAGCTCATGCACATAGCGTCGGCGATGGAGTCGCCAGGGACGAGGGGCACGATTTAGGGCACGCGGGGATCGGGGGCGGGCGATTGGAGGCGTCGATTGGGGCCACACGGCGATTGGGGGCGTGCGATTGGGAACGTTTTGAGGCCACACGCGATTGGGATGAACCGGATGATTTGGTCCATCAGATTTGATGAAGTGATGTGATAAAGCATCTCAGCTCTTGATTATGAGGAAGGAAGATTTCTGGGTGCACGTGTTGGGGTGAACAAAGAAAAGGTATCCTCTGTAGGGGCTGAATAGCGTGTGCACGTAGGAAAAAATTAACTGGTGAATTATATAGGGGTAAAGATTCCACCAATCAAATCTAACCCACACCGCCTCCCGCGCGGACGACGAAGCTGCAGGTCGTGGCCGATGTGGCGAAACGAAGGGGCCTCACGGCGGCGCGGGGAGGCGACAGGGACTGCGGCGGCCCGGCGAGCTCATGCACATAGCGTCGGCGATGGAGTCGCCAGGGACGAGGGGCACGATTTGGGGGCACGCGGGGATCGAGGGCGGGCGATTGGAGGCGTGCGATTGGGGCCACACGGCGATTGGGGGCGTGCGATTGGGAACGTTTTGAGGCCACACGCGATTGGGATGAACCGGATGATTTGGTCCATCAGATTTGATGAAGTGATGTGATAAAGCATCTCAGCTCTTGATTATGAGGAAGGAAGATTTCTGGGTGCACGTGTTGGGGTGAACAAAGAAAAGGTATCCTCTGTGGGGGCTGAATAGCGTGTGCACGTAGGAAAAAATTAACTGGTGAATTATATAGGGGTAAAGTTAAAGAAAAAAGATAAAGATTAGTTTCTACCGCTGATTCTACCAAGGCTAAGAATCGAACTACATATCGACAAGGAAAGAACAATACGACTAATCAATTTACCATAACTATCTAGCCTCTCTTTTTTTAATAGAAGAAACAATTAAGAAGAAATAGGGGAGCTGTAGCTAGCAACATATATAGGATGCTTCTTGCGTTTGGTTGGAGAGAAGGATGCGGTCTTGCTCAGCTCCTCTAAGAGGTGATGAAACCAGAGGACGGTGCTTGCATAGGTTTACCTCGTTAAATAATTCTATCGGTCTTTTCTTTCTTTCTTTCTTTTTCTTTCTGTCAACATTTTGCCCTACCTCTTGTTTCTGTCTTGGATGTGAACAAACCAATCCCCCAAACTGGAGAGGCAAACATTTCAAACTGACAAGTAATTCCAGTTTGACATTTAGGCATTAAAGCTGTCTCCTGGGTACCGTGTAATGAGCCAGTAATTCAGCATTGTTGATTGATGCAGCCCACAATTCCAACGCAGTAGTTGAAATCAGTCGCTATTAAATAAGTTGCTTTCTTTATCACTGCATGTAGTCTGATATGATCGGATCCCTGGTTTTTGCAACTTAGTCCTCCTTTAGTAGGGGTGCAATCGGTTCGGATTCGGTCAGATATCGCTTTTTCCATATCCTAAACTATATTTTTGTCATATTCGGAGTCGGATTCGGATAGTCCCGGATACGAATACTACACAGATAATATCGGTCGCGTATTCGAATCGAATACGAAGCAGAATCGATACGGTACCGGATAATTTTTGTCGGATATCGTGCGAAAATATGTACTACATAAAGCACACATATAGCATTAATTGATCAACCGTATGAGTTCGAATGCAACAGGACTATCACAATTTAACTAGTTATTTTATAAGGTAGTCTAACAAAGTTGCAAAAGTACGTTCAATTTTAACGCTACACATAGCGAAAAGTTATAGAACATAGAACAATATGCAAATAATATCTCAGCAACATGACCATGAGTACATGTCTCCATGAAATAGACAATAAGACAAAATAACAATACTATGATTACATCATAGAAAGATACACACATACTCAACAAAGACACAATCTTATAGAAGAGTTTAAAGATCGAATTGGACAAGGAAGGTTGTCAACATCTCAATGAGACCACGACTCACGAGTGTATGACCATGGGTCCATGGCTACTTGTCCTCGACACTCAAGCACTCAGTCAATATTAGCCTCAACCATAATCTCATCCTACAAAAACAAATATGTGTTGAGATCTCAACTCTGAAGAGCAAGAGTGCATGACATGTGCAACATTAATACAGCATGCACAAACAACATACATAAACTGAAAGCTACCAAACAAGTATAATAGTCGAACTGTACACTAAGAATCCAATATCTCCATTAACAAGAGCACAAAGGCAACTAACCAATCAAGCATTATGATTAAGAAAGCAGCACAGCTTGATTATCATATTGGTCCAACTCAGAGATTGCCAGTAATTTTTCTACAGAACGTGCTAATGCTAATGCTAGACATTTCCGAAGTATATATGTTGCCCTTTACAATCTTATATGTAATGAAGCAATAAGCAGTAAGATAGTGGACTTGATGGAGAAGATAACCACCTTCTGATCAGAAGATCGCAGAATACATAAGTAATTTAGGACATGAATGTTCGATAACCGATCGGTCCACGGCCACAAAATGGAGTAAATATCGATTAAAGAACAACGATGTTTCCTTCTTACATCCTGGTGCCAGCAACTTATGAATAATCATGCAAAAGACCTTAAGTTAGCTTCAAGGCAGTTTAGTTAAACAATTACAATAGGTGAGGATATTTGGTGTTCTTAATTACGTCCTGTAAGCTTTTCTTAAGTACTAAAAATGACAAGTATAGCATTTAAGATTAGAGAGGAGGCCAAGAAAACACTCGTCTTCGTAATACTTTTCTGCTACCCTCCGAAATCCGAAATTTTGTTTTCGGCTCATATCTCGTCACCCTCCAAAATCTGAAATTTCGACAAAATCTCGTTATTTTAAAAACAAAATCTAGATAAAATCTAAAAAGCAAAATTCAAATTCTGTTTTTTTTACCGAGATTTTCGAGATCTTGCCGAGATTTACCGAGATTTCGGTGATTTTTAACCGAATGAAAATTGGTCCAAAAATCATCAAAAAATTTTGAAACTTTTTGTGGATGGTCTTGACACATCACTAATGTTCCCATAAAAATTTCAGATGATGTTCAAGCTTGAGGAATTTTCAAAATTTCAAACAGTGCTACTGTCCTAATAAAAAGGCTAACCGACAAATTTCAACCGAATGAAAAATGGTGCAAACCATGTTAGAAACGTTTGAAAATTTTTGTGGATGGTCCTGACACATCCAAAATATTCTCATAAAATATTTATATGATGATCAAGCATGAGAAT
Organism: Rhipidocladum racemiflorum; assembly: GCA_036346355.1. Taxonomy (NCBI): domain Eukaryota; kingdom Viridiplantae; phylum Streptophyta; class Magnoliopsida; order Poales; family Poaceae; genus Rhipidocladum; species Rhipidocladum racemiflorum. The sequence continues at coordinate 78,495,379 of CM070589.1, forward strand.
TTTCAAAAATTTGGACAGTGCTACTAAAGGCTGACCGGCAAATTTCAACCGAATGAAAAATGGTTCAAACCATATTAGAAAATTTTGAATTTTTTGTGGATGGTCATGATACATCACTAATGCTTCCATAAAATTTTTAGATAATGTGATAGCTTGAGAAATTTTGAAAAATTCTGACAACCGAGGTACTTATTTTATAACCGCGAGAATTAATGTGTATATGCTAACTGGATGATCTACCAGCTGTCCCACATGGACAACGACGTGAAGAATCCAATCCGATCAAATCCAATCAAATTTTGATCAAAAAACCAAAATTTCGATGAAAGGTACCAATATCTTAGCAAGATTTTTAGGTACTGTAGCATTTTGATTTTTTTTAAAAATACTAATTTCACCGGGATTATAAAACTCGACTGTGAGGTCGATTTTGAGTGGGCAGTAAAAAGACTCTTGTCCTTCTTCCAGCAGGTTAACCAAACCGTTTTCGAATTAAAAATTGAAGTCCCGGTGATACCGATTTATCGCATAAAAAAAAATCAAAGTTTCGAAACCGAGCATTTGAACAAAAAATTCAAAACAAATTCTAAAAAAAAAAAGAAAATCGATCGGTTTTCTCGAAAAACCCATCGGCGAGTTCAACCTTTTAAGCAACCACATTTTAACACACTATACTTTGAAACACAGAGACGTACACAACTCTATTTAGGAAATTCGTCGAGTAAAGGAGTTCCATGGGTTGGATTTGTTGTCCTGCTAATCTATTGTTCTTAGGCTTCAATTCGCATTAAAAAGATTAGATATAAGGAACTTTTGTCACTGAGTAGTAGTTTTAGCCTTTTGTGTTTGGGTCATTCCTTTGAACTTAACTGAAAAGCTTTACCAAAGTCACCTGCACTTCACCATCATCGGGGATTCAGCAACATCAATGTGGCCAGTGATAATATTATCAAATCGAAAGCTTTACTTTATAGAAGCTTTCGCTCTCAAAAGATAATTAGTCATCTGAATTTGCCATTGGAGGAGCGATGATTCATAGAGACTAATTCTAAACAGCCAATAGCATCGTGACACGCAACAACGTCGTGTTGTACACTTGTTTGCCTTGGTTGGGTCCTATAAACAGTGGTGGTGTAGGAGTCGAGTTTGTGCACTGTGCTCATCTCGAGCTGTTTGAGCTTACAGAGAGGCAGGCCTGCGAACAAGATGTCTTGCAGCTGTGGATCAGGCTGCAGCTGCGGCTCAAGCTGCAAGTGCGGGTATGCATGCGTGCTTACTGATCATTTGTTTTCAGTAGCAGTGAAGAATTTCTTTTGCTGTGCTAGTTAATTAACTTAAGAGAGTGACTAGGGAACGGTATACCGTTGCAACGGTATAGCCATGAAACTTATGAAACTTATCAGTTTCAGTGCTGGTTTCATGAGTTTCAGTGTTTAGTTTCATCAGTTTCATATTTTATCAGTTTTTAGTGCTAAGTTTCATGAGTTTCAGTGCAAAAAATCATAAGTTTCATGAGTTTCAGAGGTATACCGTTGCAACGGTATACCGTTTTTTAGTTTTTCTGTTAATTTAATTGATTCGCCGGTTGCAGAAAGATGTACCCTGACTTGGAAGAGAAGAGCAGCAGCAGCAGCCAGGCAACCGTGGTCGTCGGCGTCGCGCCGGAGAAGGCGCGGTTCGAGAAGGCGGCCGAATCCGGCGAGACCGCCCATGGCTGCAGCTGTGGCCCCAACTGCAAGTGCAACCCTTGCACCTGCTGAGAAGGTCGGTGAAGGCCTATCCATGATCTATTGTCTCATCAGTGAGTGAATAATGAGGAGACCGTCCGGTTGGTGCTTAATTAACCGGTATGGATTGGTGTGATTGTATCATCATATCCAACTACGTATGCTTCTAGTTTGGTTCATGAGCTGATGTGTATCTCTCACTCTGTCTTTCCTATGTGTGCTTGCTTGTGTGCCCTGCGCCTCTATGTGATGATCGATCGATCTCAAGTGCTTGTATAATTAAGACTGGTTTGCCCAAGAATTATATGTGTTCCACTGTACTGTACGTGCAGTAAACCTTCCGTTTGATTCCTTCCTTGTTGCTACGAGTCAAATAATTGTTTGGACTTCATCGGAGAGGCAGAGATCCGTGCACCCCCCCTTCTGGGGCTGCTCTGCCTTCTACGGGTAACAGAGGCAGCCTTCCTATTTTTGTTTGACAATGATCTGCCAGATTCCCTCCTCACGCACAGATTCCCTTCTGGGGTTGGTCTGCCTTCTACGTGTAGCTGTTTGTTTGTTTTACACTTTTACAGACAAGAATTAAACTCACTGCACAATACTACTGAATTATGAGGTCTATATGTTTGTTTGTATACACTGATTCTTCACGATGCCACTGTAAACTATTTTTCTGCATTTGTTAGGAACACCTGGTAGTAGAGTAGTAGAAACATCCTTGATAAATCAACGATTAGATGTGATTTCCAGTACACAATTTATACTACAAGTATAATTCACCGTAAAATTTCTCAAAAAAAAGGTCACCAAAATCAAAATGTGACCATGGTCCTTTGATTGTCTTAAGAGAAAAGGCTCTTCTTCCAAGTTGCAGGAGGGATCCTTTGATTGTCTCCATCGTCCCCCGGCTATGGAGGCGAGTAGCTCCAGGCTGCAGAATATTGGATGATTTGGTTGTAGACGTGGCAAGTGAAGTCGCCGCTTAATTTTCTGCAAATGTGGGAGATCAATCTCCTCCCATTTCCATACACGGAATGAGGCAGCTTTTCAGAAAAGCTAGAGCTCTCCCAAGCTTCTACCTGCATGCATGTATATAGTATATCTCTTTCAAAAAAGGAGGTAAAGTAGCACACTGAATTAACGATGAAGACAAGAATGTATGATGAAGGAAGGAACAAGAGGGAACAAAGAAATCAGACTAAAAAGGTTAACCGAACAAATTTAGATGAAGCATTTGTATTAGTTAAATACCTGCAGAGCGAGAAGAGCTGACAGCAATATTGGTCTCCAAGTTGTAGGAGGGATCTCTTGTATACTGCACGTACCATTTCCTTCTATTGTCTCTATCGCCTGCATAGGCCTTGACTTGCTGGATATGGCCCAACTTGTCCCACTCAGGTCCAGATTGCCCCGCTGCTATGGAAGCGAGTAGCTTTAGGCTGCAATCAAGCTGGAAATGCCTTGGCTTCACATCTCGCATGAATTCCGGGAGCCTTTCCATGTCGTAGTCCTCTAGCACAAGTTTCTGGAGTGCAGGGACACCCTCCAGTACCTTGAGGTTTGGGCAGTTCACAATGACAAGCTTTTGCAATTTGGGGAGATTAGTGATCCTCTCTAGGTCGGGATTGTCTTGCACATCAAGCTCAACAACAGAAGCAAAGTTCCCCAGGGAGTTCAGCTGCCGGACCTCGTATATGCCTAGTTCTTTCAAAGCCCTTGCATGGGAGGCGAGTCCTGAAGGAACACGCCTCAGCTTGCAGCGCTCGAGCCTAAGCAGCTCCAAGGCAGGCATGGCTAGCACATTTATTACTTGCTTAGTCTCCCACTCCCACTCCTCCCACTCCACCATTCCTGTTAAGTACATCCTGTGCAATCTCGGAAATGCAGCACCCGCCTGGGATGATGGCTGCTGATGGAATTCGAGCTTGATGGCTGGAGCGTGGTCGATTTGTAAGAACTGCAAACAGGGGAGCTGGCTCAAACCATCAGGGAGTTGCGTGCAGCAGGCCAGGTCATCCATCGTTAGAATCCTCAAGCTCTTGAGGGGCGTCGATGTTGTCGACATCATCCACCCTGGGAGATGACGACCGAAATATCCTTTGATGTTAAGATTTTCTAGGCAGTGCGGAGGGCAGAGCTCATCAAACACCTCCTCGATTCGTCGCTGCTCTGCCTCAGCGACACAGTGCGGAGGGCAGAGCTCATCAAACACCCCCTCGATTCGTCGCTGCTCTTCCTCAGCGACACAGTGCGGAGTGCAGAATAATGCCAGATAGGTAAGGTACATCTTTTCACCAAGCCTGGCTTTTGCGGCGGACGAGGCATCAGATACATTCTCCAGATTATTTAAATCAAGAGCCCTGAGCTGGGAAAGAGGCCCCAACTCTTCCAAACTACACCAATCACCATCCGTGTGGGCTGGAAACCCAATTAGTGTCCTCAAATTTGTTAGACCACGGAACCCTCTAGGTGCACTCTTTATACTTGTGCCAGAAAGGCTTAGATACCTCAGTTGCCCTAGCCTTACGATGCTATCAGGAAGTTTCACCAAACTTTTACAACCTTTAAGGCTAATGTGCTGCAGGAATTTCATCTTGCCGATATTTTCTGGTAATCTAGACATAACAGTTTCTTGTAAGGACAAATACCTCAGGTGCTTGAGTTGATACAGAGATTCGACCAATGCAGCAACATTTGTAGATTGTATATGTAGAGTCCGTAGTCTTGAAAAAGTAACCAACGAATCAACAGGCTTAATCATCATATGGCCAATTAATATTAGTGTTCTTAGTGACTTTTGTGCGTGTAAAAAACTCCACTTTAATCCATATGATTCCGATCCTTTGGTTTCTATAGACAACCTAAGAAGCTTTTGTGAATTAAGTTCTCCAATAATATCACGAGTTTCTCTGTTGTGGGCTACTAGTGCTTCATCTCTAGCCACATATTGAGCAAATGAGCAAACAACATCATGCATGTTGCAAACCCATTGATCAGCGTACTTTGTATCTGGCTCTATGAGGTTCCTCCAGACTAACTCGTTGTAGTAGTCTCCTCCTAGCCCTTCTAATTCATCCGAGTTTCCATGAACAAATCCCTCGCTAATCCACATGCCAACAATTTCATGCTTCTTAAACACTGTATGTTTAGGCAGAAGCGAGTAGTGTAGAAAGCACTGCTTCAAGCATGGATGCAAATCTTCATAGCTTAAGCATACTGCATTGTTTAGCACTTGGGGCATTTGAGATACTGACCAAACAGCATCGTTCAGAACCTTCTCCCAATCACTTCGTCGTTTGTCCCTCTGGCGTAAGAGCCCTCCCATGACTTTGACAGCAAGTGGCAAACCACCACATCTTGATATAATTTCCATTCCAATGTCCTTTAGCGTTTCATCAATATCACATTCATCTCTCTCACCTGAGACCACCTGCAGGCAGTTTAGACATGTATAATTAATAACAAATAGTATATTGGTAGAAGAAAAGAGCCTATTTCTTTTTTTTTTCATGGTACGTTCATCAAGAAGAGGAGCTAATAAAAGGCCGCCTTAACAGTCAGTGTAGTGAATCTGAAACCATTTCCGTTTCTACTAAAATCTGAAACCGTACCAAACAGGGCCTAAGGGTCTAATTTTTTCAACCATCCACTGCTTCGCTACTAACAACATATATATTTAGGCTTCATGGTAAGTTCATCAAGATAAAACGGCCGCCTTAACAATTAGTGTACTAGACTCAAATGTCAAGTGAACTACAGTTAAGCGTAGAACTGTCCACTAATTATTTGAAGCTGGATTATGCAAACTACCTGATGGATCTCCTTTTTTCGTTCTTATATTAATCGCACAATACATATATATTAATCGCAGCACAAATAATGGATTGGACACTCAAATGGAAGGTAGCAGGGTAATTACGACGGATGGTGCACAAGAACTAGCTAGTGCTCCTGAAAATCTTTATAAATAATTAGATTATTGAGTTGGCTTAGAAGCTTCTAGTTTATTGCGTACGTACGGACCTGCTTCTTGAGCAATGACCAGGCATCGTCAGGCCCTAGTAGGTCGACGTGGTGGTAGGGCTCTCTGGCTTTCATCCCTCGGGCAACTATGTCGTGTCTTGTGGTGACGAGGACCCGGTTGCCTTGAGAGACAGCGTTGATCAAAGGTGTTTTGAGCACATCCTCCCATGCTTGGTGCCTCCAAACATCATCCATCACCAGCAAGGTCTTTTGCCCTTTCAAGGCATCCTTGAGGGCTCGATGAAGGGCGTCCTTTGCATCTCCAGCACGCTGGTGGTCTCCTCCGGCTGCGGTGATGGCTCTCCTCAGCAGCTCAACCTCGTTGTAGTCTTGGTTGACGCTCAGCCATATCTTCTTGCCGAACTCACGTTGGATGGTCTCGTCGTTGAAGATCTTCTGGGCGAGGGTGGTCTTGCCAATCCCACCAACGCCCACCACCGCCAATATCATCACTTTGCTCTCCTGGTGGCTGGTTTCCCCCCTAGTTACTGTCGTCAGCATCTCCACTATCTTTCTGGTGTCTTCTTCGATCTTCTCGCCGACCACACCCGTCCGGTCGAGCTCCCCCGACGTCTCGCGGCTGATAGGGCCAGAGGAATGTGCCCTTATACTATGGTCCTCGTAGGTACCGAGGTTGATGAAGCTGAAGGCCGCACTTCGCTCCTTGATGCTGTCTAGCCTCTGGTTGAGAGCCTTGATGCGGCTGCCGATCTTGTGGGTGAAGAGGGGATTCCGCAGGCAGAAGAGCAAGGGGTTGCAGCACCCCATGTCTACCGCAGATGGACCACGATCCATGGCCTTGAGTTGGCACAGATCGAGGATGTCGGTGGCGTCGTACATGGCGCCCTTGAGCTCCCTCACCCAACCCTGCACACTCTGGTCAGTCATGCGCCTCCTCTCGGCGTCGACGAGGAAGTTCTTGAGATCCCCAAGCTTGACGCCCAGGTTGTCGATCTCGCTGGAGGCACCGAGCAGCATGCCCAGCTCTTCTTTCGCCATCTCGGTCAGCATGTTTTGGACGTAGGATGCAAAAGCATCCAGGACCGCCGCCATTGCTGCAACTGGTTTGCTTCTCGCTGTAACAAAGTTGGTAAATCAAACATCATCTCCAATATCATCATTCGTTTCGACTACAGATTCTGAAAGTTTAATCTTGTTGCTGTTAGTTTTGTTAGTTTACTTATTTGGTCTTGCCGGATAGGAAATAGTAACAAACTCAGTATGGTTTTGATACGATTTGCTTTGTTTTGGTAGGTGTGATAGCTTTCCATGATTATCTGTAATCTATAGCCTTTATAATAGAAAGAAAAAACAGAAAAGCTGCGTATGTTGTTGGCAGCACAAAAAAACTCTTCGTGTGTTTTGCTCTGTTCCAGTTATTCTGAAGGTCTTTAGAGTTCCTGTTCTGATTCCTGTGGAGAAGAACTCTATTGTTCTCTGTTCTTGGCTTCTCACGTGAAGTTCAGAACCTGAAGAGTTCTAACAGATTCTACCAAGGCTAAAAAATCGAATTACATATCAACAAGGAAAGAACAATACTAGTAATCAATTTACCACTAGTAGCCTCTTTTTTTTTCTTTAATAGAAGAAAAACGCTAGACAACAAAAGAAAGGCAGAGCTGCAGGTGCATCAGAAATTGCAAAGCCGGACAGACATAATTTTATGCATGAGAAGCTCGTATAGATGAGAAACAATTAAGAAGAACAGAAATAGACGGGGTAGCAACAGAGCCGGGGGGGGGGGGGGGGGAGCCAAACTTACGTTGGACTGAAGAGAAGGATGCGTGCGTAGTCTTGCTCAGAGGTGAATGAAACCAGACGACGTTTTAGTCCTTAAATAACTCTATCGGTCTCTTTTCTTTCTTTCCTTTCTTCTTTGCTAGGATTATCATGGGATTTCTGCATGTATAATATCTCCGTGACTGCGCATCACATGTCTATATATAATTCGGAAACTACACTGTTTTCCTCTGAAGTTGCCGTGAATTAAATTCTTGCGTTCTAAATGACGCCCCGATTAATGACTGATTCCGTTCGGTTGGTGGATCATGCATGCAAAGCAACATCGATTATTAACGCAAGCATCTAAACTTGCCAGTCTGTTTGTTAATTTGCACAAGTGCCGTCACATTAATTGCTGATCCAGCTCGATCGGGCTGGTCTTAAATATTAATCAATGGATTTTCATAAAGGTGCCAAAACGTTAGTTATTTTAGTACGCTGGCTATGGTGGAAAAAGTGCAAATTAAGAAATCATTGAATCAATCAAATATGAGGTGTCAAATTGGAGCTTCACATGAGTAATGGAAATTAAGAAACATCTTCTTTGTTTTTTTGCTTTTAGTGTCTGTACATAAATCTGGTGCATTTTCATGCACCATATGAACTTTTTGCTAATATATTCACAGCTTATGCTGTCTTAAAAAAAAGAGACAGCAGAAGCAACAGGTAGAAGTCTCGTTGATGGCGCAAGAAAGGACGCACGCGATCGATGGGAGCATGGTCAGAAGTCCCGACTAAATTTTATAAAATTTTTGGATTTCGGTCCATTGGAGAATCCAAAATTCCAAAATATCGTTCGAAATTATCGAAATCTCGATAAATTACAACTGAATAAAAAAATAGTTCAAACGACGTCAAAAAAATATGAATTTTTTTGGAAGATCCTAACACATCACTAATATTTCTATACAAATCTCAGATGTTGTTCAAGCCTAAGGAAGTTTTAAAAATTCTAACAGTGTTACTGTTATGATAAAAAGCTAACCAATAAATTTCAACCTAATGAAAAATAATACAAATCACGTTATAAACTTTTGAAAATTTATGTGACGAGCGGTGCTAGTGCTGTATACGTAAGGTGTCTGATTGATGATGTAAGCGATGACGGAAGCATTGGACTCAGAACCTGCTTCCTGCTAAAAAATCTGCTCAGCACCGAATACGCAAAATCGTGATGATGTAAACCTCCTGTACAGAAAATCGTTTTGTAAATAAATTTTGTTAGTTTGATATTAATCTTAAAATAATCATTCCCAAGTTTTTATATTCGTACAGAAGGAAGTACACTTTTTCCTAGTGGCAGATTAGGGATTAGGTTAACTCTGAATGTTATACACCGATTTTTTTTTCGATACAAATACTTCTATGTTTCTTTGTGCCATCAGTGCAGATTACTTGCTTCGAGACAAAAGACATGGAAAAAAAAGGAGGAAATATGGCCCATTTCTTGCCGGCTCGCAGTAGCAAAAGTCATAGATAAGAAATGACGCAACATAGCGTTCTCTTATTACGTCATATATATCTTAATCAACTTGGTCGCCGTAATCGGAAGAAGGGAAGAGAAGTCGACCACGCATTGTTGATTTAGTAGAAAGCATCCACATTTGAACACAGTATACTTTGAAACACAGAGACGTACACAACTCTATTCAGAAAATTTCGTCGAGTAAAGGAGTTCCATGGGTTGGATTTGTTGTCCTGCTAACCTATTGTTCGTAGGCTTTAATTCGCATTACATTAGAAAGATTAGATATAAGGAATTTTTGTCACTGAGTAGTAGTTTTAGCCTTTTGTGTTTGGGTCATTCCTTCGAGCCTAACTGAGAAGCTTTACCAAAGTCACCTTCACTTCACCATCTTCGGGGATTCAGCAGCATCAATGTAGCCTGTGATAACATTATCAAATCAAAAGATAATTAATCATCTGAATTTGCCATTGGAGGAGCGATGATTTCTAGAGACGAATTCTAAACAGCCTATAGCATCGTGACACGCAACAACGTCGTGTTGTACACTTGCTTGCGTTGGTTGGGTCCTATAAACAGTGGTGTAGGAGTCGAGTTTAATTATGCACTGTGCTCGTCAGCTCAAAGCCCTTCTTCTCGTTTCATCTTGAGCTGTTTGAGGTTACAGAGAGGCAGGCCTGCGAACAAGATGTCTTGCAGCTGTGGATCAGGCTGCAGCTGCGGCTCAAGCTGCAAGTGCGGGTATGCATGCGTGCTTACTGATCATTTGTGTTAAGTAGCAGTGAAGAATTTCTTTTGTTGTGCTAGTTAATTAACTTCATTGATTCGCCGCTTGCAGAAAGATGTACCCTGACTTGGAAGAGAAGAGCAGCAGCAGCAACCAGGCAACCGCGGTCGTCGGCGTCGCGCCGGAGAAGGCGCAGTTCGAGAAGGCGGCCGAATCCGGCGAGACCGCCCATGGCTGCAGCTGCGGCTCCAACTGCAAGTTCAACCCTTGCACCTGCTGAGAAGCTCGGTGAAGGCCTATCCATGATCTATCATCTCATCTGTGAGAGAATAATGAGGAGAACGTCCGGTTGGTGCTTAATTAACCAGTTTGGATTGGTGTGATGGTATCATCATATCCAACCATGTAGCTTCTAGTTTGGTTCATGAGCTGATGTGTATCTCTGTCTTTTCTATGTGTATCTCTGTCTTTTCTGTAATGCCCTAGTTTTCGCTTTCTGGAGAAAAACCTAATTTAAATTATTTAAATTCAAAACTTGGAGTTTATTTGGTATTTTTATTAACCTGGCATCCATTCCCCTCCGAAATCGGGAATTAATTCCTTCCCGGACGAAAAATCGGATTTTCCAGTCCCGCCAGTATCCGAAAATTCAACCGAGTCCAAAAATGCTCCAAAAATCTTCAAACCACTTCTAAAATGTTCCAAATATTCCAAAATGATTTTAGGAATCATTCCCCGGATTTTTGGACATCCGTTCCTATTTTATCTCGCGCGGCTTTTGTTTAATGCCTGCGATCCGCGCCCGATTATTCGATTCTACAAAAATGATCCAAATTCAACCAAACCACTTCCATTGAGTCCCAAATAATCTAAAATGGCTCTAGGAATTTTTAGGCCATTTTTCCTTATTTTTCTCTAGGGCGGAACTTTCGCGTATAAGCCGGCCAACCGGAGCTTGACACGCAGCGGGTACTGTAGCATCGCGCTACTGTAGCATCGCGCTACTGTAGCGCGTAGTACTGTTCATCTTCCCGATCGATCTTTTTCCAGGGAAAGAACAGAACACCTCCATTCTTGCTTCCATGGATTCAAACCTCCATAACTTCCTCATTAATCACCCAAATTGCGAACGGCCGGATCCGTTGAGTCCGTAGCGACGATACCTTTCCATCCCCAGTGGTCTTCCGCCCTAACTCTCGCCGGAATGTGCGCAGTTCGCCAAAAACTGAAATCACCATTAATGGCTTTGATTGCTCATAACTCGGCCGTTTCTCGTCCAAACGCCGCACCACCACCTCCATCCTCTTCGTATAAGTATCCCGGTTCCGGGAGTGTACTCCCTTTTCCCTCTATTCCATCCATTTGCCCGTGAGATCGAGAAAACCGAGTTCGGGTCACACTTTTTCGGTGTTCGTCGTGTTCTTGCCCGTAGATCCCTCTCCGGTGAGCCATTCTTCGTCCCACTTGTTTCTTTGAGACCGTGGATGAATCTAGCTTCTAACCCAATCCTCAATTTTAGGATTTCTCAACCGTGGGCGACGAATTTGGAGCTTTTGTGCATTCGGCCGAACCTCCGTTCTTCGTCGATTTCTCCGATTCCGGTGAGTTTTGGTTCAATCCCTTCCTCCTAGATGTCCCTAAGGATGTTATCTAGAGGTTCTAGGCTTTTGTATGGATCAAATCCGTGCGAAAATGGTTTAAAAATCGGATTTGTGGATGAAGGGGAGTCCTCTGCCATTTTTGCTCTTCTCTGTTGTTTTGGATGGGGTGCTCTGTTAGTGGGCATGGGAGCCCGTGCTTGGGCTCAGCGCGCCGGCCGTGGCGGCCGCCCGCCGCCGCCGCTTCGCCAGGCGGGCCGCCTGCCGTCGCCCCGCCGGCCCCACGCGCGCCGCCAGTGCGCCTGCGCGTCGCCGCCGGCCGGCGACCCGCCTCGCGCCGCCGCCCCTTCCATGCCCCTTGAGCTTCATCCACCATCCATGGCTAAGACAAAGCCAAAGGTTGAAGACAACCTTTCTCTCTATGACACATGGGGCCCACATGCCATAGACCCTAGCTTTGTCCAGTCAAAGTCAGCCGGTCAAACTTTGACCCAGTCAAATCCGAGAGGAATATTCCCGGAATATTCCCGGTTTTCCGATTTATTCAAAATTCAAACTTCGGAAGCTCATAACTTTCTCATCCGAACTCCGTTTGACTCCGTTCAAATTTCTAAATTCATCTAAAATCAAGATCTACCTGCCAGTACTACTTTTGTAATTTTTGGATTTTATTTATTTTCTTTTATTTATTTATTGCCTCGATTTGCGTGTAGTCGACGATCCTGCCGCGTCCGCCGACCCCGCCGCCGGACTTCAAAGAGTTCAACCTTCTCGCTGTGACCGAGGCAAGTCTCCTTGACGCACGTTGATCCCATGATTTATAAATGCTTTCCAATGTTTTATAAACTGCATTGCTATTTACCTAAAATGATGATGTTAACGTTAGACTATTAGTTATACCTGTTGTCCATACCTCCTTGATATTGTTATCACTGACCCTTTGTCGCCCTAGTATAAGTACTCCACCCATATAAATGTTTTTGGAAAGGTATTCTTTAATTAAGGGAAAAGACTATTTGACAGACATTTTAGATACATCAAATGGGATGGAATGCAAATTGGAGTTAGATGATTATTAGTGATAATGTGGGGGGTTGTTAATATGAAATTGATCTTTGAATGATGATCGTTGAAATACTAAGGAGATGGACAGTGATAGTAGTTCTCAATTTAAACAATATAGTCGTGGGAGATTTTGGAAGATGTATGGGATTGTAAAGTATTCGGGGTGGATTAAACAGATCATTGCAAGTAAATGATATGTCGACTTGGATTCTTGGGTTGATAAACTAGTAGAAGGTGAGAATCAGAGTTAGTTGGATTATTAGTGTTTGTTGGGGTTTGTTCTTAACAGATTGATTAAGAAACAGATGATTATGAAGATTTAGATATATACTAATCATTTATGGAGAATTCTGAATGATCCAGAATATTTGGTGGTTTAGTAAATAATAATATTCCGTATTCTTGATGGATTAAAGTCGATGATCTAGAGGTGATGATGTGAAGGATTAGTCATATGCTATTATGAAGTAATATCGGTGGATTGTATTCTAGATATTTAGAGGTGTGATATTGTGAAATATTCTTAGTGGAGGATAAGAGTGATCGCCGTATGATTGGTGGATAAATAAATAATACGGGTCATAGTTCAAGGAAAATATTTCCTATACAAATATGATTGTGGTTTAATATGATTTTGGAGTTATGATAGTACCAGGATATACTTCCTACTTGTGGATACTATATTGGATTGGGTTATTCATATAAATGTAAGAGTAAGGCAATTTAAAGGTTATTGGATGTTACAGACTGGATTATAAGAATTGTAACCAAACCCTACCACTTACCTTTTATAAAATAAACTATTGGTGGAATAGAATAGTACGGTAGAAAGGCTTAGACTCCCAAACGGTCAATATTCACCCATGGGTGGGATTATTCAAAAAAAATGTTATCAAATGTGATTTGAAGGTTATTACTATGATTTTAAGTATTGTTTTCTAAAATAAAAATAAAAGGAAAAATGATTTGGACTTGGGCGGCGTGGAATGTCGGGTGGGAGCGGATCAAGCCTTGATCCTTTTGTGCAAGTACCGCCCCAAGTCGTATAAGGACCGACGCTTATGATTGCCATTTTAAGCATAACCGTACTACCACATGTCAAAGTGGGCACGACCTGGCTGAATAATTTGTAGAAACCTAACTTAGACTCACCACTCGGTTGTTGTGTGAGAGCCGGACGGAGGCATTATTGTTGTGGTTGTTGTTGTTTGTCTCACACGGCGCAAGAGGGGGCTTCTGTACTGGGTGGACATAACCCTAACAGCGGTGAAACCTCAGCGGGTGGGTCAGGTTAGGCGTATACATTGTAAAGGCCTTGTCATGATATCCCTGCCGGCACACCTAAGGAAGTGTGCTAATAGCTTGGCATCAAGGGAATATCATGTCTTGTGGGTAAAGTTGTACACCTCTGCAGAGTTAAAACTATTCGAATAGCCGTGCCTACGGTCAAAGGCAAAGCGAAGAATGCTTTCATACTGGTAGACTTTGGGTTTTGATTTCAAACTAAACAAGGTTTTGTTTTGGGATCCGGGAGCGGTTAGAACTCTCGGGTGTGCTTCTGGCGGCTAAAGCCAGGTAGGTGGAAGGAACCTGATTTTGTGAACCGTGGCAGTTAGAGCCATGTAAATGGATTGAACCCTGATCTTGTTGAGATGTGGCGGATAGAGCCTGTATATTAGTGAGTGGTGGTTAGAACCTTCACTACAATATTACATAATTCAATTATTAAAAAGAATTGCTCAATTATGCTTTGTGAAAATTATTAACAAGTATGTTTTGTTGAAACTTGGCTTTGTGCAAAAAGAACCATATTAAGTCATTCTTGGATAGCCTACATTATGCATAATTTCCCAGACTTGCTGAGTACTTTATGTACTCACGTGCTGCATTCAAATCCTCTCTCAGAAGTGAAAGAAGCTGTTCAAGGTTTCCAACGACTAGGGCGCGCTCCCCACTCGATTGCCTGTGGGCATTTGGATGGGTCACTTTGGTGTTTTCGTCTTCCGCTGCAGTTGTTCCGCCTGTTCAGGCCGTAATGGTAAACCTTGACCATAAGGTCTTTGCTTTTATTTGGTATTATTCTGATTTAGTTATATGTATTCGTGATATGGTTGTTGATTCATCACTTTTGACTGTGTGTACTAGCTACTGATCTGGGACTAGTACAGAAATACACAGAGGACTCCGGATAGCCGATCCGGGGGCCTACAATCTTTTCTGTGTGTGCGTTTGTGTGCCTGTGCCTCTATGTGATGATCGATCGATCTCAAGTGCTTGTGTGAGACTGGTTTGCCCAAGAATTATATGTTTCCACAGCTTCCACTGTACGTGCAGTAAACCTAGCTTCCGTTTGATCCCTTCCTTGTTGGTACGAGTCGTGTGAAATACAGTTGGTGATAATTGTTTGGACTTCATCGGAGAGGCAGAGATCTAAACAGGAGATCGGTGCATCTTAGCACACTGATCTAAACAGGAGATTGGTGATTTTGTTGCTGAGAGCAGCTTGGAGCCATCAGAGAAGGGATTTGCCGACGGCAAAAGCATTTCCGAGCCATCCAATCCGGAGGAGGCTCGATCAGCTGATGATTTTGGGGGTTTCTTCGTCTCATCGCGCCTGCCCAGCAGGTCCATCAAGGTACAACCCCTACGATAGCAGCGGGACGGATGATGATCCCCCCCCTCCATCCCGCCGCCGCCGCCGTCGCAGCGCACCGAGACGCACCACATAACGGCGGATTCAGTCTGCGCCTGGTCCCCACCACCGGTTGGAATAGCACCATCCGAGTGTCGACGGCGATGGCTTCCTGCACCGGCACGTGTGCGTGCCGAAAGAGCTCACGTACAGCATCGGGACGGGCCAAGGCCATCACACCTACGTCCTCGCGCTGGACATGGCCAGCAACCTGACATCGATGCAGTGCGTGCCGTTCATCCATCCGTTCCCGTAGGCGCCGGCGCCATTCAACCCGGCCACCTCGCCGTCGTCCCGCCAGCGAGCCCCTTGTGCCTGCCGCCGAACCCTCAGTATCCGTCGTTCCACGCCACCCGCATCGACGGCGCGGACGTGTCTGGCGTCCTCGGCCACTACATCTTCGCCTTCGCCTCGAGCAACGCGGCGGAGGAGGTGCTTGGCCACGTCTTGGGCTGCGAGGCACAACAGCGCGGGTTCCACATAATTGTTGTGTTAATTATGTTAAACCCAAATTTAGACCTGGTAATCGACCCATTTATGATCATACAAATAAATCCTCGACCGAACGAGGCCTTCATCGATAGCTTTTTGGCCCATCAGGGCTCAGCGAAGAACTTTGCGGCCCACAATAGAGAATTTTGCCCATTTAGGCCTATACCAATGATTTGGCCCATTGAGGTCTACTCGAAGGACATCTTGGCGCATCAACATACTAGAAAAGTGAGCGCGGCGCACGCCGCGCACGCGAACGGGAAAAATTGTGTTGTTTTTACGGAGAAAAAATGGACACGAAAGCATTTTTCAGGTAAAACAAGGAGAAATGAACCACGAAAGCATTTTTGGGGGGGAAAATTTTTTTTGGAGGGAAAACGTAGCACGAAAACATTTTTCCACGGGGAAAACGAGAAAAAACAGGCCTCGAAAACATTCTTCGTGGATTACGAAAACATTTTTTCCCATGGGAAACGAAAAAAAAACTGACCACGAAAATATTTTCCCAAGAAAAACTCACGTTGGATGGCCTCGTCGTTGAAGACCTTCTGGGCAAGGGTGGTCTTGCCAATCCCACCGGCGCCCACCACTGCCAAGATCATCATTTTGCTATCCTCGCGGTTGGTTTCCCCCTCAGTTACTGTCGTCAACATCTCCACTAGCTTTCTGGTGTCTTCTTCGATCTTCTCGCCGACCACACCAGTCTAGTAGAGCTCCCCCGACGTCTCAGGGATGACAGGGCCATAGGAATGCGCCCTTCTGCTACGATCCTCGTAGGAACCGAGGTTGATGAAGTTGAAGGCGGCGCTCCGCCCCTTGATGTCGTCCAGCTTTCGGTTGAGATCCTTGATGCGGCTGCCGATGTCATGTGCGAAGAGGGGATTCCATAGGCAGAAGAGCAAGGGGTGCAGCCAGAAGAGCAAGGGGGTTGCAGCACCCCATGTCTATCGCGGATGTACCATGCTCCATGGCCTTGAGCTGGCAGAAGTTGATGATGTCGGTGGCGTCGTACATGGCGCCTTTGAGCTCCCTCACCCACCTCTGCACACTCTGGTCGGTGATGCGCCTCCTCTCGGCGTCAGCAAGGAAGTTCTTGAGGTCCCCAAGCTTGACGTCCAGGTTGTCGATCTCACCGGAGGCACCGAGCAGCATGCACACCTCTTCTTTGGCCATCTCCGTCAGCATGTTTTGGACGTAGGATGCAAAATCATACCGGACCGGCGCCATTGCTGCAATTGGTTTGCTTCTTGCTGCAACAAAGTTAAACTAAGCGTCATCTGATCTGGTCTTCACCATTAATTAATCTTAATCGAAGATTATACGGCCTTCATGCATGTCTCAACATCAGTCCTCTCGATCCCCTAAAAAAAATTCTCATTCGTACTAATTCATCTGGAAGCAATTTTTTTACAAGAAAAGGCTAGTATTGCCAACAATAAGACATGCAGGGCTATATATGCATGCGAAGTTTTTTTTAAAAAAAAAGTAAAAAAAAATGCATGCGAAGTTTTTTTTTTTAAAAAAAAAGGTAAAAAAAATGCATGCGAGTTTGCAAAGACAAAATGGTAACCATGAGATGATGAGAAGCTTGGAGAACGGGAGCAGCAAAAACAGATGGAATATGGATGCACCTGGTTGATTTTTCTCAAAGAATACGCATATGGATCCCTTTACATGAAAGCACAAACTTGAAATAATTTCTCAAATTTTCCTCTTCTTTACTCCATTTTTTTCTTCTCTTTCTCCTCCTCTCTTTTACTTTTCTTCACTGTCACTTGCTCTCACAAATCCTCCTTCCCAGGACTGGCCAGGGTAAACAAAACCGAAACCGAAAAAACCACTAAAAATCAAAATTCAAAAATAAAAAATATTGAGTAAAAAATCACTCGAAAATCATCAGAAAATGAAGGGTTAAGAATTGAAAAGTTTTGAAAAAAAAAACGAAAACTGATTGGTTTTTACCGAAAGCCGACTAGTTTTGACCAAAAACCGACCGATTTTGACCACGTGTTGAAGCCGAACGCACTACCATGCGATTTTTGACACAAAACTGGTCGGTTTTGTGTTGCATAATTTTTTTCAAAATTTTGAATTTAACTGATTTACCAACTGATTTTATATGTCGAATCGGCTCAATACGATTGAAAATCGACAGATTTTTTTCGGTTTTGTGAACCTGACTCTGTCTTGGTAAGTCTAGGCACATGCCATGCTACAGCATCGCCAAGCCCAAGGACAACAGCTCCCTCTCAATTTCGTTCACGCAGAGATCGAGAGGGGAGACACGCTCCAATGTCTTTTCCTGCCTTCGAATAATTGAAGGTTCCGTTATGAATTCCCTGCGGGCACACTAAAGGAAGTGTGTCAAATTGGCTATGCATAAAGGGAGAACATATCTTGTGGGTAAAACTGTACAACTCTGCAGAGTATTAAAAACTAATCGATTAGCCGCACTCTCGGTCATGAGCACTTGGCGAACTGACACTAAATTAGATGTTTTAATATTTTTAGTGGTCAAATTACCCTTGCAGATGATTCAATTCTTGACATATGTCGTGTCTTGTGGTGACGAGAACCCAGCTGCCTGGAGAGACGGCATTGATCAAGGGTGTTTTGAGCACATCCTCCCAAGCTTGGTGCCCCCAAACATCATCCATCACCAGCAAGGTCTTGTGCCCGTTCAAGGCATCCCCAAGGGCTCGATGAAGGGTGGCCTTTGCATCTCCAGCACACCGGTGGTCTCCTCCGGCTTCCGTGATGGCTCTCCTCAACAGCTCAGCCTCATTGTAGTCTTGGTTGACGCTCAACCATATCTTCTTGCCATTCTTGCCGAACTCATCTTGGATGGCCTCGTCATTGAAGACCTTCTGGGCGAGCGTGGTCTTGCCAATCCCGCCAACTCCCATGACTGCCAAGATCATCATTTTGCTATCCTCGCGGCTGGTCTCCCCCTCCGTTACTGTCGTCAGCATCTCCACTAACTTTCTTGTGTCTTCTTCGATCTTCTCACCGACCACACCCGTCCTGTCGAGCTCCCCCGACGTTTCGCGGCTGACAGGGCGAGAGGAATGCGCTCTTCTGTTACGATCCTCGTAGGAACCGAGGTTGACGAAGCTAAACGCCGCGCTCCGCTCCTTGATGCTGTCCAGCTTCTGGTTGAGAGCCTTGATGTGGCTGCCGATGTCGTGGGCGAAAAGGGGATTCCGCAGGCAGAAGAGCATGGGGTTGCAGCACCCCATGTCTACTGTGGATGGACCACGCTCCATAGCCTTGAGCTGGCAGAGATCGAGGATGTCGGTGGCGTCGTACATGGTGTCCTTGAGTTCTCTCACCCACCCCTGCACGCTCTGGTCGGTGATGCGCCTCCTCTCGGCGTCGGCGAGGAAGTTCTTGAGGTCCCCAAGCTTGGTGTCCATCTTGTCGATCTCGCCGGAGACTCCGAGCAGCATGCCCACCTCTTCTTTGGCCATCTCCGTCAGCATGTTTTGGACGTAGGATGCAAAAGCATCCAGGACCGCCGCCATTGCTGCAACCGGTTGCTGCCTTCTGCTGTAACAAAGTTTGCAAATCAAACATCATCTCCAATATCATCGTTAGTTTGGATCTACCAAGGCTAAAAATCGAATTACGTATCAACAACTAGCGTTAATTGCTAACAACAAGAAAGGCAGAGCTACAGGTGCATGCAGAATTACAAAGCCGGACAGAGAGAATTTTAGCCGTGAGAAGCTCGCATAGATCAGAAACAATTAAGAAAAAACAGGGGAAACCAGAGGACAAAGCTACAGAATTTTAACCATGAGAAGCTCGTCTAGACGGGGGGAGCCAAAATTGGGTACTTACGTTGGGTTGGAGAGAAGGATGC
Organism: Rhipidocladum racemiflorum; assembly: GCA_036346355.1. NCBI lineage: Eukaryota > Viridiplantae > Streptophyta > Magnoliopsida > Poales > Poaceae > Rhipidocladum > Rhipidocladum racemiflorum. The sequence continues at coordinate 78,514,815 of CM070589.1, forward strand.
GTACTCTTGATCAGCTGCTCTAAGAGGACAGTGCTTGCATATTTAACGAGAGGTTTAAATCGTTAAATAACTCCATCGGGCTTTCTTTCTTTCTTTCTTTCTTTCTATCGGACATGTCTATATATAACTGTGCTTCCAACTGGCTGGAAAACCAGCAGAAATCATACTATTTTCTTGTAAGTTTCAGTAAAATTCATGCGTTCTAAATGATGTCTGATTAACCATCAACTCCGTTCAGTCGACGGTGGATCATGCATGCAAAGCAACATCGATAATATTATTAACGCAAGCAAGCACATCAACACATGAGCTTACCACGCACCCACATGGAATCGAGCATCTAAACTTGGCAGTCCGTTATCTTAATACGGTCTTGCTTGGTCTTTTTTGTTAATTTGCACAAGTGGCGTCGACATATCAATTGCTGATCCCGCTCGATCGGGCCTCTAATATTAATTAATGGAGACCTCGATCTCTGGCTAGCTGGATCAGCAATTTCCAATTTCCAATTTCCAATTTCCAATTTAGTTACTTTGCCAGTCAATCAACCTCCGTCAGTCTGACTCTTGACACAAGTATTTTGGTTATGGTCATTTCAACCGTCAAACTATTTGTTAGTAGATAGACTATAACCTCTGGTAATGTTCATTAATCTTCTGGTTTTGTCGGTTCATGCAATTCTGTTTGATGAGCTCCACATGTTGATGCGATGCAAAATTTTAACCATGAGAATTAAGCTCGTATAGATGAGAAACAACTAAGAAGAAATAGGGGAGCTGTAGCTAGCTAGCAACATACACGGGGGGGAGCCAAAGTTACCATAAAAATAGGGTGCGAACTAAAAGGATTAAGTTGAATTGAGATGGATATAGCAAATATTATTTTGTGCAAATAAAATTTATACATAAATAAAATGGAAGCATAGCAAGAAAGCAAAACACAATAAAAGCACCGCGCTAATTAATAGAAAGGAATCCAAAAAAACACATAAATATGTGTTCAAAAGTGATTTTATTTCAAAATTAGCACAAGTAAATTATAAATGATTATAAAAATTCATAATAAAATAAAATACCACTAAGGTGCTATATCGCTTGTAAATTCAATCCGCGAGTTTTGATGTCTTGAAAGCATTCTGTAAATATCTCACGTTTTGATGTAACCCACCATTAGTCATTGAACGAATCGTTCACCACTTGTTGCGCAAATATGTTTTAATAATATTCGTTGCCAAAAATATTCTTTCAACAGATGTCGTTGCCATCCATCTCAAGTTTATATTATCGAACAGTGCTTCTATGCTTTTCCTTCTAATACAAATTGCACAAATCTTGAAGCAAATAAAGGGGTAAGTAATTCTCATCTACCCTTTATTCATGCTTTAATATGTATGCAACATAAAAAAAAGAAGAGCATAGAAGCACCTATTTTAAATGAGGCAGTTGGGATCATTTGCATATGACAAAAAAGAAACCACACATCTCACATCACAAAATAGCTATCACTCATCGGCATCCTTTTTTTTATAAAGCATACATCCACCCTCGTTAAATAACTCTATCGGTCTTTTCATTAGTTCTTTTTTCTTTGCGAGGACATTTTATCGATGTAGAGGCCGGAAGTTTAATATATTTTTTTATAAAGCATACATCCATCCTTTTTTCTTGAAAGTTTCAGTAAAATTCATGCGTTCTAAATGATGCCCGATTAACCATTAATGATTCCGTTCAGTCGACGGTGGATCATGCATGCAAAGCAACATCGATATTATTAACGATACATTTGGCAGTTGTCTTGGTTAGTCTCTTTTTTTAATTGGTAATGCTACAGTTAGGACGTCTGTTTTTTTTCCGCATTATTTTTTTTACGCATGCAACATTTTTTTTCTACGTATGCAACATTTTTCTTCGATAAACAGTAAATGTTTCAAAAGCGATAAAAATGTTTCAAACGTTAAAAAAACATGTTGCAGACGCTAAAAAAATATTACGCGGGCATCTAAAAAATTAAAAAAAATCATACATCCGGCTGCTAGTAATGCCTTTTTTTTAATTAGCACATGCAAGTGGCTTGTGAAGTTGTGATCGATGCTTTTCCCACATAGATGAGGTCGCAGGCTCGCATGCAGCTGGTGAGCCGTCCGCTTCCGCACGTATTCGGATTATTTATAGTATCATCAATTAATGATCAAATCATTGAACTATAGTCATCTGCTACTTATCGTGCAAATATATTTAATTTGATAATGCTCATCGCCGGAAATAAAATGTGTCCACATATATACTACCTTAAACAAAGTTGGAGAAGTTCCTCAAAGCTGAGGCCCCCCACGTCAACACCCCTAGTCTCTCTTCTCTATTTGCAAAAAAACCCTCCAGTTCTTCAAATCACGGATAGGTCATTCTAATTTGCGCAGAGGTCCTTTGCTATTTTTTGTGAGGGAAATTTTTTTTTCCCGGATTGCGTTTAGGTCCCTCGTTCGTTACTTTACAAAAAGAACCTCCCGTTAAATACGAATCGCGAGCGAACCCTTTTCTAATTTTTCGGAATAGCGATCAGGTCCAAAAGTATAACAAACAGGTCCTCAGTTTTTACATCCAGGTCCTTTCTCCGTTTTCTCCGAAAAAATATTTTCGTCAGCAGAAAGATGTGTACTTTTCCCCTGGCTCGGTCTCGAAGGTTTCTCCAGCCTCTAAAAATTTGAAAAATACATCTGGGTCTACTTTTTCTCCGAAAAAACCCGTAGAGTTATTTTCCTTCGCGCTCGCGGCGTGCCCATTTAAAAATACGCCTAGATCTATATCGTATTTTTTTCCCCAGCTCGGTTTCTAAGGTTTCTCGAGCCTCCAAAAATTTGGAAAATACTTCTAGGTCTACTTTTCCTCCAGGGAAAAAAACAGAGATATTTTTTGTTCCTCTGAAAAATTGTTTTTTCTCCGGAAAAAAAATGCAAAATCATTTTCCATTCATGCGCGTGGCGTGCGCTGCGTACTTTTTCCCTAGCGCAAGCTTTAAGGTTTCGCGAGCCTACAAAAAATTTAAAAATACGCTTAGATCTATTTTTCTCTAGAAAAAAACACAAAATCATTTCCTGTTTAAGCGCGCGGCGTGCGTCGCTCTTTACATTCGGGTCCTTTCCCCGTTTTTCCTGAAAAAAATATTCTCGTGAACAGAAATACGTATGCATCTCTATCTCTAAGCTTTTTCCCCCAACTCAGCCTCTAATATTTTTCCGTTTTTCATGCACGCGCACGACGTACACCGCGCTTGCATTTCTAGTTGATCTAATGGCCGGTAATTAAGAATGTCCATTCCTACGTGTACATGCGTTCTGTAATGATCCCTCCAGCCAACACATGTAGCGAAAACGTTCAATCCGCATGTTCTACGTATAGGTGTTGGAGCTATATAACTGTGCTTCCAAATGGCAGGAACATATAGTGAAAAACCAGCAGAAATTATACTATTTTCTTGAAAGTTTGTAACAGCCCGAAATTTCAAGAAGATAAAAATATAAAATATAATATAAAATTTCAGTCCGAATTTGAATTTTCTGTCAATTATAATTTTTCTGGATTTTTGGCTAGTAAAAAAAAATGCTTTTATTGGTCCTTGTGTGGTTTCTCAATTCTAAATTCCAAATTCAACCAAGTGAGAAATCTGAAGAAAATGTTATTAAATCATAAATGACCCTTAATGACGGTCCCTCTATGTCATAACTAGTTCTCTCTATAGTAACGCGTGCACCGTTGTATCTACAAGTTTTAGCACCAATATTGCGGTGAGGAACCCCTTCCAGCAAACCTCCCCGGAATTCTCTCTATAGTAACGCGTGCACCGTTGTATCTACAAGTTTTAGCAGCAATATTGCGGTGAGGAACCCCTTCCAGCAAACCTCCCCGGAATTCGACGATCCATTTGCCAGTTTGTTAATTATTTTAATGCCGTCTTGGTTAGTCTTTTTGTTAATTTGCACAAGTGGCGTCACATTAATTAATTGCTGATCACGCTCGATCATGCCGCAAATATTAATTAATGGAGACCTTGGTGGCTACCTGGATATGGACTTAAAACCACTCCAGGCATGAATTAGTTTTGAGTTGAGCAGGAAGGAATTAATATTGGATTGCTGGATGCAGGCCGGCACGCGGCTAGTCAGTCAACCTGTGCTGATGAACATGTGAATATGTGTTTGGGGTGCAAGGGGAGCCGTTGGATCGCGGGGCTGCTGCGCCTGGCCATCTGATGATTTTCCCCCGCAGATCAACGCCTAGGATTAGCTGGCCACCTTCTCCCACCCTTTTTACTTTTGTTTTCTCTGTTGTTTACTACTTCAGGATCAGCCTTATCGGTTACAACCTTCACTGCACTTGTTATTACTCTACCTTTCATACACAGTTAAAAAGGAAATGAATCATGTACAGGATCACAAACTGATTTGAGAAGATCAGTTTCCATGTCAGATCTGCAAACTTGCAGATCAATGGAGAGTTCTAGTCTTTTGAGCATTTCCAGCTTCAGTTTTGGGAATCCATTAGGCCAGTACTTTTTCCTGTCAACATTTGGCACTACCTCTTGTTTCTGTCTTGGATGTGAACAAACCAATCCTCCAAACTGGGGCGACAAACATTTCAAACTGATAGGTGACAGCAACCATCTTCCAGTTTGATATTTAGGCATGAAAGCTGTCTCCTGGGTACCGTGTAATGAGCCAGCAACTCAGCATTTGTTGATTGATGAAGCCAGCAACTCAGCATTTGTTGAATCCGGTTGCTATTAAACAAGTTGCTTTCTTTATCACTGTAATCTGATATGGTCCGACCCCTGGTTTTTGCATCTTAGTCCTCCTTTAGTTAATTGGCAGTGAGCACCTTTATTTTTGGTGAACTAGGATGCATAGCAAAAGTAAGCCTTGCTGTAGAACAGATATGCTCTGGCAGCTCTGCTATGGAGCTTGTCTACTTCTAAATTCTCATTCGTTTTCCACACACAGGACTAGTAAGTGGCTAAGGATTTGACATGATCTTTGTTATTGCATTGTGATAACGTTTTCTATCTTCAGTATCATTTTTTTTTAAAAAAAATCTCCCTCTGGATTCTTGACATGCTGGATGTGACGTTTTATTATTGTCTGTCAGAACAACTAATACAGACAAATTGGCAATCTAGCATCACGCCTTTTGATTTCCAGTTTCATATTGTTTGTGTTAGTGCAGCCTGCAATTGCCTCTGTAGATCATCGTTTTGAAAGAATTGAAAGGTCATGCCTGAGCCTTGATTCTTCAGATCCATCTGTAAGCATCCATGGAATTCATCTTCTCGTGTATGTTCATATTGCAATATGTACTGTCTGTATTCTATTTCTCCGTTGCCATCCTGTACAGTTGATTAAGTACAATGGAGTTATTAAAAAAAAAACGGAGGTAGTTTCACTCTGCAGTTATGGTCTTTACTCTGCCGGATCACTGTGTATTGTAGCCCAGGTGTTCGTTAAACCGGCTTGGAGAATCACCTGTCTTCTCAAGACTTGTTAGCTATTCGAATAGTGAGTTCCTAAAGAAGAGTGGGCCATTTCCTTCTCTGGTTCTGGAAATTGCTCTTTGTGTGTTGTATTTATGCAAGCAAATCCCCAATTTCAATAGTGATAATTTCTTCTCTTTGCTATTGGTTTGTACTGTGATGAAGTGCTTTTCTTTTAGCTTGTGTTCATGCGAGTTGTTGGAAAACAAAAGTGTAACGAATCGCTGTGAAATTAAACATTTTTAAGCCCACGTGTCATGACAAAGAAGTACTGTATTGTGAATTGATGATGATTTCGAATCCGGATTGGAAGAAGCAGTTCCAAGAGGATTTCGATAGGCGGTTGCTCTCTTCGATTAAGACGTGTGCTCGATTTCATATCACTGCCGGTAATCGTGTTATCTATCTCTGGATTTCTCAATCATATATAGTACTGCTCAGTTAGCTATAACCTTCCTTTTCTTAAAAACTAGCTATAACCCAAGATACCGTCAGGAGGGTCTCAAGTATGCATCAGGAAAAAAAAAATGATTTTGATTACTTCCTGCCGCTGCTTTTATCTTCCATGCTCGTCTGATTTTGTCATGTGGAAGGACCCGAGAGAGAGAATGCAGGAACCTGACCCTAGGATTGGTGGTCCCAGGAGAGTACAGAGGATGTACACATTTCCTCTTTGAGATAAATATATACGCTTTTAATTTGAACTTGAACACTTGAAGAGTAAGAAACCCCTCTCTGAATTCCTCTATGTATTTGCAAATTTAATCCCCTCTTTCACCACAAAAGACGTGGTAGGCGACATGTGTCCCTGCCACGCCCAAAGAGTGCAAAAGCTTGCTGGTGTTGCGTCTATGCACGCTGACTGTGGAAGCGTGCCGGTAAGTCTCGCTGCCGTGATCAGGTAGCGCAGAAGCTCTCATTCCGCGGTGGACCACTCTCATCCCTGGGCTCTGATGCATGAGTCTTGATCATTACAAGTTGGAATATATGAAGCCTTCTAAAAGAATAGAATTCTCCCAACTTTGACCGGCCCATCTGTCTGTTATTTTAATAATTGATACAGCTGACTTTACTATTCTAACTTTAGCCATTATTTCTTAACGATGAATATGGAAATACTTACAAATATACAATATCACTAAAGTATTTTTTTTTATAACAAATCTAACTTTAGCCATTTCCATCCTGTTCTTCCTGGTATGTCCTACTCTTCATCCCCTGAGATAACACAGTCAAGCAAAACAAAAATGTTGGGAATATTTGTTTTAGAAGGAAAGAAGAAGAAAACAAAGTAGGGAGATATATTCTAGACTCTAGCATACGGATGAACGGTGGAACGAACTAGAGGAAACAAAGAAAACAGAGTAACCGAACAAATTAGCTCTTGTTGTAATTTACCTGCAGATATGAAAGAGTGGCTGATATTTGTCTCCAAGCTGTAGGGATCTCTTGTATACAACATGTACCATTTCCTTTTATTGACTCCATCGTTTGCATATGCCTTGACTTGCTGGATATGGCTCAACTTGTCCCACTCAGCGCCAGATTGCCTCGCTGCTATGGAGGTGAGTAGCTCAAGGCTGCAGTCCAGCAAAAGATGCCTTGGCTTTACATCTCGGATGTATTCCGGGAGCGTTTCCATGCCGTAGTCTTTCAGCCAGAGCCTCTGGAGTGCAGGCACACCCTCCAATACCTTCATCTTTGGGCAGATCACAATGACAAGCTTTTGCAATTTGGGGAGATTAGTGAGCCTCTCCAGGTTAGGATTGTGTCGCACATCAAGCTCAACAAGAGAAGCAAAGTTCTCTAGGGAGTTGAGGTGCTGGAACCTGTATATGACTAGATCTTTCAAAGCCCTTGCATGGGACGCAAGGCCAGGAGGAAGACGCCTCAGCATGCAGCGGTCGAGGTGAAGCAGCTCCAAGACATGCATGGCTTGCACATTTTCTTGCTCAGCCTCCCACTCCCACTCCTCCCACTCCACCATTCCTCTTAAGCGCAGCCGTTGCAATCTCGGAAACCCAACAGCCTTCTGGGATGATGGATGATGACTATGCTGATGGTAGAGCTGCAGGAATTCAGGCCCAACACGCTTGATGGCTGGAGCGCGGTCGATTTGTAAGAGTTGCAAACGGGGGAGCTGGCTCAAACCATCAGGGAGATGGACGCAGCAGGCCAGGTCCTCCATCGTTAGAATCGTCAAGCTCTTGAGGGGCGTCGCTGCTATCGACATCATCCACCCTGGGAGACGACGACCGAAATATCCAGCGACTGCAAGATTATCTAGGCACTGCGGAGGGCAGAGCTCATCAAACACCTCCTCGATTCGTCGCTGCTCTTCCTCAGAGACGCCTTCTTCCTCTTTGACCAACCCATCATCTCCCACTCTACTGGTGCAGCGTAATGATAACTGGTCAAGATGCACCTTTTCACCAAGCCTGGCCTTTGTGGCGAATGAGGCAGCAGATACATTCTCCAGATTCCTTAATATGAGAATCCTGAGCTGGGAAAGAGGCCCCAACTCTTCCAAACTACACCAATCACCATCCGTTTGGGCTGGAAACCCATTTATGATCCTCAAATTTGTTAGACCTCGGAACCCTCTAGGTATACTGTTTATACTTGTGCTAGTTAGGCTTAGATACCTCAGCTGCCCTAGCCTTACAATGCTATCAGGAAGTTTCACCAAACTTTTACAACCATAAAGGCTAATGTGCCGCAGGAATCTCATCTGGCCGATATTTTCCGGTAACCTAGATACATCAGTGTCTTTTAGTGCCAAATACCTCAGGTGCTTGAGTTGATACAAAGAATCAACCAATGCAGCAAAATTTGTAGATTCTACATGTAGAGTCCGTAGACTTGATAAATTAATCAATGAATCACTGGGTTTAATCTTCAAATGGCCAATTGATATTAGTGTTCTCAGTGATTTCTGTGCATGTAAAAAACTCCACTCGAACTCATCCGACTCCAATCCCTTGCTTTCTAGAGACAACCGAAGAATCTTTTTTGAACTAAGTTTTCTGATAATGTTAGGTTCAGCATTTTGAGCTACTAGTGCTTCGTCTCTGGCAACATAGTGAGCAAATGAGCGAACAACATCATGCATCTTGCAATACCATTGACCAGAGTACTTTGTATCTGGCTCTATAAGATTCCTCAATATTAACTCCTTATAGCACTCGCTTCCCAATTCTTCTAATTCATCTGAGTTTCCATGAAGAAATCCTTCACTAATCAACATGCTAACAATTGTATCATCAGAGAACTCCGTATTTTTAGGGAGAAGGGAGTAGTGTAGAAAGCACTGCTTCAGAGAGGGAGACAAATCTTCGTAGCTTAAGTGTACTGCATAGTTTAGCTCTTGGGGCATTTCAGATACTGACCACTTGGAATCATTCAAGACCTTGTTCCAATCACTTGGTCGTTTCTCCCTCTTGCACAAGAGCCCTCCCATTACTTTGATTGCAAGTGGCAAACCACCACATTTTGCTATGATTTGCATTCCAATGTCCTTTAGCGTGTCATCAATCTCACTTGGGACTACCTGCAAGCAGTTTAAATCGATAGAGTTAATACGGAACATGTTGGTAGCGGTATTCTTTTTTATTTGCTAATTAGCTTTTTCAGAGAAAGTTTGCTAATTAGCATGTAAGTGAAGTGTACACAAGAGAAGTGTGCACTAATGGGCCTCAAACAGGATGAAATGCATAGAAACACCTCTCTAAATCATAAAGTAGAAGTACTTTCGAATCAGACACATGGATATGCATATATAGACATTGTTGGAAGTGCTAGCTAGAGTCGGGATTTTTGTCCCAACTTTCCTAGTTTTGTAATTACTATTTATTAGCAATAAAAAAATATCTCAAAGACAACAACAGGTAAAAAACGTCAAGTATAAAAAGAACAAAGAAGCACCAATTAATTCCAACAGACCTGTTTCTTGAGCAATGACCAGGCATCGTTAGGTCCTAATGTGTCGATGTGGTGGTAGGGCTCCTTGGCTTTCATCCCTCGGGCAACTCTTTTGTCTCTTGTGGTGACGAGGACTCGGCTGCCTGGAGAGACAGCGTTGATCAACGGTGTTTTGAGGACATCCTCCCATGCTTGGTTCTTCCAAACATCATCCATCACCAACAAGGTCTTATGCCCATTCAAGGCACCCCTGAGGGCTCGATGAAGAGCGTCCTTTGCATCTCCAGCACGCTGGTGGTCTCCTCCGGCTGCGGTGATGGCTCTCCTCAGCAGCTCAGCCTCGTTGTAGTCTTGATTGACGCTCAGCCATAACTTCTTGCTGAACTCACATTGGATGGCCTCGTCGTTGAAGACCTTCTGGGCGAGGGTGGTCTTGCCAATCCCGCCAACGCCCACCACTGCCAAGATCATCATTTTGCTCTCCTCGCGCCCGGTTTCTCCCTCAGTTACTCCCGTCAACATCTCCACTAGCTTTCTGGTGTCTTCTTCGATCTTCTCGCCGACCACACCCGACCGGTCGAGCTCCCCCGATGTCTCGCGGTTGACAGGGCCAGAGGAATGTGCCCTTCTGCTACGGTCCTCGTAGGAACCAAGGTTGAGGAAGCTGAAATCCGCACTCCGCTTCTTGATGCTGTCTAGCTTCTGGTTGAGAGTCTTGATGCGGCTGCCGATGTTGTGGGCATAGAGGGGATTACGCAGGCAGAAGAGCAAGGGGTTGCAGCACCCCATGTCTACCGCAGATGGACAACACTCCATGGTCTTGAGTTGGCAGATGTCAAGGATGTCGGTGGTGTCGTACATGACATCCTTTAGCTCCCTCACCCACCCTTGGACACTCTGGTCGGTGATGCACCTTCTCTCGGCGTCGGCGAGGATGTTTTTGAGGTCTCCAAGATTGACGCCCAGGTTGTCGATCTCGCCGGAGACACCGAACAGCATGCCCACCTCTTCTTTGGCCATCTCCATCAGCATGTTTTGGACGTAGGACGCAAAAGCATCCAGGACCACCGCCATTGCTGTAACTGGTTTGCTGCCTTTTGCTGTAAGAAAGTTAGCAAATCAATCATCACCTCCAATATCATCATTAGTTTCGACTACAGATGCTACCAAGGCTAAAAATCGAATTTCATATCAACAAGGAAAGAGCAATTCTACTAATCAATTAATGTTGCTAGCATAAATTGCTAACAGCAAGAAAGGCAGAGGGCGGCAGGTGCATGCAAAATTGCAAAGCCGGACAGAGAATTTTATCCATGAAAAGCTCGTATAGATGAGAAACAATTAAGAAGAACAGAAATTTTATAGACGCGGGGGAGGGGGGGGGGGGCAAACTTGCCTTGGGTTGGATAGAAGGATGCGTAGTCTTGCTCAGCTGCTCCAAGAGGTGAAACCAGAGGACCGTTGATATCTCCGTGACTGCATCACATGTCTATATATATAGTTCAGGCCCCTTTTTTGTTTGTATATAGAAACTATAAAATTTGTGACGCAAATTAAAGTCGTTCCCATTGATCTTAATGGTAATTAAAAATGTCCATCCGTTCGTGTGGATCCGTTATTATTCAATGATCCCTCCAGCCAACACATCTAGCGAGAATGTACCATCCATATATTCAGTGGCGGAGGACGAACTAAACTTTTGATATGGTAAATTTTATAGCATATATAGTAATAGTGGTACACGAAATTAAAGTTATCCATACACTAATATTATAAAGCATATTATAATATGAGTGTATGGCACTTAATGTAATGAAAACCATATTATAAAGCATAACGGATAAGGAAGAAGATAAAATGTGTACCAGTAAAGTATTAATTGGGTCTAGGAAACCTTGGCAGTTGTTTTTGGCGAGTTTTCATCTTTTGAAAATGCTTCTGCGCAGGTGAAAGTCGCGGAACGGGAACGCGAACGCACTACGCACCAGTATATACTGTATATATGGCGGGGGCCATACTTTGCCATATTGGGAAATCTGCCCCTGCGTATATTCTACATATAGGCTATATAATTGTGCTTCAAAATGGCAGGAACATATGGTGGAAAACCTGTAGAAGTTATATTGTTTTCTCAAAAGTTATGGTTACAAAACGCACGATAAAAATATAGGATCAAAGGAAATGGGAGACATATTTTACGTGAAAAACCCTTTCAAAAAAAACCGCAGACACATGAAAGTAAATATCACTATATGAGGAGTTATTTACATTAAGGCTATCTTTTTCTATTCACTTGTCTTGCTTGCTTTTCTCTATTCTATGAACTACAGGTAACTCTAAATTGGAGTAAGAAATGAAACCGAAACAAATTCAGATTATACTTTAACAATCTCCACCTTGAGACGAATTTGCTCTTATAGCTAAAATATCAAAATCTCCTCAAAATAAGTCTTCATCAACGGACCTTGTGCCTCGAAACTCCAATGGACTAATTTGAATATGAAAGACTGGAACCATATCTATCCAAACACTTCTCATGAAGCAAAATTGAGCAAATCACCAGTAGGTCCAAAGACGCATCTATAAACAAGGCAGGCGAATAAATCTGTCTCTTCAATCATTCTTAATCCTAGCAAATTCTGAGTCTGTGCAAACTAGCGTCCTGATCCAAATTCTCAATCATCAAATGGTATAAGACAAAACATCACATGTGGTGCTAGATATATAGCGAAGGACTCATCTTATGAAATCTTGACATGCTCCAGCCGGAACACAAAATTTTGGCAAACAATGCCCATTAGAGAGCAACTTGCATATGTAACTCTCATGTACTTCAAACTGCCGACTTCGAAGGTAATTAAATTCCATGACATGATTGAAACTGCTTCTACAAAACTATCAAGATGAAAGGAACTCTTGTGTCATCAATAGAGTATAAATTGCAGTAGACCTCTCATATCGAGCTATGACAACTGGACCATGTTGTAGTATCTACATAGAAGCAAACTTCTTCTTACACCTCAATCATTCAACTCAAACTGATATTGAAGCAAAACCTTTAATTTTAAATAGTAAAACTCTGAAGAGTATAATGCAGCTATCATCAGGGTGTTATCAAATTTCTGAGAATTACTGTTGCAAAGCCTTCATAATGGTCGTGCAAATGATCCAAAATTGCACATATCCAAACGATGATTTAACACCAAATTCAGTTATCTACTCACAACTAACATTTTTTTTCAATGTCTCCTCGATCAAGTATAGTCCAAATTAAATCATAAGGCTCTATATGTGTGGATCTTGCCGTAGTAACCCGTAATAGACGATGGATTGTCAAATAAATTACTAATGATTAATCCCACATAGATACCGTCAATAATAGGCACAACGGCCTGAATTGCAATAAAATCCACCTCCAACAGAAGCAATACCATTAATCCCGAAGGATCATAATTTCTTGAATGGGAAGACTATTTTCCAGCATATGTTCCACCATTAATGACCGTAATTACCAACAACAGCGAGTGTCTTTTTCAGCATCACCAGCTTTAGAATAAGGATAATAATAAAGCCTACTACTTATTTTATCTCACATCTATATCATCTAGAGTAAACACTAATTAAAGCCAGTTGTTATAATAACTATCTCTAAGGGCATGTATAGTAAGGTCACCTCAGCTGGCTCTTAGCCTGTAGCTAGCTTTGCACGGGAGCATAGGTAGATTATTTATGTATAAGAGAGAAGAGATAGTTATTGCATAACATTTAGAGACAACTTTTAGCGATAATTATTGTACAAGCTAGCTTTTAGCTTACTATTAGCCTGTAGTTGGCTTTACTATTGTACTTGCTCTAAAGGTTATCTCTAAATGCCGTGCAATAACTATATCTTGTTTCTTGTATATAACTATTCTATCTTGTTTTCTATGCAACGCGAGCTATAGCATGAGAGACGGTTCTCTTCTCTCTCATCTTTTCTCACTCTTCTATGTAGAAATCTATGCAACGCTAGCTACAGCATGAGAGACGGTTCTCTTCTCTCTCATCTTTTCTCACTCTTCTATGTAGGAAAGAACTGATGTATACATGTTTATAATAAATTAAGATGATTTTAGCTCTTACAAGATGCAATCGATAGGGCCAGCGTAGCATTTGCTCCAATCACAGGCTTGTGGTGCGCCTTGTCCATGTCCATTATGTCCATTTGCTCCAATCATATCAATTGGCGTCATATCAATTGCTGATCCCGCTCGATCGGGCCTCTAATATTAATTAATGGAGACATTGCTGGCTAGCTGGATGTGGACTTGAACTACGTACTCCAGGCATGAATTATTGAGTTGAGCAGGAATGAATTAATATTGCATTGCCGGATGCAGGCCGGCACGCAGCTAGTCAGTCAACCTGTGCTGATGAACATGTGAATATGTGGATGAGGCGCAAGGAGGGCCGTTGGATCTCGGGGCTGCTACGCCTGGCCGTCTGATGATTTCCCCCGCGGATTAATGCCTAGGATTAGCTGGCCATCCTCTCCCACCCGTTTTACTTTTGTTTTCTTTGTTGTTAACTACTTCAGAGCTTACCAGTTACAACCTTCACTGCTCTTGTTATTCTTCTACCTTTCATACACAGTTAAAAAGGAAATGAATCATGTACATGACCACAAACTGCTTTGGGAAAATCAGCTTCCATGTCAGATCTGCCTTCTTTTCAGCATTTCTAGCTTCAGTTTTGGGAATCCATTAGGCCAATACTTTTTCCTGTCAACATTTGGCCCTACTTCTTGTTTCTGTCTTCGATTCGAACAAACCCATCCTCCAAACTGGACCGGCAAACATTTCAAACTGACAGGTGACAGGAACCATCTTCCAGTTTGACATTTAGGCATGAAAGCTGTCTCCTGGGTACCGCGTAATGAGCCAGTAATTCAGCATTGTTGATTGATGCAGCCAATAATTCCAACGCATTAGTTGAAATCAGTCGCTATTAAATAAGTTGCTTTCTTTATCACTCTAGTCTGATATGATCGGATCCCTGGTTTTTGCAACTTAGTCCTCCTTTTGGTTGATTGGCAGTGAACCTGATCAGGTTCTGTGCAGAAGGAAAGCAATTATTGGAGTCAATAGTTTGCATTTAACTTCGGAAAGCCATTTGGTGTTAGAAATCATGAACGCAATTTTCCAAACAATGATACACTTTTTTTTTCAATATAGGATCGAGTTTCCAATTTGAGGAGTGGTATATATCGAATAAAATCTTTTTTTTTTTTGGTGAACTAGCATGCATAGCAAAAGTAAGCCTTGCTGTAGAACAGATATGCTCTGGCAGCTCTACTGTGGAGCTTGTCTGCATCTAAATTCTCATTTGTTTTCCACACATAGGACTAGTAAGTTGCTAAGGATTTGACATGACCTTTGTTAATGCATTGTGACAACGTTTTCTACGTTCAGTGCCAAATTTTTGTTAAAGAAAAATCTTCATCTGGATTATTGACGTGCTGGACGTGACGTTTTATCGATGTCCCAGTCAGAGTACAACTAAAACCTTTTGATAATCGTGCTGGATGTGACGTTTTATTGACCTTGCATCCAGGGTTCACAAAACCGACGAAAACCGCTCGAAAATCGCGATTTTCAACCGTATCGAGCCGGTTCGAAATCTTAAACCGGTCGGTAAACCGGTGAAAACCGAGCGATTTTTCGAAAAAACCGACGAAAATCGCTCAAAAAACCGATCGCCCAAAACGTTCAACTCGCCGATCGGTTTTTCGAGAAAACCGAATGGTTTTCGTTTTTTTTTAATTTATTTTGAATGTTTTTTGTTCAAATGCTCGGTTTTAAAAGTCTTCGGTTTCTAACGATTTTCCAGCGATTTTTGGCTCGATATTTTCGAATTTCCAATTTCGGTTTTCCATCGGTTTTTTCAGTTTCGGTTTGGTTAACCCTGCTTGCATCACCCCCTTTGATAATCGTTACAAGAAAGGTTCTTGTGTAAGTCTACAAGATTACCCTTCCTTGGTAATTCTTAGCATTGTGATTCCTATATATGTGCTCTGCTTGATGCAAGCATTATGCATTAGAATGGAACTAACGCTCCATCCGTCTAAAAATATAGGGCATATCATTTTAATAATTTTATCTATAAATATAAAGCCTATTTTATATTCTAATATAAAGTTAATGCGATGTTCCCTCTATACCTCTAATAAATATCCGGATTTACTTTATATTATTTACATGCACGCATTACATACAGTGCTTAGAGATAATAACTAGATATAGATAAAATCATTTTCAATATCTCCTTAGTCTATATATCAAGAAAAAATACATCTTATAAACTTCGACGTATGTAGTAGTTGCTTGGTAGTACAAATATAAAATGATAAAAACTAGAGTTCAGAATTTGACACGAATAATGATTTTATTATAGTTATGAACAATCAAAACTACATCAACAAACATACTAAATTCAATTTTTCTACATTTGTGCTGTCATTTGCCTTATCAATTACATCTCATACCGTTCAAATGTACACCTCATACGTATAAACTGACAAGTATAGCATTTAAGATTAGAGAGGAGGCCAAGAAACACAAAGAAAACACTCGTCTTAGTAACACTTTCCTGCTACCCTCCAAAATCCGAAATTTCGTTTTCGGTTCACTTCTCATCACCCTTCGAAATCCGTAATTTTGGTGAAATTTCATTATTTCGGACGAAATCTAGACAAAATCCAAAAAACAAAATTCAAATCCGATTCTTTTTTGACCGAAATTTCCAAGATCTCGCCGAGATTTAACGAGATCTTGGTGATTTTTAACCGAACAAAAATTGGTCCAAAATTCTTCAAAAAAAATCAATTTTTTTTATGAATGGTCCTGACACATCTAATATTTCATCTTTGAATGGAACGGTATTTCATCTTTGTTGCCACTGTGCACTAACGTGATACTAGAATAGTGCAGTATACAAAGGGTTTCAAATTCGTAAATCTGGGTCCTGACACTCTAACCTACTAAGTTATCTAGGACTAGCCTTACACATTGGAATACCAAATTAGTACAGGCATTCCAGGTAGGTTTGCTTGCAGCGTGCCCTCACCGAGGTGTTGGGACTAACACTTGCCGATACAACGATACATACCTTGCTGGGGGGGGGTTATGACATAAATGGACGGTCATTGTTATTATGTGTAGGTAAATTTTATTTCCGCCGCCATAGCAAAGGTCAAGCATCAACGGACTTGTGCAAAGTTTTGTCTAGTTAATGTAATGGTTTTATCATGATCTCTCTACCGCACACCGAAGAAAGTGTGATAATTGCTTGGCAATAAGAGTTGGTCATGTCTTGTGGGCAAATCTGTATGCCTATGTAATCTTTTCGAAAAACTATGCTCGTGATCATGAGAGACTTGGTGCATTGACACTAAGTCTTGATTTTTTTTAAAGCAAAAACCTGCGTTGAAAAAATGGTGGGTTTTCATGTTTCAAATATTATGCCAGGTATGGCGCCAGGAAATGGATTATTGATCACAATCAAAGAGGATTGTGGTTTGTTCATATTTATGTTACATACTTGTCAACCGCTATTTACAAATTCCGTTTGCAATCTACTACACGTTATTGTTAATTAAACCTCACTTTATTTAAAAATTTAAGAACATGATAGGATATAATCAAAGAGGTGGCCAAAATCAAATTGTGGGACTGTTGCAGCGTCGAATCAACCGCGGCTTCATGGCTTCTCCGTTCACCACTCTCACTTGTCAGCATCCGTACCCTGAACGAAGCAGTGCCGGGTAGCTTCCACCTGAATACATGAATATCATGTATATGACCATGCATCTGGTGGAAGCGTATTTTCTTTTCATGTGTAGCATAGCTACTGATCATTTGTCCTAACCATGCCACTGAATGTCCAATAGAAAAGGGAGATAACACGGTCAAGCAAAACCAAAAAGTTGGGAATATTTCTTTTATAAGGAAAGAAGAAGAAAACAAAGTAGGGAGATATATCCTAGACTCTACCATACGGATGAACGGTGGAATGGACAAGAGGAAACAAAGCAACCGATCAGATTAGCTCTTGTTGTGATTTACCTGCAGATATGAAAGAGTGGCTGATATTTGTCTCCAAGCTGTAGGGATCTCTTGTGTACAACATGTACCATTTCTTTTTATTGAGTTCATCGTTTGCATATGCCTTGACTTGTTGGATATGGCTCAACTTGTCCCACTCAGGGCCAGATTGCCCTGTTGCGATGGAACTAAGTAGCCCTAAGGTGCAGTCTAGCAGCAGATGCCTTGGCTTTACATATCGCATGAATTCCGAGAGCGTCTCCATGCCGTAGTCCTCCAGCTCGAGCCTATGGAGTGTTGGGACACCCTCCAGTACCTTCATCTTTGGGCATTTGATGACAACAAGCTTTTGCAATTTGGGGAGATTAGTGATCCTCTCTAGGTCGGGGTTGCCAAACACTTGAAGCTCAACAAGAGAAGCAAAGTTCTCCAGGGAGTTGAGGCGATTCCTGGAGGAACACGCCTGAGCTTGCAGCGCTCGAGCTTAAGCTTCTCCAAGACAGGCATGGCTTGCACATTTACTTGTTCAGATTCCCACTCCCACTCCTCCCATTCCACCATTCCTGTTAAGACCATGTTATACAGTCTTGGGAATGCAGTGGCCGCCTGGGATGATGGATGATGACCATGCTGACGGTAGAGCTGCAGGAATTCAGGCCCAACACGCCTGATGGCTGGAGCGCGGTTGATCTGTAGGATCTGCAAATAGGGGAGCTGGCACAAGACATCAGGGAGTTGGACGCAGCAGGCCAGGTTCTCCATCTTTAGATTCTTCAAACTCTTGAGGGGCGCCGCTGATACGGGAGTCATCCACCATGGGAGACGACGACCAAAATATCCAAAGAAAACAAGATTACTTAAGCAGGGCGGTGGGCAGAGCTCATCAAACACCTCCTCGATTTGCTGCTGCTCTTCCTCAGAGACGCCTTGTTTCTCTTTGAGCAACCCATCATCCCCCACTCCATTGGAACAGTATAACGATAAAAAGGTAAGATGCACCTTTGCTCCAAGCATGGCCTTTGTGGCAAACGAGGCAGAAGATACATTCTCCAGATTTTTTAAACCAAGAGCCCTGAGATGGGAAAGAGGTCCCAACTCTTCCAAACTACACCAATCACCATCCATGCGGGTGTACTGTTTATACTTGTGCCAGCAAGGCTCAGAAACCCACCTAGGTTCCTCAAATTTGTTAGACCACCGAACCTTCTAGGTGTACTGTTTATACTTGTGCCAGCAAGGCTCAGATACCTCAGCTGCCCTAGCCTTACGAATCAACGGGCTTAATCTTCATGTGGCCAATTAATATTAGTGTTCTTAGTGACTTCTGTGCGTGTAAAAATCTCCACTCTAATCCATCTGATTCTGATCCTTTGGTTTCTACATACAGCCTAAGAAGCTTTTGTGAATTAAGTTCTCTAATAATATCAGGAGTTTCTCTGTTGTGAGCTACTAGTGCTTCATCTCTAGCCACATATTGAGCAAATGAGCGAACAACATCGTGCATGTTGCAAACCCATTGATCATAGTACATTGTATCTGGCTCTATAAGGTTCCTCGATATTAACTCCTTGTAATAGTCTCTTCCTAACTCTTCTAATTCATCCGAGCTTCCATGAACAAATCCCTCGCTAATCCACATGCCAACAATTTCATGTTTAGAGAACCCTGTACTTTTAGGGAGAAGTGAGTAGTGTAGGAAGCACTGCTTCAAGCATGGATGCAAATCTTCATAGCTTAAGTACACTGCATTGTTTAGCTCTTGGGGCATTTGAGATACTGACCGTATGGAATCACTCAGAACCTTCTCCCAATCACCGCGTTGTTTCTCCCTCTGGCGTAAGAGTCCTCCCATCACTTTAACAGCTAATGGCAAACCACCACATCTTGATATGATTTGCAATCCAATGTCCTTCAGCGTGTCATCAATCTCACGTTCATCTTTCTTACGTGAGACCACCTGCAGGCAGTTTAGACATGTATAATTAATAACGAATAGTAAGCATATTGGTAGCGGAAAAGTGCATCAAGAAAAGAGACTAATAAAAGGCCGCCTTAAAAGTCAGTGTACTAGATTCAATTGTCAAGTGAACTATAGTTAATCCACCAATTATTTGAAGCTCAGATCATGCAAACTAATTGATGGATCTCCTTTTTTCTTGAAATTAGGAAGAGGAATAATACATACATGCCGAGAGGTGCTTCTATGCTCTTTTTTTTTTGAATTACGGCAGGAGCTCTGCCAATGCATTAAGGGGAGAAGAAAACACGAGTACAAGAACAGAATTCCT
Organism: Rhipidocladum racemiflorum; assembly: GCA_036346355.1. Classification (NCBI taxonomy): domain Eukaryota; kingdom Viridiplantae; phylum Streptophyta; class Magnoliopsida; order Poales; family Poaceae; genus Rhipidocladum; species Rhipidocladum racemiflorum. Next base: position 78,534,625 of record CM070589.1, read on the forward strand.
CCGGGCGAGCCCAAGAAGAGAGGAATACAAAACAAAGACCTAGACCTACGCCGTAAAGGCCAACAGGGCCTGAGCCCAAGCTCAAACAATCATAAGACGGGCGATCGTTTCCAGGTTTTTCTCATCGACGGCCTTCCGAACTAATTCTAGCACCGTGGAACGTTTCCCATTGAAAATTCTAGCATTTCTCTCCTTCCACAAATTCCAGAACCCGTACATTAGAGCGGCGTCAATGGTCTTCCCAATGTCCACGTCCGTAGCAAAGCGCAACTCCCTCCACCACGCCGAAATTGATGAAGCCGAAATAGAAGTGAGCGTCGCCGGCGTTGGTATAGTGATTTTGGAAAAGAATGTTACCCAAAAAGATTGAGCAAACGGACATTGAAGCATCAGATGGCTAGCCGTCTCCACCGAGACATCGCACAGACAACAGGCGTCCGGCCGCGGCCAGCCCCTGGTGGCAAGGACATCTGCCGTCGAAATCCTTTCCTGCAACAACTGCCAGGCAAAGAATTTACATTTACTCTCGGTTCTAGCTTTCCAAACGTGCTTGTAGCAATGGTCTGTCACATTTGTGAGGAACTGCGCATTGTATGCCGACTTCGCTGAATATCTCCCATCCCCTGTCCATCGCCAAACAATTGAGTCCCAGGAGTCTACCCGCAATTGCACCTCCTGTACCGCTATCCAAAGAAGTACGAACTGCTGTAGTTGGTCCGAAGTGGTCATTTTCCTGAGGGGAAGCATCCAACCATTGTCTGACAGCCCTTGCCTCACCGTCAATTCCTTTCTTCTGACCAAGCGGTAGCAAAGTGGAGCTAGGTTTTTGGGTGCTTCCCCCTTGAGCCAGTTAGAGGACCAGAACGTTGTTGTTGTTCCATCTCCAAGAGAAACTGAAGTGCTCACGTTAAACAGGTCATAGTCAGATTCAATGGCGGGGATGACTGTTCTAGCCCATAACCTTTCCCGCTCCACCCATTGAAGCCATTGCCACCTTTGCCTAAGAGCTGTACCGAATGCCTGCAGGTTTGGTATCCCCAGACCCCCCAAACATTTGGGGCGACAGACTTTTTGCCAACTTACTAGGCAGTGTCCTCCAGCACAATGTTCAGTTCCTTTCCAGAGGAAACTTCGCCTCAGCCTGTCGATCCTTTTGAGCGCCCACACCGGAAAGGGAAACACCGTGAGGGAATAGACTGGCAATGCTGAGAGAACCGCCTGAACCAGCACTAGTCTCCCAGCCTTGGACAACATCGCCCCCTTCCAGGCCGCGAGCTTTCCCGCCACTTTGTCAATGACGGCTTGAAAGTCATTCCTCTTCAGTGCGGTGCTCCTCAACGGTAGGCCTAGGTACTTTGTTGGAAATGTGCTTGTTTGTGCAGGGAAGGATAGCAACACCTCATGTAAATCAATGTGTGTGGGCCCCCGAATTGGCTATCCGGAGTCCTCTGTGTATTTCTGTACTAGTCCCAGATCAGTAGCTAGTACACACAGTCAAAAGTGATGAATCAACAACCATATCAAGAATACAAATAACTAAATAAGAATAATACCAAATAAAAGCAAAGACCTTATGGTCAAGATTTACCATTACGGCCTGAACAGGCTGAACAACTTGAACAACCGCAGCGGAAGACGAAAACACCAAAGCGACCCATCCAAATGCCCACAGGCAATCGAGTGGGGAGCGCGCCCTAGTCTTGGGAATTCTTTGACAGCTTCATTCACTTCTGAGATAGGATTAGAATGTAGCACGTGAGTACATAAAGTACTCGGCAAGTCTGGGAAATTATGCACAATGTAGGCTATCCAAAGATGGCTTAATATGGTTCTTTTGCACAAAGCCAAGTTTCAACAAAACGTACTTGATAATAATTTTCACAAAGCATATTTGAGCAATTCTTTTTAATAATTGAATTATGTAATATTGTAGTGAAGGTTCTAACCACCACTCATTAACATACAGGCTCTATCCGCCACATCTCAACAAGATCAAGGTTCAATCCAATCACATGGCTCTGTCTGCCACGGTTCACAAAATCAGGTTCTTTCCACCTACCTGGCTTTAGCCGCCAGAAGCACACCCGAGAGTTATAACCGCTCCCGGATCCCAAAACAAAACATTGTTTAGTTTGAAACCAAAAACCAAAGTCTACCAGTATGAAAGCATTCAGCAAGCTTTGCCTTTGACCGTAGGCACGGCTATTCGAATAGTTTTAACTCTGCAGAGGTGTACAACTTTACCCACAAGACATGATATTCCCTTGATGCCATGAAATTAGCACACTTCCTTGGGTGTGCCGGCAGGGATATCATGACAAGACCTTTACAATGTATCTACCTAACTTGACCCACCCGCTGAGGTTTCACCGCTGTTAGGGTTCCGTCCGCCCAGTACAGAAGCCCCCTCTTGCGCCGTGTGAGAAAAACAACCACAACAACAACAATGCCTCCTTCCGGCTCTCACACAACAACCGAATGGTGAATCTAAGTCAGGTTTCTACAAATTAGTTAGCCAGGTCGTGCCCACTTTGACATGTGGTTGTACGGTTATGCTTAGAATGGAGACAGTCATAAGCGTCGGTCCTTAATTGACTTGGAGCGGTACTTGCACAAAAGAACCAAGGCTTGGTCCGCTTCCACCCGACATTCCATGCCGCCCAAGTCGAAATCATTTTTCATTTTATTTTTATTTTGTAAACCATTGGCAATACTCCTTGCCTATAACTTCCAATACAAGTTTTCAAGAGATAATTGAAAGTCCCACCCATAGGTGAATATTGACCGATAGCGAGGCTAAGCATTTCTACCGCACTATTCTATTCCACCAATAGTTTATTTTATAAAATACAAAACTCAGTGTTTGATAAAAATTATGATAATCAGTTCTATCATCTCCAAAAATTCATGAGACCACCAAGATTCCCCCATTATTATCATGGCACTATATAATCCAATCCAATTTAGTACTCCAACAAGTAAAATCTATACCATGTGCCATCATAACTCCAAAATCATGCTAAGCTACTGACATCATTGTATATGAAACAATCCCCTCAAAATATAAGTCTATTTTATTGATCACCCATCATCCACACATCGATTAATCTTTTAATCTACTTGATCCACCGAGAATAATTCATAATCTCATCCCCGAGCATATTTCATGAAAGATTCTACAAATCCAAGATTTCATTGATTCATTGCCTATAGCGGTTTCCCTGAACAACGATACTAGGTTGGCTAAACAAATCACATATAATCCTCATTATTCATAATCCCACCTAGATGGTTATTGCGAAACCATACTTCAGAAAATCATCTACTAAACCACCGAGTACATTCTCAATATTATTCACTTAATCTATCGAGAATATTTGATAATATCATTGACTAAATCATCGAGAATACTTCAAAATATCAACTCCAATCCTTTAGGCTACAATCCACCGATAGCACTTCATAACTTCAGGTACTTAACCCTTCACATTATCACCTCTAAATCATCTACTTTAATCCACCAAGAATACAGGACATTATCATTTACTAAACCACCAAATATTCTGGATCATTCACAATTCTCCATAAATGATTATCACATATCTATATTTCCACAATCATCTATTTCTTAATCGATCAGTTAGTAATAATTCCCCAACAAGCACTAATAATCCAACTAACTCTGATTCTCATTTGATACTATTTTATCAACCCAAGAAATCCAATTCAACATAGTATTTACTGACCTATTTAATCCAACAAGGATACTTCACAATACCATACATCTTTCAAAATTTCCCCCAATCCATTATAATGTGGACTACTATAACAATCCAACTTCACAATATTTCAATCATCAAAGTTCATAATTCAATTTCATAACTAACAATCATCATCAACACTAATATTCATGTAATCTCCAATCAAATTGGGTTCTAGCTTCAATCTACGTTCTATACTACTATGTTCCATCCACACTATCTTCCCACTAGTTATTTCCCTAACCAAGATATTTTTCCAAAAACATTTATATTGGTGGATTGCTATACTAGGGCGACAAAGGATCATGGACAACAATATGAAGGAGGTAGGAACAACAGGTATAACTAATAACCTAACGTTAACATCATTCTTTAGAATAAATAGCGATGCAATTTGTAAAACATGGTAAAACAGTTATAAATTGTAGGATCAACATGCGTCAAGGAGACTTGCCTCGGTCATAGCGAGAAGGTTGAACTCTTTGAAGCCCGGCGGCGGGGTCGGCGGTCGCGGCGGAATCGTTGACTACGCGCAAAACGAGGCAATAAATAAATAAAAGAAAATAAATAAAATCCAAAAATTATAAAAGTTATACTGGCAGGTAGATCTTGATTTTAGATGAATTTAGAAATTTGAATGAGGTCAAACGGAGTTCGGATGAGAAAATTATAAGCGTTCGAAGTTGGAAAATGATGGAAAATCAAGAAAAAGAGAAAAATTACTATTTGCTACAGTAACTTGCGAGAATTTTGTTCCGGGAACCGAACCAACGCTGCAGAGCCCCTTTTTGCTTCCAAAAAACGGATTTTTGCCCCATTTTCGCATGGATTTGGACCAAATAAAATCATGGATTCTCTAGATAACATCCTTAGGGACTCCTAGGAGGAAGGAATTGAGTTGGTTCTCACCGGAGATGATGAATTTCACGAGGAACGGAGTTTTGGCCGGAAGAACAAAAACTCGAAATTCGTCGCCAACTCTTGATCAAACCTAAAATTGATGATTGGGTTAGAAGCTAGACTCATCCACGGTCCCAAGGAAACAAGCGGCACGAAGAATGACTCACCGGAGAAGAATCTACAAGCATGAACTTGAAGAACACCGAAAAAGTTCAACACACCCTCGGTTTTCTTGAACTCACGGGCAAATGCGTGGAGTAGAGGGAAAGGGGAGCACACTCCCGGAAAGGGGATACTTATACGAAGAGAATGGAGGTGGTGGTGCGCCGGTTGGAGGTGAAACGGCCGAGTTATTGCCATTTTAGTGGATTTCGGTTTCTCTTGAATGGGACCGTTTTCGGTGAGATTGGCGGCGAGTGAAGGTGGGGAATGGCAAGAGGGAGACGCTACGGATTCAACGGAACCGACGCTTCGTGATTTGGAGTTGAAATGAGGGAGTTATGAGTGTTTGAATCCAAGCCCTAGCCATGGAAGCAAAATGGAGCTCTCTGTTATTTCTCCCTTGGCTGGAGGTTGGGGACGACACTGTTCACGTGCCACGTGTCACGCTCCGGTTGGCCCTCTTTTACGCAAATGATTCGCCCTAGATAAAATAAGGAAAAATGGCCTAAAAATTCCGGAAAAATTCCTAGAGCCATTTTAGAATATTTGGGACCCAATAAAATTGGTTTGGTTGAATTTGGACGATTTTTGTGGAATTGAATATTCGGGCGCGGATCGTAGGCATTAAACAAAAGCCGCGCGAGATAAAATAGGAACGGAGGTCCAAAAATCCGGGGAATGATTCCTAAAATCATTTTAGAATATTTGGAACACAATTGAAGTGGTTTGGGGATTTTTGGAGCATTTTTGGACTTGGGTGAAATTTCGGGTACCGGCGGGAACCGAAAATCCGATTTTTCGACCGGAGGGGAATTGAATCCCGATTTTGGAGGGGAAAGGATGCCAGATTAATATAAACACTAAGGAAAATCCAAATTTTTAATTTACTTTATTTAAATTAGGTTTTTCTCCAGAAAGCGAAAACTAGGGTGTTACAATGTGTTGGCAGGCCACTGCAAACACCTGTGACTTTTGAAGATTGACCTTAAGACCTGTGGCCTCCCCAAAAACCTGAAGCGCCCTGTTAATTGTAGTCACCTCTTGAGCTGAAGGGTTCAAAAACAGCACCACGTCATATGCTCTTCTTTTTTAAAGTTGCACAAATATCAAAGCATGAATGAATGGTAAATGATGATTACTTACCCCTTCATTTGCTTTAAGATTTGTGCAACTTGTATTGAGAGGAAAGCACATAAGCATCGCTCATGCCTGCCTCTTCCTAAAAATAAACGGATTGGATGGCAATTAGGTGCACAAGAATAATCTGCATTGGCCTGTCAACCACACACACAATACTAGCTAGTGCTCCTAAATCAGTAACTAGCTAGTGCTCCTAAAATGAAAAGGCCACAAATTTTAGAATACTAATTAAGGGTCTAATTTTTTTCAACCATTCACTACTTCACTTCCTAAAAAGCAGAAGGCACGCGATGCAGTTTTTGGAAAAGCGTATAAATAAGAGAGTTTTTTTATCATCTTTGGAGGTATCAAGAGGGACTGGTGCAAGGGTGGTAAAAATCTTTATCTAAAATATGTTAAAAAGTCTTTATAAATAAATAGAATATTGAGTTGGCTTAGAGCTTTCTAGTTTATTACGTACGGACCTGATTCTTGAGCAATGACCAGGCATCGTCAGGCTCTAATTTGTCGACGCGGTGGTAGGGTTCCCTGGCTTTCATCCCTCGGGCAACCATGTCGTGTCTTGTGGTGACGAGGACTCGGCTGCCTCGAGAGATAGCATTGATCAATGTTGTTTTGAGCACATCCTCCCATGCTTGGTGCCTCCAAACATCATCCATCACCAGCATGGTCTTGTGCCCCTTCAAGGTATCCCTGAGGGCTCGATCAAGAGTTGCCTTTGCATCTCCAGCATGCCGGTGGTCTCCTTCGGCTTCGGTGATGGCTCTTCTCAGCAGCTCAGCCTCGTTGTAGTCTTGGTTGACGCTTAGCCATATCTTCTTGTCGAACTCACGTTGGATGCACTCGTCGTTGAAGACCTTCTGGGCAAGGGTGGTCTTGCCAATCCCGCCAACGCCCACGATTGCCAAGATCATCATTTTACTATCCTCGTGGGTTGTTTCCCCCTTAGTTACTATCGTCAACATCTCCACTAACTTTCTTGTGTCTTCTTCTATCTTCGCACCGACCACACCCGTCCGGTCGAGCTCCCCTGACGTCTCGTGGCTGACAGGGCGAGAGGAATGCGTCCTGCTGCTACGATCCTCGTAGGAACTGAGGTTGACGAAGCTGAAGGCGGCACTACACTCCTTGATGTTGTCCAGCTTCTGGTTGAGAGTCTTGATGCGGCTGCCGATGTTGTGGGCAAAGAGGGGATTCCGTAGGCAAAAGAGCAAGGGGTTGAAACACCCCATGTCTACCGCGGATGGACCACACTCCATGGCCTTGAGCTGGCATAGGTCGAGGATGTCGATGGCGTCGTACATGGCATCCTTGAGCTCCCTCACCCACCACTGCATGCTCTGGTCGGTGATGCGCCTCCTCTCGGCATCGGCGAGGAAGTTCTTGAGGTCCCCAAGCTTGGCGTCCATCTTGTCGATCTCGCTGGAGACTCCGAGCAGCATGCCCACCTCTTCTTTCGCCATCTCCGTCAGCATGTTTTGGACGTAGTACGCAAAAGCATCCAGGACCGCCACCATTGCTGCAACTGGTTTGCTTCTTGCTGTAAGAAAGATAAACCAAGCGTCATCTGATCTGATCTCCACCATCAATTAATTAATCTTAACTGAAGATTACACAGCCTCCATGCATGTCTGATCAGACCTCTCGATGGTAACGTTCTTTTCGATCCCCCAAAATTTCTCATTCGTATCAATTCATCTGGAAGCAATTTTTTTACAGGAAAAGGCTAGCTAGCATTGCTAACAAGATGGCTTGCAGAGCTTGGAGATGATGAGTTACATACCTTGAAATCGGGGATAGAACAGATATGCTTTAGCAGCTCTGCTATGGAGTTTTCCACACATACATACGACTAGTCCTTAGTATGTGGCTAAGAATTTGATGTCATCTTTCCACACAAGTGACGTTTTAGTTTTTTTCCCCTATATTTACGCTGACATTGTCCTTATAAATTACAGCTCATACCTCTCAGAAGTACACCTCATACTTACAAAATGACAAGTATATATAGCATGTAAGATTAGAGAGGAGCCTAAGAAAACTGTACTCGTCTTCGTGATACTTTCTTGCTACCACACGATTCAAATGATAAAATTTTGTATATGCCACTGAGTCTTGTCTTCGTGATACTTTCTTGCTCGATTTTGCTTCATTAGAAGCATTTGGCTATAAATATTCCAGTCTTTCTTACTTAATAAGTCCTTTAGATTTTCAGTGATTAATTACCATTTTATCTTTTACCTCTTTATCTTTTACTTCTTATCTTTTTATCAATTCCCTTTTCAAAGAAGGAAATCAATAAATGATCTTAGAAATTTAGAAAAGATGTTTATTAAAAGTTAAGATCATCTTTGAATCTCATTTTAATAATTTGTTCTTTTGGAAAAGAATTTCCAAACTGAAGTTATTCTTTATCGAGATTTAGGAAAAAGAAGTGAGGTTTGTTATTCAGTGGCCATTGTGGTTGGATCCGAGCGAAACATATTCCGACGGTTTTTTTCATCATCCGACAAAGGTTTTTCGAGGAGTGGACTCAGAAGGCGGATGCCAAATTACTGCTACAAAAAGTTTGGGTGCAAGTTTATGGTGTTCCTCGTGTGATTCGTGATTATTTATCATTTTGTGCAGTGGGTTCCATCACAAGTGGAAGCAGGAAACATGTGGGCTTTCTGTTCTAGGTGTACGATGCATGAATCTTGATCATTAGAATATATGGAGTTACCTTCTAAAAAAAATAAAATTGTCCAAACATTGACTGGCCCATCTGCAAATTACTTCCTCTGTTATTTTAATAATTGGTATTTAATAATTGATACGGTTGACTTCATTATTCAAACTTTGTCCATTATTTCTTAACGATGAATATGTAAATACTTATAAATATACAATATCACTAAAGTATTTTTTTATGACAAATCTAACAATACAATCTTCATTTCTCCTAACTAAATATTTTTATTATTGGTCAAAGTTGCAGTTATTAAAAAAAAATACGGTGGTAGTATGTACTGTGTAGTTTCACTCTGCGGTTATGGTCTTTATGCAAGGGAATCCCCAATTTCAATTGTGATAAGTTCTTCAGGGGAACAAGGGAGGTAGAGATCCACATTTTCCTTTTTTTTAAAAAAAAATCAATAAAAGGGAAATAAAAGCAAAATATGATCTTTGTTGTTTCTCATACCTTATGATTTCTAATGTAGGATACTAGGACTTTTTAGTTTTGAAGGATCATGTGGAGGTTCATCCTTGTTTGTGATGACTATTTGACTTTATTTGAGCTACGTTTTCTCAGATTTGAGTTTGGATTTGAAATGGATTTCGAATTGAAAGCATTTTGATTTGTGTCGCCTTGTTGGGGTGCGGCGGACCTTAGGTCCAGTGCTTGGTGGTAGGGAAGCACAGTTTTCATCCCTCGAGCAACTCTTTCATCTCTTGTGGTGACGAGGACTCGGGTGCCTAAAGCAGCAGCGTTCAGCAAGGGTGTTCCAAACACACCCTCCCATGGTCCTTCTCCTTGCTCCTCGTTCCACACGTCATCCATCGCTAGCAAGACATTCTTCTTTGTCAAGGCAACCGTAAGAGTTGGGATAAGCACGATCATTGTTTTCTCACCACGGTGCTTTCCCCCCACCTGAGTGATGGATGTCTTGAGCAGCTCGGCCTTGTCAAAGTCCTTGTTGACACTCAACCATATCCTCTTGTCGAACTTGTCCTTAATGGTGTCGTGGTTGAAGACATTTCGGGCGAGGGTGGTCTTGCCAATCCCGCCGACGCCCACAATGGCATCCACCATGATGTTGTTGTTGCACTCCTTTTTTGTTAGCAACTCCACCAGATCCCCTGTGTCCTCTTCGATCTTCTCCCTGACAACACTTGACCGGATATGCTCCCCCGTCGTCTCGCGGCGCCTGGCAGCAGGGCGAGAGGAATGCGCCCTGCTGCTAGGATCCTCATACGAATCGAGGTTGCCGAATTTGAAGACATCACTCCGCTTGTTGATGCTGCTTTTGGTTGAGAGCCTTGATGCGGCTGCCGATGTTGTGTGCGAAGAGGGGATTCCGCATGCAGAAGAGCAATGGGTTGAAGCACCCCATGTCTACCGCTGATGGACCACGCTTCATGGCCTTGAGCTGGCACAGGTCGAGGATGTCGGTGGCATTGTACATGGCATCCTTGAGCTCCCTCACCCACACCTGCACGCTCTGGTCGGTGATGCGCCTCCTCTCGGCATCGGCAAGGAAGTTCTTGAGGTCCCCAAGCTTGACGGCCAGGTTGTCGATCTCGCCGGAGACTCCGAGCAGCATCCCAACCTCTTCTTTCTCCATCTCCGTCAGAATGTTTTGGACGTAGTGTTGGCGGATTGAACCGCGCAAACAGATTCCAGCTCTCGACTCTTACGTTCTTGATGGAGAGGTGTTCTAAAGTTTTTTCTCTTTCTGGGGAAAAGAAGGTCCCCTTCCCTTGAGCGACTTCTTCCTCCTTTTATATGGCAGGGATGGAGAGATCGTCCTTGAATGCATGCATTGGTTGGCCTTTTTTCGACCGGCGCTGACAAGGGGGTGCCAGGTCTTTTTACAGTAGTTCTACTTGCATCGCCATCCACCTGTCCTTTGTCTGGGGCCAGGTGGCATCTACGTGGTGTTCGATGTCCCTCTTTACTTCTTTGCCCTTTTGTCTTGTGCTCTTTTCAGGGTTGCGTGGAGAATTCTTAGGCTTGTAGGCTTTTGTTTAGTCTGACATTGTCTGTTGGTTTTCTGTAGGCTGCAGCTGGATGGCAGGTCCGGGTGTGATTCCGGTCGGCCATGCTTCACTACAGCTCCGAAGGAGGGCCCCTTCCTTGGCTTCTCGCGTTGCTCCGGCTCATTGTGTTACCCACCTACCTATTTTGCCCTACTCGCGCTCCGTATGCCTTTAACTTGGTAGTCTTGCTATGTCTTTTGCTTGTTGTGCTTCAGCTTCGCTTGAACTGGGCGGAGGTGTGGGCTTCGCTTCGCCCGCCAGAGGGGGCGGGTTTGTTGGGCCCACGACACGTAGGATGCAAAAGCATCCAGGACCGCCGCCATTCTGCGAATCGGTTGTCGCCTTTGCTTGTAACAAAGTTAGCAAATCAAACATCATCTCCAATATCATCGTTAGTTTCGACTGCAGATTCTACCAAGGGTTTCCGTGCGTGAGATCGCTAACTAAGTTTGGAGCAGCGGACAGAGGTCGGCTCATCCAGACGTGCGCTCAGAGGTGCCGCCGGGCCACCAGACACAGCGGCTAGGTGCAGAGGACGCAGCGGTGCCAGTGGCGTGGCGGCCATCTTTGCATCGAATCTTGATGAGCGTGCAGTGTAAGCGGCGGCGGTGCGGCAGTACGGAAGCAACAACGATGAGCAAAGCGCATGAGGGTATAAATTCTAGATTAAACTTTAGTGCACGGAAGCAACAGTGACTCAGTGAGCAGGCGTATGAGGGTATAAATTCTAGATTAAACTTTATGGGATGAAATTCATGCTTTGACACGTTTGATTTAATGCAAAAGTGTGAATTTCAGTTTAACTATTGTGATTGATTCTTATGGTTTAGGCGCTTGGTTTAGTATTGTTTCAATTGTTTCTTCCGTTGTCTAGTGTCGATTAGTGTGTTCAGGGGTATTTAGAGCCAACGATCCTTCAAAGGGCATCACCTTTAGCAACTTAGTGTAAATAAGTTCTTTAAGCCACCGAACCAGTTCAAGTTTTTTTTTTAAAAAAAAAAAGATTCAGAGGTCTGAACATGAACATTTGGCTCAGCTCCCTCGATGGAATAGTGGAGGTATTTCGAACGAAAATGGAATCAGAACCAACACAAACTGAAGCTACGAAGCAAACCCTGGCTTGTTTATGGTGAGCGGTAATTTAGCAGATAAACTGAACGAACTAGATGTGCTTGTTATGGCAGGGAAACGAAGCAAAAGAACAGATAATTCAGTTTCCTTCTTGGAAACATGGAGATCAAAATAATAGAAAAAAAAAAGTTCCATGACTTCCACAGTTCCACCTCCCTAATTAACTGTAGCCGCAAGAACAGTGGCAGAAGACATGGCAAAGATCAGGTCTCAACAAGTTTCTTAGTTTGATCTCTGGACGAATTCCCCGTTTTGTCATATGAGGCCCAAATTCGACACCAAATCAACCAGCACTTGCTAACCTAATTGGTGTGACGAATCCCAAATCCAAGAGCGGGCAGTGACTGTTGTTGGATCGTTCCTAACAGTGACTGCCTAAGAAAAACCAACCGCTGTAGTTTCGGGATTAATCGAGAAAAAAGAAAATATCCAGACCGTCAATCTTGTATTCTTAATTCGTTCTCTCTCATTTTAATTTGCATCTTTTAGCAAATACTAAGAACTACAAATCATGATGAAGGGAACACTGATGTGCTAATTAAATTCTGCAGGCATGCGTGGGAAGCATGCCCGATACCTTTTCATCCTCCTTGATATTCTTGGTGCCTAGCGCTCCTTTTATTCCGATCGGAGCATGCCCTATTCCTCGTCGTCCTCTGATGCTGTCAAGCAAAATGGAACAGTAGGAAATAAATTCAGGCTGCAGCATCAGGATGAGAGATGGAATGAACAAGAGGGAATTAAGAATTAAATGAACATACGAACCGAACAAATTAAGATTTACCTGCAGATAAAGAAGAGCTGACAACGATATTGGTCTCCAAGTTGTAGGAGGGATCTCTTGTGTACTGCACGTACCATTTCCTTCTATTGTCCCCATGGTGTGCATAGGCCTTGACTTGCTCCACATTGCTGAACTTGCCCCACTCAGGGCCAGATGGTCCCGCGGCTATGGAGGTGAGCAGCTCTAGGCTGCAGTCCAGCTGCAGATGCCTTGGCTTTACATCTCGCATGTATTCCGGGAGCATCTCCATGTCGTAGTCCTCTAGCGTGAGCCTCTGGAGTGCAGGGACACTCTCCAATACCTTGAGCTTTGGGCAGATCACAATGGCAACCTTTCGCAATTTCGGGAGATTAGTGAGCCTCTCTAGGTTGGGGTTTTGAAACAATTGCAGCTCAACAACAGAAGCAAAGTTCTCCAGGGAGTTTAGGTGCTGCACCTCATATATGCATAGTTTTTTCAAAGACCTTGCATGGGAGGCGAGGCCCGGAGGAACACGCCTCAGCTTGCAGCGCTCAAGGTGAAGCAGCTCCAAGACAGGCATGGCTTGCACATTTACTTGCTCAGCCTCCCACTCCCACTCCTCCCATTCCACCATTCCTCTTAAGCGCAGCCGTTGCAATCTCGGAAACCCAACAGCCTTCTGGGATGATGGATGATGACTATGGTGATAGTAGAGCTGCAGGAATTCAGGCCCAACACGCTTGATGGCTGGAGCGCGGTCGATTTGTAAGAGTTGCAAACGGGGGAGCTGGCTCAAACCATCAGGGAGATGGACGCAGCAGGCCAGGTCCTCCATCGTTAGAATCGTCAAGCTCTTGAGGGGCGTCGCTGCTATCGACATCATCCACCCTGGGAGACGACGACCGAAATATCCAGCGACTGCAAGATTATCTAGGCACTGCGGAGGGCAGAGCTCATCAAACACCTTCTCGATTCGTCGCTGCTCTTCCTCAGCGACACCTTCTCCCACTCTACTGGTGCAGGATAATGCTAGATAGGTAAGATACATCTTTTCACCAAGCTTGGCTTTTGCGGTGGACAAGGCCGCAGATACATTCTCCAGATTCCTGAAATAAAGAATCCTAAGCTGGGAAAGAGGCCCCAACTCTTCCAAACTACACCAATCACCATCCGTGTGGGCTGGAAAACCACCTAGGTTCCTCAAATTTGTTAGACCACCGAACCCTCTAGGTGAACTGTTTATACTTGTGCCAGTAAAGATTAGATACCTCAGCTGCCCTAGCCTTACGATGCTATCAGGAAGTTTCACCAAACTTTTACAACCTTTAAGGCTAATGTGCTGCAGGAATCTCATCTTGCCTATGTTTTCCGGTAATCTAGAAATATCAGTTTCTTGTAAGGACAAATACCTCAGGTGCTTGAGTTGATACAGAGATTCAACCAATGCAGCAACACTTGTAGATTGTATATGTAGAGTCCGTAGTCTTGAAAAAGTAACGAACGAATCAACGGGCTTAATCATCATATGGCCAATTAATATTAGTGTTCTTAGTGACTTATGTGCATGTAAAAAACTCCACTCTAATCCATCTGATTCCGATCCTTTGGTTTCTACGGACAACCTAAGAAGCTTTTGTGAATTAAGTTCTCCAATAATATCACGAGTTTCTCTGTTGTGAGCTACTAGTGCTTCGTCCCTATCCACATATTGGGCAAATGAGCGAACAACATCGTGCATGTTGCAAACCCTGTGATCAGTGTACTTTGTATCGGGCTCTATAAGGTTCCTCAATATTAACTCCTTGTAGTAGTCTCCTCCTAACCCTTCTAATTCATCCGATTGTCCGTGAACAAATCCCTCGCTAATCCACATGCCAACAATTTCATGCTTAAAGAACACTGTATTTTTAGGGAGAAGGGAGAAGTGTAGAAAGCACTGCTTCAAGCATGGATGCAAATCTTCATAGCTTAAGTATACTGCATTGTTTAGCTCTTCAGGCATTTGAGATTCTGACCATATAGCATCATTCAGAACCTTGTCCCAATCGCTTCGTCGTTTGTCCCTCTGGCATAAGAGTCCTCCCATTACTTTGACAGCAAGTGGCAAACCACCACATTTTGCTATGATTTTCAATCCAATGTCCTTTAGGGTATCATCAATCTCAGGTTCATCTCTATCACTTGAGACTACCTGCAAGCAGTTTAGACATGTATAATTAATAACAAATAGTATATTGGTAGCAGAAAAGTGCCTATTTCTTATCAATAAGAGGAACTAATAAAAGGCCGCCTTAACAGTCAGTGTAGTGAACTACAGTGAAGCGTAGAACTGTCCACTAATTATTTGAAGCTGGGATCATGCAAACTACCTGATGGATCTCCTTTTTTCGTTCTTATAATACATACATATTAATCGCAGCACAAATAACGGATTGGACACTCAAACAGAAGGTAGCGGGGTAATTAGGACGGATGGGGCACAAGAACTAGCTAGTTCTCCTGAAAAGCAAAAGGTCCTATTTTTAGAATACTAAGGTTCTATTTTTTTTCAACCATCCACTACTTCGTTACTAACAACGTACATACTTGGGCTTCAAGCACACGATTCAATTTTTGGTAAAGCATATAATAAGAGAGTTTTTATCATCTTTGAAAGGTATCAGGAGGTACCGGTGTAGAACGGTAAAAAATCTTGATATCAAGGATGGTAAAAAAATCTTTATAAATAATTAGATTATTGAGTTGGCTTAGAAGCTTCTAGTTTATTACGTACGGACCTGTTTCTTGAGCAATGACCAGGCGTCGTCAGTTCCTAATGTGTCGATGTGGTGGTAGGGCTCCCTGGCTTTCATCCCTCGGGCAACTCTTTTGTCTCTTGTGGTGACGAGGACTCGGCTGCCTGGAGAGACAGCATTGATCAAGGGTGTTCTGAGCACATCCTCCCATGCTTGGTGCCTCCAAACATCATCCATCACCAGCAAGGTCTTGTGCCCGTTCAAAGCATCCCTGAGGGCTCGATGAAGAGCGTCCTTTGCATCTCCAGCACGCCGGTGGTCTCCTCCGGCTGCGGTGATGGCTCTCCTCAACAACTCAGTCTCGTTGTAGTCTTGGTTGACGTTCAGCCATATCTTCTTGCCGAACTCACGTTGGATGGTCTCGTCGTTGAAGATCTTCTGGGCGAGAGTGGTCTTGCCAATCCCACCAACGCCCACCACCGCCAAGATCATCACTTTGCTCTCCTCGTGGCTGGTTTCCCCCCTAGTTATTGTCGTCAGCATCTCCACTAGCTTTCTTGTGTCTTCTTCGATCTTCTCGCCGACCACACCCGTATGGTTGAGCTCCCCTGACGTCTCGCGGCTGATTGGGCCAGAGGAATGTGCCCTTCTGCTACGGTCCTCGAAGGTACCGAGGTTGATGAAGCTAAAGGCCGCACTTCGCTCCTTGATGATGTCCAGCCTTTGGTTGAGATCCTTGATGCTGCTGCCGATCTTGTGGGTGAAGAGGGGATTCCGCAGGCAGAAGAGCAAGGGGTTGCAGCACCCCATGTCTACCGCCGATGGACCACGCTCCATGGCCTTGAGCTGGCAGAGGTCGAGGATGTCGGTGGCGTCGTACATGGCATACTTGAGCTCCCTCACCCACCCCTGCACGCTCTGTTCGGTGATGCGCCTCCTCTCAGCATCGGCGAGGAAGTTCTTGAGGTCCCCAAGCTTGGCGCCCATCTTGTCGATCTCATCGGAGACTCCGAGTAGCATGCCCACCTTTTCTTTGGCCATCTATGTCAGCATGTTTTGGAGGTAGGACGCAAAAGCATCCAGGACTATGGCCATATCTTCTGTGCAAGCTAGTGTGTGTTTCTCCTAATTTTTCTTGATTTCAGGCAAGCAAGCAGGGTTGATGTAAGGACCCTGAAAATCACACTTAAGCAATGCATGAATTAATCATCTAATTGATGCATTAGTGGGTAATTAAGCATCAACTTCAAGTGGCAGTTTGTATAAATGTGTAGAACAACTAGTGATGCAATAGAATTGTGAGTGACTCTTGTGCCCTTTTACTATGGACTGACAGTAAGGGAGCCAAGGGGGTAAAAGAGTAATTGCTGCAAGGTAAAGAGGATAAGAACCGATGGCAGAGGGAGAGATTCACATCACTCTTCTTTTTACCTCAACCCAGTCTTCTCTCCAGCTCATTCCCAACCATTCCCCAGTCCATCCTCCCAAACCAGTGAGCGTGAGGGAGAGCTCCAAAGAGCAAGAACCGAAGGCAGCAAGGAGAAGAAGGGGAGCTGCCGTGGGGGAGCTGCTGATCCAAAGGAGGATCGGCCACCTCTACCCCAAGCCCAAACCCTAGCTAAGCAAAGAAGAAGAGGACCGAGCAGGAGGCCAAGCAAGGAGCTCGTGGCCTGCTACCCCATCCTCAACCCTTCTTCATCTCAGATCAACTGAACCAGGTGCACAAATGGCAGTAGCAGTAAACTAGAGTGCAACTTGTGCTTGAGTAGACCCATTAGAAACTAGAATGCAGCTTCATCAACCTTGGTAGTAGAGAGGAGTAGATCAGGTTTCAGACCCTTTGTCTCAGATCTTGGCAGTAAAGAAATGGTTGTGTACATGTACCTAGAAGTTCATTCCTCTAGATGAACAATGGTCTCCCAGCACACACCTTACCACAATGGATTTCATGCTCCTTGATCATCATTGACCCCCATCAAATTCCCCAAAACCCAGTAGAAGCCAAACCCTAGAAACCAAGAAATAGCAATAGAGAAGAGGAGGAAGGGGGGATTCAGCAGTAGAGAAGAAGGGAAAGAGAAGTAGAAAGGGGAAGAGGGAAAGGAGGGATTAGGGGCTGGTTTGGCAGTAGAGTAGAGAGAAAGTAGTGGGGGAAAGAGAGGAGAGGGAGGCGCTGGGAGAAGAGGAGCTCCAGGAGCTGTCGCCAGGAGGGGAGCTCAGTCCCAGGCAGTCCCAGGCGTTGGGCAGAAGGAAGGGGAAAAAGAAAGCAGAGAAGAAATGGAGAGAAAGAAAGAAAAAGGAGGAAAGAAAAGAGAGGAAGAGAAAAGGGTGGGCCAAGGGCCCATTAATTGAACAAATGTAAAGAGAAGAGAAAAAGAGAATGAGAGAGAAGAAAAGAGAAAAGGAAAAGGGAAGAAGAGAAAAGAGAAGAGAAGAGAAGAGAAGGAAGAAAAATTAGGGAGAAGGGACTTTTCACCGCGATCTGTAATTAGATTAGATAGACTAGTTAGCTGTTAGTCTGAACATCAAAAGGTCTAATCAGTAGGGGGTTAATTAATCTTGTTGCTACTTAATCGGTTGGACGCCATTAATCAGATTCAAAATTTAGCGTGTAAGATTAGTTTAATTAATTTCAGGACCAGATCTGAATCAACTGGACCAACCCCATTATTCGAGTGAGGACGTACCTTGCAATATTATACCAGGCAAGTCCCCTTTGCTCATGAATTTATCAAAGGTTTTCTAATTACTTTTCATATCATAAATGTCATCATTGCATTGAAAATTATTTTACAATTGGAAGACATTAAATTGTGACATGGTCAGAATTGTGAATCGAAAGAAATGAGTTGGCGGGTGTGGAACCCGAGTATGTTGTTGGATTG
Organism: Rhipidocladum racemiflorum; assembly: GCA_036346355.1. Taxonomy (NCBI): domain Eukaryota; kingdom Viridiplantae; phylum Streptophyta; class Magnoliopsida; order Poales; family Poaceae; genus Rhipidocladum; species Rhipidocladum racemiflorum. The sequence goes on from CM070589.1 coordinate 78,552,824, forward strand.
GACATTCGGGTCATGGAATAGTTGTGTGAGTAATATGGTGGGTAGAGGACGCCGATGAGAAGGATTTGTCATGCCGGTGGGGTCCTCTACATAGGCTAGCATATAAGGTTAAACAAACTAACACCTGGGCAATGAGCCGTAAAACAGTATCAACCATAGTGTGTGGAAGCAGTCAGAAAAGGTTGTCCTATGAAGGTATTGGTATCTCCACATTGGGTAAGTAAATTAAGGGCGGACCTCTGGGCACACCGGGAGGCCCAGAGGGACAGGACCAACTTGGGGCGGTATATTTGAAGCCCAGATGTGTAGCTCCGATTTCGAGATGGAGTTAACTGGCCACCGGATGCACCACCGATTTCGAGATGGAGTACATTGGCGGGTGGTCAGGGATACAACTGTATCTGCGAGTAGTGGGAACAGCCTGGAATAGGTGTTCTCTGCTCGAGTACAGGGTGGAGATCTAATACTGGATTAGCGATAAACGTTCTGGGGCATCACTTGAGGGTGTCACTATGGGTAAAGTGGTACAAACCTGCGCAGGGTAAAATCATGAATTCATGCCAGTCTCTTGGATTGGAGACTACGGAAGTCAAGGCTGTCTCATATACAGTGTTAGTAGCTGATTTTTGAATTTCTAAAATGAACAACTCTTTAAGAAAACAACTCTATTTTCATTAAAAAGGTAATTGGAGGAAAGAGGTGTTCTCTGGAAGAATTGAGTTGGATTGAGATAAAAATCATGTATTGCATTGTTGCTATTAATACTTGCTGAGTACTCCTGTACTCACTCTTGCTTAACTCCCCCTCTGCTAGAATGTGAGACGGATGGAGCCGCCAATGAGGCGTGGGTTGAAGGTGATGATCAGGACCAGGCCCTTCAGGAAGATATTTACTACCACTACTACTACAATCAGGAGAACTAGAGGAATGGGTAGACAGTACTATCTTTTGGACGGTCGTCAGGGATGAGACCGTTGTAAGATATTGTTGTTATACTTGGACCCAATGTATAATTAGGTTGGAACATGTAAGCCCTGCGTGGCATGAAATGTAATATATTCCCATTTCAGTCTCTAATTATTGTTCTGCTGCAACATTCTGAACACGGTATAGTAACTGATAAAGTATCGGGACGCCCGATATTTTGTTAGCTACTGTGCCGAGATTCGTGTGATTAACTCAGGGTAATGACAGGTTATTGTTAATTACTCTGGGCTAATTACTCGGGTCGTCACAGGTGGTATCAGAGCAATGGTTACGAGAACCACGCAATTAAATAATTAGAGACCAGTAGAAAACTTAAGAAAAAGATTTTGCTGCTATATTGCACTACTGGTATTTATAACTCTCAACCTATCAAAGGGTTAGTAGCAGGCTCAACCTTAGTGATTTGAGGATAATAGTCAGACTACTGATACTAAGAAAATTTCCTTTTAAGGGGGATAGGGAAGGTATTTGTTTTTTTTTGTGAATTAGTTTATAAGCGTTGCAGTGGTATTAATATTGCCATATAAGTGTTCTGTTCATGCTAGTTAAATGATGCATGTGCATTATTTCCATTGCAGGTCATTTTAATGCTTGCATGAATATGGATTTAATGATAAGATTGTTGCATTGCACTAGCATATCTGTTCAATTCGTTAATTTTCCACTAGTATGGATAGATGTAATAGTACCATTTCAATTGTCATAATTAATTAGTGTACTCGCTTTGTTAAAAATGTGCATCTGTTATATTCATGCTTGTTGTCCACAAGAGCTCGAGAGGCTAGTTAAGTTGCATTTCTTCCTCTATACCATGTTTTAAGTAGAACCGGTTGCACTTACTGTTATTTACTTGTTCTGCATCTTCTCATTCATTAGAATAAGCATTTAGAGTAAGACTAACATGCTGCCATGCCTCCATGATCATTAGAATTGAATCTAGTTATCCATGCTAGGTGCATTACCTTTAATTAGCAATGCATGTCTTACTCTCTTTTGCGCAATTGTGTGTATATGGCTATTAATCTATATAGTTAGCTGATTATATAAATCAGAAGAGGAGCTAAGGATTAGGGGAGGTTCCCGGACACCTGGTCCGTGGCGTACTTGGATATGCGAATCCAAGCGTGGCTCGAGCACGTAACTCGAGAAATCCTTGGTGCTCAAGCATCAGGATTCTTTGCCGTTTTCTTTCCTTCTTTTGATCTTGTGTCAAGTTCTTCTCTAGGTTTAGTTGTGAGCTCGAGCGCGTCAGTCTTGAGGAGTTCTTGGTGCTTGGACACCATTGTTTCTTTATCGTTTCCTTATGTGATTTGATCGATGTGTTATATTTCTTTCCAAGTTCCTTTTTCTTTTGTCTTAATTACTTCCTTATTCGTTGTTTCGCATTTTACCCTGAGACGATTAGGTAGATGGTATCTTGTAATTTCTGGAATGGAGTGACGAACGAGAGTGATCATATCTAACGACTTCTCCCTTCTTTAAAGACAAAGCTATAATGGCCTCTACTCACAATGAATACTTCTCATCTTGTAATGAAATGCTGTCATTAATCAAAAACTTTCAATCTTTATCTTCCCAACACAACAAGACCTCTTGCCTTATAAACAAATTCTGGTAATGGCAATGTCCAACCTTCACCGTATATATATATAAAAAAAAAAAAGTGCTTTAGGTAAATGTAAGGAGGGTAAGCTGAACTAAAATTTTGCTAAGGGTAGTTTGTTCTCTAAGCTTGTCCTGTAAATGTTCTTTTGCAGGATGTCAGATCGCGAAATAGTTGGGCAGGATTTGATCCTTAGGTTAGGATCCACCCAGGGTCAGCCTAGTGTGCATGAACCAACCTCTGTACCCCTTCAGGATCTTAACCAGCCAGGTCATCCGGAGTCTAGGCAGCCAACACCCCCAGGAGGCATAGCTAGCACCGCTAGGACTCCCGAGAACCCGGATCAGCTAGGGAAGGTCCTTCTGTACTTGGAGAACTCTAGGAGAGAAACCCAGGAAAATCAGAATCAATTCTTAGAAGCCTTGTTAACCAATCTAGTTCCTGCAATCCATTCCCATCACTCTAGGGGCAGGGTAACCTTAGGGGAGTTCCTCCAAACTCGCCCACCCACCTTCTCCAGAGCCACAGAACCCCTTGAGGCAGATGACTGGCTTCGGGAAATTGAGAAGAAATTAAATACCATAAAGCGCATGCATCAGAGAAGGTATGCTTTTAAAGACACCGCTTGGTTGGGCCACCAAGCGGTGGTGGGAAAATTACTGTGAAGCTCGCACTAGGGAACCACCAATTACTTGGGGAGAGTTTACCACTCAGTTTCGTGGTGCCCACATCCCAGCAGGAGCATTAGACATCAAGAGAAGGGAATTTTGGGATCTGACTCAGGGAAATAAGAAAGTCACTGAGTATTTACAAAAGTTTAATGAGTTATCTCGCTATGCACCTGATGAGGTGGACACAGACGCTAAGAAAATATATCGCTTCAAAAAGGGAATGAATCCTTACATTAGAATGCTGGTGTCCACTCAAGAAATCACCGAGTTCCAGAAATTAGCAAACCGTGCCATAATCCTAGAGGATGAACAATCCCAATTGAATGAAGAGAGAAGAAAGAAGGCAAAGTTTGACCCCAGGCCAAGCTTTTCTAACCAGCCAAGGCTATCTACACCTCCCATGCTAATCCAACACCCAGCACCAAGACCTTATGCAGATGCTCCAGTTCAGCGTTCCAGTGTGTTTTCACCTAGGACCCCAATCAAGTGCTTCAGATGTGGAGAACCTCATTATGCCAATAGCTGCCCACAGCTAGACACCAGATGCTTTAATTGTGGTCAAATGGGACACAAAAAGAATAGTTGTCCGCACCCTATTAGTCAAGTAGGACAACACAACCCAGGGAGATCCCAGAGTCGTCCACCCATAGTGGTACGTGTCGTTGGGAATCCCACTGCTGCTTCATCTCAAGGACACAGCCGTGGAGTGCCCACTGCAGGATCAGCCCGTCTAAACAACATCTCTGTGGAGCAAGCTGAGGGAGCCACAACTGTGGTAACGGGTATGTTTTCCATTCCCTCATCGGCTGGTACCATCTTGTTTGATCCTAGTGCAACACATTCCTTTATTTCTAAAGAGTTTGTAAGTAGGAATAAATCGGAATGTGTGAGTTGTCACCACCTTTAGGGGTTAGTACACCTGTAGGACTAATCACGGTAACCACTACTAGGAAGATTCAGATGATAAACATACAGGGTACCCCGTTCTTAGCCAATTTGCATGTCATCAGTTTGTCCCATCTAGACGTAACTTTGGACATGGATTGGCTAGTTGCACGTGGAGTTAATATAGACTGCGAGCTAAAACCTGCAGCTATAAGGACTACTAGTGGAGACAGTATCCTATATCGGGGATGTAGAGCCGGGCAATATCAGTCAGATATCAAACTCAACCATGTGTCCCTAGAAGGACTACCTTTCCCTCCATTAGTTCCGGAATTTCCATATGTATTTCCTGAGGAACTGCCAGGTATGCCGCCTGACAGAGAGCCAGAGTTTTCCATATGTCTTTTTCCAGGAATCACTCCCATATGCAAAAGACCTTACTGCATGACCCCATGAGAGCTTCAAGAGTTAAAGAAAAAAATTGGAAGAATTAGAAGAAAAAGGATTCATCCGGAAAAGCTAACTTGGTAGCTGACACACTAAGTAGGAAGGCTTAATGTAACAGATTATCCATTTGAAACTTTATGCCCGAGCTAATTCACGATTTGGCTAAGATGGAAATTAGCCTTACCATATCGTCTTCTGAGGCTATGCTAGCTACCATGACTATCAAGTCCACCTTATTGGAACAGATTAAGGAAAAGCAGGCTACAGATAAGTTCATCTTGGAAGAAACCGATGGAATCAAGTCCAGCCAACCCTCTGAATTTAATTTGGATAAGGATGGGAGTCTTAGGCTGCATAACCGCATATGTGTTCCAAATGACCCATAAATCACGATGACCATCCTTAAGGAAGCTATGTGGGAGAAGAAAGTAGAGCTGCAGGAAGCCTACTTGCATCAGTTCAAGTCAGTCGGATTTCGGGGACGAAATCCCTTTTAAGGGGGATAGGATGTAAGGACCCTGAAAATCACACTTAAGCAATGCATGAATTAATCATCTAATTGATGCATTAGTGGGTAATTAAGCATCAACTTCAAGTGGCAGTTTGTATAAATGTGTAGAACAACTAGTGATGCAATAGAATTGTGAGTGACTCTTGTGCCCTTTTACTATGGACTCGACAAAGAAGGGAGCCAAGGGGTAAAAGAGTAATTGCTTTGCAAGGTAAAGAGGATAAGAACCGATGGCGAGGGAGAGATTCACATCACTCTTCTTTTTACCTCAACCCAGTCTTCTCTCCAGCTCATTCCCAACCATTCCCCAGTCCATCCTCCCAAACCAGTGAGCGTGAGGGAGAGCTCCAAAGAGCAAGAACCGAAGGCAGCAAGGAGAAGAAGGGGAGCTGCCGTGGGGGAGCTGCTGATCCAAAGGAGGATCGGCCACCTCTACCCCAAGCCCAAACCCTAGCTAAGCAAAGAAGAAGAGGACCGAGCAGGAGGCCAAGCAAGGAGCTCGTGGCCTGCTACCCCATCCTCAACCCTTCTTCATCTCAGATCAACTGAACCAGGTGCACAAATGGCAGTAGCAGTAAACTAGAGTGCAACTTGTGCTTGAGTAGACCCATTAGAAACTAGAATGCAGCTTCATCAACCTTGGTAGTAGAGAGGAGTAGATCAGGTTTCAGACCCTTTGTCTCAGATCTTGGCAGTAAAGAAATGGTTGTGTACATGTACCTAGAAGTTCATTCCTCTAGATGAACAATGGTCTCCCAGCACACACCTTACCACAATGGATTTCATGCTCCTTGATCATCATTGACCCCCATCAAATTCCCCAAAACCCAGTAGAAGCCAAACCCTAGAAACCAAGAAATAGCAATAGAGAAGAGGAGGAAGGGGGGATTCAGCAGTAGAGAAGAAGGGAAAGAGAAGTAGAAAGGGGAAGAGGGAAAGGAGGGATTAGGGGCTGGTTTGGCAGTAGAGTAGAGAGAAAGTAGTGGGGGAAAGAGAGGAGAGGGAGGCGCTGGGAGAAGAGGAGCTCCAGGAGCTGTCGCCAGGAGGGGAGCTCAGTCCCAGGCAGTCCCAGGCGTTGGGCAGAAGGAAGGGGAAAAAGAAAGCAGAGAAGAAATGGAGAGAAAGAAAGAAAAAGGAGGAAAGAAAAGAGAGGAAGAGAAAAAGGGGCTGGGCCAAGGGCCCATTCACCGAACAAGTAAAGAGAAGAGAAAAAGAGAATGAGAGAGAAGAAAAGAGAAAAGGAAAAGGGAAGAAGAGAAAAGAGAAGAGAAGAGAAGAGAAGGAAGAAAAATTAGGGAGAAGGGACTTTTCACCGCGATCTGTAATTAGATTAGATAGACTAGTTAGCTGTTAGTCTGAACATCAAAAGGTCTAATCAGTAGGGGGTTAATTAATCTTGTTGCTACTTAATCGGTTGGACGCCATTAATCAGATTCAAAATTTAGCGTGTAAGATTAGTTTAATTAATTTCAGGACCAGATCTGAATCAACTGGACCAACCCCATTATTCGAGTGAGGACGTACCTTGCAATATTATACCAGGCAAGTCCCCTTTGCTCATGAATTTATCAAAGGTTTTCTAATTACTTTTCATATCATAAATGTCATCATTGCATTGAAAATTATTTTACAATTGGAAGACATTAAATTGTGACATGGTCAGAATTGTGAACTGGAAAGAAATGAGTTGGCGGGTGTGGAACCCGAGTATGTTGTTGGATTGGACATTCGGGTCATGGAATAGTTGTGTGAGTAATATGGTGGGTAGAGGACGCCGATGAGAAGGATTTGTCATGCCGGTGGGGTCCTCTACATAGGCTAGCATATAAGGTTAAACAAACTAACACCTGGGCAATGAGCCGTAAAACAGTATCAACCATAGTGTGTGGAAGCAGTCAGAAAAGGTTGTCCTATGAAGGTATTGGTATCTCCACATTGGGTAAGTAAATTAAGGGCGGACCTCTGGGCACACCGGGAGGCCCAGAGGGACAGGACCAACTTGGGGCGGTATATTTGAAGCCCAGATGTGTAGCTCCGATTTCGAGATGGAGTTAACTGGCCACCGGATGTACCACCGATTTCGAGATGGAGTACATTGGCGGGTGGTCAGGGATACAACTGTATCTGCGAGTAGTGGGAACAGCCTGGAATAGGTGTTCTCTGCTCGAGTACAGGGTGGAGATCTAATACTGGATTAGCGATAAACGTTCTGGGGCATCACTTGAGGGTGTCACTATGGGTAAAGTGGTACAAACCTGCGCAGGGTAAAATCATGAATTCATGCCAGTCTCTTGGATTGGAGACTACGGAAGTCAAGGCTGTCTCATATACAGTGTTAGTAGCTGATTTTTGAATTTCTAAAATGAACAACTCTTTAAGAAAACAACTCTATTTTCATTAAAAAGGTAATTGGAGGAAAGAGGTGTTCTCTGGAAGAATTGAGTTGGATTGAGATAAAAATCATGTATTGCATTGTTGCTATTAATACTTGCTGAGTACTCCTGTACTCACTCTTGCTTAACTCCCCCTCTGCTAGAATGTGAGACGGATGGAGCCGCCAATGAGGCGTGGGTTGAAGGTGATGATCAGGACCAGGCCCTTCAGGAAGATATTTACTACCACTACTACTACAATCAGGAGAACTAGAGGAATGGGTAGACAGTACTATCTTTTGGACGGTCGTCAGGGATGAGACCGTTGTAAGATATTGTTGTTATACTTGGACCCAATGTATAATTAGGTTGGAACATGTAAGCCCTGCGTGGCATGAAATGTAATATATTCCCATTTCAGTCTCTAATTATTGTTCTGCTGCAACATTCTGAACACGGTATAGTAACTGATAAAGTATCGGGACGCCCGATATTTTGTTAGCTACTGTGCCGAGATTCGTGTGATTAACTCAGGGTAATGACAGGTTATTGTTAATTACTCTGGGCTAATTACTCGGGTCGTCACAGTTGAAAGAGAAGGACTAGCTGGCTATTTAGTTTGGCAATGGAGTGTGTTCAATTGATTTGTATCTATATATACTAGGAAATTGCACGCGGCGGCACACCGCGTAAGTGAACATATATGATCAATTTTGTAGTGCAAGAAATTAGCGAATAAGCATGATTGTTTGTTTTTTTGGGTATTGTTGAAATGTATTGGTAATGTTTTGTAAAATTGTGTTAGTCAGGCTATCAGGAGATGGTTGTGCACACCAATTTCGTGATGTTTTGATTAAGCTAGGTGTAATTTAATTAGCAGTGCTTCAAGAGGCTAATTTAAGGATTGGCTAGATAGCTGCGAAATATGTAAATGATCTTACAATGAAATTATACAAAATTGTAGAAGTTTCGGTAACTGTAATTTCTATACCACTGCGTCATAAAGAGGCAATGCAGCAACCAAGGTTGTGTGCTATCGTGTGGCTGTAAGATCATAAAGATATCCAAAGCAAAAAGAAAAGCAAACTCTGTTTACTATATTATTTCCTAGACAGAGGCACAGGTATAGTCTAGAAATATTCATAAAACTGTAATTTATTTCATGTTTGTCCAACTCTTTAATTTTGTCAGAATGGTCAATTTCATTTTGTTGATATTTCACCCTCCCATAAGGTTATTTAGGAAACTCATACATGGGAAGTTGATGTGTGTGCGTCAATGTTGGCCTATATTGTTTGACAACCATGAAATATAAACTGTGTAAGAATTTGGGAAGCTGGAAACTCAAAGGTGGATAAACTCTGATAACCACAACTATCTTGTGCGCTGCATGCAGACATTAATGCTCTCAAGTTTCAGATAATTAAATTAGAACATTTGAGCTCTGATTTCTATATTCAGCTAGATGCTGACTAAGAGGAAAAGTAAATGCAAACTTGAAGGATAAAAAGCAATACACGAGCAGAGGAAACAATTAGAACCTAAGAAAGTTTAACAGCTATTGTTTTTTTTTCCAAATATTAATAAACATTTGTGAGGAGTTCCTTTAGAGCTTCTATCAACATTTACAAATAAATCGATGCAAGTATGGAGTATTAAGGAAATTAATTGAGAGACCGAACTGAAGAATTACTTTGTGAACCTTTCAAATATCTTTGACCTAATCGTAATAACTTGCACAAGACCATGATGTAGAGCGATCTCGAGATGGATGAGCAGATCTGAAACTTTCAGGCAAGTCACCCGCGATTTGGGCATCCACTTGCAGAGGTTCAACGAAACGGGGCTGATCGAAGGTGTCTTTGAATGTACTGTAGCTGGAGCCGAAAATTGGTAAACACAATAAATGATGAGTGAATAACATATTTCACTAAAACAACTATGTCCTAATAGTCAACACTTTGTATCTTGATAAAAAGAATCGCTCATCTAGGTGAGGAATAAAATGCGCTGCATTCACCAAACGGGTCAGCACGGTCGCATCACAGATTTGCAGAGGGAATTATAAGCTTCAAATAAAGCTCTGTAACCATAGTTTTTTTTATAAGAAATGACATAAAAATGCTGAATATAATGATAACAGTAATGGCGATAGCATTTTTTTTGCAAGGACAAACTTGTACAAAAACAGCACAGAATATTTAGAAGAACACATGAATAAATATATCAAATTATTATTTGAGCAGTTGTATAATTATCAATGCAGAAGTGTCTATATGCGAGTCAGATAAACAAGAGGCTAAATAATGAGTTTTGGTGTCCTGAACTTATTGCAGTATGCATTTGTTTGAGTTCTTCATTACTTCTAATAGTTATATAGCCGTTTGACTCTTTTGGAGCAGGTAACACAAAATATGGTATTAGGACTTTAAACAGCTAAATCATCTGAGGAAGACATTGTCACATATATATGCATGCACTTCAAGTCTGTGCACTGAATTTGCATGAGCAGCACTTCTAATCTATATATCAGGGTACATATATAGCCATGTGCCCATGTGGATACGTGATTACCAAATCAGTGAATTCAACCTTAAAAAATCACAACAAGAATAAGCTATACGTTGATTATTGGGGTGCGATTCCTATTGTAGATAAAGCACAAATTCCTATTACCAAAAGTAAAACAATGTGCCTAAACATCCACTTACTATCTTAAATGAAAGGAAACTTAAGACTGCAAAGCATATATTTGAAACCGATGCTTGAACAAATGTGAAAAATTTGCACTGAGTTCTAACTCTGTATCAACAGCAGTTAACAGTTGGTAAGCTGCAGAAACCTAGAATATTTTTTTAAAGCAATTCTTAATCAAAGGTCAACTCAATGTAAAAAAAGCTGGTCAGTAGAATCATACATGATGATCAATTTCAAAAGCCATCCATTCCTTAGCATGACTTTTAGAAACCTATCTCTTACACAAATAATGTAAATAAACTTGCGAAACTATCTGGAAGGGGCAAAACATGCATTTCTTAAGCACAAATACATGTATGGACACGCTGTGAAGAAAACAAAGCACTGCACTTTCATGGTTCAGAGATACTCACACTGAGTCGACGTTACTCAAACCAGATGAATCAATGTATACATGAATGTTTGATCTAAAAAGTTGAGATCAAGGTTAGTTTATTGCAGTACGTAACATGTGTTGGAGTCAACATTAATGCACTGATCATCATGTCCAAGACCAAGAGGAACAATCCGTTTGCCACCTAGAAGAACATGATGGGCAAAAGCTGACCAGCAGCTGATGATAAAGGACATAACATACTTTTGGGGAAAATATGCATCAAGAAATACAAGCTGCAGGAAAGCATGGAAAACCATAAAAGGAGTATATCTGTAAAACCTGAAAAAAATGCTTTCCGCTATTGTATAAATATATTTCAACCAAGACGTTGAACTTGAGGTGGATTGAGTACCAATCATCATCTTGAAGAATCCTACATGACGGAAAGGAACAATACTGGAAATTAGTGATGTATAGCTTCAAATATTCTAGATCAAAACTGTAAACGGCACGTAATTATCAGTTAATACCTGAAGACATGTAAAGCAAATATGCAAGGGAGAATGAAGCTTTGCCATCATAAAATATCTCAAGGTAATCGGCTGATAAACCAACAGACCAAACATGTCCTAACTGGCAGCCTCAACAGTAGGCGTAGCCTTATTTTTTCAGCACAACAGAAGCTCGAATTAATAGGCACCAAAATGCATGTGTGTATCCGAACCATAACCGGCAAAAATATATAAACTTAACCATGGTGCTTGAAACACAAACAGAGATCCATCAAAGGTAGGAAAAATGCTGTCCAATCTTTATTCGGGCATCAAACATTAACTTTCGCTAGTAGCTTCATTGTTGCGATTATCTTTCTTCTCCAGCTGAAATTATTTTTCCTTTCGGTTTATTACGATTTTTCCTTTCGGTTTATTAGGTAGGCCGCTCATGAATTGTGCATTTATTAAGTCTAGTTATGTAGTACATGAATCAAAATGCCTCTTTTTGTTAAAATTAGACAAGCAACGACATTTTGGATAACTAAGAATTACTCAGCGCACTCTTGCATTGTTTAGCACAGGTATTCATCACCATGATTAAACAGAACAAAACAGACACCAAACTACAGTAAAACAAACCTGCACAGTTAGAAAGGAAAGCAATGTCCTTTATATGGTAAAGATCCTCGATAGCATGAATGATATGGAACTTTCATGCAAATGGTTATTCAAAGTACGTAGATGACTCCATTATTCATTCTGTCAATAAAAAAAAGTTCAGAAATTTACCATGAGCAAATAACAGGAAGAAATATTAAACCATAACGTAGCAGATTTATACGGTATGAATGAAATGGAAAAGTCATTAGAATCTCCCCATAGAAGCAACCTACTAAACCGATCTCGGGGAACAAAGACATGAAACCTGAAAGCGTGCAAGCATCATAATACACAAGACTCTCAAGATATCATCATAGGCGTGGCCGTCACGGAGGCATGCGCCGGTCTTGGCGCAGCACTGGGGGTGGACGATGTGGTCTTTGAGCCGAGAGCAAAGGCGGCGATCTCTGTGAGGGGACTGGGCGGTGGGACGGCGACCTCTTCGAGGGGAACCGGGGCCGAGGAGGCGAGGATGCAGGGCGGTGGCATCTGCGAGGGCAACGTTAGAGGGAGGAGGCTATACTCGGAAGCAGTGAGCAACGCCGGAACACTCACCGACCCACCTCAGCATCGTGGGGTTGACGGCGGATGGAGCGAATGCGGCGGCGCGCAGCGGAGCCGACGGCGGCGCAGTCGGGCGAATGCACGCTGGAGGGAGGGAGAAGGGACGCGGCTCCTCGAGGTCGAAGCGAGGGGAACAGATGGGGGCGGTGGAAGACGGCAGAGGATGATAGAGGAAGAGTGAGGGCGGTGACGCGGGGAGGAGTAGTGGAGCCGGCGGCGGCGCAGCCGAGGGAATGCAAGCGGGAGGAAGAAGGGAAGTGGGTCCTCGAGGCCGAGGCGGTGGGAACGGACGGGGGTGGTGGAAGATTGCAGGGGATGGGAGGGGAAGAGCAAGGGCGATGGGAAGAGTAACGGCCAGACGCGCTTCGGAACGGGGAGAAGCTGGCCAGCCTGGCGATCTCGCTGTGGACGACGCCCTCGCCGACGGATGCGAGAGGGAGAGCAGAGGAAGCGAGGCCAGCATTAGTCCACGGCGAAGAATATCCAGTGAAGGCTCTCGTTGCGCGCACGCGTCATGCAAGCGAAGGGCTGGGCACGAACGCAAAACGGAGAACATCGAGGGCCTCTTTGCATTTTCGCTGACGTGGATGCTCCCGGAGGTCTTGGAACCTCCGGTCTTAATAAAGTTTTATATATATATATATATATATATATATATATATATATATATATATATATATAGGATAACTGAATGGGACACCATGGTGCCTGGGCACCATGATTTTAAATGCTTTAATTCAAGTCAAATTCGGATATATTTTTCAAAACTTTCAGTTTTAGGGTATATACCCATCTATAAGAATTCAAATGAAATACATGCCTTTAAAAAAATATACTCGAATTTGAAGATTTGAATGAATTTAGATTACATACTTTGCTGATTTATATGTATGATCAACACATACCTGCAATCAAACTATCATCAAAAAAGGAAACTTTGATTTGAATTTCAGTTCAAACTTGTTTGAACTAGTTAGTAAACTAGTTGAACTCAACATCCTAAAAATTTCAGAATTTTTCGCATAAAAATACATATGGAAAATACTCGTTTTGGATCATAGTGCCCAGGCACCTTGGTGTCCCAGGTAATTGTACTATTTATATATATATATATATATATATATATATATATATATATAATTAGCTATATATGCTGGCTACATGCATTTCTTGAAAGGCCGGCAAAGCAAGAGAGATGCCAACCTACCTTGCTTCCAGGACCACATCGATCGCCATAGACATTGGCAGGCAGGGCACGCAAGGGATCGCTCCATTCCGGCCGATCAAATCAATTCTTCTCTTTCCTTTTTCGTTTCTTTCTTTCTCTCTCTCTCTCTCTCTTTCTGTACATATACATTATACATGTAAATTGGGATGATTAACAATCTATTTATTTGACCAAAGTCGCCTGTGTGCATATTCCGTACTTCATTCATAAGGATGGAAAAAGCAGCGTGAGCGGGAAACAATTTTAATTCCACCAAATTAAGTGTGTGCAGGAAAGAGAGAAGGAAATAAAGAAGAGAGACATCCGCAAGGGCCTTGTGAAGGATTGTGTATGAACTTCCGTTTTGGTTTCTGTTAATGGAAACCGGGGCACCTGTTCTGTGTGGTGTCCTCTTGATCTAAAAAAAGGGCCATGTGAAGGGATTCAGGGAAGCCCTCCATTAATTGGGAGGGTATCCTCTGACGTTGAGTCACTGACATGTGGGCCCCACGTGTTGGAGGGCCCACATGCCAGTGACTCACATCAGAGGACTCGACGTCAGAGGAGCTCATCGCCCATTAATTCAGTCGGAGCACCATGCTCGTCTCCAAAAACTCAACTCACTGACTGCACTGTTTCATGCAAGTATGGCACTAATCGATTTTTATTGCATTAGTTATAGGATATGCACCAGGATTAATTCTGCGTTTGAGTTGAGTGACACACTCCAGTTGACATTGCACTGGCCATGCGCCATAGAATGCAGGGGCGAAGGTACAGGGAACCATCGGTGATATTTGCGTCGTATAATTTTTTTTGAATTTTTGAATTTTTTGAATTTTCTCAGCTTACCGATCGGTTATTAATTGCATGCCGTGTTGACAACCTCGATTATCGCAATAATGGGACAATAATTCGAACCCTGAACACAACTGTATCATAATGTCAAGTGGCGCAGTTGCATGGGTGTAAAAATACTAATTTAACACAACGGTGTGGGTTAATCCATGATGAATTCTTTAAACTTGTTACCCGCCGACCTCAGAATCTGTGGCCACCAACAGGACAACCAGGGCATAACAATGAAAAGAATGAAACGAACACATGCATACCAGAAATGGGATACGCCATTTTAATGTACAACGTACTTACTGGTAGCTCTTCTAACTAGAAAGAAATTGACATGGCTGTCAGACAAGAGTAGAGAAGGATGTGGTGGCCGGCGCAAGCCCGGCAGTATCGTCTGCCGTGGCTCGAGCCTGGAGGTGGACTCGAGGCTGGCGCCCCCGCACTGCCGTGGCTTGCTGCGTCCCGTCAGGAGACGTACTTGCAGCTCCCGTAGCCTGCCGCACAAGCACCACAACGACGCCATAATCAGGGAGAGTTCCAATACAAAATGGGAATATTTCAGAATTTGACACTCAATTCGCAAGCCTTTCGGCTCATTTGGATGACATATGGGACCGTCTGTGTGTATGACAGTGGGCCAGAGTGTCAAATTCCGAAATGCGAATTTTAAAGAGTGTCAAATTCTGAAAACTCCCTACAAAATGACGCAGTGCCCAAGGGTTCAAAAGCACCCTTCGGCCACGGCGGCTCGCTGGCTCGGCTGCCGGTTGAGGCTGCTCGGTGGCCCGGCACCCCAGCGGCTCCCTAGCTAAGTGGCGGCGACGGCGCATTTAAACCTTCAAAATTTTAAATTTAGAGTATCTAAACTTTGAAATTTTTAAATAGGAAGCTTCAACACAAAAACTTTAATCAAAAAATTTGAAATCAAAAAAATTTAACTCGAAAAGTTTCAACTCAACAAAGACTCAACACAAAAAGTTTTAAATGGAAAAAAATTAAATTAGAAAGTTTCAACTCGGAAAACTTTTCAATAATTCAAAAGCTTTCCATTTGAAAAGTTTCGATTCAAAAATCTTTTGGTTTGAAAAGTTTTGATTTAAAATTCAACTCAAAAAATTTCAAATCAAAAGTTTTATATCTGAAACTTTCTACTCAAAAAAATGTAAATCCAAAAATTGCAAATTAGAAATAGCGTTAGACCCCTTGTAGACTAACGTATTAACGATATGGATAGAATCATGTCCCTGTATGGAAGGACTCTATCCATTGGTGGGTGAATCTGAATTGATTTCTAAGGGTTTTTCTTCTATATATTGGGCATTACCTTGTACAGAAAAATCAATCTAATAAAGAGAGGGAGTAGTTTTCCCCTTTACATTGTGTATGCTCCTACTTCTGTTTGTGTGATTGTATTGGTATACCGTCGATTGGCGTGGCGAACGATCTTGTTTCACAACACGTTATTAGCACGATCGTTCTACGTGTGGCTAATCGGGATCATCTACAAGATATCGATTTACATCGCATCGACATTCTGATCGTGGCCAGTCGCTGATCGTCTGCCTGTGTCAAGTCTACACAGCATCGAGCTCATCCTACCTCACGCGATCTACGCTACTTCGAGCCCTACGCAAGTCGATCGGACATGAGAAAGTCAATTAAAATCCTGCAGATTATTTTGATATCTCTAGAATACTTGATAATCTAATCAAGGGTTACTGTTCATCATCACGAAAAAAACATGACCGTTCACAAAAACTTGCCCGAAGGCCGGAGCCTTCGGTCTCATTGTCGTTGCCGCTATCCAACCCGAAGCCAACGTTGCCGCATCGTGCGGTTCCACCGGCCTCTCCCCGCGCCGCATGGCAGCCCAGAGGCCACCTCGCCCGTGCAGGCTGCCGCACCTCACTGTCCTACCGCGTGCGGCTTGCCGCCGCCCGGCCTACCGTCGCTCGGCTTTCCACCAGCCTCAGCCGACCCCGCAGGCCGTCACCTCCCCGCCGCACGAGCCACGCCAGGTCACGCAGGCCACTGCTCCAAACGTGGCGGGTGAAGCCGCCGCTTAATTTTCTTCAGATGTGGGAAACAATCTGCTCCCATTTCTATCATGTTTTTCCTCGTATGTCCTACTCTTCATCCCTTGAGATAAAACGATCAAGCAAAACTAAAAGTTGGGAATATTTCTTTTATAAGGAAACGAAAAGGAAAAAATGCTGATATCTGTAATTTACCTGTAGATATGAAAGAGTGGCCGATATTTGTCTCCAAGCTATAGGGATTTCTTCTGTACAACACATACCATTTCCTTTTATTGAGTCCATCTTGTGCATAGGCCTTGACATGCTCCATATTGCTGAACTTGCCCCACTCAGGGCCAGATCGTCCCGCTGCTATGGAGGTGAGTAGCTCGAGGCTGCAGTCCAGCAGCAGATGCCTTGGCTTTGCATCTCGCATGTATTCCGGGAGCGTTTCCATGTCGTAGTCCTCCAGCTCGAGCCTCTGGAGTGCAGGCACACCCTCCAATACTTTCATCTTTGGGCACGTGACAATGACAAGCTTTTGCAATTTTGGGAGATTAATGAGCCTCTCTAGGTCAGGATTGTGTTTCACATCAAGCTCAACAGCAGAAGACAAGTTCTCCAGGGAGTTGAGGTGCTGGACCTCGTATATGCATAGTTTTTTCAATGCCTCTGTATATGGATGAAGGGAGTAGTGCAGAAAGAAGGGAGTAGTGCAGAAAGCACTGCTTCAGAGAGGGAGACAAATCTTCATAGCTTAAGTATACTGCATAGTATAGCTCTTGGGGCATTTCAAATACTGACCACATGGAATCATCCAGAACCTTTTGTCCCTCTTGCACAAGTCCTCCCATTACCACCGCATTTCAAATACTGACAGCAAGCGGCAGCAAGCGGCAAACCACCGCATTTCGCTATGATTTGCAATCCAATGTCCTTTAGGGTGTCATCAATCCATGGTTCATCAATCTCACTTGAGACTAACTGCAAGCAGTTTAAACACACACAGTTTATTTGCTATGATCTCAAAACGGAACGTGTTGGTGACGTTTATTTGCTATGATCTCAAAACACACAGAGCTAAAAATACGTTTATAATAATATATTAGTACGTCTTAATGTAAAGTCATGAACACAGAGGAATGAGTCATGCTGCTACGATCCTCGTAGGAACTGAGGTTGACAAAGCTGAAGGCGGCACTACGCTCCTTGATGTTGTCCAGCTTCTGGTTGAGAGCCTTGATGCGGCTGCCGATGTCGTGTGTGAAGAGGGGATTCCGCAGGCAAAAGAGCAAGGGGTTGCATCACCCCATGTCTACCGCGGATGGACCACGCTCCATGGCCTTGAGCTGGCAAAGGTCAAGGATGTCAGTGATGTCGTACATTGCGTCCTTGAGCTCCCTCACCCACCCCTGCACACTCTGGTCGGTGATGCGCCTCCTCTCGGCGTCGGCGAGGAAGTTCTTGAGGTCCCCAAGCTTAGCGTCGATCTTGTTGATCTCGCCGGAGACTCCGAGTAGCATGCCCACCTCTTCTTTTGCCATATCTCCGTCACCACATCTCAGGTTATGTGCAGAAGGAAATCATGCAATTATTGGTGTTAGAAGTCATCAACACAATTCTTCATGGAAAAGTAAGCCTTGCTGTAGAACAGATATGCTCTGGCAGCTCTGCTATGGAGCTTGTGTACTTCTAAATTCCCGGTAATTTTCCGCACGTAGGACTATGGAGCTTGCCTACTTCTAAATTCTCGGTAGTTTCCACACGTAGGAGGACTATGGAGCTTGTCTACTTCTAAATTCTCAGTAGTTTCCACACGTAGGACTATGAAGCTTGCCTACTTCTAAATTCTCGGTAGTTTCCACACGTAGGACTAGTACTAGTATAAAGTGGCTAAGGATTTGACGTGACGTCTCTTTGTTAATGCATTATGATAACGTTTTTTATGTTCAGTGTCAATTTTTTTTAACGAAAAATCTTCATCTAGATTATTGGCGTGCTGGACGCAGGGTTCACAATTTCGACAAAAATCGTGCAATTTTCGCGATTTTCGCCCATATTGCCGCGGTCCGGTATCAAATACCGGTCGATAAACCGGCCATATTAAAAAAAATTGAAAAATTTGAAGAAAAAAATTACGTGTCACAAACAGGTCGAAAATCGGTGGAAATCGCTTGATTTTCGTTAAAAATCAACGAAAATTGCTCCAAAAAATTGACCTTCACCTTTGATCTACATTGGATCATAATTGAGTTCCTTATTTATTGTTGAGTATTTTTGTTCTCTGCTGAGCAATATTGGAGACTTGCTAAAATTACATGTCTAATAAAACCATGAATGTTCACTAGTACTTGTGATTTAGTGGGCTATGCTAAATGAAAGATATTTCCATTTTAATCTAATTCTATGGTAGGAGTCGACGTATGACTCAAATTATATAAATTTTGAAGAAAAAAAAGTCATATGAAATATTCTCAAACTACTCGTGCAGGATTGCTTATCATTGCACACAAAGATATGAACTTGAGGATAGTTTGAATGACCGAACTACTATCGGGAGACCGTTTATCATTGCACACGAAGATATGAATTCTGGAAGAGTTGACTCAAGTGCTTAAAAAAAAGAATGTCACAAGTTACTATGCAAAAAAATGAATACAAAAAAAGAAAGAAAGCAATGACATAGGAGTATATGACATATCAAGTATACAATTTTAATGTTTCGGACATACTAGATAAATATTTATGGTGTGATTGATTGGATTGAGTATCATAAATCTGTATAGCTTTCTAAGATCTTGAAGAAAGGATCTTGCTTATGCCACACAAAAAATTATTATGCAGTCCTGATATTTGCTTATGTGTGAATGAGATGTTTATTTTGGTGAGTGAGTTGAAACAATGTGTGCTCTAGCGGAAGGTTTCTAGTTATCTTGAGTTATTTTTCTAGTATTCACTATTGGACTAGTTGTTGTACCGATGTTATTATTTTTTTATTAAACTTCATTGCCCAAGATATCTTTGAGTGTATAAATCTAATTCCATATTCTACTGGTCCATTACTCGTACGAAAATTGTTTCATCTTGATATGTGTTTTATCAAATGGGGAGAAATAATATGCTAAAAATGTGTTTAAACTGAAATAATATTGTCATTGAGCTAAAAATACTATTTGTTATGTTTAGGGAGAGTGTTGTTGAATGAGATAAAAAATTATTATAAATTATGTGCATGTTATCAAATCACTCGTCAAAGGGAGATCACCTTCCCGTGTTGTGATTCAACACGGCCGGCCACCTCGCCGTCGTTCCCGTAGGCGCCGGCGCCATTCAACCCGGCCACCTCGCCGTCGTTCCGCCCGCGAGCCCCTTGTGCCTGCCGCCGAACCCTCAGTATCCATATATCCAGGCATACCAGGTCACCCTCATCGACGGCGCGGACGTGTCTGGCGTCCTCGGCCACTACACCTTTGCCTTCGCCTCGAGCAACGCGGCGGAGGAGGTGCTTGGCCACGTCTTGGGCTGCGAGGCACAACAGCGTGGGGTTCCACATAATTATTGTGTTAATTATGTTAAACCCAAATTTGGACCTCGTAATCGACCCATTTATGATCCATACAAATAAATCCTCGACCGAACGAGGCCTTCATCAAAAGCTTTTTGGCCCATCAGGGCTCAGCTAAGAGCTTTTCGGCCCACAATACAGAATTTTGCCCTTTTAGGCCCATACCGAGGATGTGGCCCACTGAGGTCTACACCAAGGACATCTTGGCGTATCAAGGCCCACCGTAAGGAATTATCGGCCTGTTAATTATAGCTCACATTGGAGAATTTTTTCACCGATTAATGAACACGTACTCTTCCCATGTAACTAGGCACATACCGAGCGCGACCATCCTTCTCATCCAAACATATATTGGGCTCATCTAGTGCAAAATTGATCTAAATTGGACACGCTTTATCGAACATTATTTAAGATAACATTATTCGTCCCAAAGTCCTTAAATTGTGCTAAAGAATGGCCTAATACACAAGGGCAAAATGTATGTACAGGCAAGATCGATGATGCCTACAAATCTAACTATTATATATTAAAAGCTCACGAGAGCTGCTAAGAAAAAAAAAAAGACTACGAATTCTCCCCCAAAAGCAAAACATCTAGCTCTTAATCTGATGGATCCTAATTATGACCGTTGTCATATCTTTCTAACAAAAAAATGAATATGCTAGAAATTCTCGCAAAAAGTAAAACATCCGTCTTTTAATCTGGTAAACCCTAACTAAATCGACTATAGGGGCTATTGGATATTATTATTTAAAGAAAAACATATAACCATCTATCTAGTGGAATTGAGTTATATTGGTTTAGATTAAAAGGACGGACTTGCAACCCTTAATAGACAAGGTTGCAAGTAGGCTCGCAGACTGGAAAGGAACCTTGCTATCAAAAGCGGCTAGGCTCATACTGGTGGACTCTGTTCTCTCGGCCTTAGCAGTCTACCATCTAACGTTCTTCCCAATTTTTGGATGGACTCGAAGGAACTTCCTCTGGAAAGGAGATGTGGACTACAAAGTGGTAAATTTCGCCTGCATGCATATTCCATACTTGATTCAAAAGGATGGAAAGAGCAGCGTGAGCTAGCGGCAAACAAATTTAATTGCACGCCCTCCCTCCATATTGATTTGCAATTACCACCCCGATGAAGCTACCGTTTGATAGGATTTAGATGGCTCAGATTTAATTATTGCACATGTGCACAGGATTTGTTTATCTCTGTTTGTTTAATTCCACGCAAGGGATCGATTCATTCCGGCCGATCAATTCTTCTCTTTTCTTTTTCTTTTTCGTTTCGTTTCTTTCTATACATACATTATACATGTGAATTGGAATGATTAACAATCAATTAATTTGACCAAAGTGGTAAATTACGCCTGTGTCCATATTCCATACTTCATTCGCAAGGATGGAAAAGCAGCGTGAGCGAGAATTTTTTTTTTAATTCCACCCCAGCGTGTGTAGGAAAGAAAGAAATAAAAAACGAACCCAAGGCCCATGTGAAGAGAAGCAATGTGGGACCGTCACCTGTCGTGATTGTTGGGAGCTGTTACTCTTCAGTCCAAAAATTAAACTCACTACTGAATTATGAGGTCTATATGTTTGTTTGTATACACTGATTCTTCACGATGACACTGCAAACTATTTTTACTGCATTTGTTAGGATGCACCAAGATTTTGCATTTGATTAGCGTGTCACACTTCAATTGACATGCAGAACATGCCACGCCCCTTCATAGCAACTAGGCAGGGCTGCGCGCGTTGCCGTGCCGCACGAAATTTGATTTTGGGAAAAAGATAGAAAGATCTAAGGTTTTTTTGTTCGTTTGGTTTGTTTTTTTTTGCGTTGGAACCGTCAACGAATTTGCGTAACAACGGGTCTTTTTTTTAAAAAAAAAATGAATATTACATGTTCCGAAAAATAGTAGATTTTGAGTTGGCAAAAAAATTGTAGACGTTGAGTTGAACACCATATATGCCTTGGGAAATATTAAAGATCGAATTACAAAAAAAAATTAGATACCGACTTTATCACCTTCTGCGTTTAGCAATTTCCAATATAGGAGGGAAATTTCCAATATAGGAGGGAAATGCACGAGTTGAATATTGAATCGACCTCTCAATGCAACTTCATACTAGTTAGTACCTTGGATGCATTTCATCTAGGGGCATCAATTTTAGTAAGGTTTTCCTCAGCCCATGACTAACAGTTATCAGTAATATGTATTTTTCACGTTATTAACATCTTTTGGACTTCATTTACCATAGATCAAAACCACGAATCAGAAATGAAGGAAACTGTTATATTCCACGAGAAAGTTGAACATAAAAACACTTACGAGTACAAAGGGGGCTAGAGCCTAGAAGTATTGCACCAAAAATTAAAATAGCTACGAAGAACTCCGGATCATATGGCTATAGATTTGGCAGGTTGAACTGAAGTAAGAAAGAGAATGACAAAGTCGTCGCTTAATTTGTGCAAGCGTGGGAAACAATCTTCTTAATCAAACTAAACAGAGTAACCAAACAAATTAGGATGAAGCAGCTGTGTTAAGTTACTTGCAGATTCAGAAAAAGTCGTCAATGATATTGGTTTCCAAGTTGCAGGAGGGATCCTTTGATTGTCTCCATTGTCCCCCGACTATGGAGGTGAGAAGCTCTGGGCTACAGAATATTAGATGATTTGGTTGTAGATGTGGCAGGTGAAGTCGTCGCTTAATTGTCTCCTCCTATTTCCATACACGGAATGAAGCAGTTTTTCAGAGAAGCTACAGCTCCCCTAAACAGGCCTTGAATGAAGCAGTGCCAGCTTCTACCTGCATATGCATGTATAGTATCTCTCTTTCAAAAAAGGAGGTAAAGTAGCGCACTGAATTAGCGATGAAGACTAAGAATTTATGATGAAGGAAGGAACAAGAGGGAAAAAAGAAATCAAACTAAAAAGAGTAACCAAACAAATTAATATGAAGCATTTGCATTAGTTTACCTGCAGATCGAGAAGAGCTGACAACGATATTGGTCTCCAAGTTGTAGGAGGGATCTCTTGTGTACTGCACGTACCATTTCCTTCTATTGTCTCCATCATCTGCATATGCCTTGACTTGCTGGATATGGCTCAACTTGTCCCACTCAGGGCCAGATCGCCCCGCTGCTATGGAGGTGAGTAGCTCGAGGCTGCAGTCCAGCAGAAGATGCCTCGGCTTTATATCTCGGATGTATTCCGGGAGCATCTCCATGTCGTAGTCCACCAGCATGAGTGTCTGGAGTGCAGGGACACCCTCTAGTACCTTCAGCTTTGGGCAGTTCACAATGGCAAGCTTTTGCAATTTGGGGAGATTAGTGATCCTCTCCAGGTCAGGATTGTGTCGCACTTGAAGCTCAACAACAGAAGCAAAGTTGTCCAGGGACTTGAGGTGCTGGACATGGTATATGGCAAATGTTTTAAAAGCCCTTGCATGGGAGGCGAGGCCCGGAGGAACACGCCTCAGCTTGCAGCGCTCGAGCTTAAGCTCCTCCAAGACAGGCATGGCTTGCACATTTAGTTGCTCAGTCTCCCACTCCCACTCCTCCCATTCCACCATTCCTACTAAGCAGCCGCTTGGGATGATGGATGATGACTATGCTGATGGTAGAGCTGCATGAATTCAGGCCCAACACGCTTGATGGCTGGAGCGCGGTCGATCACTAAGAGCTGCAAACAGGGGAGCTGGCACAAACCATCAGGGAGTTGGGTGCAGCAGGCCAGGTCCCTCATTGTTAGAATCCTCAAGATCTTGAGGGGCACCGCTTCTGTTGACATCATCCACCCTGGGAGACGACGACCGAAATATCCTTCGATGTCAAGAACATCTAGGTAGGGCGGAGGGCAGAGCTCATCAAACACCTCCTCGATTCGTCGCTGCTCTTTTTCAGAAATGCCTTCTTCCTCTTTGACCAACCCATCATCACCCACTCTACTGGAACAGTTTAATCCCAGCTCGGTAAGATGCACCTTTTCACCAAGCCTGGACTTTGCGGCGGACGAGACAACAGATACATTCTCCAGATTCCTTAATGTGAGAAACCTGAGGTGGAAAAGAGGCCCCAACTCTTCCAAACTACACCATTCACCATCCATGTGGGCTGGAAACCCAATTAGCTTCCTCAAGTTTGTTAGACCTCTGAACCCTCTAGGTGCACTGTTTATACTTGTGCCAATAAGGTTTAGATACCTCAACTGCCCTAGCCTTACAATGCTATCAGGAAGTTTCACCAAACTTTCACAACCATAAAGGCTAATGTGCTGCAGGAATCTCATCTTGCCGATATTTTCTGGTAATCTAGATACATCAGTTTGTCTTAGCTCCAAATACCTCAGGTGCTTGAGTTGATACAGAGATTGAACCAATGTAGAAACATTTGCAGAATCTATATGTAGAGTCCGTAGACTTGATAAAGAAATCAACGAATCACTAGGCTTAATCTTCATATGACCAATTGATATTAGTGTTCTCAGTGATGTATGTGCATGTAAAGAACTCCACTCCAACTCATCTGACTCCAATCCCTTGCTTTCTAGTGACAACCGAAGAATCTTTTGTGAACTAAGTTTACTGATAATTTTAGTTTCACCATTTTGAGCTACTATTGCTTCGTCTCTGGCAACATACTGAGCAAATGAGCGAACAACATCGTGCATGTCGCAAACCCATTGATCAAGGTACGTGGTGTCTGGCTCTATAAGGTTCCTCAATATTAACTCCTTATAACACTCGCTTCCCAATTCTTCTAATTCATCCGAGTTTCCATGAAGAAATCCTTCACAAATCCACATGCTAATAACTGTATCATTCACGAACTCCGTATTTTTAGGGAGAAGGGAGTAGTGCAGAAAGCACTGCTTCAGACAGGGAGACAAATCTTCGTAGCTTAAGTATATCGCATAGTTTAGTTCTTCAGGCATTTCAGATACTGACCATATGGCATTGTTCAGAACCTTGTCCCAATCACTTCGTCGTTTCTCCCTCTTGCACAAGAGTCCTCCCATTACTTTGACAGCAAGCGGCAAACCACCACATTTTGCTACGATTTGCAATCCAATGTCCTTTAGCGTGTCATCAATCCAAGGTTCATCTTTCTCATCACCTGAGACTACCTGCAAGCAGTTTATGGGCTGTTTGGTTGCCTTCTCAGCTCAGCCAGGCTGCATGAGCTCAGCCAGGCTGGTGAGAGTCAGGCTGAGTGGATGCAAGGAGATGTTGTTTGGTTGGTCGTATGAGGTTGGACAGGCTGCACAGAGATGTTGTTTGGTTGGCTGCACTGGAATGGAAGTGTGATAGGCAAATTCAAGAAAGGGATGAAACCAATTTTAAAAATACTAGAAAATCAATAATTTCACAAACGAAAATAAAAAGTTTTAAAATATATTCTAGAAAATCAATAAATTGAAAAGCTAAAATTTTAATTTTTTGAAATTTATATAGCAAGTATGGTCTAGTTTTGTTCGAAAAAATATCAGGAACACATAGGTGAAATCGATTCGTTGATCGGAGATGTTAATCAAAAGATATAGTAAAGAAAAGAAGAAAACTAGATAGTAAATGCTGATGTCAAAGATGCATGCATGAAAGCAGAGCCTGGCCTGGGAAACGGTGGATTTTCTCGTTTCTGAGCCAGCCGAATGAAGGTGTTTTGCATCTGTAGAGCCAGGCTGAGTTGAATGAGAAGACAACCAAACACCCATCTTTTGCATCTGCAGATGCAAATCTATTTAGATGCAGCCAACCAAACAGCCCATTAAACGATAGAGTTAATACAGAACGTACGTACGTGTTGGTAACGGCTAGTACGTCTATTCTTTTTATTTTCTAAGTAAAAAGACTTTTCTAATGAAAAATAGCTAATTAGCTCCTTTTACGTCTATTTATAGAATTATGAACGTGCAGACACCGTGTACGGACCCTAGCTGGGAGGCCTATGCACAAGAAAATTAATAACGTGTGCACCCGAATCGAAGAGTCTTTCTTTCTTTCTTTCTTTTTTTTGAGAATTTTTAGCATATTTTATAATTTCTTAGTGACTATAAAAAAACTATTCCAAATAAAACCAAAATTCATATTTTTCACTTCGTATGGAATAGAAAAATAATCCCAAAATTTATTTTATTTTTATTCTTATGCTGTTTTTCATTTTATTTATAATTTTATTTTTTAGGTTAGAATTTGTATATAAATCTAACTATAATTTTTATTCTAAATTTTAGTTATGTACAAATTTAAATTAGAGTTCATATGAAAAATCAAATAGTTAATTTTATTTTATTTTTTATTCCAAATCTATGTTAATTTTTATTCTAATTTTTTATTTTGCATATTGTTTTTATGCTAGAATTCGTATACAAATCTAATTTATAAGTTTTATGTAATTTTTATTTTGAATTTTAGCAATGTACATGTTTAAATTTGGAGTTCGTATGAAAGATAAATAGCTGATTTTCTTTTATTTTTTTAATACTAATTTTTGTTATCTTTTATTGTATTTGGTATGGGCTCTTATTCTAAGCTAAGCTGCTAGTTTAATTGTTATTTTTATTTAATTTCAAATATTAGTTTTAATTTAGTATTCATATACAAAACCAACTACTAATTTTTTATCCATTTTTTTTTAATTTTAGATATGTACGGGTTTTAATTTAGAGTTCGTATGAAAATCAAATTGCTTGTTTTTTTTACTTTTTATTCCAAATTTTGGTTATTTTTTATTTTATTTGGTATGGAGTTTTTCTTTAATATAAACTGTTATAACTCGTGTATGCTAAATTAACGGTTAGATGTTTTTATTTAAATGATAACATCAGTGTCTATTATAGTTCAACTTAGTTAGGATCCACCATATTAAGGTCAATACAGCCAACCCCTAGCCCTCATTTATATGAACACTTTGCCCACCCATTCAATCTGAGCTGCACAACTTAACCCCACTGGCCACGTTGGAATACTTTCGACCAATGCCATGTAGTCGATGTCAACACAAAACAATCAAGTTAATGGGACGGGGACGCCGGAGAGGGGGACATATCAAACAACCATGTACTTGTAGGGGCATGTGCCACAGAAAGTACTTGTGAGCGAATTAAATTACGTCTAACTTATGAGGGTACTATTTATCTTTTCATTAGTAACTCGAAAACACTTATCGATATTTATTATATAATCGATTAATTAGATAATTTTTTATTGCTTTCATATTTATTGATGAGGGAATCTCTAGCCCATTAAGTTAAGAAAATAGCTCCAATATTATCAGTTCAATCGTAACACTTAAATCCTAATTTTAGGGAATGTTTTTCATTTTGTTACGTGGGAATTTCTAGACAGGAAGTTAAGGAAATAGCTCCAATCTCCGTGGTTCAATCATGACACTAAAATTATTTGTAATTTTTGTATGGCTTGCAGTACAAAATCATATGATAAATCACGTAACACCTGTTAAAAATAATAGTTGAAAGTTAGAGAAAAAAGATTAAAAAGAAAAAGGACTTAAACATAAAATTCTAAAAGCTATAGCGCGTTCATCTTATTCACAAGTAGAACAACATGTATGTCTCATGCATGCACGAGTAGAGGACTATGTCAAACGCATGAGGAGATTAGCTGGTATTTTTTCCATTGCACTTTTTTTTCATATAAAGGATCATCCACTCTTTTAGTTTTTAAATTACAAATTAATATATATCTCTAAGTAGTAATATCAAATGGCCAATATAATCCAAATTTAATTAGGATCCGTCGGATTAATGGTTAGATACTTTGGATCATCCACTCTTTTAGTTTTTAAATTACAATTAATATATTTCTCTAAGTACTCATTTCCAATGGCTAGTAGTCCGCTAGATAGACGTTGCCCAACATATACCTCATCCCATGGTGGATGCGAAGAAAAAGGATGTCCACCTTGGTTGCTTGTACCAAGTGGTACAAGTATGAGGTGGTTCAAGAAAAAAATCATTCATGTGTTTGGTTACTTGAATGGAACTATCATATTCCGGATGGTGGGATACAAATTTGAGGAATATTCCCTATAGATGCTGAATCATTTCATTCAGGCAAAACAAAATAACTAAATGGTACATGAACATCACATCCCATTCAACGTCATCCTACCAACCAAACACACCCTAAATACACCCTAAATATAGTGTTTTTTTTACTAACTTTTTGCCTTTTAAGACCTGACATATATGTGACGTGGAGTATTCTGGACAATCATGGAGGCACACCTCTTAACTAAGCCCCAACAGTTCATCCTGGAGGCTAACACTGAACAAAGCTAGAATCGAAACTTCAAGCCCAACTTTTGTGCCTTTTGTAATTATTATTTATTAGCACCTTTTGTGCTTTTGTAATTATTATTTATTAGCAATAAAAAAATATATCAAAAACCATAAAAAGTAAAAAAGAACAAGGGGAGCATCAATTAGTTCCAACTGACCTGCTTCTTGAGCAATGACCAGGCATCTTCGGTCCCCAGTTTGTCGACATGATGGTAGGGTTGCACCGCTTTCATCCCTCGGGCAACTCTTTCGTCTCTTGTGGTGATGACGACTCGGCTGCCTGGAGCAGCAGCGTTCCGCAAGGGCGTCTCAAGCACACCATCCCATGCTCCTCCGTGCTCCTCGTCCCACACATCATCCATCACCAGCAAGACCTTCTTCCCTGTCAAGACAGTAGTAAGGGTTGGCCCAAGTACGGCAATTGCTTTCTCGTCACGATGGTCTCCTCCGGTCTGGGCGATGGCCGTCCTGAGCAGCTCAGCCTTGTCGAAGTCCTGGTTGACGCTCAACCATATCGTCTTGTCGAACTTGTCCTTCATAGTGTCATGGTTGAATACCTCCCTGGCGAGGGTGGTCTTGCCGATCCCGCCGATGCCTACGATGGCGACCATCATGATGTTGCTGTTGCACTCCTTTGCTGTCAGCATCTCCACCAGTTTTCTCGTGTCCTCTTCGATCTTCTCCCCAACCACACCCGACCGGTCAAGCTCCCCCGACGTCTCGCGGCGCATGGCAGCAGGGCGAGGGGAATGCGCCCTGCTGCTACGATCCTCGTAGGAACCAAGGTTGAGGAAACTGAAGGCTGCACTCCGTTGCTTGATGCCATCTAGCTTCTGGTTGAGAGCCTTGATGCGGCTGCCGATGTCGTGGGCGAAGAGGGGGTTCCGTAGGCAGAAGAGCAAGGGGGTTGCAGCACCCCATGTCTACCACCGATGGACCACACTCCATGGCCTTAAGTTGGCAGAGATCGAGGATGTTGGTGGCGTCGTACATGGCGTCCTTGAGCTCCCTCACCCACACCTGCACGCTCTAGTCGGTGATGCGCCTCCTCTCGGCATCGACGAGGAAGTTCTTGAGGTCCCCAAGCTTGGCGCCCATCTTGTCGATCTCGCCGGAGACTCCGAGTAGCATGCCCACCTTTTCTTTAGCCATCTCCGTCAGCATGTTTTGGAGGTAGGACGCAAAAGCATCCAGGACTATGGCCATATCTTCTGTACAAGCTAGTGTGTGTTTCTCCTAATTTTTCTTGATTTCAGGCAAGCAAGCAGGGTTGAAAGAAAAGGACTAGCTGGCTATATTAACGATATATGCCTAGATGCATTTCTTGAAAGGGAGGCAAAGCAAGAGAGATGCCTACGTACCTTGCTTCCAGGACCTGGTCACCAACCACATCGATCGCCATTGGCAGGGCACGCAAGGGATCGCCATGGCGTGGTCACCACATCGATCGCCATAGCCATTGCCATTGCCATTGCCCCTGCGTGTATTCTTGCCTTCTGGCAAGGCAGGCAAGGGATCGATCCATTCCGACCGATCAAATCAATTCTTCTCTTTCCTTTTTCGTTTCTTTCTTCCCCAACGCCTGTGAAGGAAGCCATCCATACAGTCTAGGCTACTGTTTGCTCGTTTCCAAAAATTAAACTCGCTGCATGCACTGTTTCTTTGCGACGCCACTACTGATTTTTATTGCATTGGTTATAGGATGCGCCAAGATTCTGCATTTGAGTTAAGTAAACACACTCCAATTGACATGCAGAACCAACATGATATTGCACCGGCCAATGGCCATGATCCGATCCTTGGTTTTTGCAGCCTAGTCCTCCTTCAGTTGACTGGCAGTGAGTACCTTCCACAATTCAGAAACCTGCTCAGGTTCTGTGCAGAAGGAAAGTAATTATTAGTTTCCATTTACTTCAGAAAGCCTTTTGGTGTTAGAAATCATCAACACGATTTTCCAAGCAGTGATTCACCTTTTTTGGTGAACTAGGAATGCATAGCAAAAGTAAGCCTTGCTGTAGAACAGATATGCTCTGGCAGCTCTTCTATATATGGAGCTTGTCTACTTCTAAATTCTCGTTAGTTTTCCACACCTAGGACTAGTACTAAGTGGCGAAGAATTTGATATGATCTTTGTTAATGCATTGCGATAACGTTTGCTACGTTGTGTGTCAAGGAAAATCTTCCTCTAGATTATTGACGTGCTGGATGTGATATTTTGCTGTTGTCACAATCAGAACAACTAAAACAGACAAGTTGGCAATCTAGCGTTGCACCTTTTTTTAAAAAACAAAAAACAAAAAGCCTAACGCTCATATGATCATTAAAGATGACACACACACCCACGCGTTTGTACTTGGCGCCGCACGTGTCCACATCGAACAGCGCTCTAACGCGGACGAGCTGAGCGCGCTTCTTGCGCTCCCACCAACCGAGCAAAGCTCGGCCCACTAGCATCACACCTTTTGATAATCATTACAAGAAAGGTTTTTGTATAGTATTCTACAAAATTACCCTTGGTGGTAATTCTTAACATCGTGATTCATATGTGCTTGCTTGAAGCAACTAAGCAAGCATTATGCCTTATAATGGAGATTGTCTTTGTGATGCTTTCTTGCTACCACACGATGCAAATGATAAAATTGAGTGTTGACCTGATTTTAGATTTACCACTAAAAAAAGTTTGCTTCCCTCTATGTCATTTAAGTTTTTACTTTGTTTGACAAAATTTTCTATATACCACTGAGTTTTGACCTGATATCAGATTTACCACTAATTTTTTTTTACTTTCCTTATGACATTGAGTTTTTATTTTGTGCCCTCCGCACCACTTCCGTCACTCATCGCTATGCGGATATATGTCGAGGTATCAGGTCAAAACTCTGGATGAGGGTTGTTTGGTTGCCTGCATGAGGGTTGTTTGGTTGCCTGCATGCACAGAGATTTGCATCCACAGATATAGAATCTTGCTTTTTTCTTGTGTTTTGGTTGCCTGCATCTAGTTTTGAGCCTGGCTCTCTGGATGCAAGATTCTCCATGTAGCCTGGCTCTGAAGATACGTAGAAAATGAGCGTATCTCTGGATGCAGCGCATGGTAACCTCGTGTTCTGCGCAAAAGACCACTGTCAGCCACAATATCAAGCCATGCATGGGGTGCCACGTGGGTATGTAAGTTTTTTTTTTTACTTTTTTGTTTATATCTTTTGATTATCATCTCCTATTACCGAACCGATTTCAAAAATAGGTTCCTGACATTTTTTCGAACAAAACTAGACCACACTTGCTATATAAATTTTAAAATATTTAAATTTCAAAATACGTACCTACTAAATACTCAACCAAACACCATATCTGTATCTGTGCGTCCCGTATCCCATCAGCCTGGCTGAGTTGAACGGACCAGGTTTGCGAGAGAAGGTAACCAATAACCCCTTAATGTCTATTGGTTGTCTCATGCCGTACGGTGCAGCATAGTGCGTAACTCACCCTAGTGCTATATAAACCAGACAAAACTATCTTGTGTGGTATTTTAACCATTGCTAGAGCTGTTTTACAATATACTAAATTTAATATAAACCGTTCATTCTTTTGGATCTAATGGATCATATTAGCTAGAATTTATTTATACTTTCTCTAGTACACTACTACAGAAAGACTTATATTGGAATCTCATCATAAACAGTTTTGAAAAACTATTTATGATAAGGAACATCACAAACGGTTTTATACGAAAGCCATCAATGACATAATCACAGACGGTTATACCTACGAACCGTCTATGATATGTAGCAACATCACAGACGGTTTTCGAACCGCCACTGATATAGTACCACTGATAATCGAAGAAAAATCACCACTAATAATATTATTTGTGGCAGTTCCAAAGAAAAATCGCCACTGATAATATTGTTTGTGGGGGTTCCAAAGCAAAACCATCACAAATAATGTATTATTGGTGGCAGTTCTAAAGAAAAGCCGCCATTGATAATATTATCAGTGGTGGTTTTAGCCAAAAACCGTCACAAATACTTATATTTAATATTCTGGCAGTTTTAACACAAAACAAAGAGATCGCTACTCACCGATAATATTATCAGTGGCGGTTTTAGCCAAAATCCGCCACAAATACTTATATTTAATATTCTGGTAGTTTTAATACTTATATTTAATAGCTCATATATAGTACTAGTACTTTCAAGTGGGGTACCTATCAGCTGGAATATCCACTTGTCTAGAATCCTACCGGATATAAGGATCGGAGAAAGCGCACGCAGAGAGCATGGCCACGCGTCCCACCCTCTCTCTCTCTTCTTTTTGCGAAAAAACCCCTCTGGTTCTTGAAATTACGGATAGGTCCTTTTGCAATTTTTTGTGAGAGGGAGATTTTTTCCCCGGTTCGCGTTTAGGTCCCTCCTTCGCCATTTTACGTAAAGAACCTCCCGTTAAATACGAATCGTAAACGAGCCCTTTTATATTTTTTCAAAATAGCGAACAGGTCCAAAATCATAACAAATAGGTCCGTGCACTTTTCATTCAGGTCCTTTCTCCGTTTTGCCCCAAAAAAATGTTTTTGTGATCCGTTTTTTCCTCCGGAGCATTGAAAAAATGTTTTCGTTTCTCCGTTTTGCCCGGAAAAAATGTTTTTGTGGTCCGCTTTCCCTCCGAGCATGGAAAAAATATTTTAGTTGGCCGTTTTTCCTATAAAACCCGAAAAAAGTTTTTGTGGTCCTGTTTTCCTCCGAGCATGGAAAAATGTTTTCGCTTTCTCCGCTTTGCCGGAAAAAATGTTTTTGTGGTTCGCTTTTCCTACTGAGCATGCAAAATGTTTTCGCTTTCTCCGCTTTTCCTAAAAAAAAGCGAAAAAGTTTTGTGGTCCGCTTTTCCTCCGAGTATGGAAAAATATTTTCGCTTTCTCCGCTTTTTCCTAAAAAACAAAAATGTTTTCGTGGTCCGTTTTTCCTTCGGAGCATGGAAAAAATGTTTTCGTTTCTCCGTTTTACCCGAAAAAAATGTTTTTGTAGTCCGTTTTTCCTTCGGAGCATGGAAAAAATGTTTTAGAGTGTTCTCGTGGTCCGCTTTTTCTACGAAAACATTTTCTCGGTTTTTTTTGTATTAAAAATTTTTTTTTTTTTCGTTCACGTGCGCGGCGTGCCGCCGCGCTCAATTTCCTAGTAAGTTTGAGAGGTGGAGACCCAGGCGTGGCATTCAAACTTCTCCCACTCCTCGTAGACATTTGTAGCTAATTAGCTATAGCTGTTTTACAAGCAGGCAGTGTGCAACTGATGACCTGTGTAGCTGGTGTATTCAAACTTCTCCCTCTCCTTCTAGTCATGAACCGTCTGTGATAATAGGTTATCACAGATGGTTCTAGCCAAGAACTGTATGTGATATGTATAAAACCCACACTGGTTCAGCACTAATAAACATATGGTACATCCTCATATTTCCAAATTTGCTTTGAATTGGATGCATCAAATTTTAGCTAAGTGTCCAAATTTACCATGATTTGGATGCTTCAAACCGCCACAATTGTGTCGTGATATGCTAATTCAAGAATATTTGGAAACACCAACAGTGTGTTTCTCTTCCTCTAGTAAACTTTGCCACCAGCCAAGAACATGAGGATTAAATGATCAAAAAAGTGTCACGATTTCATGTTTATGTAATTAGTAGTCTTTTGAAAGATGTAAAAAGGAGAGTTAAGTCAGTGAACTAACCGTATTGCGTAATAAATTATCTGTGGCGGTTTTTGTTTAGAACCGTCATAAATAATGAATTATATGTGGCGGTTCTAAACAAAAACCACTACAGATAATGCATTAATTATTAATTGCGGTTTTAAACAAAAACTGTCACTAATAGTCTTTCCGTCAATTTGAATTAAAAAACCACCATTGATAGTTTTATTTGTGACTGTTCTAAAAAAAACTGCCACAAATAAAACGTCACCTATGTAGTATTTTGTAGTAGTGAACCAAGGTGACGAAGCGGCACTACGCTCCTTGATGCTGTCCAGCTTTTAGTTGAGAGTCTTGATGCAGCTGCCGATGTCGTGGGCAAAGAGGGGATTCCTCAGGCAAAAGAGCGAGGGGTTGAAACACCCCATGTCTACCGCGGATGGACCACGCTCCATGACCTTGAGCTGGCAGAGGTCGAGAATGTTAATGGCGTCGTACATGGCATCCTTGAGCTCCCTCACCAACCCTTGCTGCACACTCTGGTCGGCGATGCACCTTCTCTCGGCGTCGGCGAGGAAATTCTTGAGGTCCCCAAGCTTGATGTCCATCTTGTCGTTCTCACGGAGACTCCGAGCTCATGCAGCACCCGGCGGGCCTGGAGAGGATTATAGGTGTCGGAATGGAAATCGGAGGGGCGAATTCTCTGCACTACTAGTGGGACCACCTATGTCGGCTCTTCTTTTCATAGATTATTGGTCAAAGTTGTAGTTATTAAAAAACAGAGGTAGTATGTCCTGTGTAGTTTCACTCTGCAGTTATGACCTTTACCTCTGTCGGATCACTGTGCAAAGCCGACTTGAAAAATCATTTGTCTTCTCAAGACTTGTTAGTTACCGGTAAGATTTGCGCGCTCCGCCGCATCTTACGAAATTTGATTCTAGTTTTTTTTTTTGAAAAAAGACAGGAAGATTCAAATGTTTTTTTGTTCGTTTGGGTTTTTTTTAAAAAAAATACGCTAGGTAAGAACCGTTGATGAATCTGCGAAACAACGGGTTTTTTTGAAAGAAAAAAACGAGAATAATACATGTTCCGAAAAATTATAGACGCCGAGTTTAACACCCTGTGGGTTTACTGGGTAATAATACATGTTTTGAAAAATAATAGAGATCGAGTTGCAAAAAAAACTATAGATGCCGAATTTACACCCTATACGTTAACCGGGTAATACATGTTCCTAAAAATATTAGAGATGCTAACCTTCTTTTGTCGAGTTTAACACTATGCGTTCACCGAGTAATAATACATGTTTCGGTAAATATTAGAGATCGAGTTGGGGGAAAAAGTCCAGAGATAGAGCTGCAGTACACATATTTCTGTTGACGAAAATATTTTTTCTGGAAAAAACGGAGAAAGGACCTGAACGTAAGGGACGGGGACCTGTTTGTTACATTTTTAAACCTGATCGCTATCGCGAAAAATTAGAAAATGGCTCGTTTGAGATTTGTATTTAGTGGGGGCTTTTCCGTAAAGTAACAAACCAGGGACCCGAACGTAATTTAGAAACGATTTTCTTGCCCTCACATAAAATCACGAAGACATATCTGTAATTTATAAGGACCTGTCCATAATTTAAAGAAAATGGAGGGGGGTTTGCAAATTGCCAAAGGGGTGACGTGGAGGGCCGGTTGGCCTCCATTTCCTTAGTGAATAAGGGTGTAAAATATCAAATATGTTAATCTTTTTTTGTTGAGTTTAAAACTCTATGCGTTTACCTAGTAATAATACATGCTTCGAAAAACATTAGAGATCAAGTTAGGGAAAAAAAGTCTAAAGATTAGACGCCGACTTTAACACCATATGCGTTCACCGGGTAATAATACATGTTTTAAAAAATATTAGAGATCGAGTTGCAAAAAAAAAATAGATGCAGAGTTTAACACCTCATGCGTTAACCGGGTAATAATACATGTTCTGGAAAATATTAGAGATTGTCTCAGAAAATATTAGATTTCGACTTACCAAAAAAATTAGTGACGTCGAGTTTAACACCCTATGGGTTCACCGGGTAATAATACATGTTTTGAAAAATATTAGAGATCGAGTTGCAAAAAAAAAAAAATAGATGTAGAGTTTAACACCTCATGCGTTAACCGGGTAATAATACATGTTCTGGAAAATATTAGAGATTGTCTCAAAAAATATTAGATTTCGACTTACCAAAAAAATTATTGACGTCGAGTTTAACACCCTATGGGTTCACCGGGTAATAATTAGGGATGTGATCGGATCGGATACGGTCGAATATCGTCCTATTCATATCTGTATCCGTATTTTTTATCGAATACAGAATCAAATACGAATAGTGTCGAATACATAATCGAATACAAATTATACAGGATAATATCGGTTACGAATACAGATCGAATACGGATCGGAATCAACATGGAAACGAATAATATTAGTCGGATATTTTAAAATCCAATTTCAGTTTTTTTTTCCAAAATCGGTCCAAATTTAAATTCAAAATTCCAAAAGAAATATATTTGTATGTCTTTTTTGCCTTTTTATCCCTAGCTTGTCATACATGTGACTTTGTGAGTAACAATGTACCCCATTGTAATAATTGAACCAAATGATTTGCAGCTGACATATGCTGCTGAATCCTAAGTAGCCCTCCTGAAACGTCACTTGCCAATTTCTATACCACCTTTACCCAAATATCTCCAAATTAGCATCTAGCATACATGAACACATTATATCTTGTCATCCAATGCAGACCCAGTTCAAAGCGATGAAACATGTTAAATTGTTAATGTGTTATTCTGAAACGTGTTATTCGGATAATATCTATATGTCATATTCGGATATTATCCGAACAAAAAATCGGATATTCCGTATCCATCGGATAATCAATGTTTCATATCCGTATCCGTATCCATGTAAATTATCTGTATCCATATCCTTATCCGAGAAATCAACTGGATATCTGTGAAACTATCCAAATCATCATCCAAATCAATTCGATCGGCCGGTCGGTCGGAAAATATCCGTACCAGTTCCATCCCTGGTAATAATACATGTTTTGGAAAATAATAGAGATCGAGTTGCAAAAAAACTATAGACGCCGAGTTTACACCCTATACGTTAACCGGGTAATACACGTTCCTGAAAATATTAGAGATGTTAACCTTCTTTTGTCGAGTTTAACACTATGCGTTCACCGAGTAATAATACATGCTAGATCGAGGTGGGGAAAAAAGTCCAGAAATAGAGCTGCAGTATACATATTTCTGTTGACGAAAATATTTTTTCCGGGAAAAACGGAGAAAGGACCTAAACGTAAGGGACGGGGACCTGTTTGTTACATTTTTGGACCTGATCGCTATCTCGAAAAATTAGAAAACGGCTCGTTCGAGATTTGTATTTAGCGGGGGGGGTTTCCGTAAAGTAACAAACCAGGGACCCGAACGTAATTTAGAAACGATTTTCTTGCTCTCACATAAAATCACGAAGGACATATCTGTAATTTATAAGGACCTATCCATAATTTAAAGAAAATAGAGGATTTTTTTGCAAATTGCCAAAGGAGCGACGCGGAGGGCCGGTTGGCCTCCATTTTCTTCGTGAACAAGGGTGTTAATATTCGAATAGTTAGCTTCTAAAGAAGAGTGGGCCTTGCATGTTGTCTTTATGCAAGCGAATCCCCAATTCCAGTACTGATAAATTCTTCTGGGGAACAGGGAGGTAGAGATCCTCATTTCCTTTTTTTTAATAATTCAACGAAAGGAAAAAACAAGAAAATATGTACATGTTGTTTCTCCTACCTTTTGATTCCTAATGTAAGATACTAGGAGTTTTTAGTATGTGGATGCAAAATATGCTCTTTCATATTGTTTTGTACTGTGACGAAGTCCTTTTTTTGTTGTCGTTCATGCGAGTTGTTGGGGGAAAAAATATATCAAATCGCTGTGAAATTAAACATTCATAAGCC
Organism: Rhipidocladum racemiflorum; assembly: GCA_036346355.1. Taxonomy (NCBI): domain Eukaryota; kingdom Viridiplantae; phylum Streptophyta; class Magnoliopsida; order Poales; family Poaceae; genus Rhipidocladum; species Rhipidocladum racemiflorum. Next base: position 78,590,698 of record CM070589.1, read on the forward strand.
CATGTGTCATGACAAAGCACTACTGTATTGCCTGTCTCTGTTTTCTTTGCTGAAAGAACCAAGCGGTAAAAATTGCAGCACCTGTCGTGGAACAATACCAATCATGTTGACAATACATAACCACAAATAATTTCGATGATCTTTTTCTTAAGAGAAAAGGCACGTGTCTTCCATAATCAAAGAGGTGACCAAAATAAAAATGCGAGACATTTTTTTGGTTTGCAGCGCCGAATTAACCGTGGCTTCATGGCTCCATTAGTTCCATTGTCAGTTTCCAGGGCTTCACAACATCCATACGCCGAATGAAGCAGAGTGGCGGCTTCGACCTGCATGCATGTATAGTATAGCTAATGAACTAGCAATTTCCAAAAGTATAGCTAATGAACAAGTAATTTCCAATCATAGACAGTATATTCCACGAGAAACGTTAAGACAGCAACACTGTTATATTCCACGAAGAATTTTTATAATTTGGCAGGTTGAAGTGAAGTAAGATAGAGAATGACGGAGTCGCCGCTTAATTTGTGCAAGGGTCTTAAACAATCTTCTAAATTTGCATTCTGCTGTCCTATTCCTCTGAAACAACACAGTCAAGCGAAATAAAAAAAAAGGTTGGAAATATCTCTGTCAAAAAAGGAGGTAAATTAGGAAATACAATCAGGCCCTAGCATAATGAATTAATGATGAAGAAAGGAATTAGTGATGAAGGAAGGAATAAGACGAAACAAAGAAATCAAACTAAAAAGAGTTAACCGAACAAATTAAGACGAAGCAGTAGTATTAGTTTACCTGCAGATGGAGAAGAGCTAGATCCTCTCCAAGTTGTAGGAGGGATCTCTTGTATACAATTTCCTTTCATCTGCATAGGCCTTGACGAGATGCCCGAGTGAAGGAGAACCAAATCTTATCACTGTACATGTGACGTGAGCATCCAAAATTCACTAGCCATATGTTCTCCTTCCCCGCGTGAGAGGCCTACATAGAAGCAGAAAGTGTCGAGGTCTCGGTACTGGGGTTAGAAATAAGATGTTTAGGAATCCAAGATCTTGAGACACCTGACGACTGTGGTAGGCACAACACGAGCATTCTTATGCACAAAAACATATTTGTCTTTTCCCGTGTTCTTAGCAACAAAAGGTGTTTGCATCACCCTAGGCACATAATGAGAAACAGAGTGTGCCTTTCTGACATTAGACTTAGCATTAAACCTTTCTCTCCTTTGTTGTTTAGCTAGTCTAAAGCAGAACTGAACTAAATGGCCATCTTTACCACAGTGAGTGCAAGTGTATTTAACATGATGTTTAGTTTTAGAAGTAGAGGCAACATTTGCACTCATCATAGTAGAAGATAAAATTCCAGCAAATTTAAAAACAGTTTTCTCAGGCTCTTTGACAATTTCAAACTTTCCACTTTCAAGAATTTTAACAACAGTAGGAGCATGTGATTTGTGATGAGCATAAGGATCAAAACCTAAACCTTTGTGATGAGTGCTGACTTTTGATTGATCCAAAATCATATTTAGGTTTTTCTTTCCTTTAGTAAAACGCTCTAAAGACTTTTCCAAGTAATCAACTTTTCGAGAAAGCACAAGACAATTATTGCAAGGAATATCAACTTTCTCTTTCTGTTTGCGACAAGTAGAGCATGAAAGAACCTCATGAGTGAGCATGTCATTAGTCATCTGAGAAACTCTAGCATTTGCATCTTTCAATTTCAATTCAAGAATTGAGCATTTAGGACAAGAGATTAAACCATGCAAATCATCAGTGGAACAGCTAGCATGTTTAATATGTTTCTTATTTTGATGCAACAGGGAAGCATGAACATTCCTTAAAACAATAACTTCATATTGTAGCATATCACAAGATTTGCAAGAATCATCATCAGGAATTAAAGTTCTAAGCCTTGCAATTTCAGAATTGGAACTATCAATTTCTAGATCTTTTTCTTTAAAAGCTTTCTTAGATTTTTTAAGTTCTGAAGCTAATTTAACCATGGCATACTCAAGATCATCATAAGAAGGTCTCACCTCTTCAAGGTCGGAGTCGTTGTCGCTATCCCTTCTAGCCATGAAACACATCCCGGTGAAGTCATCATCAGGATCTCCCTTTTTGTCCTTCTTCTTGTCATGTGGCTCATCATCACTCTCAAAGTCCACATCGCTAAGATCACACTCCTCTATGGCGGCTAAGACTTTCTTAGCAACTTTTCGGAAATTGGGATGCCTAGGGGTAGTGTGTCTTGAGCTTCGTTGTGCCGGTTCTCTTTCTTCCTTCTTCTTCAACTTGTGACAGTTTGCTTTAATATGTCCGGGAACCTCGAAGTTGTGCCTCCACGCCTCCTCATCCTCAAATTGTTGAGTGCTTTAAAAGCACGTGAGGAGATGAGCACAAGATCTTCTTCAGAAAGCATCTCAAACTGTTCATCTGAAAAAGAAGCCAATGCAGACAAGGAAACAAAAGATGGTAGTCCAGACGAAGTGCTGGGGTTAGCAACAAGTGCATGTGTAGAGGACTTATCATCTCTAGGTGACAAAGAATCCATCTCATAAGTTTTCAATCTAGAATAAAGATCATCCATGGTCAAAGTATCCAAATCAACAGTTTGATTAATCGCAGTAACAACCATGCGCCATTCAGGACTAAGAGATCTCAAAATTTTACTACCGTTATCCTCAACTGAATTAGTAACTCCAACACCACGCAAATTACACAAGATTTTCTCAAATCGAGAGAAAAGATCATCAATTGATTCACCTGGTCTCATAGCAAAATCAGAAAAATCCTTTTGGTAAATATTTTTGCGCAGTTTCTTAATCTTAGTAGAACCTTAATGATAGTCACATAATGTCTTCCAAACAGAATAAGCAGAACGTAGATGAGAAACTCGATCAAATTCATTTTCAGAAATTCCTTGAAAAATCAAGTTTCTAGCTTTAGCATTCAGATCAACGTCTACTTTATTATCATTGGTGATTATATCAGGAACATCAAAAACAGTAGAAACTTTGCGCCAAACATCATTACCTTGAGCTTCAATATAGGATTGCATGCGACTCTTCCAATAAGGAAAATTTGAATCATTAAGCATAGGAGGTCGATTAACATACTTATCTGACGCCATACCTTAACCTCGCTCTGATACCACTTGTAGGATCGGATGGCGTCAATCAGAGGGGGGTGAATGATTGAACGGGTACTAAAACAAATTTTTAGTGATTCTTTAAACCCCCTAAACAAAATATAAAATATTGCTTCGGTTTAACGCAAAAACAGATTAATAGATGTTCATTAAATTGTGAATTCCCAGAGATCCAACCGTCCAATTGATGTGCAATCTTTACTGTAGAAACTAGATTCAATTTAGAAACTAACCCAACAAGAATCGACACAATCGGATCTACGGATCAAAAGTTATAAGCCTCACAAGTTGATTGTTTGAATAATGACGCGAATTGATTAAACCCTAATTTCGCGATTTAACACAATCTACATGGAATTAACCAATCAAACTTTTAGATCAACTTGATGCCCTAGAAAGGTTCGGAATAGATCAAATCAAAATTATTGTAAAGAAATAATGAATCAATCTAGAAACGAATCAGACGTGCAAACCAAATCAGACATGCAAACGAAGAACTGAAAAAGAGATAGGATTACCAATTTCTGTGCCGCCAGCTAGTTGACGATCAAGTTGCTCAATTGTAAAAATTTGAGAACTCCTTAAACTTCACGTCATGAGTGCATGCATGCAGCGCTAGTTGCCCAAGCCAAAATCCAGTACGTGCATGATGCCTTGCCTTGGTCCTTGGACTTTTAGTCTTGATGCAATTCAATCTCAAGTACACACGAGTGCAACCGTAGTAGTTTTCTTCCGCCGCTCTCTTGCGCAAGCAGTGCACGAAGTCCAGGACGTTGTGCTGTCCCTACGAGGGCCTTCCAGAGCCGCGCCCCAGCGTCCACCTCAGCACGCAGGCTGCGTCGTCCCGGCCGCCGCAGAAGACGGTCGCGCGTGCTGCTGCGTCCGAACGCCTCCCTCTACTCTGTTCTGTGCACTTGCTTTGGCAGGGACTAGATGAGTTCTTTCACGCGCGATGCGGATGGGAAAACAACAGAAGCACGCACGTCGCCGCCGGACAATTTGATACGCCGCACGATCAAGAGGCTCAGGTCGCAAGAAAGATTTTTTATTTCTTTGTGTCTAACAATACTCTCAACAAAAGAGTACAAAACCTAATGTCTGGCTGTCTACATAAACAGGAGACAACCCCTCCTATTTATAAGAAAATCCTAGAAGAGTGCGTATGTATGTCCACTTGGCCCAACATGGCCCAATACATGCAAACTACCTCAAAACGATTACAACTGCACGCGTACGGCCCACCTGCCGCACTCACGTGACTCACTAGCATCCACGTGCACCGTTCTCTAGTCCGAACGTCCCGCATGACATCCTCGACCACTAGGACATCGGTTCCTCCCTGAACCTAGTCCCGAACCTCAGTTCCTCCATGAACCTAGTTCTGGTCCCGTCACCGACCACGTTCGACCTCAAGCAACACCTGCATATGAACAAACACGAAACTGTGTACGAGAACAAGTCCACAACTTGACTCAAATCAGTCCATGCAACCACTCACACGAGTGCAGCGCATCAAACAAAACAACTACCATGCTATCACAAGCATATCATTTAATCATATGAAATAACACATGCACATGCACCACACATGCCATGAGCACAACCACTTTGTAATGTCAAATTCAACATTAAACCAATTTTTCATCACTTGATTTCACACTAATGTGCTGCAAGAATCTCATCTTGCCGATATTTTCCGGTAATCTAGACATATCAGTTTCTTGTAAGGACAAATACCTCAGGTGCTTGAGTTGATACAGAGATTCGACCAATGCAGCAACATTTGTAGATTGTACATGTAGAGTCCGTAGTCTTGAAAAAGTAACCAACGAATCAACGGGCTTAATCTTCATGTGGCCAATTAATATTAGTGTTCTTAGTGACTTCATTGCATGTAAAAAACTCCACTCTAATCCATCTGATTCCGATCCTTCGGTTTCTACAGACAACCTAAGAAGCTTTTGTGAATTAAGTTCTCCAATAATATCAAGTGTTTCTCTGTTGTGAGCTACTAGTGCTTCATCTCGAGCCACATATTGAGCAAATGAGCGAACAACATCGTGCATGTTGCAAACCCATTGTCCAGCGTACTTGGTATCTGGGTCTATAAGGTTCCTCAATATTAACTCCTTGTAGTAGTCTCCTCCTAACTCTTCTAATTCATTCGAGTTTCCATGAACAAATCCCTCGCTAATCCACATGCCAACAATTTCATGCTTAGAGAACACTGTATTTTTAGGGAGAAGCGAGTAGTGTAGAAAGCACTGCTTCAAGCATGGATGCAAATCTTCATAGCTTAAGTATACTGCATTGTTTAGCTCTTCGGGCATTTGAGGTACTGACCATATGGAATCACTCAGAACCTTCTCCCAATCACTTCGTCGTTTGTCCCTCTGTCGTAAGAGTCCTCCCATTACTTTTACAGCGAGTGGCAAATCACCACATCTTGATATAATTTCCATTCCAATGTCCTTCAGCGTGTCATCAATCTCACCTGAGACCACCTGCAGGCAGTTTAGACATATAATTAGTAGCGGAAAAGTATCTCAAATGCCTGAACAGCTAAAAGAAACTAACCGCCTTAAGAATTAGTGACTAGACTCAATTGTCAAGTGAACTATAGTTAAGCGTAGAACTACCTCATGGATCTCTTTTTTCGTTCTTATATTAATAGCACAATACATGTAAATTAATCGCAGCACAAATAAACAGGAGGTAGCTGGGTAATTAGGACGGATGGTGCTCCTAAATTATTAAGTATGTCTCTGTACGTGCTCCTAAAAAGCAAAAGGCACATATTTTAGAATACTAAGGGTCTGATTTTTTTCAACCATCCACTACTTAGAGGCTTAGAGGCTTCTAGTTTATTACGCACGGACCTGCTTCTTGAGCAATGACCAGGCATCGTCAGGCTCTAATTTGTCGACGTGGTGGTAGGGCTCCCTGGCTTTCATCCCTCGAGCAACCATGTCATGTCTTGTGGTGACGAGGACTCGGCTGCCTGGAGAGACAGCATTGATGAAGGGTGTTCTAAGCACATCCTCCCATGCTTGGTGCCTCCAAACATCATCCATCACCAGCAAGGTCTTGTGCCTATTCAAGGCATCCCTGAGGGCTCGATGAAGAGCGTCCTTTGCATCTCCAGCATGCCGATGGTTTCCTCCGGCTGCGGTGATGGCTCTCCTCAACAGCTCAGCCTCGTTGTAGTCTTGGTTGACGCTCAGCCATATCTTCTTGTTGAACTCACGTTGGATGGCCTCGTTGTTGAAGACCTTCTGGGCGAGGGTGGTCTTGCCAATCCTGCTAACGCCCACTATGGCCAAGATCATCACTTTGCTCTCTTCGTAGCTGGTCCCCCCCCCCAGTTACTATCGTCAGCATCTCCACTAGCTTTCTTGTGTCTTCTTCGATCTTCTCGCCGACCACACCCGTCCGGTCGAGCTCCCCCGACGTCTCGCGGCTGATAGGGCCAAAGGAATGTACCCTTTTGCTACGGTCCTCATAGGAACCGAGGTTGATGAAGCTGAAGGCCGCGCTCCGCTCTTTGATGATGTCCAACCTCTGGTTGAGAGCCTTGATGCGGCTGCCGATCTTGTGGGTGAAGAGGGGGTTCCGCAGGCAGAAGAGCAAGGGGTTGCAACACCCCATGTTTACCGTGGATGGATCATGCTCCATGGCCTTGAGCTGGCATAGATCGAGGATGTCGGTGGCGTCGTACATGGCGCCCTTGAGCTCCCTCACCCACCCCTGCACACTCTGGTCGGTGATGCGCCTCCTCTCGGCGTCGGCAAGGAAGTTCTTGAGGTCCCCAAGTTTGATGCCCAGGTTGTCTATCTCGTCGGAGGCACAGAGCAGGATCCCGATCTCATCTTGTGCCGCCTGCATGAGCAGGTCAGCGAGGTAGGATGCAAAAGCATCCAGGATGTGAAATCATATGCTGAAAAATTGGCTTAAAATTGAATTTGCAAAAATGTGCTTGTTCATGTGTTTTGACAATTTAACAAGAAACAGTAAGTTTCGCTTTGGCGCCGGACCAAACTTAAAGAAAACAGTAAGTTTCCCATGTACAACAGACCAACTTTTTTGGTCCTTTGTAAACATGCTTTTGACAACCTCATTCTCCCATGTACAACAGACCAATTTTTTTGATCCTTTGTAAACATGCTTTTGACAACCTCATTCTCCCATGTACAACAGACCAACTTTTTTGGTCCTTTGTAAACATGTTTGTGGCAACATCATTCTCCCATGTACAACAAACCAAGTTTTTGGTCTGTTGTAAACATGTTTTTTTTGGCAACCTCGTTTTCCCATGTACGACAGACCAACTTTTTGGTCTGTCGTAAATGTGCTTTTGAAGGTTGTTGTGCCAGACCAAGTTATTGAAAAACAGTAAGTTTTACATGTACGCCGGACCAAATTTTTTGGTCCGTCGTGAATGGGTTTTTGAGTGATTTTGAGATTGAATTTTGAATTTGATTTTGAGATTATGAAATTTGTGAGAATTTCATGATGCTTGTTTTGAAGTGGACTTTATGCAATGCTCATGTGAGTAGTTGCATGGATTGACATTGAGTCAAGTCGTGGACTTGTGCTCGGATTCGTTTTGTGGTTTGTTCATGTGCAGGTATTGCTCGAGGGTGAACGTGGTCGATGACGGGACCGGAACTAGGTTCGTGGAGGAACTGAGGTTCGGGACTAGGTTCAGGAGGAACTGAGGTCTTGGTGGTCAAGGATGTCATGCGGGACGTTCGGGCTAAGAGAATGGTGCACATGAAGAATGGTTAGTCACGTGAGAATGACAAGAGGTCATTCGCGTGAAAAGTGTTAGTCACGTGAGTATGGTAGGGTTGCCATACGCGTGCAAGAGTTGTACTCGGCCAGGTTGGGCCAAGTGGAGTTGTGTTGAATACATACCCCTTCTAGGATTAGGAGTGGGACTCCTACTAGGATTAGGAATTGTATTCAGGACTCCTTGTGTTTTGCTCCTTTAAATAGGAGGGGTTGTCTCCTGTTGAAGGGTATTGAATCAAGCAGAGCTGAGCGCATTGAGAGCTTGAGCTCAGTTTTAGGGTTTGTACTCTTTTGATGGGAGTACTTTAGACAAAAGAAATAAAGATCAATTCTTCCAGATCCTTGCGTGCTACAGTAACCGCGTTGCTACAGTGTCTCTGTTTTGGTTCTTGTTTGCTTGCTTGTTCTGGTTCTAGATTGGTTTTTGTTCTTTGAGTTTTATCTTGATTTGATCCATCAAAACCTTTCTAGAGAATTGATTTAGGGTTTCTCAAAGTTTAGTTGATTAAACTTTTGTCGTTCTTGTTTAATCTTAAAGTTTTGGTTAGATTAATTCTCGTCATCTTCTGTCACAGCAAGCTTGCGAGATTCATAACTTTTGACCCGTAAGTCCGATTGAGCTGATTCTTTTTGGGTTCGATGCGTATTAGAATCTAGTTTCTTGTGTCCAAATTTCAGATCGATCCGACAATTGGATCTCCGGGAATTAACGTTTTACCGAACCTCTGTCAATCTGTTTTTGTCGAATACGAGGCAATTATTTGGCTCTGTTTTGGGGTGAACTTTTAATAGATTGAGAATTTGGTTTTAGCTTCCGCACAATCATTCACCCCCCCCCCCACTCCGATTGCTATATTCGTATACTTCGATCCTACACAGGACTATGGCCATATCTTCTGTACAAGCTAGTGTGTGTTTCTCTTAATTTTTTATTGTATTCAGGCAAGCAAGCAGGGTTGAAAGAAAAGGACTGGCTGATTAGTTTGGCAATAGAGTGTATTTGATTTGTATCTATATATATTAGCGATAGATGCCTACATGCATTTCTTGAAAGGCCGGCAAAGCAAGAGAGATGCCTAAGTACCTTGCTTCCCTGTCCTGGTCACCAACCACATCGATCGCCATTGCCATTGCCCCTGCGTGTATTCCCATCTGGCAGGGCACGCAAGGGATCGATCCATTCCGGCCGATCAAATCAATTCTTCTCTTTTCTTTTTCGTTTCGTTTCTTTCTTTCTTTCTGTACATACATTATACATGTAAATTAATATCGCCTGTATGCATATTCCGTACTTCATTCATAAGGATGGAAAAGGCAGCGTGAGCGGGAAACAATTTTAATTCCACCAAATTATGTGTGTGTAGGAAAGAAAGAAAGAAAGAAAGAAAGAAAGAAAGAAAGAAGAGAGACGTCCCCAAGGCTATGGAAGCCCTCCATTAATGGAGTCCTGGCACCATGCTCGTCTCCAAAAAAAACTGAACTCACTGACTGCACCGTTTCTTTGCGATGCCACTCTAATTGATTTTTACTGCATTAGTTATAGGATAGATGCAGCACCATGATTATTCTGCATTTGATTGAAGTAACACACATGCAGACCCTGCGTAGGAACTTAATTGATATTGCACTGGCCATGCGCCATAGAAGGTGGAATCACTCGTCTGATATGATCTGATCCCTGGTTTTTGCAACTTATTAGTCCTCCTTTAGTTGATTGGCAGTGAATACCTTCCACAGTTCACTATTAGATATATAAAAATCATATGTTTATGTTTTTCTCAAAAAGTATTTTCATAATATTATAATTTTATTACATTTTATAAATATACTATAATATAAATTAGTGGTCCAAGTTATGTTTTATAACTATTTATGACCGGGGGAGTATATCCTAAATTCCATTTCGTTGGCCGCACATGGTAAGGTAGCGCCACACTGACAACGTATTTGATGTTGTTACTCCCTCCAGGTGCAAAAAAGATGTCGTTTTGGACATCGACACGGTCTTCAAAACACAACTTTGACCGCTAATTTTTATTATAATATATTTATAAAACTCAACAAAATTATAATACTATGAAAGTACTTCTTGAGACAAGTCCACATATAATTTTCATGTATTTAATTTAAATATTTTAAAATATATCGATAGTCAAAGTTTTAGAAGTTTGACCATCACTATGTCCAAAACGACATCTTTTTTGTTGACCAGGGTGGTAAGAAAACATATAATATAACGTATTTGATGTATCTTTCCTCTTTAAAGTAGGATAATATTTGGAGTATAAAGTATTGAGTATATCCCTTTAGGTTTGGATCTGAGAGACACACTCAAACAAATTGATGTATGTCGCCGCATGATGGAAGATCCAACCAAGTAGCTAGAGGATCGATGGGCAAATAGCTGCTTTCCCCTTTCTTGCGTAGGAGCCGATATCTACATGTATATACCTAAAGCACTACCTAGCAAAAAAAAACATCCCACAGTAATCTAAAAAACAATCCTACAAATTCTCATATTAACCAAAAGGAAAAGAAAAATACCTTCACCACTTATTTTGATAAGACCAGATTATAAGTATGTGGATTAATCATATATATAAATATTAGATTTCAATTATAGGAAGTATAGTTATATATCAAACACAACTGTATGGAAATATCAAGCCGCAGAGTTGTATGGTAATATCAAGCCGCGCCGCACAGTTGCATGGATAAATATACTAATTGAACACAACGTTGTGGATTAATCCATGGCGAACTCTTTAAACTTGTCACCCGCCGACCTCAGAAACTGTGGCCACCAACAGGAGAACCAGGGCATGACAATGAAAAGAATGAAACGAAGAGCCTCGTTTCTGCTTTTTGTTCTCTTTCATTTCCAAACAGAATGTAATAATAAGTTTTAGAGCCATCAACATACTATTACACAGCAAAAACAAATATGTAACAAGAACACATGCTTACTAGAAATGGGATACGCCATTTTAATGTACTCCCCCTGTGCTAAGGGACGGTGATAAACTTACTGGTAGCTCTTCTAACTAGAAAGAAACATGGCTGTCAGACAAGAGCAGAGAAGAATGTGGCGCAAGCCCGGCAGTATCATAAACAACCCTACAGCGCTGCCGTGGCTCGAGCCTGGAGGTGGACTCGAGGCTGGCGCCCCTGCACTGCCGTGGCTTGCTGCGCCCCGTCAGGAGACGAACTTGCAGCTCCCGTAGCCTGCCGCACAAGCACCACAACAACGCCATGGTTAGAGAGGGTTCCAATACAAAATGATGCAGTTCCAGGTTCAAAAGCATCCATGAAAGATAAAATTGTTATTTGAGAAGTGTAGGAAGTTGTAGTGCTGTGCTGATGGATGCAGACCAGGAAAAATATACAATTGCTATGAACTTACTTGGATCGTTGGAGGTGACCACACCGGTGGCCTTGAAGTCGCAGTCATAGTCATGGTGGCCATTGGCCTGGTAGAAGGCGTTCATCACATACGCAGCATGGGCCTGCACGTTGTTCGGGTCAAAGCATGCGCCACCACTCTGTATCGGTTTACAGTCCACGTAGCCACAGGCGTAGTTGATGTTGTTCTGCAGGTCGGTCTCGCTCGCACCGGCCTTGGCAACACACCACTTGCCTCCGCCAGATGGTGCGGGGTTTGGTGTGGGGTTAGGACTCGGGTTGGGTGATGGATTTGGGGAAGGGTTTGGAGCTCCAGACTGCAACGCAAACAGCATAATACAACAAATAAGGCAGGTGATACAGGGAAGAATTTAAGCATCAGAATGCCAGGATAAATAAACAGTAACTGAACAGAACTATAGACTTGGGTAACAGCATTGTAAATCCACTCAAGAACAACCAGCATCTCAATCAAAACATTTACCTTGTATCAGTATGAGGCTCCCAATTGAGTTATGCATATTAACCGATTGCTCAAAGCAAATTTTAACTGTCAAGACTTTGCAGAATAACTGTACATATTACGGATGCATTTGACAACAAACACATGTACCATGGACTGGCAGTCTGGCACCGTCCAAAACAGAGCCTGTACAAAGTGGTTGTCTGCCTACAAATCTAGACTCACTACATGGTATGTCCCCAACATAATGCTGAAAAATACAGGCAGACCCCAATGTCTCCACATGGTCTACTTTCCCTAAGCATCACCAAAAGCAATTAGCTAATGGCTGCCTAATTTGTTTGACTGGAGAAGCTACTCCACATGCACACCACAAAATATAGTTCAAGTAGAACATAGAATTACAAGGATCAAAAGATCATAATGACAATGCATGCATAGGAATTTAGAATAGGATGGGATGGCAATGACACCTAATGAAGCAAAGCTGGACATGGCACTGCTCCATCAAGGAAGCTACTTCTTTAATGGCACCCTATTTGATGCTAGCATGAATCTATTGACTCAATCCTCGTCAGAAGGTAAGCAAGGCATCTTGGTAAACCATATAACAAGTCTGTGGTCTGCCCTTTGTTAAGCTTGAGACATAAGACTACCAGAATCTTAAGCCCATCTCCTTTGCTTTAACATAGCTTTTATAGAAGCGCTAAACTATAGCAGTTTCTTTTAAGAAAAAAAAAAGTTCCGCAAAAAAGTGTAACACCTAAAATGTATACAAATGCATAAGGCAGAACAACCGACAGCAAGAGTGGTGCTGTGCTCCACAAGATGTATCCATATCTGTTTTGTTCAGCATAAGCGGTCATATCCACTCTCTCAGGATATGGTGTGGATAAGAGACTGGTTGAAGGCATGATACCCTCCCTCAATCATTCTTTCAGTTATATCATCCCCTGCCAAATCCTACAAACTCTTTTGGTAATAGATGCACAATGCATTTTCCTCTTGCATGCTAAAAAGAAAGAAAAAACTTCCACTAAACCCATGCGATGTGCTACCATTCAGAAGGAACAAAATGCAACTCAACACACAAATCGCCCAACCCCTAACTATGACTCTGAAACCACTATTTCACTAAACTTACATGAGGTTACTCTCACACACTGGTAGGTGTTATGTAACAGCTGAGAATTGCCAGCAATAGCACCTCATCACATAGTGCTAGCATGTGTACTGCATATGGATCTTAACAAGAGTTTAGGCAGTGGTACCACGAGCACGTCTAAAAAGGTACAGACGTGTCCAAGGCTTCATCACATGGGCCACCGTCACTGGATCCATCTAGAAAAGGAACCAGGCGCGGCCGCATTCTTTTGACAACCAGGTCACGGATGGTATAGGAGCAAAAGTTGGAACCGGAAGTCCCCCTTTCCAGAGAGGCCGGTCCATACATCATCGCTACACGCCTGACAATGCAGTCTGAACCACCTACCGATGTTACTATCCGCATGGGGAGAGGCTTTGCTGGCGCTCAGTAACTGAGGACAAAGCTTAGATCAGCAACCCGTGTGCAAGTCTATCCACATGCACGGTGTGTCTTTGACAGAGAGAAGCAAGAATAAACAGATGATCTACTATAACAGAGGCTCTTAAAAGATAAGTTCACACAATATGCCATATTCTAGGACCAAATCAGTTATCAAAGAACATCACGAAAAAATTTATATCGTGTTGTGCACGTGCGAGGAACGATTGATTCAGAAAGAACTATGTTTGACACATAGTAGTAATTTGGGCCTAATCTCTCCCTGGGATGTCTGAAGATAATCTTGAATTAAAAATGCGGCCTTTTTCACACCACCGAAACCGCGTGGCAATCTCTATCAATAGGCACAGCACAACCATACAGGGTCAGGCAAATTTTGGGATGACATCAACCAATCACCCTACAAGCTAAGGCTGCGGCACCAAGTTAAAGTTTTTGGGGGTAGCGAAGCTGAATTTTTTAGCCACTCTATCGATCAAAAGTATAATCTAAGAAAGAACATTGATTTCAACCAAATCGCGCCACAAGTGAGATGTAATAGGAATACTAAATCAGAGAGTGAAAGTAAGATGTGCTCACGGAGCCTTGGCGGAGGAGGCCGACGTCGTAGACGGGCGTGAAGTCCGGGTTGAAGAGGCCAAAGTGCCTCTCGGCGACTGGCCCCGACTTGAGATCCTCGTCGAAGAGGGAGAAGACGTACGTCTCGAACGTCCTGTTTGGCATCAGCGGCGTGCCCTTGCCGCCACTGACGACCCGAATCATCCCCTCGTTGAAGTCCCTTGCCTCCTGCACCCCGACGCCGACCTGCCCGGGGTCCGCCTGCGTGGGCCAGCCCGCCTCCCCGACGGCGATTTCGACGTCGCCGTACCCGAGGCGCTTCATGGCTGTGTAGATGGCGTCCATCTGGGCGTCGAACATGCTGGTGTAGTTGAGCTTGGTGGCCGGGTCGTACACCCCGCGGTTGGGGCGGAAGATGGCGTAATCGAGCGTCTCCGGGCGGTAGCTGAAGTAGGGGTAGGGATTGACCATGAAGGGCGAGCCGGTGTCGCGGTGGAACTGGAGCATGGGGGGGAAGAGCTTGGTGTCGTAGCCGGAGCGGAAGCGTGCGTTGGAGGGGATGCCGTCGGAGGGGGCGAGGATGCCGAGGTAGTGCGGCGTGGAGACGCGGACGTGGGTGAGGCCCTCGAGGCGGAGCGCCTGGGCGAGGCGGCGCATGGCGGGCAGGAGGGCGACGATGAGGGAGGGGTCGGTGCCGGGCAGGAGGATCTCGTTGCCGGCGAGGAGGAGGGTGACGTTGGTGGCGGGGACGTAGGGGGAGAGGTTGGCGCGGATCCACTGCCTGGCGGCGTCGAGGCCCGTGGCCTTGTCGGCCATGGATGGGAGGGCGGAGTTGGGGAGGGTGACGGCGAGGGAGATGGAGGTGTTGGCGAAGGCGGAGATGAAGGCCGGGTTGGCGTCGAAGAGCTTGACGCGGTCGATGGTGGTGCGCGTGGCGAGGAAGGAGGCGACGGCCGCGGGGGAAGGGAGGTTGTCGGCGTTGGCGCCGTAGTTCACCCCGACGGGGAGGGAGGGGACCGCCGCTTGCGCATCGCCGGCGGCGAGGAGGAGGAGGAGGGGGAGGGGGAGGAGGAGCGCGTGGGGGAGCATCGGGGCTTGGATTGTTGGATTGGGGGAAGGAGACGAAGCGAAGGCCAGGCAAGCCGTTGTGCTTTTCGTTCAAACAAGCAAGACTAATTATAAGCGCTTTGAAAGCGATTCTTCGCATCGCTTTCCTTACGTCGGTTACCGTCCAATGAATATTGATTAGATTGATTAATTAATATTCCTTGGTTAGTACAGTTTTTTGTATTTTTAGTGGCGCTATTGCCGCTCACAGGTGTTCAAACCGGCGGGCTCCGCTCTGCTTAATCCTTCCGTGCCTCTTCTTTCTCTCCACACCTCTCTCTCTCTCTCTCTCTCTCTCTCTCTCTCTCTCTCTCTGGACACATGGATAGAAGGGTTTTGATAAGTTTCATCATGTTCTTTCTTTTTAAAGAACCATTATTCAAATTTCGACCATATTTGCCGATCAATGAAGGGTAGATGATGGATTAATCCTGGATGTGTGTTTGCTTTGTTGGATGTTTTTTAGGACAAAAACATCCGGATAATGCCTATACACTCCCTGGATAGAAATAGGAGTGATGAATGATAAGAGTAGATCTAGGCACGGCACGGCCACGATAGACTATAGGTTTAGACTGTTCAATCAGTTTGTCTATTAGTCTGACTCATCTTCAGTGAGTCTAGGCACAGTCTATCGACATATCGTGTCACCTTTGTGCTACGTTGATCCAATCTTAATCGGTTGGGAGGAGAGAAAAGGAGCCGGATATACATTGGTCAAGACAATAGATACAAATAGTAGGGGGGAAAGAGCTAAATTGTTGTTCATATTCTCAAAAAAAACGTGTAAGATAGTGGTTGATTTCTACTCGTAGATTCTATTAAGCCATACTTAGCGCTTCAGAGTGCGAGCTAGACACATTGCCTTTTATGTTCTTACACATGATTGAAGTGCTCGAATTATCTCGTGCTTATTGCGTTATTGATATAGTTCTTCTTACTCCACTTTCTGATGCTAAACTTATCATAACATTTGTTCAAAACTGTAAAAAAATATATGCCAAAGTTGTGTTGTGCTCGTCGACCCTGTAGCGTGTCGTGCCGCGCCATCAAATCCAGCATAGCCCTGACAATCACGCTGTGCTAACCCGACTCGTGCATATGCGTGTAGTATCATGGACTGTGTCGTGTTTGTTGTGCCATGGGCCGATCCGAAAAACCCAACCTGATGCCGATATCTAGGGGGGTGTTTGGCAGAGCTTCTGCTCAACTAAATTCTTGGAGTTGGTGGAGCCAGATATTCCTAGCTTCACCATATTCGTGGAGCTGGAGTTGTGGGTATATTAGTCCATGTTTTGCATGGCATAAATTTTGGGGGTGTCTAGGGAGCACCTGAGTGTTTTTTGGGGTTGTGAGCACTCAAATTTGTAGCATTTGAATTTAGATCCAAAGACTATACATTTGCCATCTCTCTCCACCACCCTCCTCTTTATAGGTCCCCCAAATTGAGTGCTCACAAACCAAAAAAACACTCAGAGCCATTCTCATAAATTTTTCTGTGTTCCAAGCGCGTCTTAAAAAGTTGAGAAAGAGTAGGGAATGTTCGGCTTTGAGGGAAAAGAAAGGGCAAGAAGGGAAAAAAGAAAAGACAGACCGAAATGAATAAAGAAAGGCAGAAAAGAGACGAGAGAGGGAGAGGGAGGTTTGGATTAATCTCTACTATATAAAGTGAGAGTTTCTTCCCACGTCACATTAATTGCCCTGCTTAATTGCCATACTTAATTGCCCTGTTTAATTGCCCTACGCAAGAAACGAAGCGTTGCTTTAATTAGCCCGAACTTTTGCGAAAGCGAAGCGTTAAAGATAGATGTTTGATCTTATGAAATAGTATTTTTTTATTTTTTAATCTTTATTTTTCGTTATCAATTTTGTTTTTCGTAGCAACGCACGGGCATATAACTAGTAAATGTTTAATAATAGAGTAATGAGGTTAGAGTAGAGATTACCGTTGGGGTGGGCCACGCTTTTGCTTGCGTTGTTGACTGGATTTTGACCGGGACATGCTTCGTCGTGCTGTGCTGACCCTCCAAATCTGGCGATTTCCGGGGGGAAACGAGCACCTCACCTCACCTGACGCACGCAGATTTCGCCTGGCTGAAAACGCGTGTCATCCGCCTGAAAACGCGTGCTGCGTGCGGATTGCAACCATCAGCGTCCGCTCCTCCGCGGTGCAAAGCGATGGTTTCGAAAAATAAAAAGAAAGGAAAAAGGTTTAGTTTTAGGCCTTATTTGTTTTTGTCTTTTTCATGGTTTAAAAGCAAAAAGAAAAGTCAAAACCTAAACAAATAGGTGTAAAAAAGGCCAGAGACAAAGCTGTAGGTCATCGGAACCAACGAGGTATTTTTTTTGTTGCTTATTGACTTACTGAGGGTTGGTTTTAAATCAATGTTACTGAGATTAGGGCAAACTTTCCATCCCTATCATGTATAAAAGTCTATTGTTTTTAAGATGCTTAAACTCAAAGGCCGATTTGATGGCCAAACCTAGCAGCGTTGAGGCCATGGCTACACAGCGTTGGCGAAGGTGCACGTTAGGTACGCTGGTCAACGCTGGTCAAAACTTATGTTTTACCTGGTATAGCACACTTCAGGGAGAAAAACTAAACTACAAGAAGAGCTTAGGAACGAAAGATATATTTTGTCCGGGAGAACAAGTTCCGTATAAGACTATCTTCAGCGGCTTCCCTTCCTGCTCTAAATCCTTTCGCGAACAGATCCTAAGTGCTCCAGCGGATTCCCTTCACGATTCCTTTCGGAAGGGATTCAAACAGTGAATCTCTCTAGAAAGGGATTCTCTCTCCAATCCCTACACAAATTCCCTTAAGGGGATGCTGTTGGAGATAGTAGAAAATAAAGGGAATAAATATGGAGAAGGGAATGGAATGTAAGGAAATTGCTGAAGATAGTCTAAGCATAAGATACCATTCATCGCAGTGCAAGCTACTACGGTGGCGGTAATTGCACCTTAAACACGTTTGTATTTCAGCCTGCTATTTGTTTGTTCGAACCTATAGTTTTTTTTCCCTCCTGGAGTACGTGTGCTTGTATCTAGAACTTTACAGCAGGGACCCTAAGAAGAGAATAACAAATTGCAAACCACCGTCCGTTTTCGAACCGCGTGGGCTGCGTGCGCGGACACGGCAGGAAAGGAATCGAGACGTTGGCTTTGCGTGTGGTGGCGCCACTCGCTCCGGCGCCCTCCAACACCCAACGCACCATTCATTGTTACGTCTCCGGCCGACCATTCATTGTTACTCTGGAGTTTTCTACTCCAATCCGTTGCTGCCGCGAGCTTGCACGTCTTCAGCGTCTCTTTCACTTCACTCCAGACTCAAATCTTTACTCTAAAACGGATCACATCGTAGGAGCGGCCGAAATCTAAAATTTTAGCGAGGTTTTAAAATTTTGGCAGATTTCAAAAAACAAATTTCAGATCTAGCATTTTTTTAGGAACCCTAAACTGAAATTTCGGCGATTTTCAACCACCTGTGAAGTGTTGTGTGTTGTTTTTTTTTGCATCATATGATATTTATTAGATTAATCACAAACTACAAACTTGAGAAAACGATCAAATTTCAATCTGTCCACCGCATGATGCAAGGTCATACAGCCGAAGTTTTTCTAACTAAATGTGATACCTTCGGGCAGCAAAATCTCGGCGAAATCCCGTCAAATCTCGGTGAGATGTATCTTCTTCCTCAACGGAGGTGGCCGGATTTGCACGGGATGTTGTTGTCGAGCACCTTGAGCATTGTCATCGAACCACCTAGTTGAAGAGGTAGCCGGCCGGGACGAGCGGTGAGGGGGCGCGCAAGGCCACGGTGCGGGAGAGGGCACCAGAGTTGGGGACCGCAGGATCCGGTGTGGATCCGCTAGATCTGGCGAGGGGAGGCCACGAAAGGAGGCAACACTCAAAGGAGGATGGGGCGGCGGTGCTCAGAGTGGGCCGAATCGGGCGCCAAAAATATGAAAATCGGTCGAATTTGTAACAATTTCGGTTTAAAAGACCGAAATTTATCGAAATCGTTGTAGTAATTTTAAAAAGTTTTAACTTTTTTATTCCGTCGAGATTTGGAATCTTGTTCTGGGCCGAAATCGAAACCTGACCACAAAACAACAAGAAACAGAAAGTACAGCATTAGTGTCGATAATAGCCTGACATTCACCTCAAGCTAGGCAGTCAGGCCGGCCCACAAGGAATGGAGCACCCAGCCCGGCCCAGTGTCTGATCCTTCCCGGAGAAACCAATCACCACGTCGACAATTCACATATCTCCGCCACATTTCGGCTCAACTCATTTATTTGCATAAGGAATACTAGTTACATGCCCGTGCGTTGCTACGAAAAACAAAATTGATAACGAAAAATAAAGATTAAAAAAATAAAAAAAATATTTCACAAGATCAAACATCTATCTTTAACGCTTCGTTTCTTGCGAAAGCTGGCTAATTAAAGCAACGCTTCGTTTCTTGCGTAGGGCAATTAAGCAGGTCAATTAAGCGGCAATTAATGACGTGGGAAGAACGGACCACTGCCACCAAGTGCTGCTTTAGAATAGTAGAGATATCTATATTCTTATATCTATCTATCTATTGATATCTAAATTTAGTATGTAGCCGATTTAGTTAGAATTGGTTTGATATAATTGATTTATTAAAGATTATATCATATTTAAATGGATGTAAGTCGGTGTGATTTTTGTTGGATTATAACCGGCGTGAGTTTAAATAGAAAGTATAAGAGGAAATTGAAATCGACACGGGCAGTTGAGGGAAAGACTGAGAAGGACACGATCAGACCTGAGACTATAAAAGAAGACGGTGGACGACATCGCAAAAAAGAAGAAGAAAAACACAATTAATCAAATGCTTGTTTTACTTTACTTTTTCGTCGATATAGAGTAGTTTTAGCTTTGTAATTTATTTTGATCAACAAAGTTGCACATCACCAATTATTGATTTTACTGATTTACACCAATTCAGATCTGTTTTTCTCCGATCTGGTTACGCATCGCCTTTTTCGAGAAAAACATCCTCTATCCATCTGATATGTCCAATCAAATTGATCAAATTTATCGGTTACTTTTTTTGTCGAAATCAGCTTGAGGGCTGACTAGATCGCTTTACCACTGAAAGATTGAATCAATTTAATAGTTGATTTAATTACCTTATTCTCTTGCCGATTGCAAGATCAAATCGGCTGGTATACCCACACCCAAGAAATAAACCCGATGTCTGCGTGTGCTAATTGCTATTAACCGATTGTCAAGTTTTTTTGCACCAACACTATTATTATCTTATTAAAGCAAATTAAAAAGGCAAAAATCCACCGTATTCGTTTTCAAGGTCTAAAAATTAGCACATTAATCGATATAAAAATAAAAAAATCTACGCCGTCGATCGTGGTTGATTCAGATTATTTTAAATTTCCTAGCAAATCAATACATCTATATATGGTTGAATCTACGCGCAGAGGACTTATATCCGGAGACTGCTTCGTAAAGATTTGGTAACAACCCATCAATATACTGACCCAATAGCTATGTATACGACATGATGTTTATTAAAAAAAAAAAAGCCATACCAGCTACGAACAGTTAGGATAAAAAAAAAGAAAAGAAACAAAGGCAAAAGCCATACGGAAAAAAAAGGAAAAAAAAAGGCTAGCGAGCTGCTCAGCCGATGGGGAAAAAGGAAACGCCATGAGCGATCAAGAAAAAACAGGTGAGGGCACGAAGATAAATAGTACAAGCTAAACAAATAAGTTACTAGAAAGTCCGTCATTAGCTAGACAAGCAATTGTACAAGCTAAATAAAGTTAAAGAAGTCACCGTGTTTACTTTTACAGGAATATTATATAACAGTATACCGTTACTCTCCAAAACAACAGCACATCATGCCAAGGCACGGCTTGCGTCCAGAGCCCATGACATCAAGGAGGCTGCGCGCAGGGGTTTTAGAGGAGGATCGTATTATACGTACTGCTTGGATACATGGACGTCGCATGATCACCAATACAGCGTATGCTTACTGTTACATACATTTGTCCTGGTGGCCGCGTTATCTAGTTGACCAAATCGGTTGTGTTTTCTGAATTCCAAGTGCATGCATGCATGTTTAGGTTTGCTTCAGTATGTAGTGGTATGGCGTCCAAATTCCCAAAAGATTTCATCCTCATTTCATATCCTATTTTCATTCAGTTTCATGAATAAGTTTCAATTGGTTATATGACTATGTTTTATTAGCTTTCATTTAGCGCCCTCGATAATACAGCTTAAGTAAATTTTCCATCTCTTTCATGCATAAGGGGCGGTGTGGCGCAACGCACCTTTGACTCCCCGCTCGCACGCATCCACCTCGCAAGCGGCATTTTTGAGCGCGTGACGTGTGGCTCAAGTGCGTAGCCTGTGCCCATTTTTTCCGATGAAGCCCATCAAAAATTCTATGACTACTATTACAATTACTATCATTGTCTAAAATTGTTTCGTAGGCACGGCGTGGTGCCGCGCTCCGACAGCTAGGTCCAAAATTTCATAATATTTTTTTATATAATGTATATAATATATTACGTTGGACCGAAATTATATAATGTATATAATACAGAAAAGTAAGGTAGGCACATGTGTACAGCCGCAAGAGTTGGACCGAAATTAACGAACGAGCTGCATACTTTAGATCAAAATTTTGTGCTCAATTGCTAGCAAGCTCGTGTCATACATTACGTTGAACAAATTAAATGGTGTGTCACACACATCAACTGGACTGTTAGATACAAATACAAGTGTGACCGGCCGGTTGATGTATTGGAATTTGGAAGAGATAGGGAAGAAGAATTAATTCCATCAAATTAAAGATACTAGTTATATGCCCGTGCGTTGCTACGAAAAACAAAATTGATAACGAAAAATAAAGATTAAAAAATAAAAAAATACTATTTTATAAGATCAAACATCTATTTTAACGCTTGGTTTCTTGCAAAAGCTGGCTAATTAAAGCAACGCTTCGTTTCTTGCGTAGGGCAATTAAGCAGGGCAATTAAGCAGGTCAATTAAGCAGGGCAATTAAACAGAGCAATTAATGTGACGTGGGAAGAAACTCTCACTTTATATAGTAGAGATCATGTACGATGGTCTTAAGTTGGTGGACCAACTTATTTTTCCACGAATTAAGGTGCATCTGAATAGTACGTTTGTAAGCTCGTTTCATTTCCTCGCGATGTGTTTCGGCTTAATAGAGAGTAAATTTTACGAAACTACATATATCTTGTATAAATCATTAGAAAAATTACAGGTTTTAACTATTTCATAAAACTATAGATTTTATGAAAACATGTGTCACAACAGTACTATAGGTTTTAGAATTGATCGTTTATTGTAACGAGTCTGATAGCATGGGCTCACATGACAACCTAGCGTGCTAGTGAAACGGGAAATGAGGGCGCGTGAGGCTGTAATGTGGGCCCACGCTGTCAAACCCGTTACAAAAAACGATCAATTCTAAACCTATAGTTTTATGACACAAGTTCTCTTAAAATCTGTAGTTCGTGGAATAGAAGCTAAAACCTGTAGTTTTATAATAGTTTTTACAAATTTTTTAGTTTAATGGAATTTACTTTTTTTTATTATTATTTCGAATGTTCGTCTTAAAAGCCTACAAATACCAAACAATATATAAAAGATATTCCAAACTAACTTCACTTACCGTTCTATCAACTCTGAGTAGTGCTAGTATCAACTCAATGAATTAATTAAGCTCAGCTTAGACATCCATCCATGCATGCTGTAAACACAAGTTAACAGAGGAACGAAGAGGCTAATTAATTAATCTCCCGTTAATTTACTTTTACACGTAACGAAAGACAAAACAGAAAATTATCCCAACGAACTGGCTGCCTCAAAGTCATATCATCACGATCGCGCCAACGTTTCACCGGCCATTCATCTCGACAGGCGCCGGCGGCCACCGCCGGCAAGCCAGCTGCCACCGCCGGCAAGCCAGCTGCTCGATCAGCCTCGTGAGCCGCGCGTGTTTGGCCGCCCAGTGCTCGGCCATCTTCTCCTCCTTGGCTTCCGCGTCGCGCCGCAGCGCCCCCACCTGCTCCCTGTGCTCCGCCTCGACCCGCTCCATGGCTGCCTCCCGCTGCTCCCGCAGTGCCCGCGCCCGCGCCTCGAACTCCTCCGCCACATCCCGCCGCCGCCGCTCCCTCTCCGCCTCCAGCTGCGCCTCCACCCGCCGCAGCCGCCAAGCCGCCTCCTTCCTCTGCACCACCCACGCGCGGTGCCCCTCCTCCTCCTCCCGGCACCACTCCGCAAGCTCCGACGCCGTCCGCCCCACGTCCACCAGCTGCACTAGTGCATCGTTGTACGCGCCCGGCTGCGGCGGCCAGGGTGCGGATGAGGCGAGGCTGAGCGTGACGGACGGGGAGGGCGGGCGGTGCAGCAGCTGGGTCGTCGTCGTCGTTGCTTCTGCGGTGATACTGTTATTACAGCTGGAGTTGGCGGCGAGCCACGGAGGGAGCACCGGCGCGGGGTTCATGAGCACGGGCGACACGGGCCGGTCCCCGACGAGCTTCTCGGCGAAGCTCTCGAGCAGCCAGTCGTAGCTGGTGGTGCTCTGCTCGTCGGGGCTGCGGGCTGCGTCGC
Source organism: Rhipidocladum racemiflorum (assembly GCA_036346355.1). Taxonomy (NCBI): domain Eukaryota; kingdom Viridiplantae; phylum Streptophyta; class Magnoliopsida; order Poales; family Poaceae; genus Rhipidocladum; species Rhipidocladum racemiflorum. The sequence continues at coordinate 78,614,349 of CM070589.1, forward strand.
TGCGGCTCTGCTTCTCCTTGAAGACCTCCCACCACTTGCCGAGGCGCTTGGCGGTGCGGCCGGGGACCTCGGCGGCGATGCGCTTCCACTTGTTGCCGTGCTTGGCCTGCAGGCGGATGACGAGGCGCTGCTCCTCCTCGCTCAGGGAGCCCTTCTTGATGCCGGGGCGGAGGTAGTTCTTCCACCGCTCCAGGCACGACTTGGCGTCGCGGTCGAGCGCCACCGGCACGCGCTGCGACAGGAGGTGCCACTCCCGCGGGCCGTGCTGCCGCACGTACGCCCGCAGCACCGCGTCCTCCTCAGGCCGCCAACGCTGCCGCGCCCTCATCGCCGCCGGCAACCTCCTTCGTCGTCGACGCTGACATCTGCTGCTGCACCTGCACCTGCCGATCGGCTAGCACCCGCGCATGCCCTCGCCATATAAGCGCTGACGATGCACGCGCGCCGCGACAAAGAACACGTAGCACGTGAGTCCAGCCGCGAGCTCCGGCGAGGGCGGCAAATGTGGACAACAGGTAGTTATTAACGTGGGCGTGCCACACAAAACAAGGCGGGCAACAAGGCAAGAAGCAAATGCAACGTCGACCATTTATTTCCTAAACCGAGATCGATCGATGGTGCAAATCAACTCCTACGTACATTGATTACGATGGAAAAAGAGAGAGAGAGAGGAGTGATCTCCCCTTCAATTATTCCCGTCTGAAACTCTGACGAGAGCGAAACTTGAAGCTTCAGCTCACTGACCAGTGACCACCACATATTTCAGGCAAATTCATAACTCAAATATTTAACATTACCTACTGTAAAGTGTTGCTGCTTTACTGCACAGGTACTGCTGATATGCTCCAACGAAAATATTCAGCAGTAGCTGGTACGCGATTTTGCCGGAAATCTTGTCCCTCGAGTATCTTCAGTACTCCGCTACTGGTTATTGTACTAATGATTTGGTGTCCCGCTCAATAATACTCGAGGGAAACAAAACAAAACAAGAGAGTCGAGAATGTGTGTATGCAACGAGGGATGGATGGATGCATGGGACTAGCTAGCAAATCCAAATGAATGTTCATGATGCCAACTGGACCATCTCGTGGCATTGCCATCCACATATGATGTATATATATATGGTCCTATATAGTACATTGGCAAACCTAAGTCACCGGGGAAACTGCATTTGATAAAAAAAAATTATGGAGTGGGTTGTGTGTTTACTCACGATACGCTAAGTTTCAGCAATAAAAACATCCGGACGAAGTTTATCAAATCCCTTAATAATGATCCGACGGTTCTTGATTTGGGTGATTTCAGCAATAAAAACGTCCGGATGAAGCTTATCAAATCCCATATTTAGTGTCCTCTCCAAGAGAGAGATACCCATATAGTAGAAGGTCTGCAACATTATGGTACCATTCAAGAGAGAAGTACCAAAGTAATCAACATTGTGCTAAGGATGAGAGCAATGCCAAATGAATGAACGAGTATGATGGTGGTAGCTAGCTAGGACCACTGTACCACAAATATGAGTAGTGACAGATATCTTCCGGTAAATTATCTCAAACGACAACAAGCAAGCTTACTTACTTGTAGCCAAGAAAAGGAGGACATGCATGTGTCAGACTGAAGCTTTTACCAAGCTAGTAGGAAGGAGATACTACCCACAGACAATTATATGTCCACCGGGCAATTAACAAACAAAGCTTATCAGCTGCTCTACATGAGTATAACAGCCAGCAAAAGAAAATAGACACCAGTCTGCAAATCAGAGTAGTGTAGAGCAAGGATAACTGATAAATGACAGTGCTTACTTGCTGAGCCCACCAACTACACCATCCTGGCTTGGCTTTGTTCAATCTTGGCCTCCCCTGAGTAGTTCTGTTCTGGCTTGAAGAAGCTCCCACAGGAACATGCATTTAAAGTAACCTGCATAGCAGCATGGAGAGGAAGAAGAAGAAGAAGAAGAAGAAGAAGAAGAAGAAGAAGAAGAAGAAGAGGCAGGGGAGAAGTGGGAGCTCAAAAAAAAAAAATTCCTTTTCCCAGCTGCTCAGAGTACTCTGAGCCTGTGCCTGTCTGTATATGTGTTGTCTGATCTTATCTGGAAAGAAGACGGTGGAAAAGGGCGGTGGTGGTGGTGACCGAGGGGAGACAGAGGAGGCAGCGAGAAAACAGGGCACGCCAACGGGCTAAGGCGGCTAGGTGCCGGAAAAAGACGGAGGAGATGAAGACACCGTCGGCCGGTCGGTCGGTCGGTCGATCGATCGATCTCTCTCTTCTCAACCGGTCGGTCGGTCTCTCTTCTCAGCCGGTGACGGTGATAGCTAAGCCTGCATCGATCGCGTTGTGCGTGTAATGTTTAACACGAGGAAAGGAAGCGACGGAGAAAGCCGAGACCTACAGCAGCAGTGCACTGCACTAGCTGCGTGCTGCACCGCACTTGCATATGGAGGAGACGAGCTGACCCGACAGTGGCCGTGTGCACTGTGGCCGACCGCTATACGCACACACACACTCACTGTTGGAGAGATGATGGGACAAGAAAACGGAGCCTGCCTGCTGCACACTGTATATATCGGCCTTCTCTTCCTTGATGCATGTAATCTTGCACACTGTATGTCTATCTATACATCATGTATCATGTGTGTGATGCGTCTTCAGTATCGATGACTGATGACTAACTAGTACTGCTGCCTCCTGTGTTATTGAAGGGAACTCTGCTTACCAATCTAGTGTACTCCATGCATGCCCATCGAGGTTAATCGGTTGTACTACGTACTATGTAGCTCTGTTTGGCAGAGCTCCAGATCTCAGCTCCACCTTAGAGCTGAAACTTGTAGACTAAAATAAAGTAACTTAAGTTTATAATTTTATTCTAAAATGTAAACAAGATGACCCACCTAAACATTCTTAATATACCCACAGCTCCAGCTCCACGAATTTAGTGAAGCTAGGAATAACCAGCTCCACCAACTCCAAGAATTTAGTGGGGCTGGAGCTCTCTGCCAAACATGGTAGTCTAGCTTGATTCAGTGATTTATTACTCCAGCCCACGTACGGATCCGGCCGATGCGATGCGATCATGCGATGTGATGGCTCGATATCCCTTCATGCGTCTTTACTCGATCGATCCATCCATCTCGTCTTCTCAACCTTTTTCTTTTTCTCACCCGGTCTTGCATCGCTGCAGTGCGCGCCTGCATGCTTTGTCTCTGCAGCATGCATGCAGTGTACCCTCCAAGCCTGCAGCTATCGCCTCTTGCTTAATTTGTCCATTCCGATACCTGTGTGCTTTCCTTTATGACCATGCATGCCTGCAGGGGCGTAGCTGGGCCTCGGGCAACCGGGGCCCGGGCCCGAGACCCAGCTCAAAAACAGGAGGAATGGCTTTAGCTGGAGAGGCAGAGAAGTGATCAGACCATTCGGATTGCCAGCCTAGTACAACAATCTTCACCTATCTTCACCTGAACTTTAGCTCACGAGGCAAATTAAGCTCATTCATCAGGCTGAACCCAAGGATGGCTTGGAAAACTAGGCCTCTACGAGCCCTGAACAATACAGCCTGCATTTGATTTGGGCTTTTATATTGGATCGATTCCCAACCAAGGCCTGAACTCTTCTTCGCACATAGCACACGCGAGAACTGCATCTACATATAGGGATGAACCCCTCTGGCCTCTTTGATAGAGGCGCACATAGCACACCCCATTGGGATGGTTACAGGCCTGAATAGACCTCTAAATATCCAAAGAAGCCGTTTTCCAGGCCATCCTTGGAGAGAGCCGCAGGCCGAACCTTTTCTTCTACGACCGGCCGATCTAACTTGGCGTGTAAGTGAAAGGCATTCTGGGCCTGAGGCTTGGGGCCCAGCTGGCTCCGCCCCTGCATGCCTGCAAACTGCGTTCCTTTCGTCACTTTGCTTGCAATGGAATGTAACACATGTAACAGATGATGCCACTAGTAGCCCGGGCCTCAGGCCTCTTGCATATGTCGGAATGGGAGTACCGACCAAGTACAAAGGCATGCAGGCAGGCAGGTGATGCACGGCTGATGTGTCTTTATACTACTGGATGCATCCATTGACGGTAGATGCCGGCAAAACTTAAAGCTCAAACGGAGATGCAAGCATTGCATACAAAGTATAGAGGTGGGCGTCGTGCCGTGCCGTGCCAGCCCGGTCCATTTATGCTTCGTGTCTGCTTCGTGCCGTGTCGGCTCAGGTCTGACCTATTTTCACTATTGTGATGCACACACACTCGCTCCTAATTTGATATAGCGGTACAGTATACAAGTACCAGATCAGTAGGGTTTTTTTTGGAAGGCAAGGGATCAGTAGTTGTATGCCGGGGGGCGGGGAGTGCAAGTGGATGGATCGAGGTAGTGTGGTTACGTGGTGGTATCTCTGCTGTGCTGCAGTGCAGGGCCAGGGTTCGCAAAATCGACGAAAATCGTGCGATTTTCGCGATTTTCGGCCGTATCGCCGCGGCTCGATATCAAAAACCGGTCGATAAACCGATCCAATTCAAAAAATAATTTAAAAAAATTCGAAAAATCGAAAAATTTACGTGTTAAAACCGATCGATAATCGGTGGAAATCGGTCGATTTTAAGTCAAAAATAAATCGAAAATCGCTACAAAAATCGACCGCACAAAAAGTTCAACAAGGTCATCGATTTTCCACGAGAAATCGTCGATTTTCCACGAAAACCGGTCGATTTTCCACGCAAACCGGTCGATTTTCCACGAAAATCGTCGATTTTTGAAATTTTTTTGAAAAAATTTGGTTTTTGAATTTATCCGATTTTTGACGATTTTCGGTCGATTTTCGACTCGATTTTTGCGATTATCGAAAATTACTGTTCATCCGAAAATCGCCGAAACGGTTTAGTGAACCCTGTGCAGGGCAGGCTCTGGTAAATTCTGCGAGTGAACAAGAGTCTGCGGATGAGGCCCTGAGCTGGAGAGGACGCGTCTCATCGTCTCTTCTCTACGCAGAAAGCATCCTGCTGCCTTGGCTTTTCTTTTGCTTTTTCTTTCTTTAAGGCTTACTAGTTTGGGAGCATTTCTGACGTCGTGCGTACACAACCACCCAACCGAATTCTCGTCGCCTTCCGACCACTCTTTTCGTTCCACCGCTTCCCGATCGATCGTCCACCCTCTTCTCCTTTACTATCCGTCTCGTCTTGTCTGTTCAGTTGAGTACAACCGCGGCTAGCAGCAGTTCGTGCTTGCTCCATCCTGCCAATGGCTTGCTTCTCATCAGTATCTGAATCCCATGCTTTTGTGGAATACTACTAGATGGCTGCCAAAACCAAACTGATACCACAACCAAAAGTCTACAGCGTCCATCGACACATCCCACCTGCACAAAATTTTACCCTTATGCTCGCTTCTGCCCTGCACACGGCACTTACCCAAGGGCCATACCTAGCCTAGGACCCCGGAGGATGATTGGTACCAGAGAGAGGCACTGTTTTTTTGGGCCATTTGCACAGTGATTCTACCGTCATTTCAGCCCTGCACACGGTGGTTTTGAATACCGACCGTCGGCATCGGCAAACGGCAAAACGGTCAACGTTTCGTAGAGAAGCTAGATTCACAAAAATCGAGTAGCAAAGGGCCGGATGAGTGAACAGTTCTAATAATGATACAGACTTGCTACCACCACCACACGACCAGAGGTTGCAACTTACAAGAAGAATACCACATTTAGTCTAGGTTGGTTCTCGCCAAAGGGTCTGCTTTTTTACCAGCTAGCTCCATCCATCAAACTGCCCAAAGACACACAAGGGGCTTGCGTAGATGCAGTGCCATCAGTTGCTGCGGGCAGGAGTCTCACCGCTGATCATTAGAACGATCCAGGAGGTGTTACAGAAGATGGCTTGGGTGAACTCCGCCGGCGGCGGGATCCCTCGCCGTCAGGTGTTGCCGACCTCCTGTCAACATACAGACAGTGTTATTAAACTTCCAAAACGAACGCAATTTATCATTTAGTCGTATGACACTGCTACACAAAAACTTATATTAGATGCTTCATTACATACGGTTTTGATAAACCATCTATGACGAGGAACATTACTGACGGTTCTATAGTGCAACCGTCAGTGACAACATCACAGACGGTACTCTTCATAAACCGTACGTGATATACAGCAATATCACAAACGGTTTTAGTATAAAACAGTCTGTAATGACTCCTATAGATATCACAGACGGTTTTAAAATAAAAACCGCCTGTGATATATGATTATCACGATATATGATTATCACGATATATGATTATCACGGACGGTTCTAGCTACAAACCGTCTGTGACAGGAATAAGACCTATATAAACATACCGAGGTTCCTCGCGCAGACATTAGCACTTAGCGCGTTTCGCCTCCCCCAAACCCTAGCCCCTATCGTCCTCCTCCTCAGCGACCCCCCACCCCCACCCGCCCCCCAACGACCTCCTCCCCGATGTCCTCCCCCTCGGCGACCTCCTCCCTCTCGGCACCTCCTCCTCCTCCTGCAAGCCCGTGCTCCGTGCTTCGTCACATGGCTCCACGAGCAGCAAGGTGCATGCATCCTTTCTCATTCTATTGGATCCCCAACATGGTTGCTGGAAATCTTCGACAGCGACAGTATGGCCTAGAGATGGAATTATGTACAATTTTCTAGAAAATTAAGAATAGACAAAATAGAAACCACGGGCAAATCAAAAACATATCAAAGCATGCATTTTATTATTGTGTATGACCTTGTTGGCTCTACTTGAACTAATTAAGATTAGGCTATACATTACTTATCTGACAACTAATTTTACTTGTTGATATTAACACTAAAAACATTGAGCAAAGATCCAACGACCTTAAGTGCTTCTGCTGTAGGGTCAGATACAACCCATGCATTGTCTGCACTTGAAGGAGTCCATGAACCCTTCGATCTATGGCGATGCCAATAACTTTGGTCACACAGATGATTCCTCAGAACCTTTAAGCACGAACATGCACGTTTTGCAAGATATCGAATCCGTTGACACGACACTCATCACTAAAGACCGCAGGGCGAATGCTGAGCTGGAAGAAGCCAAAGCTGAGCTTATAGAGGTAATATATAGGTTTCTAATATTTAACTCGATGTGGTTACTGATAATATACCTAGGTCAGTCGCTTTCGCCGGCTGGACTCCTTCAGCCGCTTCCGGTGCCTCATCAAGTTTGGACAGACATCTCGATGGATTTCATTGTTGGCCTCCCAAAATATCAAGGAAAGACGGCTCTCTTGGTGGTGGTAGACCGTCTTTCCAAATACGCACACTTCATACCTTTGGCCAGGCCCTCCGCAGCTCCCATGGTGGCTCAACTCTTCTTCGGCAACATTGTTCGTTTGCACGGCATGCCAGAGTCCATTGTGTCTGACAGGGATCTAGTTTTCACTAGTGCATTTTGGCAAGATCTTCTGAAACGGTATGGCATCACTCTCCTTTCCACGGCTTATCATCCACAAACTGATGGGCAAACGGAAATTGTCAACAAAACGGTGGAAACGTACCACCATTGTCTCACTACCGACAATCCCCATACTTGGGTGCACTGGCTGCTACAACACCTCCTTCCACACGGCTCACCGCATGATGCCGTTCGAGCTTGTCTATGGACAGGCTCCTCGGCCGCTCCTTCCTTACACCCAAAACGCCTCTGTCATCGACACCGTTGACTGTCAACTCACCGACCATGACGCACTCCTACAACATGCTCGTCAGCATCTTCTCCACGCTCAGAACCGCATGAAGCAATATTATGACTCACATCATCAGGCGGTTTCCTTCGCTGCGGGTGAGTGGGTTTGGCTCCGGCTCCAACATCATCGACAACAGTCCATGCGAGTCCATGCTCAGCACAAGCTCTCCCCAAGATTTTATGGCCCCTATCAGATTATTGAACGCATTGGAGCAGTTGCTTATCAGCTTCAGTTACCGCCGGCGGCTCGCCTACATGATGTCTTTCATATTTCACTTTTGAAACAGTTCAAGGGCGAACCGCCAACGTCAACACCTCCACTGCCTTTGGATGTGGCGCCCACTTCTGAGCTGTCTCCTCCGGAGCATCACCGTACTTTCGGCCACCGAATCGTCAAGGGTCACCGCCCACTGTTGCTTCATTGGAAGGATGAACCGAAAGTCGAGGCAACATGGGTGCAGGCTTCAGTTCTACGGCACGCTTATCCGGACTTTCAGCTTGCAGACAAGCTGCATCCGGAAGGGGGAGTATTGTCATGGGCTTTGATAATGTTTTCTACCGAAAGAAGAAGGGTGGGCCCACCGCGGCAACAATCGACGCCCAGCCATACTGTCCATAGGCATCAGGCCTGTGCGCTGGCAGCAAGGAGGTGTCAGTGCGTCAAGATTAAGGGGGTGAATGTTAGATATTAATCTTGACTTTATTTGGTTGTTAGTAGTTTGTTAGTTTGGGCTGCGCGTGTATGCATAGATTAGTTGGTTTGTTGAATTAGTTTAGATAAAGTTGTTAGTTTATCTTGTAATCAGGCTTTCTAATTAAAAGAACAAATGAAGAAAACGAAAAGCTAGAAGTCATTACGCAGCACAAAAAAAATTATGATTGTGTTCCAACAGCAGTGAAGTAAAAGAAACTTACTCCTTGAAACCATTATCAGCATCACGGCGGTCATTTCTATCATCAGGAGTGTAGGATCTCCGCTTCCTATCCACATCAGGAGTATAGGATCTCAACTCCCTATCCACATCATGTTCCTTTGACTGCCTCGGTGAATTTGCCCGGCGCTCTTCCTGTCTCTTTGGGGAAGCAGAGTAGTAATCTCGCCTTCTTGGGACAGGAGAGCAGGATCTATCGTGGACGCAATATCATTTACACAAAGATTATTGCACAGTACATCATGGCCAAACACTTATTCAACAAAACTCGCTGACATACCGTGATCTAGCACGGCCACGGTGGTGAGGAGAGCGGGAGCGGGAGCGTGAACGAGAACGAGAGCGTCCTGCACGACAGTTGTCAATATTGCAATGCCGCATAGTATGTAAGACTAAAAGAACTTTAAATATTGTATCAAATTTGAACAACACATTTTGCTACCAGCAGGTACAGCCTGACAAAAAAAATTTGTGCGATCATGATAGAACCAATGAAAAGGAATTGCAATATACATCAAGGATGAAATGAAATGGATCAAGGCTCTACTTTTTCTTTTTGTTGATATTCACTTCAGAATTCATAAAACAGCGACCGTCATAAATGAACAGGGTAACAGTTTCTATCAGCAGAGAAGGTTGACCTAAACTATACAGCATTCAGTTAAGCAGCTCAAGGAATAAGTATATCAGTTGGAAATATATCAGATTACCATAGCGAGAAGTATGGCGACCCTCAATATCAGAATAACCTCTGCAGAGCAACGACACAAGTCATCTCAAATGAAACACAGAAAAACTTTCAAAATGGTGATGGGTATGGCATACCTGACTCTAGTTCGTCTACGCATATCCTCGGGCCTTTTTCGTGTCTCCGCAGCGAGAACAACAGTAATCTCGCGTCCAGAAAACACCCGATGGTTCATGTGATATTGTGCCTCAGAAGCGTCAGAAGAGTCAACAAACTCCACAAAAGCAAATCCTCTAGGCCCCCTATACAATAAAAAAAATGCTGGATAAGTATAAATCATATCATATGGTAAACAAAGGAGAGGGCACATATTGATCATAAATTGTATGTGCCCGACGCGTTACCACCACAGTTTCATATTTCAGCAACCCTCTATGATTCTTCATGAAGCACAGCCAGTAACTTACTAACATTTTCATCAAAATGGTAGCAAGCTTTCCAAAAAAGCATATAGAAGCCCAGGCTCTTCTAGTATCCAAAGTTCTTGTACAATCACATCTCTTCATAAAACGATTCACTTCAAGTTCCTCAAATGTTTGAAAAGTCATGAAAGTACTTGAAATCAACTTCTCTTCATTATATCTTCTCATGGAAGACCCAGTAAAACCCTCCTCTTCAGGAAATTAATTGTCAACAAATCGAATCTTGTCATCATAGAAGAACTTTGTTTGCACAAGACTCTACCTCACCAAACAAATGAATTGTTAGGAGTTAGGACTTTTAAAGTGCTCTTCAAAATGTCCAGGGCTTGTATTTATTACTTCAGCCCAATACAATCCTGGGAACCATTTCAAAAGAGTGATTCGTACCAGAAGAGAACACATAAACAAGAGGAGATTAAGTAAACATATCCTTTATAGGACATGAAATTAATGAAGCTTGAAACCTCAAGGAGTTATTAGGCTTACCTCCACACATCTTCCTTAAAGCTATTCTATGATAATTTTAGAGTTTGCAAAGTGTACACAAAAAAGGGAAAAGGATATTTGTGGGGGGCTTTATGAAAAATTATTATAAGCTTAAAAACTAGGACAGTTCCCTATCCCTGGACTGGCTCCTCCATTCAGTACGTGTGAATTGAGAGTAAATCTCCAGCAAAGTATACAACCCATGTGGAATGTTTGGGGTTGTGTAGCCATTAACAATCATATTTCCACATGAGCAGAAGATAAACATACAAAACAGTTTGTTGTTCTAAGCTCTTCAAGCACACAAGTAATAAAAGACTTAAAGCTTCCGAGTGCCATTGAATCTTCAGTGGATCAACATGTGATCCATCATAGTATTGAAATGAAGTAGAGAAAACCAGATAGAGATTAAACAAAAAAAAATGGTTCAGTAAAACACTTACCCACTGTAATAGTCTCTTGGCAGGTAAACATCCCGAACAGGACCAAACCTTTCGAAAGGAACTCGGAGATCCTCAGGCCTGCAAAATTTGTGAAAACCATAAGAACCAAGTTAACAACCACTGACATGGCCAAGTACAAATAACGGGTGGTGACTCACTGAGATGAAACATGGTCAAGTACAAATAATGGGTGGTGATTGGTGAGGTCAGAATTTGTATACCTGCAGCTTAGCGGAATGTTACGGACCAAGAGGCTTACAGCACCTTGCTCCTTCCTTCCTCTGTGCCCACCATATCCTCTCCTAGGAGGGCTTCTTCCCCTGCCGCCACGTCCTCTCCGAGGGGGGCTGTGCCTCCCCATTGCTCTCGTTACCTGGACACATATGCAATGCCACCGATCAAAACTCTGTGCCGACACAGTTTGTCCACCCCATCCATACATAAGCGTCATGGTAGCAAGCAATTTAAACGGTTTGTACAAGTAAATCGGGTAATTATATGAGGAGCGACAGCATCGGCATTCATGATAAGCCATCTGGATAACTAAGAATTACTAGTACACGCTCCATTGGAAAGATCTAAAAATAACTTTATCCATCAGAGAAAGGATTGATTGACTAAGGCCGTAAAGAAAAACATGCGATGAAATAACCCGGATATGCTCTCAAGTAGTAGCATTTCTATGTCTGCAGCCAGGAAGGCGGCTTATCAATTCAAGATGTGTATGAGATGCCATGCCCCCGATGAACAAGGATCGAGCTGCACACAAGGCCGCCGTGGATTCAAAAGCATAGCACCTCAGCAATTCAAAGAAGGGGCGAATTTGTCAGGAACAGGGAGCACATCTTTCTCAAAAAGGATCAAAACTAATCCATCCAAGCCCCATACCAAGGGAATAGATCGGCTTCAAAGAAGCCACGATTCCCCCGGATTAGAACAGCAAGCCCCGTCGCGGTGACACCTGCTGGCATCAGCATCACATCTAGCGCACGCTCCGAATCATTCAAACCACGAGGATACATTGGGAGATTCGATTCGATTCGATTCCTGCTCGGCACGATCCGTATCTTAACTGTAGGGCACGCTTGTGCTTTGCTTCCCAGCCAGACCCTAAATACATCACCATGGAGAGAGGGAGAGAGAGCGGCGTTACCGCGGTGAGCCGCCGCCGGTGCCGGAGACGTGGGGCTAGGGCAGGACGCAGCCGGCTGCACGCGAGGAAGGAGGGTTAGACGTACGGCCCGGCCCACCCAGTCGCTCTTTTGTGGGAGTGGAGAGCTAGCTACCTGCTAGGACGAATACTCATTTCGAATGGGCTCCACTCGTGGGCTTGCTTTATTTTAGAGGCCTTGGCCTGTTAGGCCCTTTCGCGTCGTTTTTTTTTTCCTAGTTTGAGTCTCTCTTCGTGGTTAGATTCGGCCCGCTTTTTTTAAGGGAGAAGCTACGCTACACTATACCGTTCAGGGCCCTTCTAACGGAATAGGATTCGGTGTTGATTTTCCATCCAGTTGATGCACCTGATCCCACGCATATATTCCTCCACTTTATTCGCATCGGAACCAATTTCGACAGGATAGCTAGCTTAAAAATGTTGGTTGATTTTTAGTGTTTAGTTTCACGAGTTTTAGTATTTAGTTTCATGAGTTCCAATGATAAGTTTCATGAGTTTCAGTGTTTAGTTTCATGAGTTCCAGCGTTTAATTTCATGAGTTTCAGTGGAGTTTCGGTGATAAGTTTCATCAGTTTCAGTGATAAGTTTCATGAGTTTCATTATAATGTTTCACGAGTTTCGGTGATAAATTTCATGAGTTTCGGTGTTAAGTTTCATGAAACACTAGGAAAATTCATGAAACTTATCTTACGGATAAGTTTCATCAAATTTCACAAATAAGTTTCATTAGGTTTCACGGATAAGTTTCATTAGGTTTCACATATAAGTTTCATTAGGTTTTATGGATGAGTTTTATGATTTTTTGCGAGCTCATGTGTTCGGAGTTGGCGTCGGCACGGAAGAAGGAGGCCGGGTTGAGATCGAAGTCGAAGCTCTTGGGGGCGCCGCCGAAGGGGCGCAGGTACTGGGAGGTAGGGTCGTACGGATAAGATATTCCGTTGTTTTGCCTTGAACGGTATACCGTTATTCAGACTTTCCCTTTTTTAAAGACACTTCGCTCTTATTTGGCAAGGTTTCAGGTCTCAGCTTCATCTCATATCTAAAACTTATATGTTAAAATAAAATGAATTAGATCTATTTTTTATTCTAAAAATATAAACAAAATAATTCACCTAAACATTCTTAATATACCTATAGCTCCGACTCCACGAATCTAATGAAGTTAGAAATACCTAGCTAGATTCACGAATCTGATAAAGCTGAAGCTCTACCAAACGGAGTCTTACTTCCACCGTATGAGAGAAAGGACCAAAAGTACAGATCCATAGACCAATTCCACGATTAAAAAAATGCTGAGGGGCCATAAACCCCAAGGCGTTTTGATAAGTTTTATCCGAATGTTTTCTTTATCAACTATCATCCAAATTCTTATAAATGTGTGTTTTGATCGTACGGTCCAAAATTTAGATGTTTTTTAGGACAAAAACATCCGGATGATGCCTATACACTCCCAAGTCCCAACCCCAAGGCCTCGGCACATAACCAGCACATTCTCCGTTCCTCCGTACATGTTATTTTAGGATTTTACACCATAATCGAGGGATATACAGAAAAGATCACATTACTTTTCTTTAATTAGACATTTATTACTCTGAACGAACCATATGTAGTGTAGGCTAGATGGATGCATTAATCACACATGCGATTTCGATCTCGTTAAATTTCTTCCTCATAAAACAAGGAAGAAATGGCCTGGGCCTGGTTTTGATGGCAGTGCAAGAAAGCAGCTCAGCTCAGCTCAGCTCACCTGCCAACCAGATTCGGACAGATATCCTTGAAACCCTCCCCTACCTGCTGCTGTGCCAAACTGAAATTAATTGGGATTCCACATACACTTTGCATTGCAATGCATACACACCCTGCTTGAGACTTGAGACTTGAGAGTACAGATACATACATGGCTTTCTGGGTGCCCCAAGAACCCTAGCACGCGTACACACGAGCAATACTCCATGGACCTAATAAAATCTTTCCCATGGACCGGCTAAACTGCGTGCGTGCATGATCGATGCATGTAAAAGCACAAGAAAATTTGAGGAAAAAAAATAGGACAATCAACAGAGGAGAGACAGAAATTCCCCGGGCGGGCGGCTTGGATCAGACGCGGAAGTTCTTCCCGGCGAAGGTCTGACCGAACTGCCATCCGGCGGGGGCGATGTTCCAGGAGGTGGAGGAGCGGCGGTCGCCGGCGGCCACGCGGAAGGAGAGGGCCTGGCCGACGAGCATGGCGTTGGACTGCCAGTTCTGGCCCCAGTTGCGAGACATGGGCAGCCACCCCGTGCGCGCCCCCTTCACGCTCGCCCGCACCACGTCGCCGGCGCCGGCCACGTTGGTGACCAGCACCAGGTTGAAGTACCGGGACCCGTTGACGGTGAACCGGATCCCGCCAGGCTTGCGGCAAGCCACCCTGCAATGCATCCACGGTTCTATCGGTATTAGTACACTAGGTAGTAACATTAACTGATTAATTACTACAACCTGGTCATGATTTACTGCTGCTGTCTCCATGCTCGCAGGTCGCAAGCGTCAACTAATTGGCCCGCGAATATAGGGCAGGCCAGCTAGCTCGTGTACTCTCTCTCTCTCTCTCTCTCTCTCTCTCTCTCTCTCTCTCTCTCTCGTGTCCACTCCAGTGCTGTGCAGTGGCGCTCAGTGCGTGGGACACCGTGCCAATGTCGAGCGTACGTACACTGCCCACATGGCTCTCGAGCCAGCCTCAGAACGAGGCCATTTGTGTCATTTGAGTAGCAAGCTAAGCTGGAGGACGTACGGACGAAATGGAAATGGACGGGTACCCACCTCCGGTAGGTGATGGGCACGATGCCGGCGCGGTACTCGGCGAGCTTGAGGAACATGGGCATGGCGAGGTCGAAGTGCTGCCGCGGCGGGTTGCACCACCCCCCGTCGTCGGAGGCCAGCGCGTAGTTGGGCGGGCAGAAATTGGTGGCCGTGACGACCACCGACGGCGCGCCGGGGCTGCACCACTTGCTGGACCGGGCGTCGCAGCGGAGCTCGAAGCAGGCGCCGCAGCTGAGGCCGGAGTTGAAGAGCGCCGTGCTCAGCGCCGCGTTGTTCACGCCGTACCCCTGGCTGTACAGGTTGCCGTACCCGCAAGCGCCGCCTGCATGCCAGTGCCAGGCCGGCCGGAGTAGGTTGAGCAAAACGAACAAATTGCGGGCAAAATGCATGCCATTTGCTACATTAATTGTTAGCCAGTATATATATATAAACAGCTAGGTGCAAGCATGCATGCGCGCGTACGGCGTACCCATGGTGCCTGAGGCGTCGCTGCCGCCGTAGAAGGTGGCGTGGGCGCTCTGCCAGGCGCCGCCGGTGTAGGCGCCGGCAATGCGGGCGTCGGCGGCCGGAGGGGAGGAGGCGAACGCCGCCATTAACACCAGGAGAGCTAGCGGTAGGTGCATGGCCGATCTATGGCGCGCGTGGCTCATCCTGCGAAAGTGCGGAGTAGTGAGCTAGCACTGAGTGAAAGAGAAAGAAGGCAAGTGGCCGAGGATGGATTGAGAGTGAAGAGAATGAGGGCGTGGAGTGACCGAGCGTGTCCATCCATCCATACACAAATATATATAAAGGGGTCGAGCCGGGGATCTAAACATCCATCAAACCTTGAGTTGTTTAATGTACTGGCCCTCTCGATATTTTTTTCCTTTCAAAACTAATCTCCATCTTAAAAAAATTATATACCCATGGCACTAGAAATGTTTCAAAATATGTCGAGGATGTATGAGAGAAACGGGACCCCAGTCTCACCCTTCTAACCAACCCACCTACCATCGCGTACTGATATAAATAGAATATGTATTCCTTTTAAATTTTTCTGAAACGAGACATCAGTTTACTGATGCATTCTCATTAATACCGGTTCGTGTCACGAACCGGTACTGATGTGAGGGCATCAGTACCGATTCGTGTTACCAACCGGTACTGAAAGTCCACGACAGCCTTGTAGCCAATGAACCGGTATGATGTCACTATCAATACCGGTTCAAATCTAATTAATAGTGATGTGCTGGCAGTAAAACCTAGTTTTCTAGTAGTGAGTGGACGTGTGATCGTGCTGGGCCCACTTTGCGTGGGAACCATGGAGAGCACGGGCTAAGGCGCAAGTGCACGGGTCAAGAGGCTGCGTGCGCGGGGCCAGCGCGGGTAAGCATGAGCGGGACAGGCAACACGCGGGAGGCATTGGTGCGAGCAGCGTGGGCGATGCGCAGGACAACAGCGTGAGTGAATCGTGTGGAAGCGAGCGAGCGGCATGGGGGCTTGTGCTAGCGTGGGGGCATGTTCCGGTGTTGTGTCCGAGCCTTCCGCGTCTGGGTGGGGCGGAAGGTGCCTGGCCTTCCGCTGTCCCGTGGCACGGAAGGTGCTCTTGCGTGATGGGCTATGTCCTACTCAGGCGTTCACCCAGGTTTGCCTCGGTCTGGTCACCTTCTGCGCTCCTCAGGCCTGGAAGGAGGCACTTGTCGACGTTATCATCTTTAGTTCCTTCCACACTCAGGTAAGAGGCTATTTTTACAATTTTAGTTGCACAGAAGCTAGGTTTGAAAAAAAAATAGATCTACGTGGGCATTTAGGTGAACAGTTCTCGAACCTAGCTTGCTGGAAGAGAAGAGATGCATGTGTCTGATGGCAAATCTAGCGAAGCATGCCTAGTGATTCGTACGTACTTACTGTTATCTACTCATACAGATTCTTACTTGCCATTGCAGTGAGTACATACTGGTCTAGCTCAGCCATCTATGTATACTAGTAAAGTGCCCGTGCGTTACAACGGATCCAAAATAGATGATGACACCAGAAGTTCTAAACTCTTAAAAACAAAAAAAAACAAGAATTTAAAACTTGAGCTATCACTTATTTGAGATTCGTTACTGAAGAATCACTGAACAAGGGAATACAATGAAATGCAAATAAGGCTAGACAAGCAGCAAATAGCTACATAATTGTACCACCTACGCCTTGGGCCTCATCGATCGGCCCATGGGCCTCTTTGCAGTCAAGAAACAGACTCACCATCACCACCAACTCATTCTTATAATAGTTAAGATATATAGAATAGTCGACGCCTCTGTTCCTTGAGTTAACCACCGACCGACACCCACTACCTTTTTTTTCTTCTAAAGCAAACTAATTAAGCACGGGTCAATTACCAGCCGCGATATTTGGGTGTGCAAATGCAGTCAGATCAAGCCAGCAGCTCTCTCTCTCTCTCTCTCTCTCTCTCTCTCTCGTAATACTACTGTTCGATCGGCCGTGGCCCGTGGTACGTTCATTCTGTTGCTAACCGGAGGGAGGCCAATAAATCAGCTGATGATTCTAGGAATAGCTCGTGCTTACCTTCATTAATTACAAGCCTGCCAAGCTTTTATCGACTCTCAAGTACATTTTCTACTAAGTACTCCCTCCGTTTCTTTTTATAAGGCGTATTTGGTTTCGTTAGGACAAGACTTTAACCAACGATTACTTCATTAATATATCATTTATGCAATACAAAATCATAATTATATATAAGTACTTTTGAATACAAATCTGGTAATATCAATTTTGTGTCATAAAAATTATAGAGAAATTTTACGGTGGATTATACTTGTAGTATAAAATGTGTAGTAGAAATCACATGTAACCGTTGATTTGTTAAAAGTGTTTCTACTACTTTACTACTAGGTGTAGTATAAGTAAACTCTGGTTAATCTGATCCATTGGATCGAAAAGAATGAACGGTTCATATTCAATTTTGTGTACCGTAAAAGAGCTCAAATTATATGCTAATAGAGTAATTGTTGGTCAAAGCCTTGTCGTAACGAAACCAAATACGTTTTATAAAAAGAAATGGAGGGAGTATTAATTACAGCTGAATCGACTGTGTGTCTTAACGACTAAGCCAGTTTTACGTAGTTAGGTTAATAGGTTGTCAGTCTTGGTTGGAGAGATCCATCCATCTATTTACAGCCCCAGTTAGTGGCAAAGAAAGCATGCAGAGCACTCACATACTGATCACCAGCTAGCTAGAGGGACTAGCTTCCCACGAATCAACTGAGTGTGTCGGCTGATCGATCGATCGTGCTGCACGTACTGCATGCTATCTCCATTAGTACGTACGTCCGTGCAGACAAGAGAAATGCACACCGTCCATCCGTGCACAAAGCAACTCGATCCATCCATGCATCTCGCTGATCGTCATCTTTTTTCTTCTCACATGCATAATGCATTTGTGTTTGTGTGTGTGTCTTCACACGTATTGTTCTACCAAACTAATTAGATTGTATATATGAATTTCATCAACTTTCAATCTAGGCTGAACCTGATCGAGTTAATTTCAGAGCTTGTCCAGTTGCCAACTTTTGACCCTCTACAAGCTGAGCTAGATGCACCAATTAAACCGGCCAATGAGCCTCCGCGGTTGGTTTCTCTTTCGATCTGGTGAAACCTTGGTCAGTTTCATCCCTTTGAGGGTTAATTAATGAGTGTTAATTCTTCTTGGGTTTCATTTGATAAGATCACTGCATGTAAGCGGCACATATATATATGATATATTCAGCAGTCTCGTAGTTCTGATCACCAAGGTTAATGCGGCCGATTCCACTGTACACATCTCATCGGCTGCCCTGATTGATAGCGAGCTAAACAGGCATGCAGGCTCAGGTCCTCCTGAGCCCTGAGGCTACAGTCCAGTCAAACACCCTACAAAATTTCCACAAGCTATATCTTAATTAGCTGTTTCTGCCTTGTCTTTCTTGCTGTATATATGGCGGCTGCTTCAAGAAGCTAGGTTACTACTGGACAATAGGAAAGTTGCAAACCAAAGCTCAAAGTTTTTAGATCAAGAAAAGGAAAAAAAAAAAAAAAGCTCCAAGTTCATGTCAGAAAGATGGAGAAAAAAAGGAAAATTTCTCTCGTGTTTTGATCGCTACTCTCCTTGCTCTAGCTGGTTGTGTTGAAAAGGAATTGACAAACTCCACCGGATTCCTTTGCTCTACTCCCTAGAGTGCATGTACTGTACTCTGTATGTAGCATCGATCGCTGGTAACATCGTCCACCCACATAGCACAAAGCACTACAAACCATGTATTTGCACTGGTAGAGGTGCTTCAGAGTTCAGAGCATGCTTGTTCTGTACATAGGTTGGATGCAGCTTTCGGAGCACCATGAAATGGAATTACCGAATTACTACTCCTTTCAGTCATAAATAACTATACATAGATATAGTCAAAATTTTGAAAATTTAACTGTCAATATCTTTTAAAATATTTAACTTGGATACATCGAAAGAGCAATGCTTCTATGCTTTTCTCCCAATACAAATTGCACAAATCTTAAAGCAAGCGAAAAGGTAAGTAATCATCATCTACCCTTCACTAATGTTTTAATATTTGTGCAACTTTAAACAAAAGAGCACAGAAGCACCTCTCACATCAAAATTATGTGTAGATTTTTTTTTTTGAAAAGTACTTTTATAATATTGTACTTTTTTGGCTTTTATAAATATAGTATAATAAAATTAGCCGTTAAAACTATATTTTGAAGATGGGAGGTGCTTCTGTGCTTTTCTTTTTTAAAGTTACACGAATATTAGAGCATAAATGAAAAGTAGATGATGGTTACTTATCTTTTACTTTCTTTAAAATTTGTGCAACCTGTATTAAGAGGAAAAGCTTATGCTGTTAAGTGTACCTGACAGAGGGAGTACATGGTAACTATGCTGGCACGTGATTGTAGGGACAAGCATATCATCCAAATTTAAGATGCAGCGTGGAGCACTCAACGTTGGAAAAAGCTTTGGGATTCTCAAGTTACGGGGACCCTCCAAGCATTCGCCGACAGCCTACAAAGGCTCCTGGAAAGTCTAACGCGTCCTCTCTCTCTCTCTCTCTCTCTCTCTCATCTGATGCTGCTCCAGTCCAGTCTCTGCATTTCGCCTCTCGCGTCTAGACATCACTCCCTGTGTAGTTTCCTTCTCACTTGGCTTTTCTTCTCTCTCTCTCTCTCTCTCTCTCTCTCTCTCTCTCTCTCTCTCTCTCCTTTTGTTGCATCTGCAGGTACCAGCATGCCGAGCTGAACAGCTAAGGTAACAACAGGCTGCACAAGCCTGAGCTGCAGGGGATGCAAGGATTAGGACAAATATTAGGCTAAACCGGCGCTTTAGTCTGATGCCACGTATCACCGTGCACTGCTGCACCTTTTTTAAGGCACCGGGGTGCCTAGAGTTGCACAATATTTACTTTAGAACTGCTTAGTTAAATCTCAGCTAATGTTGAAGGAAGAGTGCAGAACAGAGTACTGAAGCTTCCAGGGAAAAAGGGTCAGCAGTACATGCATTGGTTAATATACATACATACATATACATATACATATATCTTAACTATTATAAGAATGAGTTGGTGGTGATGGTGAGTCTGCCAGGCTTTGGGCCAGAACAGTAGGGGCCCAAGGCCCAGAAGGTGAATCACTATTATCTTGCTAACCTATAATTGTAAATCTGCAGGACAACTCAATATAGATGATTTGATTTATTTACTAGCTTACAAAGATATGTTTTTCTTGATATGTGTGTTACGGAAATTTCTTTATTGTATAGTTTAGAATCCTGCATTATAATTTGTATTATTCTCTTTTGAAATTCCGTTGCAAAGCACGGGCATCTTACTAGTATATATATATGTGTGTATATATATTAAGGTACATACATGGATGCATGCAACTATCACCTTTGCTTGCGGTCTGAGAAACCCTTCTCAGTGGGCACTAAGCACGCGGTTTCAGCATCAATCATGGCAGCCAGCGGCAATGGGGAAAACAGTGAAGCACCGAGGCTGCATGCAACCATTCATACCAGGGCCCCATGAACATTATCCCATCCCTGAGCACAATGTTTCATACAGCTGCTCGTCCTTCTTAACTAAGTTGCTGGCACAGCATTACGGCTCAGGAGATGGATCGAGCTTGTATCGCAGTTGTAACAAACAATAAACCCACAGCAGCCATGCCTAGAAAAAATGTGCCTCGGCTGCAATGCAATGCCATCACTGCCTACAATTGGATGATGTAAAGCCCAGCATGCTTCATCAATGAGGATTAGTGTGATGCAAAAGACGCCACGCATGGAGATGGAGTGAAGCAAATGATATGATCCAACGCCCGTGGAAGCCAGTCTTATCATAGGCGAGCCTGTCAAGATTTTTCTTAAAGAGAAGAGATATGGCGTTCAGGGTTAAAATTTGGGTCTATGATCTCCATGCATGATCCTTGGACAGCACCTGGGAGCAGGGTTCTGCATCCCATTTCCCAGCATGCATGTTGACATGCACCACGACTAGCATAATTCTGTTTGTGAAATTCTCCAGGTTCAATACACCATATTCACGATTGGGCCAACTCAATGGCAGTTCTTTTGTATGTATGAACAACAGTTTATGCGTTTACTTCTCAAGATGAGAGAGCGGGCACAAGTTCATGGCACTGCACAAGTTGGATCCTGTACTCTCTTCCTGAGAGGTAATTTCTATTCTCTGTCTGTGAAAGATGTATGAAAGATGTATCTGTTCATGTACACAAAGAATGAATAATATGTTACAAGGAAAACTCCAGGAATCAGATTCTGCTAACGGCAAAGCTGGTTGCAGAGTTGGTTGATCTTATCGGCCGTAGCATCAGCTATAATATAGCTCCGGTTTACGCCTGTGGCTTGACAGGTCAAGTTCAAGGTATTGGCTTGTTCAATTACCTGTAAAGGAAAATAATTTAGATTATGTATAGCCAAGAGAACAACAGCGGGCATGTTGAAGTGAACTGAAAAGGGATACAAATCTCTCGCACACAGCTGGCTTCGTCGTTTAGCCAAAGCAACATTGATACTATATTAGATGTTCTAGTATTTATAGATTTGGCCGAGTCAATCAGCCAAAAGGGTAGTTCATACTGATCCAAAAACACATTTTGGATTACTACCTAGTGGATTTAACTTGCTCGTTATCCTTCCAGAAGCAGAGAATTGTAACTGTGGATCTTTACAAACAGCATAACATATTATCACAAAGGGACATTCGATTATTTGCCACACCTAAGTTGGTGTAATTGATTATTTGCCACACGTCTTACTGACATCTGGGCCCCACTGACATTTGAGCCCTAGGATATCACATGTCGTGAGATAAGGGCATGGCAAATCATCAATTACCATCAACTTTGTGGCAAATAATCAATTTTCCCTATCGCAAATCTGTGAATAACAATAAGCACGCCAAAACAACACTATCGATAATTGCTTCCACTAGGCTTATAATTTCTTCAGCTTGTCATGTTTCATTTTTTGGCAGTGATAAAAGCAATTGGAAAGGCAAGCAAGAAGGCAGTTTGGACTATCTTACTGTGCAATATGTTGGCGATGAGTTGCACTTCCATCTTTTTGTAGGAACACAACTGAGATAGTGACACCAAGAACAGTGATCGTTTGCATTATATCCTCGGAAAAGCAGAATTATAGCCACGGTAAACCTGTAAATTTTAAATGAGAGGTTTCATCAAGCAGAAAAACATGTGATAAAATACCCATCCATTAGAACCTGAAGGTGAAGATGTGTGAACTTACCCAACAATGAGCATAATAGCAGCAGCTAACCACAATATGTATTGATATGTCTCGTGTTTACGTTTCACATGAGCAGTTTGTTGTCCAGGTGCTGCTCTTTTCTGGTTGATCCACGCAAACTGCGGGCGAATAAACACAACGAATCCAAGAAGGAACCCAGATATAAGTCCCCCAATATGAGCAAAGTTATCCACCCTGGGAAGTAACCCTAGACCCAAGCCCGCCACGATTATAAATACCAGAGTTGACAGCGCTGCCACCTGAAAAAGGGAAAAAAATCACACCATTTAATCGAATGAACAAGACCTTCAAAATGGAGAAAAAACGGATGTGTTAGCACTATAACACTACTTTTACTACTATGTAAGAGAAGAATAGGGGAAAAAAACCTTATTTGCATAAAGTGACCAATTAGTTATGAGTTCCGAAAGCATAGAGCCAATCAATCCAAACAAAGCACCAGATGCGCCAACAGAAATAGTTGATCCAATGAAGAGAGCGGACATCAAGCTCCCACCAAAACCAGAAATGAGATAAACCAGACCAATCCTCACTGCATCATCAGCAGACAAAATGCTTCAGTCAGTCATAGAAGCTATGAAACGCTGTATTTGATATTCACTTCACCATGCTCCATGTAAGTTTTTGTAGACTAATCAACAGGGCTGGAAAAAAAGCTCGTTAGTGGGGCTCATTGGCTCGGTTCAGAATTGCTCCAATTACATTTGTTCATTGGTTAAACATTGAAATTAGTCATTTTCGAATGAAATTGGATTTTGCTCTGGCTCGGCTCGTTAGCTCGATTCTGAAAATACTTCCAAAATATAAATAAAATAATATTTAATTAAACTGTGTTAATTTGGAAAAAGCTCTATAACATGAGGAGTTGGCTCGATATCCACACCTACGGCCCTACTAATCAACATGTATAGGACAGTTTGAGTTATTCCTGTATTTCAGGTGGGCTTGATGACAAGATGACCAGTTCATTATGGTGCTTTTGTCTTCAGTCTAACGCTCTAAGCACATGGCCTGCCTGTTACAGTGCAAAAGACCAACTCCTGATATTTTTGCTTGCAGTGTACCAATCCAAGTAATACGATACAAGGTATGATATTACACTCTACGATACAAGGTATGATATTACACTCTCTATCCTTAAATAGACCATCTCGTCGTGTTACTCATAAAATGTCCAAGGGCTTAGATACAATCTACTATACATTCATGAAATACTGTTCCATTTATAACAAAGTCCAAAGAAACTAATTATTTATTAACAGAAGCAGGGGCATGGAAAAAGATTGTTATGGCTCTACTAGTTCAGAATCTTCAGATGAAAATTGCTAAGAATGCTTTTACTTACCAAACCCAAATTCTTGCTCGAGTCGAATACCAATAAATATAAGGCATAGCATATTCATGAGTAAATGAACAACTCCAGCATGAAGCCAGATACACGTAATCAGACGCCATCCTTGGCGACCATGGACAACCTTTGACACGTCAAGAGCTCCCATCTTCAGTAACCTAGCATTGAATTTGAAACAAGGTTATTTTTATCCCTTGGAATTCCATTATGCATAACAAATGTACTGTTGTCCTTGTTCCATTTCCTGCTCTTTCACATGCAGTCTGGAAAAAATTTTAGTGATATAGTTCACTGCAGTGCTAAGCGGACGTCTGTTTCCATAATCCTAAATCTAGGATGAAAACAGTTCCAATTTCACACAAAGACGATATCGGAATCATGGTGTGAACACTTGTACTTTTAGTTCCAATCATACTGAAGAATGTATTTAAAGCATAACTTCATGACATAAGTCATAGAATTCTCATTTTTAGTTGAAACACGGCATGCACCTACTATTCGTTGACTAAACACTTTCAAAATAGCATCAATCATTCAGTGTAACATAAGTTGCATAAAAGTCTAATGGTGTAGTAACATCAGCAGCTAGACACCTGACAAGAAAATTTGAATCTCTCTTCAGTCTTCACCAACTCCCACCACGAGTACATATAATAGACCAAATCAACTATGAAAAATCATAGATAATCAACCCATACCAAGTCTAAAGAAAATTTTGTAGCTAAAAAAACCCCTACATTTGACTTGACAAACCAATATATTGCTAGTACATTTTTATTCTTAAGCTGTCAGTTTCGGACAACCATATCGCCCTAAGTCAATTACCAACTCAGGAAGGAAGCTATAGTTTAGTTTATGGGAAAACAAAACCACATTTTGCTTGTAACACGATTAAATTCATTGAAAGACCAAGATCATGTACAGTTCTAACCTAGAGGACCTCTCAGTCTATACCAAGATCGAGTTGAAGTCAATGAATATAATCCTTTACTCATTTCAATTAGATGAAGTGCATTCTTTCTTAACGTTTCTATACCTCATACAAATTGCACCTCAGATACTTTTCTTTTTTTTAAATCAATGATCGGGAGCGCAACATCCTTTCTGGTTTCGGTCCCGTCAACTAGCGCCATATAGAAAGAGGGAGAGGCTGGCACTCGGTGATTGATCAGTTACTCACGAGTTCGTTCTCTACCCTAAAAACTCCATCTGATCTGGGCTACAAGCGCGAGGTTGTCGAAGACTATCTCCATCACCGTGCAAGTTACGGTGCTCTACTTCCTCAGTGGTCTCGTTCCGGCTCTACCGATCTAAATACGATCTAAGCCGACACTCAAGAACACTTCTAATGGCTCCTTCCTCCAATCCGGGTTAGTCTACCTAATGTTTTATTCCGCATTTTAATTTGTGATCATGCATTAGACCAGACAATGACTTGGACCTAGTCCTTAAAAGCCTCTAACATGAATATAAGCTAGACTACCCTAATTGGGAGATAAACAGGACGCCTTGAAGGCATTATCTTTTAACCACTGTTTGTACCATCTATATGAATAACTCGAGCTATAAAAATCTCATCTTTGAGTCGCCGTTGGTACTATCTATCTATCAACAACAAGCAAGCATTGATCGGCTACTAGGCACAAAAATTAAACGTGGTAAAAATGACATGTTTGAGTAATTGAGTCACGGTTCCTACCATCTATATGGACGAAATCAGGAATTGATCCGGTAGCAGCAGACAAACATAAACAGCACAAGAAAAATCTCATCTTTGAGTACAATGAGTTTGCGTCGCTGCAATTCTGCTAGCGTCTACACCAATTGATCGAAGGGAAAGTGTTGTCGCCATTTTGCCTAGTATCTAAGCAAGCACAACCGCACAACCGCACAAGCAAATAATTAAGGAAGGAACAGGACAAGAGAAGCAGGGTTACGTGGCGGAGGAAGGGCCGAGGAGGGGGTTCTCCTTGAGAGGCTGGAAGGCGAAGCGGCCGAGGAAGTTCGCGGTGCAGTCGCCGGCGTTGCGCCTTTGGCAATCGTTGACGTACATGGTGACGAGGAAGACGACGACGCAGGCGGCGGCGGCGGCGGGGACGAGCCACGGCGACCATCGGCGGTAGTAGGGGCGCGCCCTGAGCCTTGCCGGGGGCGGTTGCACCGGCGGCGGCCTGGGCGGGGGCTGAGGTCCTTGGGGACGCTCGACGCGGACCTCGACGGCGGCGGGCTTCATGGTTTGATCCGGCCGACGAAGGGTGCAGGAAAACGTACGGGGATGGAAAGGGAGATGGAAATTGGCGGAGGAAAGAAGGGGATGGAGATTAAGCGTAACAGGGAAGCTTGGAAGAAGAAGAAGAAGAAAAGTCTGGGCTTTTGGTGCTGGTTTGGTCGGACTTCGCAAGGCAGGCCTGCAGCAACCTTGCAGGAGAGGAGAAATGCAGGAGAGGAGAAGGGAGGGAGACGACAGCAGAGGAAGCCGTGCGTTGGTCACTTTCGTCGTGCCCCGTCCAGGTGAAGCCAACAAGCAAGCTAGGCTAGAGAACAACGTCAAAAGAAAAACAACAACGAATACGTCCTTTCTTGCTTCAGCTCGATTCCATTCCTGCAACAAGTGTCTGTCTCTCTACTTGTTTGTGCTGCAGCTAGTCTACTCTAGTGTCGTCAGACCATCTCCAACCATATTCCCTTCATTTCATTCTCTTTCCTGTTCTCATTCTCTTTGTTTCCCGTCATCTTCAACAGATTCCCTTTAAAAAAAATTGTATAGGAAAAGGAGAGAGAATCCCTTACTGGAGGGAATGGGAGAGAGAATCACAGGCTGAAGGGAACCCGTTGGAGCGCTGAAGGGAATGGGAATCCTTTCACAAAGGGAAAATGGGAGGAGAAAGGACATGGTTGGAGATGGTCTCAGCACTCAGAACCAGGGGAGATCGAATCGAAGACGAGATGGGATTTTTGTATAGAGACCAGTACGTACTACGTACTCCTCCTCAGTTAGTCAATTAATTAACTCAATTACGTGCAGAGACGAGGAGAGGTGTCGTAAAAGTAAACAAACTACAGATGATTATAGGGAAGAAATTAAGAAAGGAAAGAAAAAAAAAAGGAGAGGAGTGATCGAGTTGTTGGCCAACCCACCGCCCACGGCCCTCACTGAATATTCAGCGTGCATTTACAAACAGTAATCAAACATTAGCACTAGTAATACTGGCTAGAGTGATACTACTATACTAGGTAGTTGGCCCATTAGATAGATAGAGCAGAGCCAACAAACAACTGCCTGCCTGCTCCATCTTCTTGTTTGGGGCAATCATGTTATGTGATTGCTAATATACAGTACTACTTGGTATGTGTTGACATCGAGATTTGGCACTCATAGCAAGTCAGGCATATATGACCGATTTGATAGTTATAGCTGGTTTGGAAGGATAAGGTTAAATGTGAATGCGAGATCGAGGCTAACACTCGGTTTGGGCGAAAAGTTTATTTTTAGAAATTGAGGCTGATTTATATTTCTAGACCTGGGCGATGGGCCGAGCTTTTCATGGGCGGCCCAAGGCCCGGCCGGCGTGGCATGGCCCGAGTGTATTTGGGCCGGGCCAGCATGGCCCGACTACATGGGCCGGGCTGGGCCCAAGAATGGGACTCGTCAAGCAGCACGGCACCAGGGTTCGCAATATCGACGAAAACCGGTCGATTTTCGCGATTTTAATTTTATATCATTTGACTCGATATCAAAAACCGGTCGATAAACCGATCCGATTCAAAAAAAAATTCGAAAAAATTTACGTGTCAAAAACCGGTCGAAAATCGGTGGAAATCGGTCGATTTTCGTCAAAAATCGTCGAAAATCGCTACAAAAGTCGACCGCACAAAAAAAATCAACATGGTTGTCGATTTTCCACCGATTTTCGTCGATTTTCCACGTTTTTTGATTTTTTTTCAAAAAATCTGTTTTTTGAATTTTACGCGATTTTTTGCGATTATCGAATTTCACTGTTCATCCAAAAATCGCACCTAACGATAAGGTTAACCCTGCACGGCACGACCCGACTACATGGACTGGGTTTGGGCCAGCCCGGCCCGAAGGCCCGTGCGAGTGCTATCTGAAACCAGCCAGGAAATAATAACCGAATGCTACTAGTAATAAGACTGGCAAACATGAACATATATATTGTCAAGAACTGCTACAATGCCCTTGTTTCTCATCATCAAAGGAACTTCTACATAAAGGTTTTGCTTCTCCCCTAATGATACACCCATGCAGAAGCAAGAACTTGTACAAGGCGCAGCAAGAAGTAAGGCAGAATCTGTGGCGATATCATCGACGATTGGTGAAGGCGAAGACACAGGCAAAAACAAAGAGCAAAAGGACCCCTCCAGGCCGTATGTTACAGCATAAAGCCCTTTCAGATTTTCCTCCCCCTAGCTTCCAACACAAAACATGACAGCATGAGCATCATAGCTAGCCAGCTTGTGGGTCATTATTAATGTCGATCCATCCAATTATAAGACAAACTAGCTGCGTATGTGCGCTCAGTTGCAAATTTATGAAACTAGGAGGTTCTTTTCACCAAAAAAACCGATGGAAGGACCTGATTGTAATTTAGTATTTCTTTGAGGGTCTTTTCACGAATGAGTTGTTAATTTGCAGAATCAGGAGGTCATTTTTGCAAAAAAAAAATTGGTAGAAGTACCTAAATATAAATCCAAAATTCTTTTAGAGTCATTTCCACGGAGGAGTATTTCATCCCTGTGCTGTTTTACTTCTGCTATCACTTCACTTTAGAAGAACAAATTAAAGCTACTTCATTTTTTTTACGTAAAGAAAATCTAGAAGAATAGGAGGAAGAAGAAAACGGAAATCACTACAATTAATCCTTTGTCGGTCGTCACGGACTCGATCGACCACTTAGTAATTAACTCTCAAAGGCGGCCGGCAATGGATGACCATCATGTTCAGTCAAATTTTTAAAATTTTAATTATTAATATCTTTTTTAATATTTAAATTAGATACATAGAAATCATATGTGTAGATTTGCTTCGAAAATAACCCTCGTAATATTATATTTTGTTAGGCTTTATAAATATATCATAACATAAATTAGTGATCAAAGTTAACACCATTTCGATTTGATGTAAAAAAAAAATGAGTATCTGTGACCGGCCCATTGGACATTACCTGCTCCATGTATTTAGTTAATCCAGCGTACTACTCCATATGCAAAGCATACGTCTATATATCTTTGTAATACGTGATCCATTGACCATTTGATCCCAAGGAAGGAGGTGGCTAGCTTTTGATTCGATTAAGCTGCTGCAAATTAATTATTTCGATCGATCCAAGTTGGATCATCCAACGACGTCGCACAAGGTCGTATGTACATATGTCCAGGGCGACGAATTCAACCCAGGCACAACTCAAGGTCCCATTTACTAACAGAGCGGGCTGAAACTAAAGCCCAAGCCCGTATAGAGCCCGTATTAGCACGTGACCATTTGACCCTAGGAAGGAGCTAGCTAGCTAGCTGTTGATTTGATTAAGGCCCCGTTTGGTACGGTTCCAGATTTTAGTAGAAACAGAAACGGTTCCAGATTCTTGATAGAAACGTTTTATGTAGAATTATAATCACTTTTTGCAAACCATTTGGTATGGTTCCAGATTCTAGTACAAACTAGTGAAACAGGGTTGAGAGTGATTCAGCCACGGCGTGGAAAAAGAAGAAACGTTCCGAGGAGAATCGTTCCGAGTTTTAACCCGTTTGGCTGGGTTTCTCCCAGATTCTAGTAGAAACAGCTCGGTTCCAAGTTGCCAAACGGGGCCTAAGAGATGGTGCAAAATCAAGCGACACGACAGGTCTTTCAATTTAACACATGCAGCTCTTTTCAATATAAAAGTATACGATTTTTTTATGAGAATGACTAGGGAACGGTATACCGTTGCAACGGTATAGCCATGAAACTTATGAAACTTATCAGTTTCAGTGCTGGTTTCATGAGTTTCAGTGTTTAGTTTCATCAGTTTCATGTTTTATCAGTTTTTAGTGCTAAGTTTCATGAGTTTCAGTGCAAAAAATCATAAGTTTCATGAGTTTCAGAGGTATACCGTTGCAACGGTATACCGTTTTTTAGTTTTTCTGTTTTTTTATCATAAGTTAACGTACGTATGCACCAGAAATTATGCCCTCCATTCATTTTTATATAATTTATTTTTTAAAATGATCTTTTTTCATAAACATAAGGCCCATATATAGATCTAATGAGGTCTTTCCTTCTGTACATCTATATATTTTACTATCTCCACCGTATGTATTTGCTCCCTCCATTTATTTTTGTATGGGCATATACAATAAGATCATCCCAGCTGGCTTTTAACCTGCAGACACCAACTTTGGTCTATGGAGAGGAGTGAGAAAAGATAAGAGAGCTAACTCTTATTTATTCATTTTTATAAGATTTACTTTTTAAATGATCTTTTTTTAATGATGTCTTTCCTTACACCTATTTTACTATCTCCACCATATGCATTTACTCCCTCCGTTTATTTTTTATATGGGTGTGTATAATAAGATCATCGCAGCTGGCTTTTAACCTGCAGACACCAACTTTTGGTCTATGGGGGAAGAGTGAGAAAAGACAAGAGAGAAAAGACTTGACTTTTATTTGGTAGCCAGCTTTACACAGAAGCATAGGTAGATTATTTAGGTACAGGAGAAGATAGTTATTGCACAACATCTAGAAACAAGATGGCTTTTATCTTACTATTATACTCGTTCTAAGGCGTATTTGATTTTGCACGAGGATTAATGTTGTGTTGAAAATGAGAAAGGTAGCAGAGAAAATGACTTAGATACTCTCACTTAAATGTTTTGGAAGTTATTTCGTGTGGATTGTAATGAATAAATGCATATAGTTGAGAGAGAATAAATAGGGGTATAGGAGAAAATGCCTCATTAAATCTATATACAATCCTTATATTTGGGAACAAGACTATAAGCCTTATAAAAATGAATGAAGGGAGTATTCATTATCACACGCACAAAGTATACTGATCTTTCATCTTTTCAGACAATTAAGCGAGGGCATTTAAGTTATTTTTTCTCATATTTTTTGATTTTAATATAATCTTAATTTTTATACAAAATTAAAATATGTTTTATAAAAATGAAGGGAGGATGCACTAGTCAAGTCATCCATCCTGCTAGCTACGAAATCAATTCCAAGTAGAGGTGGGCAATTGGGCCGGGCTCTTTTGGGCCGGCCCGAAGCACGATGGGATGGTCCGGTGCAGAGCACGCGACGGTCTGACGATTCCGTCTTGGTCGGCCGCCTGCTAATCAGCTCGGTATCAGGGCCGAGGCAGGCACGACGGGCGACACGGCACGAACGGGCACGAAATCATGGATTAAGGCCTAAAAGTTGGTAGATATTGTTGATTCAGGATATCTTCAAGCATTGCATTTATGTTTGACATTTTGTTGATGTGATTAGTCTCTTATGTAATTAAAATAGGTAGTTTAGTAGTAGTGATTTGTTTTATTTCTTTGCTCGTCACAATAGTGAAAATGGGTCGGGCCTGGGTCGGCTCAGTACGAAGCAGGCACGAAACGCAAATGGGTCGGGCCTGGGCTCACCAAATGTGAGTCGGGCCGGCACGGTAGGCACGATGGACTGTCGTGGCACGACACGGTTCTGACCCGAAGCACGATAGGCCCGGCACGGACCGACACGGACCGACACGGCACGATACTGCACGGCACGGCACGACGCCCACCTCTAATTCCAACAAGTAGTCAGTAAACTCCTCCGTCAATAGTTCTGCTTAGTCAATAGGGATCGCCCCTCCTCAGATCTCATCACCCCACCGCCGGCCATGGCCGCCACGCCGGAGGAGATCCTGCGTGAGGGCTTCCTCGTCGACCCCGAGCCGCCCTCCCCCTCGCTCTTCCTCGACCTGCCTCCCACGCCGCATGGCCACGCCGAGGAGTCCTCCGACGACCTCGTCCTCCCCTACATCTCGCGCATGCTCATGGAGGACGACATCGACGACAAGTTCTTCTACCAGTACCCCGACCACCCCGCCCTCCTCACAACCCAGCAGCCCTACGCCCAAATCCTCTCCGACACCACCACCTCCGACTCAGCCACCAACACCACCACCACCGACTCCACCGGCAAATCCTCCTACCCCGACGTCCCCGCCTCGGACAGCGCCACCTGGCCATACGACCCAATAGAACTCTCCCAGCTGCTCCAGTCCCCGCCATACCCCGACATGGCCATGGGACTCGGGGGCCTTGCTTCCTCCGACTTCCCCGCCGACGATATCACCAGCTTGTTCTTGCCCGGAGACGTCGTCCCCAGCGCGGGATTCCAGCACAGCCCGGTGCTCTACAAGGGTGCGGCCGACGATGGCAGCTCATACTTCGCCGGCGCCGGCAAGAAGGGCGGCAGCACGGCCATCCAGAGTTCAGCCCTCTTGAATGGCACGGATGAGGAGCAGCAGCAGGCTAAGAAGACCACCATCACCTTGCCCGCTGGCGATGGTGACCAGGCCGCGCTGGCCTCAGGCTTCTTCGGTGGCCAAACCGACGGCAACATGGACGTGCTCAACTTGGCGTTCCTCGAGGGCATGGAGGAGGCCAACAAGTTCCTACCGAAGAACAACACCCTCCCCATCGACCTCGTGGCCACCTCCGAAAAGTTCTTGCCCAGAGACAGCAAGCCGGTGAGCGCCTTCACCGCCGGCCGAGTGGAGGAGGAGGAGGAGGAGGAGGTAGTGGATGGAAAGTTGATGCTCGGAGGAAGCGCCGGTAGTAACAGGGGCCGCAAGAACAGGCACGACGGGGACGACCTGGAGGCTGAGACCGGCAGGAACAGCAAGCTGATGATGCCGGAGCAGGAGGAAACTGGCGCCCGCGAGATGTTCGACGAAATAATGCTCCACGGGTACGAGGTAATCACGAAGCGGATGGAGGACCTGCGCATCGCCATGGGCAACGAGGCTGAGAAGAAGAGCGGGAAGGGCGTTGGGAAGGGGGCGCGGGGGAGGTGGAGCGCTAGCGAGGTGGTCGGCCTGCCGACCCTGCTCATCCACTGCGCGCAGGCGGTGGCCACGGGCGACCGCCGGAGCGCGAACGAGCTGCTGAAGCAGATTAAGCAGCACTCCTCGTTGACGGGGGATGCCACGCAGAGGGTGGCGCATTGTTTCGCCGAGGGACTGGAGGCGCGGCTTGCAGGCACGGGGAGCCAGCTCTACCAATCGCTCATGGCGAAGCGCACCTCGGTCGTGGAGTACCTCAATGCCTACAAGCTGTTCATAGCAGCCTGCTGCTTCGAGAGGGTGAATTTACTCTTCCCCATGAAGACCATCTACCATGCCGTGGCGGGGAAGAGCCGCCTGCACATCGTGGATTACGGTGTGCAATATGGCTTCCAGTGGCCAGGCTTGCTCAAGTGGCTGGCGGCTAGGGAAGGCGGGCCGCCGGAGGTGAGGCTCACCGTCATTGACCTCCCACAGCCCGGCTTCCGTCCAGCCTGCCAGATCGAGGAAACAGGCCGGCGGCTCAGCAACTGTGCCCGCGAGTTCGGCGTGCCGTTCACGTTCCACGGTATTGCAGCGAAGTGGGAGACAGTCCGTGCCGACGACCTCAACATCGACCCCGACGAGGTGCTTGCCGTGAATAGCCTCTCCGGTTTTGGCAACTTGATGGATGAGAGTGTTGTCATGGACAGCCCAAGCCCCAGGGACGTGGTCCTCAGCAACATTCGGAAGATGCGGCCCGACGTGTTCATCCAGTGTGTTGTCAATGGCACGTACGGCGCGCCATTCTTTGTGACGCGGTTCCGGGAAGCGCTCTTCTTTTACTCGGCGCATTTCGACATGCTGGACACGACCATCCCCCGGGACAGCGAGGAGCGGCTACACATCGAGCGGGATATAATAGGCCGGTACGCCCTGAATGTCATCGCCTGTGAGGGTGAAGACAGGGTGGATCGTCCCGAGACCTACAAGCAATGGCAGGTGAGGAACCGCCGGGCGGGGCTGAGGCAGCTGCCGTTGAACCCAGAGGTTGTTAAGTTTGTGAGGGGCAAGGTCAAGAACGACTACCACAAAGACTTTGTCATCGATGTCGATCACCAGTGGTTGCTGCAAGGGTGGAAGGGGCGGCTACACCACGCCTTGTCGACATGGGTTGCTGATGATACCAATTCCACTGTTTAGCTCATGGTTACTGGATTCACTATAAACCCTGGTGAATTGCGAACCGTATTCGTCGAACCCAAACCGGTTTAAGATATGTGGTTTGTGTTTGCAGTGGAAATTGGACGAAAAAAGTGGCGAATCGTGAACCCGAGTCCTGTACTTCAATTTGGACGAAGCGCGTTTCTAGTAACTATGGTTTAACTACTTCTCTTGACCTAATTCCAGAATCCGGATATAGGGGAATTTGCTGGATATAGAAGGTATCGGTATTGATAAGAGGTCCGGTTTTCTATGTTGCCGGCATAAATGCAAGGTCCAGCAGCTATGGTTCAGTGGTTTTCATTTGAAGATGGCCTGGACCGGTGGTTATTTTTATTTGTTAGAAATGAGTAGAGACATCACCATGTCTTGGAATGTAAATTAGATGCTTAGATTTACATAGGATTTAGGTATGTCTTGGACATGTTGCTGCTGAGCTGTGATAATGTACAACAAAAATGTAGAACCCTGGTTTTTCCCTAGTGTATGGTTGTATGTTCTTCTGTAACTGACTAAGCAATTTTAGGAACTACATGTTTTGACATTTGATGTCTTAAGAGAGGTGTCTTATGAAGTTCACGTTCTATTTTTTTTTTTTTTTTTGATCAAAAGGACATCAAATTCACGTTCTATTGTAACGTCAACTTGTTTCTGATGTGCGGCTGGGAACAGTAAACA
Source organism: Rhipidocladum racemiflorum (assembly GCA_036346355.1). Lineage (NCBI taxonomy): Eukaryota > Viridiplantae > Streptophyta > Magnoliopsida > Poales > Poaceae > Rhipidocladum > Rhipidocladum racemiflorum. The sequence goes on from CM070589.1 coordinate 78,649,159, forward strand.
GGCCCTTATTCAGAGTATTTGATGTGCGCATCTTCAACTTTTGTTTCTGCTGGATATTTTTCGTCAGTGTTTTCATACCAAAATGAGAACAGTAACATAATGGAAGATACAATAACTTTCATTACGGAAGTTACTGAAGAACAAAATACTTCCCATTCCTAGGCGGCATGCAAAACTTACCTCATAATCAAAATCACAAACAATTTACCTCCAGATAAGCAGCATCACCAAATAATCTGACAATGATCATAGCTGCACTCAATAGTCAGTAGGATCACCTGTAAGCACAACATGAGTGCAGTAAAAGTAAGGAGCGAATGGTATTGGCAACAAAGTATTTTATAAAAATACCATGGTATTGGTAACAAAGTATTTTCATAGTTTCTAGGCAAAATCATGGTTTTGAAGAATACCATGGTATTTTTGGCCATAAGGTGTTTGGAAGCAACAAAAAAACTCTGTTTTGAAAACTATGGTATTGCCAAAACCACAGTATTTTTGTAGTATTGAAAACAGTTTTCATACCATGGTTTTGTAATACTATGGTATTTATACCAAAACAATTTCTATACCATGGCTTTATAATACCATGGTATTAAAAAACTTTACTTCCAAACAGGGCCTAAATGGTTGACCAAGTGGCCATGAACCAAACCTAGGGAAATTTCAAACGAAGCAACTGCCATTGATGGTCAAAGAAATTACTTGACGATGGGAAAGTCAAGAGCTATTTTACTGTATCTGGTAGTAGTGTAGTAGAAACACCCCTAACAAATCAACCATTAAATATGATTTTTACTGTATATTCTGTACTATGATAATGCACCGTAAAATTTCTTAAAATCAAACCATTGACAGCGAAAGAAAGAAGTAGAAAAAGGCAAAGAGGAAGGGCTCACCGAATAGCTCTACTCCACAAGAGGGGCATCGCACAGTGCAGCTGCCACGGTTAAACGGCGACGGTCCGGGTGCGCCGCCGGTCTCGACAACGCCCTCCAGAGCCCAACGAGGCTTTTGCAGAAAGAAACAGAGCAAGCCGACAATGGAGAGGATCAATATCCCTGTCCTAACGACAGCAGCAAGGCGGAGCGGCGATATTACCGACGAAGACGAAGACGGCGCAGGAGCAAACCGGCAGCAGAGGTATAACTAAAGCTCAAAGCTTTGGTTCTGTCGCCCGCCACAAAGCATTACTGGTTCTAGTCTACCACCGCCGGCCATGGCCGCCACGCCAGAGGAGTTCCTGCGAGAGGGCTTCCCCGTCGACCCCGAGCCGCACTCCCCCTCCTTCTTCCTCGACCAGCCCCCCACGCCGCATGGCCACGCCGAGGAGTCCTCCGACGACCTCGTCCTCCCCTATATCTCCCGCATGCTCATGGAGGAGGACATCGACGACAAGTTCTTCTACCTGTACCCCGACCACCCCGCCCTCCTCGCCACCCAGCAGCCCTACGCCCAAATCCTCTCCGACACCACCACCTCCGACTCCGCCACTAACAACACCACCGCCAACTCTACCCGCCACGACGCCCCCACCTCGGACAACGCCACCTTGCCACACGACCCAATAGGACTCTCTCAGCTGCTCCAGTACCCTCCATACCCCGACATGGCCATGGGACTCGGTGGCCTTGCTTCCTCCGACTTCCCCGCCGACGATATCACCAACTTGCTCTTGCCCGGAGACGTCGTCCCCACCACGGGATTCCCGCACAGCCCGGCGCTCTACAAGAGCGCGGCCGACGATGGCAACTCACACTTCGCCGGCGCCGGCCAGAAGGGCGACAGCAAGGCCATCCAGAGTTCGGCCCTCTCGAATGGCACGGATGCGGAGGAGCAGGAGGCTAAGACAACCATCACCTTCGCCGCTGGCGAATGTGACCAGGCCGCGCTGGCCTCGGCCTTCTTCAGTGGCCAGACCGACGGCAACACAGACGTGCTCAACTTGGCGTTCCTCAAGGGCATGGAGGAGGCCAACAAGTTCCTGCCGAAGAACACCACCCTCCTCATCGACCTCGAGGCCACCTCCGAAAAGTTCTTGCCCAGAGACAGCAAGCCGGTGAGCGCCTTCAACGCCGGCCGAGTGGAGGAGGAGGAGGTAGTGGATGGAACGTTCATGCTCGGAGGAAGCGCCGGTAGTAACAGGGGCCGCAAGAACAGGCACGACGGGGACGACCTGGAGGCTGAGACCGGCAGGAATAGCAAGCTGATGATGCCGGAGCAGGAGGAAGCTGGCGCCCGCGACATGCTCGACGAAATAATGCTCCACGGGTACGACATACTCAAGAAGGGGATGGAGGACCTGCGCATCGCCATGGGCAGCGAGGCTGAGAAGAAGAGCAGGAAGGGCATTGGGAAGGCGGCGCGGGGGAGGTGGAGCGCTAGCGAGGTGGTTGACCTGCCCACCCTGCTCATCCGCTGCGCGCAGGCGGTGGCCACGGGCGACCGCCGGAGCGCGAACGAGCTGCTGAAGCAGATCAAGCAGCACTCCTCGTTGAGGGGGGACGCTACGCAGAGGCTGGCGCATTGTTTCGCCGAGGGACTGGAGGCGCGGCTTGCAGGCACGGGGAGCCAGCTCTACCAATCGCTCATGGCGAAGCGCACCTCGGTCGTGGAGTACCTCAATGCCTACAAGCTGTTCATGGCAGCCTGCTGCTTCAAGAGGGTCAATTTCATCTTCTCCACCATGACCATCTACCGTGCCGTGGAGGGGAAGAGTCGCCTGCACATCGTGGATTACGATGTGCAATATGGCTTCCAGTGGCCAGGCTTGCTGCAGTGGCTGGCGGCTAGGGAAGGCGGGCCGCCGGAGGTGAGGTTCACCGGCATTGACCTCCCACAGCCGGGCTTCCGCCCAGCCTGCCAGATCGAGGAGACAGGCCGGCGGCTCAGCAACTGTGCCCGCGAATTCGGCGTGCCGTTCACGTTCCACAGCATTGCAGCAAAGGGCGAGACAGTCCATGCCGAGGACCTCAACATCGACCCCGATGAGGTGCTCGTCGTGAATAGCCTCTCCGGTTTTGGTAACTGGATGGATGAGAGTGTTGTGTTGGACAGCCCAAGCCCCAGAGACGTGGTCCTCAAGAACATTCGCAAGATGCGGCCCGACGTGTTCATCCAGTGTGTTGTCAATGGCTCGTACGGCACGCCATTCTTTGTGACGCGGTTCCGGGAGGCGCTCTTCTTTTACTCGGCGCATTTCGACATGCTGGACGCGACCATCCCCCGGGACAACTTGGTGCGGCTACACATCGAGCGGGATATAATTGGGCGGTATGCCGTGAATGTCATCGCCTGTGAGGGTGCAGACCGGGTGGATCGCCCCGAGACTTACAAGCAATGGCAGGTGCGGAACCAACGGGCGGGGCTGAGGCAGCTGCCGTTGAACCTAGAGGTTGTTACGTTTGTGAGGGACAAGGTCAAGAACCACCACCACAAAGACTTTCACATCGATGTCGATCACCGGTGGTTGCTGCAGGGGTGGAAGGGGCGGGTACTCTACGCCTTGTCGACATGGGTTGCTGGGGATAACTACTCCACTGTTTAGCTCATAGTTACCGGATTCGCTGTAAACCCTGGCGAATTACGAATTGGATTCGTTGAACTCGAACCGGTTTAGGATACATGGTTCGTGTTCGTAATGGAAATTGAAAGAAAAAGTTGCGAATTGCGAACCCGAAACCCCGGCGAATTGCTCATCGACCTCGAGGCCTCCTCACAGGTTTTAGCTTCCCACGCAGTTTCTGCTGGATATTTTTCTTCAGTGTTTTCATAAGTGTGGCTAAAAGAGGTCATTGGATTCAAGATGGGTAGTTGTTTCTGCAATTTCGGACAAAGCTGACTGACATAATATGAAGACGAGAGCCTGAAACTGATGATGAGTTCTGAAGTAATTTTGCAGCCTTCTAAGTTTGCATTGATCCTAGAAAATATGTGATCATATGATTTTATCAAAGTTCACAATGATAAATAGTTCTTACAAGAGGTGCTTCTATGCATTTTTTTTTATGTCGCACAACTATTAAATCATGAATGAATGGTAGATAATAATTACTTACCTCTTCATTTGTTTCAAGATCTATGGAACTTGTATTGGAGGGTGATTCATAGAAGCACCACTCGTTACGAGAGATTGATACACGAGGAAGGTCTACAGTTCCAAATCTGCAAATTTGCTGTTTGTTAGTTAAATTTAGGTCAAGTGCTGAATCTTCTAGGATTTTACTGTGGACACTTCGTTTTCAAAGCAAACCATAGTTGTACCGACTAAACTTGTGCTCAAAGGTCAGATGCTTATTGCTTGCCTGCCTTTCTCTATAGTTTTATGTTACAAATTCACACTACATATTTGTGTGATGTTCATTTGTTATTTGCAGGTTTGAGTTGCTGCGCGGAGCAGGATGACAATACAGGACCGAGCCTATAATTACAAGGCTAATTAACTCACGCTCAAGACTTGAAGTAGGTACAGTTTGAGCCTATAATTACAGGACTTGCTGCTCTGTTAATTAATTGAAAGAACTATAATGTCTTATGACTTTTGCGCTCCCTTTCGCTCTTTCAGATTACATGCAAGAAAATCAAAAGTTTATGTCATGCAGTAAGGGGTAATTATGCGCAATGAATAAATCAGAATCTAGTAGTAACAGGCCTAGTGTATTGTATTATTTGTGTCTTGTGTTTTCTTTTTGCCAAAAGACATTATAGTTCTTTCACTTCATTAACAGAGCAATCTGGGTAAACGCATATCACAAGCGAATCACAAAGAGCGAAAAGGCCCCTCCAAGCCCGTATAGAGCCCTTTCAGATGCAGCACGTGATCCATCGACCATTTGACCCCAGGAAGGAGCTAGTTAGCTTTTGATTTGATTAAGCTGCCGTTGAACCCAGAGGTTGTTAACCTTGTGAGGGACAAGGTCAAGAACCACTACCACAAGGACTTTCTCATCGATGTCGATCACCCGTGGTTGCTGCAGGGGTGAAAGGGGCGGGTACTCCACGCCTTATCGACATGGGTTGTTGAGGATACCAACTCCATTGTTTAGCTCATGGTTACTGGATTCGCTGTAAACCCTGGTGAATTGCGTACCGGATTCGTCGAATTCGAACCGGTTTAGGATACGGGGTTCGTGTTCACAGTGAAAATTGAAAGAAAAAGTGGTGAATCATGAACCCGAATCCTGTATCGTAACTTAGATGAACCACGTTTCTAGTAAATATAGTTTAGCTACTTATCTTCACCTAATTCCGGAGTCCAGATATAGGGTAATTTGCTGGATATAGTGTTGGATTATTTGGGCCAAGCCCATTTGATTGAGACAATAAATCCTAGAAAATCTCAAAGGCCCACCTCATGAGGAGCATGTGCACTAGCAATAGTACCACATTGCTAGCCTAAAGTGGTGAGCACTAGTTTAAATAGTGGAGTGTGCTACACCATGGTAGAACCATATGGAGAAAGGGAGAAAGAATACACACGCGCGCGCTCGCCTCGCCGGGCCGGGCCGGGCTCGGGCACGGGCCGGGCGGGGCGAAGCGGGCGTGGCACTGCGTGAATGGTCCGCCGAATTCGGTCCAGGGCTTTGCGTAAGCGCGGCCTCCTTTGCAGATTACTCTTTTGCTACTCGGAATCGCGGTTGTAGTATGAGATAAGGACACCGTGAATGCATCCGTGAATGGACTCCGATCGTGGGGCGTCCTCGAGCCGTGTTCGATTACGGTATTACGAGGCTCCTTTATATCTTGCGTCGCCGTCATCTGGTAAAACGGGAAGCAGGTCTCAAACCGTCCGTCCTCGCGTTCTTGCAGGGAGAGGGCGAATCGAGTTTTGGGAAGCGCCGGCGATCGCTTCCACGTCACCGCCACGGCTCGTCTTCCTCGACGTTCAGAGCGGCCGCTAGGCATCGCGCCGATCGCGGCGCTCGCTCGACCTTAAGATCAGACGCGCTACAACGCTTCATCGCTCCATCTCGCACCTAACGAGCGATGCGTTACAATGTTTCTACTGTTTATTTTCAATCTATTGATTGTGAGCACATTAGATGGATATATGTGTAGTCTTCTAGCATATGCATCTATAGTATGCTCCTGTTATTCGTTACTGATAGTCAATCACATGTTGTTCATGATTTACTTTTGGATTAAATTAAACCTAGATGTGCCTTTAATTCTAACATATAGAAGGTATCGGTATTGATAAGAGGTCCGGTTTTCTATGTTGCCAGCATAAGTCTTTGGTCCAGTAGCTATGGTTCAGTGGACTTCATTTGAAGATGGCTTGGACCGGCGGTGAATTTTGTAATTTTTTTAATAATATATTTTTTATTCAAAATTTCAAAAAAAATATACGTCGAAAAAAATTACATAAATATACATTTGTCGCCGGTTGGTTGGGCGACACCTAAATGTCGCCGGTTGGTTGGACGACAGGAGCCCCATGTCACTGCCCAAGTCTCTGTCGCTAGTTCATCGGGCGACAGTGGAAAAACCGCCCGATCATCGGGCGACAGGGGAAGCGTGGCCCCCTGTCACCCGACCAATGGGCGCGACTGAGAGGGCTTTAAATTCCCGTAGCGTGGCATTGTGCTCATTTGAGCGATCGAGCTGGGCCGAGCAGAGAAAAAAAAAAGAGAGAAAGAGGGAGAGAAGGAGAGGAGAGAGAAGAGAGGGAGAGGAGGCACTGCGCGACTTTAGTGAGGTAATTTTTTGCAGTTTAATTTTTGTAGCAGTAAATTATGGTTGAGTATAAATAATTTTAGATCTAACTAAATTTAGAGATTATAGATAGATCTAGCGACTGTAGATGTCTTATACGGATAGAAGTATGTCGATATATATTCATGGGAATGTAGTTATAGTAGAAATTATGTAGTTGTTTATTTTTGTAGCAGTAAATTATGGTAGAGTAGAAATAATTTTAGATCTAAATAAAATTAGATGTTCCGGATAGATGTAGCAAATGTAGATGTTTTATACGGATACAAGTACGGTGATATATATTAATGGGAATGTAGTTAGACGTAGGTACATATATATTTTTAGGAATGTAGTTTTTTTTCTACAAATATATCTATATTTTTTAAGCATATAGATATAGTTATGTTAGGTGTCACAGTATTTTTTACGAAAAGTAATTAATTCGTAGGTGAATGAATGGATTCACAGATATGGCAGAACGAGTTCCATTTAGAATCTATTACGGAGAATGAGTTGTAATGCATGGTTTGGAGGGTGCGGATCTAATCTGAGACTGGAGCCCCCACATGTCGGGAGGAAGGGATGGAAAGGGGAGATGGAGCGGAGGTGGCGGCGCCTGTAGGGAGAGGTGAGGCCATGTGGAGGGGAAGCAGCGTGAGCTGGGACGGTTACAGGAACAGTAGGTGGGAGATGGGCTTTGGGCCAATTTAGAATTGGTGGGTTGGACGATCCATTGAAAGGGGTAAACTCCTTTTATTAGTTAATCAACTCGGACTGCAAAACAAAACTTCCAAGTTGAACACGACTGCTGCACTTCAAAACACTTTTCAAAACAAACTTTCTCAAAACAAGATTAAAACTATCAATCATCCCCTTAACCCTATTTCTTACTTAACTTAAACTTGTTGTGGTAATCGGTCCCAACTACGATTTACCCAACTTTTATTCGATACGGGATAGAGAACGCATCTCCTCAACGCCCACATACTCAACTTATTTAATTCAAGATGGCGAACACATCTCCTCAACGTTGTGGTCTCATCTTCGATGGATATGAGTTTGAACGGCGAACACACTTCTTCAATATCTCCGGACTCAATTTTGATGGACTTGACTTTGGACGGCGAACACATCTTTTCAATGTCCCAGACTCCTTTTAGCACACGCAGCGACTTCTTTTTTTATTTTCCCGCGCAACATGATCTTTTCTTATGCGCACAATATCTCTTGGGGGTGTATAGGCATCATCCGGATGTTTTTGTCCTAAAAACATCCAAACTTTGGACCGTACGATCAAAACACACATCCGTAGGATCAACCCACCTCGAATTCAGGGGAGCGTGCATCGATCTGAAAGCAAATCCAATGGTCAGGAATTTGGATGATGATTGCTAGAGAAAATATCCGGATAAAACTTATCAAAACCCATGTCTCTAAAGAAATTCGCACAAATCGTATAAGAACTCACATGAGTATACACAGTATCTAGTGAACAAATCTGACACGAAAACGCATATATTTGATTGTCTTCTCTACGAGAGATAGCCCGCGTCAAAGCATTAGTTCTGTCGCCCGCCACAAAGCATCACTGGTTCTAGTAGTCAATAGGGATCGCCCGCCTCATATCCCATCACCCACCGCCGGCCATGGCCGCCAAGCCGGAGGAGTTCATGCGTGAGGGTTTCCCCGTCGACCCCGAGGCGCTCTCCCCCTCCCCCTTCCTCGACCTGCCCCCCACGGCGCATGGCCACGCCGAGGAGTCCTCCGACAACCTCGTCCTCCACTACATCTCCGGCATGCTCATGGAGGAAGACATCGACGACAAGTTCTTCTACCTGTACCCCGACCACCCCGCTCTCCTCACCACCCAGCAGCTCTACGCCCAAATCCTCTCCGACATCACCACCTCCGACTCCGCCACCAACTCCACCGGCAACTCCTCCCACGACGCCCCCGCTTCAGACAACGCCACCTGGCTACACGACCCAATAGGATTCTCCCAGCTGCTCCAGTCCTCTCCGTACCCCGACATGGCCATGGGACTCGACGGCCTTGCTTCCTCCGACTTCCCCGTCGACGATATCACCAACTTGCTCTTGCCCCGAGACGTCGTCCTCGGCGAGGGATTCGCGCACTGTCCGGCGCTCTACAAGAGCGCGGCCGACAATGGCAACTCATACTTCGCCGGCGCCGGCCAGAACGGCGGCAGCACGGCCATCCAGAGTTCGGCCCTCTTGAATGACACGGTTGAGGAGGAGCAGGAGGCTAACACCACCATCACCTTGCCCGCTAGCGATGGTGACCAGGCCGTGCTGGCCTTGGCCTTCTTCAGTGGCCAGACCGACGGCAACATGGGCATGCTCAACTTGGCGTTCCTCAAGGGCATGGAGGAGGCCAACAAGTTCCTGCCGACCAACAACACCCTCCTCATCGACCTCGAGGCCACCTCCGAAAAGTTCTTGCCCAGAGAGAGCAAGCCGGTGAGCGCCTTCACCGCCGGCCGAGTGGAGGAGGAGGAGGAGGAGGAGGTAGTGGATGGAAAGTTGATGCTCGGAGGAAGCGCCGGTAGTAAGAACAGGGGCCGCAAGAACAGGCACGACGGGGACGACCTGGAGGCTGAGACCGGAAGGAACAGCAAGCTGATGATGCCGGAGCAGGAGGAAACCGGCGCCCGCGAGATGCTCGACGAAATAATGCTCCACGGGTACGAGATAATGATGAAGGGGATGGAGGACCTGCGCATCGCCATGGGCAGCGAGGCTGAGAAGAAGAGCAGGAAGGGCATTGGGAAGGCGGCGCGGGGGAGGTGGATCGCTAGCGGGGTGGTCGACCTGCCCACCATGCTCATCCGCTGCGCGCAGGCGGTGGCCGCGGGCGACCGCCGGAGCGCGAACGAGCTGCTGAAGCAGATCAAGCAGCACTCCTCGTTGAGGGGGGACGCCACGCAGAGGCTGGCGCATTGTTTCGCCGAGGGACTGGAGGCGCGGCTTGCAGGCACGGGGAGCCAGCTCTACCAATCGATCATGGCGAAGCGCATCTCGGTTGTGGAGTTCCTCAAGGCCAGCAAGCTGTTCATGGCAGCCTGCTGCTTCAAGAGGGTCAATATCGCCTTCTCCGGCAGGACCATCTACCATGCCGTGGCGGGGAAGAGCCGCCTGCACATCGTGGATTACGGCGTGCAATATGGCATCCACTGGCCATGCTTGCTGTATTGGCTGGCGGATAGGGAAGACGGGCCGCCGGAGGTGAGGTTCACCGGCATTGACCTCCCACAGCCGGGCTTCCGCCCAGCCTGCCAGATCGAGGAGACAGGCCGCCGTCTCAGCAAATGTGCCCGCGAGTTTGGCGTGCCGTTCACGTTCCACAGTATTGCAGCAAAGTGGGAGACAGTCCGTGCCGAGGACCTCAACATCGACCCCGATGAGGTGCTCGTCGTGAATAGCCTCTCCGGTTTTGGCAACTTGATGGATGAGAGTGTTGTGTTGGACAGCCCAAGCCCCCGAGACGTGATCCTCAACAACGTTCGGAAGATGCGGCCCGATGTGTTCATCCAGTGTGTTGTCAACGGCACCTACGGCACGCCATTCTTTGTGACACGGTTCCGGGAAGCGCTCTTCTTTTACTCGGCGCATTTCGACATGCTGGACGTGACCATCCCCCGGGACAACGAGGATCGGCTATTCATCGAGCGGGATATAATAGGGCGGTACGCCATGAATGTCATCGCCTGTGAGGGTGCAGACCGGGTGGATCGCCCTGAGACCTATAAGCAATGGCAGGTGCGGAACCACCGGGCGGGGTTGAGGCAGCTGCCGTTGAACCCAGAGGTTGTTAAGGTTGCGAGGGACCAGATCGAGAATGACTACCACAAAGAATTTGTCATCGATGTCGATCACCGGTGGTTGCTGCAGGGGTGGAAGGGGCGGGTACTCTACGCCTTGTCGACATGGGTTGCTGAGGATAACAACTCCACTGTTTAGCTTGTAGTTACTGGATTCGCTGGAAACCCTGGTGAACCACGAACCGGATTTGTCGAACTCGAACCGGTTTAGGATACGGGATTCGTGTTCGCATTGGAAATTGGAAGAAAAAGTGGCGAATCGTGAACCCGGATCCCGTACCGTAACTTGGACGAACCACGTTTCTGGTAACTATGGTTTAGCTATTTCTCTTGACCTAATTCCAGAATCCAGATATAGGGGAATTTGCTGGATATAGAAGGTATCGGTATTCATAAGAGGTCTGCTTTTCTATGTTGCCAGCATAAATCCAAGGTCCAGCAGCTATGGTTCAGTGGACTTCATTTGAAGATGGCCGGTGGTGATTTTTGTTTGTTAGAGACACCACCATGTCTTGAAATGTAAATTAGATGCTTAGATTTACGTAGGATTTTGGTAAGTTTTGGACATGTTGCTGCTGATCTGTGATAATGTACAACAAGAATGAAGAACCCTGTTTTTTTCCCCTAGTGTATGGCTGTATGCTCTTCTGTACCTGATAAGCAATTTTATGAACTACATGTTTTGACTTTCCATGTGTCAACAGATGTGAGTCTTATGAAGTTCACGTTCTATTGTGGTGTCAACTTGTTGCAACACTAACCTTGCGGCTGCGAACAGTAAAAAGATGTTTGTTTAAGCAAAAGTTGCACCAGTTATTCAGAGTATTTGATGTGCGCGTCTTCAACTTTGTTGTGATTCACAGGTTTCAACTTCCCAGGCAGTTTCCGCTGGATATAACTTTGTTGTGTTTTCTTTTTGCCAAAAGACATTATAGTTCTTTCACTTTGGGGGAAAGGAAATCATGCCTGTTACTCTGTTTTCCAATACAATTGTGTAGGACAATACTACATTTAGGAATGCAAGTTCATTCCTGTAGCCACCGAGAAAGATATTTCTGAAAAAAAAAATGTAAACTGTATGAGAAGTTAGTTAGTTGTGGTACCAACTTGTTAGGGGTATTATGCATTTCATTCAACAAAGCTGTGATCCATCTTTGACGGCATCTCCTTGGAATTATGCATTTTATTGAACATTCGGCATGTAATTCAGATTAGATGAACTGAAAACATGCACTGCATGTCTCCTTGGATATGGACAAGAACAACAAGTTGATCGGCTCCTCTCGATCTTCCTCCCCGGTAGCCTGCCTGCCTGACAAATGGCAGCAAAGATGGAATTTTGTCCTTGGACTAGTTGTTCAATTAATTCCTCTAGTCGGCAGCAGAATTTGTCCTGCTCTGCTTGTACACCGCCACAGAAATATTATGAAAGAGCTCTTTTACGGTGGATTAAATTAAATATGAACCGTTCATTCTTTTCGATTCAATGGATCAGATTAACTAGAGTTTACTTATACTACACCTGATAGTGGAGTAGTATAAACACCCTTAATAAATTAACGGTTAGATATGATTTCTACTACACATTTTATACTACAAGTATAATCCACCGTAAAATTTCTCTTATGAAATGGACAAGCATTAACCTCGTCCGACCAGTGCAATTAACTATATATAGATGATGATCGTTGTTGCTACTGCTAGTATATGAATGCAGATTGTTGCAATACTGTACTAGTCCTCCACTCTGGGACTGATTCAGAGAGATTACGAGACAAGTACCGCCGGCGAGTCGCAGTTCCATTTGGCTCTTGTGTCGACTCCTCCGTCAGCTCCCGCCGCTCCTTCCCGGGATCTTCCTTTCCCTCCAATTCCTTCTTACATCCTTAAAAAGCTTAGCTTTAGGAGCAGGAAAGCTTGACATTAGTGCTAGGCGAAGTAGTAAATATCTTGTTAATTCTATTTGCAAAATACCTGTGATGAATAATTTGACAACAATATTTGTGATGGAATACAATATTTATTATACAATAATTTATTTGTGGAAGATCAATATATTGTGTTGGGTTTTTTTTTATTTGTAACAGGAGATGCAGCGCAGGTGTGGAGACACGACGTAGGCATGTGTGGCACACAGTGCAAGAGTCCCAAGGCGGAGGCGTGCAGCACCGACTGGTCCTCCATGCGCGCTGCTCTCTCTCCGTGTCCAGATCTGGCCGCTGGTGTAACACCCGAGTTTTGTAATTAAGCTTAATAAAGCTAATTAAATGTTTTTTTGTGCCCTGATTCGATTCATGGATCTTAATTTGGAGTTATTTGTTTTCGAATCCCTTTTGCTGTTTCGTTCGATCGAACTCCCCGTTCGAGGTCCCGAGTTTCGCTTTTGGTCGAACTCCACCCGGGGCGGTACTGCCTGCCGCCGGGTCAAAGGGCGCGTCGCCGACTCCTGTCGCGCACGTCGTCGCCACGACCTTTGCACGTCGTCTTGCCGGCCTCCCCTCCAGCTCAAAAGCAGCCCACACTCTTCTCTCCTCCCTCTCAACCCCCTCACCCACTCCCGAAGCCTCTCCTCCCTTCCTCCTCCTCCTCTCCTTTTCCTCTCCTCCCACCGAATCTTTCTCCTCCTCTTCAAATCCAGCTGGGTGGACATCATTTGGAGCAAGGAGAAGCAAGAACAAGGTGCGAAGAAGCATCCTCTAGATCCTAGTAAGCTTCACAAGTGGTGGATTTCAATTTGGAGCTCATCACTCTAGGTTTAATCCAAACCCTAGCTCTTTCCCCCTTTTCTCTTTTCTTTTATCTTCAATTTAGCCCTAGAAAACCTAGATCGGGAGGCAGATTGTTGTTTCGTTGGGTTGCTAGACTTAGTTTAGGCTTGGAAGAATTTATTGGCGCGATCAATTCGATCCGAAAACCCTAGTCGGCTTCTCGTTGGAATTAATCGTCTAAAAGTCATTTTCCCGAATTTTCGGAGTTTCCTTTGAAACCCTAGCTCCGAAAAGTCGAGGAAACGACTCTCGAGTATATCCAACGCCATGAAGTTCGATTCTCGCGGAAGAATCGAGTTTGAACTCGATTCGGGTTTAGAATCGAATTTGGTGTTAATTAGGGTTTTTGAGGTCGGAGAGTTCGATCGTTGTGCGATGGGTTCGTAGACGAGCTCTAGTCCGCGTGGGACCGTATTGCGCTAAAGGAACCAATACGTGGGTTGCAAATCATTCGTTTCAACTTGATTTGCGAAAAGGTGCATTTTGGCTCTTCGGGGCAATTTCGCGTTCCGAAGTTCCAAAATCCACAAAACTGGCTTGTATTGGTCCCTAATGTCGTAGAGGTTCCATCGTGGCGGAGCAAATCGAGTTTGGACTCTGTTCGATTCGAAATTCGATTTCGTGTCGTTTTTAGGGTTCCAAAGGTCGAAAAGCGTGAAATTGAGCAAACGAGCTCGAAACTCGTCGAAACCTACGTAAATAGGTCCCTGGCGTCGCTAGGAACCTAGTCGTGCAATCGCCTCGAAGTTTCGGAACTGTTTGCACAAAATTCCATATTTTTACCTAGCCGCCTCGCCAAAGTCGGCACTACTGCCACCCCAGGCCAGTACTGCCGGATATTGGCTGGAGCTACCGCCAGAGGCGCGGTAGTAATTTTCCAGAAAGCTCCCAATTCAGTTGATTTTCCCACCTCCGGCATTACGAGAAATTCCAGCCGGTACTGCCGGACCAGAGCGCGGCACTATCGCCCTACAATTGTCGATACTGCCGGCCTCTATGGAAAACTTCTGAATTTCCTTTTGTTCGTTAAGTTCTCGTTTTCGGTTTTTGATTTCTTTTGGCTTTTGATTCCTTTTTCCCCCTGTTTTGAATCGTCATTGTTGGTTTTGCTTTTCGCGTAGACATTGACATTTCGGATACAGTCGACGATCCGGATTTCAACCCCGAGTCCGAATTCGTTGAAGGGCAAACAAGCAAGCACTTCCTTTGACCATTTTGATCCTATAATTGCAAATTCTATTTTCATTTGTCAAAAACTATTATGCATGCGTGTATGTTCAGTAAAGTTGCTAGGTATGGGAAATTAGTAGATAAACCTGAAATTGATGGTTCTCCTTAATCATATTAACATGAAAACCATGTTGAACCTTAGATTAGACTTAGACATAATAATAAATATCAAATGGGTAATAATAAGTAGTATCTGCATATGCTTAGTCAGGCAGTAGTAAATGTTGCAGGAGATTGTGATTCAGATAAACATGATTCCTTTTGGTAATTATCAATGGATTGGATTTGGATAATGGACTGGATATGGTTTATGGTTTTGAATCGGATTGCGGTTTGGAAAATCAAAATGATAGAATTGGTTTCTAATGGATGAGGAATAGTTGTGCGGGTAGAATGGAAAAACAATGGAGTATTTTGACACGGGCGAGATGTGTGGTGGTTAGAGGTTCAGGTTATGGTTTGGGTTGGAATGGTTTGGTTTGGTTTGGTTTTGGATATGGATTTACAAGCAAGTGCTTGTTGGTTGGTTTCCTTGCTATGGGGAGGCTATGGGCTAGTGGGAGCTCCGTGGGGCCACTAGCGACCATCCTTTGTGGACGTAGCAAGTGGTTTTAGAAGATCTCGCCTGAATCACCCTAAGGACTAAACTTGATGCTATCACTAAGTCAAAACATGCAACCACATGTACTAGTATGTGATAGTATTAACTTAGTACAATAGTTGGGACTGATCTTTCACATTGGTAGGCCGAAGAGTTGGACGCACCGTGCGAAGGTGTCATTCTAGGGGCCGTTCCCTGTGTGGGATAAGGTATTCCCGATACAACAGTGTATGCACTAGAAATTTCTCCCTCTATTTATTTTTATAAGAAATAACTTTTAAATGATTTTTTTTTCATAAATATAAAGCTCGCATATAGATATAATGAGCTCTTTCCTTCTATACACCTATTTTGCTCTCTCTACCATATGCATTTACTCCCTTCGTTTATTTTTATATGGGCATGCACAATAAGATCATCTCAGCTGGCATTTAACCTGCAGACATCAACTTTGACCTATGGGGAAGAGTGAGAAAAGATAAGAGAGAAGAGAGCTGACTCTTATTTAGTAACCAGCTTTGCACGAAAGCATAGATAGATTATTTATGTATATGAGAGAAGAGATAGTTATTGCACAACATCTAAAAACAAAAAGTTACTGTATAAGCTGGCTTTTATCTTACTATTATACTTGCTCTAAGGCGTATTTGACTTTGCACAAGAATTAATATTGTCTTGAAGATGAGAAAGGTACGAGAGAAAATGACTTAGATACCCTCACTTAATTGTCTTGAAAGATGAAAGATATACTATGTGTGGGTGGTAATGAATAAATGCATATAGTTGAGATAGAGTAAATAGGGGTATAGAAGAAAATGCCTCATTAAATCTACATGCAATCCTTATATTTGAGAACAAGACTATTTAAAAAATAAGCCTTATAAAAATAAACGGATGGAGTATTCATTACCACACACACAAATAAAGTATATCGATCTTTCATCTTTTCGGACAATTAAGTGAGGGCATTTAATACGGGCAACCGTGCTCAGGAAGTTGCGTGGAATCTCAGATTATGCTCGGTGGATTCGGTCAAACCACTAAGAAGGAAAGTGGCAACTAATTCGCCGAAGATCCAGGGAAGGTGCGCCGGAAATATGGAAGCGTGGCGTAATTATAGGGGGTAGTTACCATGTATACGACTTAGTACCCTGTATTTAATCCCCCTAGCCCCTATGGGGGAGGGGGCAGTCATTCATCATTTCAATACGGAAAAACGCCACCAGGCGACTGGATGTAGGGCTATTATCTCGATCATGAGAGGCCTGAACCAGGATAAAATCCTTGTGTTTCTGTCTGTTCTAAGGGACCATCTCCCGCGTCTTCGATGCTACACCTTTGGCAGAAAGGGGCTTCAGTTGATCCCACATTCAACAAGTAAGCTCGGCAGGAGCCCGTTCTCCAATCGTCGACAAATTTAGAGTAGCGATTTTAGTTATAGAGATTTAGAGTAGTGATTTTAGTTTCTTCAATTTAGAGTATTTGATGTGCGCATCTTCAACTTTTGTTGTGATTATATTTTCCCCCCAGTTTCTCACAGGTTTCAGCTTTCCAGGCAGTTTATGTTGAATATTTTTCGTCAGTGTTTTCGTAAGTGCAGCTAAAAGAGGTCAGTGGATTCAAGATGGGTAGGTGTTTCTGCAATTTGGGACAATGCTGACTGACACATAATATGATAAATACGAGAGGTGCTTCTATGCATTTTTCAAGTCGCATAAATATTAAAGTATGAATGAAGGGTGGATGGTGATTACTTATCATTTCACTTGTTTTCTGATTTTGTGCAAGTTGTATTGGAGGGTGATACATAGAACAACTATGCATCATGAGAGATTGATACATAAGGAAGGTCTACAGTTCCATACCTGCAAATTTACTGTTTGTTGGTTAAATTTATGTCTAGTGTCGAATCTTCTAGGATTTTGCTGTGGACACTGCGTTTTCAAAGCAAACAATAGGTGTACCGACTAAACTTGTGCTCAAATTAGGTCAGATGCTTATTGCTTGCCTGCCTTTCTCTGTAGTTTCATGTTACAAATTTACACAATGTTCATTCGCTATTTGCAGGTTTGGCCGGCAATGGGATTTGTCTCGAAAATAACCCTCGTAATATTATACTTCTGTTAGGCTTTATAAATATACTATAACATAGGTTAGTGATCAAAGTCAACACCATTTCGATTTGTTGTGAAAAAAAAAACGGGTATCTGTGACCGGCCCATCGGACATTACCTGCTCCATTTATTTAATTAATCCAGGTTTCTTGCGTGCTACTCCATATCCAAAGAGCCGCCGCGGTAAACGCATATCACAAAGAGCGAAAAGGCTCCTCCAACCCAGGCCCAAGGTCCCATTTATTAACAGAGCGGGCTGAAACTAAAGCCCAAGCCCGTGTAGAGCCCGTATTAGCACGTGACCATTTGACCCTAGGAAGGAGCTAGGTAGCTAGCTTTTGATTTGATTAAGAGATCAGATGCTGCAAATTACTCGATTTATCCAGCAATCGAAATGTGTTATTTGTCCATTATCTCTAGTGATATCTTGTCATGAACGGCGCCCTACCTAGCTGATGCGAGTACAAGTCAAGCGACACGATAGGCCTTTCAATTTAGCACATGCAGCTCTTTCAATAGAAAAGTACATGGTTTTTTAATTATAAGTTAACGTTACTTATGCACTAGAAATTACTCCGTCCGTTCACTTCACTTTTACAAGGCTTTTTTTAAATGATCTTATTAACAAATATAAGATTTAATAAGGTCTTTCCTTCTATACACCTATTTTACTCTCTCCACCATATGCATTTCCTCCCTTCGTTTATTTTTATAAGGGCAAGACCGTCCCATCTGGTTTTTCATTTGTACACATGAGCTTTGGTATATGGGGAAGAGTAGAAGAAGATGAGAGAGAATAGAGTTGGCTATTTTACTCTCTCTACCATATGCATTTCCTTATATTTGGGAACAAGACTATAAACCTTGTAAAAAATGAATGGAGGGAGTATTTGCACAAAGTATACCGATCTTTCATCTTTGCAGACAATTAAGGGAGAGCATTTAAGTTATTTTTTCTCATATTTTTTTTGATTTTAATATAATCTTAATTTTTATATAAAATTAAAATATATTTTATAAAAATAAACGGAGGAGATATTTTGGTTTCACTTTGAAACGAACAGCAGCAGGTAGAGATGATTGTATAACGCGGACACGTAGTACTAATCCACGCAGTGCTACACAGTACGGTATGCATCATGGTTGTATAGAATTTTTTTCTGGCACGGTCTGATTGGCTATTTTGGATCAAGTCGCCGGCGCAAAAGTCTCAGAGATCGCAGCATACAGTGTAGATAAGTAGGACACGGTTTTTTTTATTACAGGTTACAATCCGGTGATTTTTTTTACTGGATAGATCCGCCAGATTGGAAGATTACGCACTAGAAATTACCAGTCATCTCATCCATCTTGCATCAATAGGGATCAATTCGGAGAGTAGTCAACAAACTGCTCCGTCAAGAGAGAGAGAGAGAGAGAGAGAGAGAGAGAGAGAGACGGACGGCCCAGTGACGTCCTCGACGCCACGCGGCCGCCGGAGCACCGAAACATGGCACGCCGCCTCCTCTTCGGCTCCCGTCGCCGCGGTCGCAGTCGGGATCCGGTCGCCGTATCGCTCCTTCCAGGAGCCTTCCCTTCCGTCGTCGCTCCTACTCGCTCCCTTGGACTCCAACAGCTTTCGTCTTGATTTTTATACCCTCCGCCCGCCGATCCATGTCTTCCGCCACAGAGCATCGCTAGTGCTACTCTACCACTGCTTAGTCAATAGGGATCGCCCTCCTCAGACCTCATCACCCACCGCCGGCCATGGCCGCCACGCCGGAGGAGTTCCTGCGTGAGGGCTACCTCGTCGACCCCGAGCCGCTCTCCCCCTCCCTCTTCCTCGACCTGCCCCCCACGCCGCATGGCCACGCCGAGGAGTCCGACGACGACCTCGTCCTCCCCTACATCTCCCGCATGCTCATGGAGGAGGACATCGACGACAAGTTCTTCTACCAGTACCCCGACCAACCCGCCCTCCTCACCACCCAGCAGCCCTACGCCCAAATCCTCTCCGACACCACCACCTCTGACTCCGCCACCAACATCACCACCACCAACTCCACAGGCAAATCCTCCTCCCCCGACGGCCCCGCCTCGGACAGCGCCACCTGGCCATACGACCCAATAGAACTCTCCCAGCTGCTCCAGTCCCCTCCATACCCCGACATGGCCATGGGACTCGGGGGCCTTGCTTCCTCCGACTTCCCCGCCGACGATATCACCAGCTTGTTCTTGCCCGGAGACGTCGTCCCCAGCGCGGGATTCCAGCACAGTCCGGCGCTCTACAGGGGCGCGGCCGGCGATGGCAGCTCATACTTCGCCAGCGACGGCCAGAACGGCGGCAGCACGGCCACCCAGAGTTCGGCCCTCTTGAATGGCACGGGTGTGGATGAGCAGCAGGCTAAGACCACCATCACCTTGCCAGATGGCGATGGTGACCAGGCCGCGCTGGCCTCGGCCTTCTTCAGTGGCCAGACCGACGGCAACATGGACGTGCTCAACTTGGCGTTCCTCAAGGGCATGGAGGAGGCCAACAAGTTCCTGCCGAAGAACAACACCCTCCTCATCGACCTCGAGGCCACCTCCGAAAAGTTCTTGCCCAGGGACAGCAAGCCGGTGAGCGCCGTCACCGCCGGCCTAGTGAAGGAGGAGGAGGTAGTGGATGGAACGTTGATGCTCGGAGGAAGCGCTGGTAGTAACAGGGGCCGCAAGAACAGGCACGACGGGGACGACCTGGAGGCTGAGACCGGCAGGAACAGCAAGCTGATGATGCCGGAGCAGGAGGAAACTGGCGCCCGCGAGATGTTCGACGAAATAATGCTCCACGGGTACGAGGTATTCATTAAGGGGATGGAGGACCTGCGCATCGCCATGGGCAACGAGGCTGAGAAGAACAGCAGGAAGGGCATTGGGAAGGCGGCGCGGGGGAGGTGGAGCGCTAGCGAGGTGGTCGACCTGCCCACCCTGCTCATCCACTGCGCGCAGTCGGTGGCCACGGGCGACCGCCGGAGCGCGAACGAGCTGCTGAAGCAGATCAAGCAGCACTCCTCGTTGACGGGGGATGCCACGCAGAGGCTGGCGCATTGTTTCGCCGAGGGACTGGAGGCGCGGCTTGCAGGCACGGGGAGCCAGGTCTACCAATCGCTCATGGCGAAGCGCACCTCGGTCGTGGAGTTCCTCAAGGCCTACAAGCTGTTGACGGCAGCCTGCAGCTTCAAGAAGGGGAATATCGTCTTCTCCAACAATACCATCTACCATGCCGTGGCGGGGAAGAGCCGCCTGCACATCGTGGATTACGGTGTGCAATATGGCTTCCAGTGGCCAGGCTTGCTGCAGTGGCTGGCGGCTAGGGAAGGCGGGCCGCCGGAGGTGAGGCTCACCGGCATTGACCTCCCACAGCCCGGCTTCCGTCCAGCCTGCCAGATTGAGGAGACAGGCCGGCGGCTCAGCAACTGTGCCCGCGAGTTTGGTGTGCCGTTCACTTTCCACGGTATTGCAGCGAAGTGGGAGACAGTCCGTGCCGAGGACCTCAACATCGACGCCGATGAGGTGCTTGTCGTGAATAGCCTCTCCGGTTTTGGCAACTTGATGGATGAGAGTGTTGTGTTGGACAGCCCAAGCCCCAGAGACGTGGTCCTCAACAACATTCGCAAGATGCGGCCCGACGTGTTCATCCAGTGCGTTGTCAATGGCACATACGGCGCGCCATTCTTTGTCACACGATTTCGGGAAGCGCTCTTCTTTTACTCGGCACATTTCGACATGCTGGACGCGACCATCCCCCGGGACAACGATGAGCGGATATTCATCGAGCGGGATATAATAGGGCGGTGCGCCCTGAATATCATCGCCTGTGAGGGTGCAGACCGGGTGGATCGTCCCGAGACCTATAAGCAATGGCAGGTGCGGAACCACCGGGCGGGGCTGAGGCAGCTGCCGTTGAACCCAGATGTTGTTAAGGTTGTGAGGGACAAGGTCAGGAACCACTACCACAAAGACTTTGTCATCGATATCGATCACCGGTGGCTGCTGCAGGGGTGGAAGGGGAGGGTACTCCACGCCTTGTCAACATGGGTTGCTGAGGATACCAACTCCACTGTTTAGCTTATGGTTATCAGATTCGCTGTAAACCCTGGTGAATTGCGAACCGGATTCGTCGAACTTAAACCGGTTTAGGATACAGGGTTCGTGTTCGCAGTGGTAATTGGAAGAAAAAAGTGGCGAATCGCGAACCCGAGTTCCGTACCACAACTTGGACGAACTATGTTCCTAGTAACTATGGTTTAGCTACTTCTCTTCACCTAATTCCAGAATCTGGATATAAGGGAATTTGCTGGATATAGAAGTTATTGGTATTGATCAGAGGTCCGGTTTTCTATGTTGCCGGCATAAATCTACGGCCCAGCAGCTATGATTCAGTGGACTTCATTTAAGGTTGGCTTGGACCGGTGGTGAATTTTGTATGCTAGAAATAAGTAGAGACACCTTCATGTCTTGCAATGTAAATTAGATGCTTAGATTTACATTGGATTTAGGTATGTTTTGGACATGTTGCTGCTGAGCTGTGATAATGCACAACAAAAATGTAGAACCCTGGTTTTTCCCCTAGTGTATGGCTGTATGCTCTTCTGTAGCTGACTAAGCAATTTTAGGAACTACATGTTTCTGTTTCACTTTTGATGTGTTTAAGAGGTGTCTTACGAAGTTCACGTTCTATTGTAATGTCAACTTGTTGGCAACATTTCCCTTGCGGCCGGGAACAGTAAACAGATGCTTGTTTATGCAAAAGTTGCACCAATTATTCAGAGTATGTGATGTGCGCATTTTCAACTTTTGTTGTGATTATGTGCATGCAGAATTAAAGATGTGATATTTCCCCCCCAGTTTCTCACAGGTTTCAGCTTCCCAGGCAGTTTCTGCTGGATATTTTTCGTCAGTGTTTTCATAATCAAGTGCAGCTAAAAGAGGTCAGTGGTTTCAAGATAGGCAGGTGTTTCTGCAATTTGGGACAATGCTGACTGACACATAAATACATAATATGATAAATAGTTATGAGAGTTGCTTCTATGCATTTTTTAAGTCGCATAAATATTAAAGCATGATTAAAGAGTAGATGGTGATTACTTATCGTTTCACTTGTTTTCTGATTTGTGCAACATAGAAGCACTACTCATTACGAGAGATTGATACATGAGGAAGGTCTACAGCTCCATACCTGCAAATTTTCTGTTTGCTAGTTAACTTTAGGTCTAGTGCTGAATCCTCTAGGATTTAGCTGTGGACACTGCGTTTTCAAAGCAAACTACAGTTGTACCGATTAAACTTGTGCTCAAAGGTCAGATGCTTATTGCTCGCCTGCCTTTCTCTATAGTTGTATCCACTAAACTTGAGTTTGGTCTGTCTTATGACTTTTACGCTCCCTTTCGCTCTTTCAGATTACATGCAAGAAAATCAGAAGTGTATGTATGTTATGCAGCGCAAAGAATAAATCAGAATCTAGTCGTAACAGGCGTAGTGTGTTGTATTATTTGTGTGTTGTGCTTTCTTTCTGCCAAAATATATTATAGCTCTTTCACTTTGGGGGAAAGGAAATCATTCATGCCTGTTACTCTGTTTTTCAATACAGTTGTGTAGGATAAGCCACTGTACTAAATTTAGGAATGCAAGTTCATTCCTGTAGACATTGACAAAGATATTTCTGAATGAAAGGTAAACTGTATGAGAGGTTAGTTAGTTATGGTACCAATCAACGGCTTAGATTACAAGTAAGAGTACACTGTAAAGTAATAGAAAATTAAAATAAAAAATAAGAGAAAATCAGCCATTTAACTTTCATATGAACTCCAAATTAGAACTGCACAAAACTAAAATTTGGAATCAAAATTGGATAAAAATTAGAAGTTGGATTTGTATATAAATTCTAACCTAAAACTTAAATACGAAATTAAATAAAAAACAATAATAAAATTTAAAATAAATTCAAAATAAAAAACAAAATGATGCTTGCCATTTGATTTCATACGGGCTCTAAATCAATAAAAAAACAACAAAAAATGACGGAAGAATAAAAATAAAAGGAAGTTAGGGATTGTTTCTTAAAATTCATAATAATTGAAAAGTATAAAATTTAATTAGAATTAAAATTTCAGAAATATACTAAATTATGAGGGAAAATAAGGTAGGGAATTTGATTTTTATATATATATATATATATATATATATATATATATATATATATATATATACCTTTTTCGTACTCTTGGGAGTATGTACTCCCACCTTCAATATACCACGTAAACTAATGTGTTATACTCCTTTATCGCTTTCAATATACTCCAATAATAATTCTAAGATACTACAATGCGACATTGTTAAAAAAATTTATCTGGCCTCTTTATTTTTTTGCTATATTTTTCCATATGTAAAAAGAGTATATAAACAAATTATGCTATAAAGGGTGGATTTTGATGAAATTTTTCGTAGAACTCACTTTAGAGTATCTTATAATCAGTATTAGAGTATAGTCAAAATGATAAAGAGGTATAATAACATCATTTAAGCGGTATATTGAGAGTGGGAGTACGTACTCCCAAGGGTACAGAACCATTTTCATATATATATATATATAAATTAGTAACTATTATGTAATAAAAGTCGATGGCAGATTTTTTACAGTCACCTAGAAAATATAGAATATATGACTCTTTATTTGGTTTTGTCAACTATACAGGTATAAGAAATGCCTAGCATGATGCGGAGGCCCTGGGCGCCACGCGGCGGCCGGAGGCCCTGCCTGAAAACATGGCACGCCGCCGCCGCCGCCGCCGCCCCGCGCTGGTAGAATTAGAAAGACTAGTCCAAACCAGAGACCACTCAGACCAGAGAGAGAGAGAGAGAGCGGCACGGAAGAGCCGCAGTGGCATCCCACGATCTTCTTCCTCTTCGGCTCCCGTCGCCGTGTCGCTCCTTCCAGGAATCTTCCCTTCCGTCGTCCCTCCTCCAGGTCTTCCCCCCTCCTGTGCTCCCTTGACTCCAAAGCTCACAGCTTTCGTCTTGATTTTTATACCCTCCGCCCCGCCAATCCATTGGTTCCATCCATGTCTCCCGCCACAAAGCATCGCTAGTGCTACTCTACCACTGCTTAGTCAATAGGGATCGCCCTCCTCAGAGCTCATCACCCACCTCCGGCCATGGCCGCCACGCCGGAGGAGTTCCTGCGTGAGGGCTTCCTCGTCTACCCCGAGCCGCCCTCCCCCTCCCTCTTCCTCGACCTGCCTCCCACGCCGCATGGCCACGCCGAGGAGTCCTCTGACGACCTCGTCCTCCCCTACATCTCCCGCATGCTCATGGAGGACGACATCGACGACAAGTTCTTCTACCAGTACCCCGACCACCCCGCGCTCCTCACCACCCAGCAGCCCTACGCCCAAATCCTCTCCGACAACACCACCTCCGACTCCGCCACCAACTCCTCCTCCCCCGACGTCCCCGCCTCGGACAACGCCACCTGGCCATACCCCGACATGGCCATGGGACTCGGCGGCCTTGCTTCCTCCGACTTCCCCGCCGACGATATCAACAACTTGTTCTTGCCCGGAGACGTCGTCCCCAGCATGGGATTCCAGCACAGTACGGCGCTCTACAAGGGCGGCGCGGTCAACGATGGCAACTCATACTTCGCCGGCGCCGGCCAGAACGGCGGCAGCACGGTCATCCGGAGTTCGGCCCTCTTGAATGGCTCGGATGAGGAGGAGAAGAAGGCTAAGACCACCAGCACCCTGCCCGCTGGCGATGGTGAGCAGGCCGCGCTGGCCTTGGCCTTCTTCAGTGGCCAGACCGACGACAACAAGGACATGCTCAACTTGGCGTTCCTCAAAGGCATGGAGGAGGCCAACAAGTTCCTGCCGACCAACAACACACTCCTCATCGACCTCGAGGCCACCTCCGAAAAGTTCTTGCCCAGAGGCATCAAGCCGGTGAGCGCCTTCACCGCCGGCCGAGTGAAGAAGGATGAGGAGGTAGCGGATGGAACGTTCATGCTCAGAGGAAGCGCCGGTAGTAACAGGGGCCGCAAGAACAGGCACGACGGGGACGACCTGGAGGCTGAGACCGGCAGGAACAGCAAGCTGATGATGCCGGAGCAGGAGGAAACAGGCGCCCGCGAGATGCTCGACGAAATAATGCTCCACGGGTACGACGTGATCATGAAGGGGATGGAGGACCTGCGCATCGCCATGGGCAACGAGGCTGAGAAGAAGAGCGGGAAGGGCGTTGGGAAGGGGGCGCGGGGGAGGTGGAGCGCTAGCGAGGTGGTCGACCTGCCCACCCTGCTCATCCGCTGCGCTCAGGCGGTGGCTACGGGCGACCGCCGGAGCGCGAACGAGCTGCTGAAGCAGATCAAGCAGCACTCCTCGTTGACGGGGGATGCCACGCAGAGGCTGGCGCATTGTTTCGCCGAGGGACTGGAGGCGCGGCTTGCAGGCACGGGGAGCCAGGTCTACCAATCGCTCATGGCGAAGCGCACCTCGGTCGTGGAGTTCCTCAAGGCCTACAAGCTGTTGACGGCAGCCTGCTGCTTCAAGAAGTTGAATTTCTTCTTCTCCAACAAGACCATCTACCATGCCGTGGCGGGGAAGAGCCGCCTGCACATCGTGGATTACGGTGTGCAATATGGCATCCAGTGGCCAGACTTGATGCAGTGGCTGGCGGCTAGGGAAGGCGGGCCGCCGATGGTGAGGTTCACCGGCATTGACCTCCCACAGCCCGGCTTCCGCCCAGCCTGCCGGATCGAGGAGACAGGCCGGCGGCTCAGCAACTGTGCCCGCCAGTTCGGCGTGCCATTCACGTTCCACAGTATTGCAGCGAAGTGGGAGACAGTCTGTGCCGAGGACCTCAACATCGACGCCGATGAGGTGCTTGTCGTGAATAGCCTCTCCGGTTTTGGCAACTTGATGGATGAGAGTGTTGTGTTGGACAGCCCAAGCCCCAGAGACGTGGTCCTCAACAACATTCGCAAGATGCGGCCCGACGTGTTCATCCAGTGCGTTGTCAATGGCACGTACGGCGCACCATTCTTTGTGACGCGGTTCCGGGAAGCGCTCTTCTTTTACTCGGCGCATTTCGACATGCTGGACGCAACCATCCCCCGGGACAGCGATGAGCGGCTACACATCGAGCGGGATATAATAGGCCGGTACGCTGTGAATGTCATCGCCTGTGAGGGTGCAGACCGGGTGGATCGTCCCGAGACCTATAAGCAATGGCAGGTGCGGAACCACCGGGCGGGGCTGAGGCAGCTGCCGTTGAACCCAGAGATTGTTCAGGTTGCGAGGGACAAGGTCAAGAACTACTACCACAAAGACTTTGTCGTCGATGTCGATCGCCGGTGGTTGCTGCTGGGGTGGAAGGGGCGGGCACTCTACTCCATGTCGACATGGGTTGCTGAGGATAACAGCTCCACTGTTTAGCTCCTAGTTACCGGATTCGCTGTAAACCTAGTGAATCGCTAACCGGATTCGTGGAACTCAAACCGGTTTAGAGTACAGGATTCATGTTCACAGTGGAAATTGGAAAGTTCATAGAAGCACTGCTCATTCGAGAGAGAGATTGATAGATGAGGAAGGTCTACAGTTCCAAATCTGCAAATTTTCTGTTGTTAGTTTAAATTTAGGTCTAGTGCTGAATGTCCTGGGATTTTGCTGTGGACACTGCGTTTTCAAAGCAAACTACAGTTGTACCGATTGAACTTGTGCTCAAAGGTCAGATGCTTATTGCTTGCCTGCCTTTCTCTACAGTTTCATGTTACAAATTCGCACTACATATTTGTGTGGTGTTCGTTTGTTACATATTATGCATTTCATTCAACTTTCTGCATGTAATTCAGATTGGATGGACTGAAAACATGCACTGCATACAACAAAGCTGTGGTCCATCTTCTGACGGCATCTCCTTGCAGGAAGGGGAGCGGGAAGAAGGCGCAGCAGAGACGGGGCGCGAGTGACAGTAATACGGTGCTGCTCCACTGCGCTCAGGCGGAGCGGTGTCCACGGACGACCGCCGGAGCGCGAGCGAGCTGCTGAAGCAGATCAAGCACAACTCCTCTCCAAGGAGGATGCATGTGTTGTATATGACCGCTTCGAGATCAAAGTCTCTGAACCGGCTGTCGTCGCTAGTTCTGAACTTCTGAACATGCGCAACCAGGAACAAAGAACAGCAAGACAGATTGGTGTTCAGAAACAGCAAACGAGAGATTTTTGGTGCTGCAAATCTATCGCAGCTCTTCTGGGATTATATTGTATATATTTAAAGACAGCAGACGGACTCAACCTGATGAGGCGCTCGCCGTGAATGACCTGTTCAATTTCAGGACCTTAATGGATGAGTGTCGTCATAGACATTTTTGGTGCTGAAAACCTGATGAGGCGCTCGCCGTGATGATGTTCAGAAACAGCAAACGAGAGATTTTTGGTGCTGAAATCTATCGCAGCTCTTCTGGGACATGATCAAGAACCACTACCACAAGGATTTCGTCATATCAACAATGGCTGCTGCAGGGGTGGAAGGGTCGCATCCTCTTCTCCCACGTCTTCCCTTCCCTAACATCTTCATCTCCATTATTTCTTCCCTTCGAAGCCTTCTCTTCGATCATGACTCAAGTTGGAGGATCCAATTCACAGAAGATCCACCTCTTGCCTTGATCTGGCTGCCTGATGTTAGCCCGTCACATGTGAGAATAGAAAGCAGTAAACAAAACAAAAGTAGCACTTTTCTCTTCCAAACCCATTATTTCTTCATCTCCATTATTTCTTCCCTTTGAAGCTTTCTCTTCTTCTGTTTTTCTTCATCCACCAAAGCCATGGCAGATAAGGAGAACTGTTGTAAATCAATCACAAGAATAAAAGCACACAAGAGACATCTTTTACATCTTTTACGTGGAAAACCCTCGCGGGAAAAACCACTCTTCTCTGAGACTGACGACGTCTAACCAGTGTTCCTGGCAGGATCATGTGTACATCTGTCTCTATGTCCGGATCTGTTGTAGCTAGCTCTTCCTATACATTTCATATTCTTCATTTTTAATGTGCATCTGGAAATTAAGTGGATGTTAGTACATGTTGAAACACAAAATTATAAGGTACCAATATCTGAAGTTCAATTTTCAGACTGTTCTCAGATTCTAATATCACGGTTTTCCCAGTAAATATGTAAGCTGCCGCTGAACTTGCCTTCTGTCCACAGGTAATTAAGATGCTTATTTCTTGCCTTGTTGCAACTCTACTTCTTATGGAGTATCTGATTAAAAAAAAGAAATAAAGAAAATCCTGGTACAGTTTTGTTGCCGGGTCTTTGGATGGTTGGGATCATCGAACAGCTGACCAAATGCGTGCCTCTCTCTCCTAGCCGGCGGCAGCGCAGCTACTTATTGGCATCATACGACCGAGCCAGTCACTGAGGAGGCCGTCCATGGCCGTCGCTCGGGAGGAGCAGGAGCATGAGCTCCAGGGGGGCCTCATGGAGCCCAGAGCAGCACCTTGGCCCTCCATCTTCCTCACCCTGCCCCCGACGCCCGATGGCGGCGACGATGAAAACCCGGCCTCCTCGCAGCCGCAGCCGCATGACGACCTCGTCCTCCCCTACATCTCCCGCATGCTCATGGAGGACAACATCGTCGACAAGTTCTTGTACCAGTACCCCGACCACCCGGCGCTCCTCCAGGCCCAGAAACCTTTCGCTCAGATCCTCTCCGACACCACCACCACCACCACATCTGCCACTTCATCCGATGCCCTCGCCGCATGGCCATGCAGTTCCACGATTTCCATCGAGCCCTCCAAGCTCCAGTCCTCTCCCGACATGCCCTTGCTGTCCGGCCAAGGCAACAACACGGGCAGCACGCAGGATCCAGCCTTCTTCTCGAAAGGCACTGACGCGGTGGAGCCTAGCAGCAGCAGCTTGTTTCCCGCCGTCGAGAACAGCACCAGCATGGACATGCTCTCCAGCCTGGCATTCTTCAAAGGCATGGAGGAGGCCAAGAGGTTCTTGCCGAGGGATCATGAGACGGCGTACGCTCGGGGGCGCAAGAACAGGCTTGGCGGGGAATTAGATGATGAGACGGGGTCGGAAGTCGGCAGGAGCAGCAAGCAATTGGCGGCGCTGGTGCAGCCTGACTCGGAGGAGGAAGCCGCCGGGCGTGAGATGCTGGACCAGATCATCCTCAACGACTACGACATGTTGCTCACCGAGATGCAGGAGCTACACGTCTCCATGGAGAGGGAGAAGGAGGCTGAGACGCGTGGGAGGCACGGCGCGAGGCAAGCGGTCGTCGACCTGCACACGCTTCTCATCCGGTGCGCGGAGGCGGTGGCCGCCAACGACCAGCGCGGCGCAGGCGAGCTTCTGGAGCGGATCAAGAGGCACTCGTCGCCGACGGGGGACGCCACGCAGCGGCTGGCACATTTCTTGGCCGAGGGCCTGGAAGCGCGGCTGGCCGGCACGGGCAGCCGGATCTACCAGTCGCTGATGGCGAAGCGCCCCGCCACAGTGATGATCCTCAAGGCCTACCAGCTATACATGGCCGCCAGTTGCTTCTTCAAGGTGACACACCTCTTCTCCAACAAGACCATCTACAGCGCCGTCTCTGGGAGGCAGAAGCTGCACATTGTGCACTACGGCATCAGCCACGGGTTCCAGTGGCCGAAACTGCTCCGGTGGCTGGCGGACAGGGAGGGAGGGCCGCCGGAGGTGAGGATCACCGGCATCGACACCCCGCAGCCCGGGTTTCGCCCGGCTGAGAAGATTGAGGAGGCAGGACACCGGCTCAGCCGCTGTGCGCGCCATTTGGGCGTGCCATTCAGGTTCCACGCCATTGCAGCCAAGCCGGAGGTCGTTCGTGCCGAGGACCTGGACATAGACCCCGACGAGGTGCTCGTCGTGAACAGCCTGTTCGATTTCCAGAACCTGATGGACGAGAGCGTCGTCGTCGACAGGCTGAGCCCCAGGGACGTGGTGCTCAGCACCATCAGGAAGATGAAGCCGTCCGTGTTCATCCACGGCGTCGTCAACGGGTCATACGGCACGGCCTTCTTCGTGACGCGGTTCCGCGAGGCGCTGTACGACTTCACGGCGCAGTTCGACATGCTGGACGCCACCATGCCGCGGGATAAGGACGAGAGGCTGGTAGCCGAGCGGCATTTCTTCGCGCCGAGCTTAATGAACATCGTCGCCTGCGAGGGCGCGGACCGGGTGGAGCGGCCTGAGAAGTACAGGCAGTGGGAGGCGCGGAACCGGCGAGCGGGGCTGAGGCAGCTGCCGTTGGACGCCGACATTGTTGGGATGCTGCGGGAGACGGTGAAGAAGCACTACCACAAGAATTTCGTCATCAACGAGGATCACCGGTGGCTTCTGCTTGGATGGAAGGGGCGCATGATCAACGCCGTCTCTGCCTGGACTGCGGCGGCTGACGATGGCGATGCTCGCTAGCAGCTCTGGCTCTGACGATCCTTATTTTTGCAAAAAGAAGAGGTTACTTACGACGAAGACGATTAAGCCAAATACAATACACAGAACTTGAAGCTAGCTAAAAGATTTACTAACAGATAGCCAGTGTATCTTCTAAAAACTACACCTGAGATGACCGGTGACTTACTGTAACATTGAATGAAATATCTTGCTTGCACCTTTGAGTTATGGTGAATGAAATAACTGGAGCACTTTCTCGGCGAATAAAATAGTCTGCGTGTAATTTAGATCGTGTTAATAGAAATTACTACTAAAAACTGAACTTCTTTGATAGTTATCCCAATGGGTTTTGATAAGTTTTATCCGGATGTTTTCTTTAGTAACCATCATCCAAATTCTTGGTCATTGGATTTGCTTTCAGATCGATGCACGCTCCCCCTGAATTCGAGGTGGGTTAATCCTTTTGATCGTACGGTCCAAAGTTTGGATGTTTTTTAGGACAAAAACATTCGGATAATGCCTATACACTCCCTATGCCAATATTACTGTAGTTTTATGAAATTTACTTCAAGAATAAAGTTGTCATGGCATGGCATGAATCGACATTATAGTCGACAAATATACTAAAAAAAAGAGTTAACTAACGGCAGCGCCACCTGGGTATAGGAATGAGTGTGCACGTCCAAATCTATATAGTATATGCCATCAAATTATATATAAAGGGGACAAGATCAAATAAGAAACACCAAGTTGCAACAGGAAAAGGCCAAGAAACAAACACCATATACGAGGATATGGTAGGCAGGCGATTAGACGAGCTCGGGCGGCAGTACCGGCACTTCAACTGCGGTAGTGCCCACCCTCCACTTGAGCTCAAACCGGCTGGAGAGGGAGAGGAGAGGGGGAGCTCGGGTGAGAGAGAGAGAGAGAGAGAGAGAGAGAGAGAGAGAGAGTGAGTGAGTGGGAGGGAGTGAGGAGTCTGGGGAGAGGTAATGGAGGGTGGGAGAAGCGGCATAGGCGCCATTGCCCCTACCCTTACTGCTCGGCCGGCAATACCGGCCCCACGGGGCGGTAGTGCTGCTCGGCCGGCACCGGCTCTAAGCCGGCGGTACTGCCGCTCCAACAGCACAAACCCCGATTCCTCCGCAAAGTTGCTTCAAAACTCGGAATTTTCTTTGGGGAACTTTTGGGATAGGTTTAGGGACTCCAAAGGAAGGTTCTAAGATTTAGATTGCTACGAATTTCTAACGGATTCTCAAGTTAGGGTTTTGGGCTAAAACTGTTCGAACGATTAGACTCTGACGCAACCAACTCCAAATTAAGAACCAAATAAGCGATGAAACAAGATCAGCCGCTTAATTAACTATTTACAGAATACAGGTCATTGCAATTACTCGGCTCCTCCTTGTGCTCCTCCTCAAGAGCTGGCATAGACTCCTCAACTAGTGTTTAGATTGTTGCAAGGGAGTGAGTACATAAAGCACTTAACAAGTCGTGCACATAATGCAAATCTATTAA
Source organism: Rhipidocladum racemiflorum (assembly GCA_036346355.1). NCBI lineage: Eukaryota > Viridiplantae > Streptophyta > Magnoliopsida > Poales > Poaceae > Rhipidocladum > Rhipidocladum racemiflorum. The sequence goes on from CM070589.1 coordinate 78,681,367, forward strand.
CTACATGCATGTCTTATTCCAATTGAATGGTTGAAGTGGTTATTTTGCATAAAGCAGCTTCTACAATTGATTAACAAATATAGATTAAAATGACTTTAAACCAAATATTATCACTAAGTATTTTTCTCATCTATTTTTCAAGATTCACTGGCACACAACCTGAACGAAGTTCAATTAATTCCTTCTATGGCACATAGCATCCTATTCCCAAGTTTATTTTTTTTTAAAACCTAATCCTTGCCTGTAATTCAGACAAGATGAACTGAAAACCTGCGCTGCATGCAACAAAGCTGTGATCCATTTTTGTATGCTAGTTTGACCGCATCTCCTTGGATATGGACAAGAACAAGTTGATTAGCTCCTCTCGATCTTCTTCCCTGGGAGCGAGCCTGCCTGCCTGCCTGCCTACCTGGGGGGCGGGGGGGGTCAAATCTTGGGCAGGTGTACGTGCTGAGCAGAGCTGTGTTGATTTTGTCCTTGGACTAGTTGTTCAATTAACTCCTAGCCACTAGCAGAATTTGTCCAGCTCTGCTTGCACGCCGCGACAGAAATATTGTAAAACAAGAAGAAAAATAGAAAATAATACATATGTATATTATTATTATTATTATTATTTTATATAGGCGTGTCGCTGTGTCGGTATTTTTGGGTCCCTAAAACAACTGCGACTAGCCTTTTTGGACCCAAAAAAATTGGGTACCGAAAAATGCCTAAAAGATTTTTAGGTGCTAAGAGATGGATTGGACATTTGGCTTCTTGAAGAAAAGGAGGACGTCAACACTTGCAAAATGAAGGCAAGCATGAAGCCAATCACTTAAATCATGAGCCAATGCCATCTCGGTAACAAACAAATTTAAATTGCATTAGCTTCTAGTCTTGTGTAGGTTAAGTTGCATTAGCTTATGAAAATCAATTTAAATTGCTTGTTGTCTCTTGCTCATGCTTTTTATTGTTGTTCATTATTGCAATCTTGAGCAAGTTAGTAGTGGCACATTTAGAGGGGTGCTAAATAATAGTCATGTATATCACTTCCCTATGTGTGCCCAAATTTATTATAAGTGTTATATATTTTCAAAATCAAACCTTTTAGCCCAAAACTCAAAATTTGCCTAACTATTAGTAATCTTTTGCAAAACAGTTAAAAATGTATAAAAATGCTTTCAAAAGATTTTGGCTTTACAAAATCTATTTTGAAAAGAAAATAAGTTTCAAACCCAAAATCTAGATAGTAATACCTTGTTTTGGATTTAAACTTATAATTTTCATGAAATTAAAAGTAAAAAGATTTTGAAAATAATTTCAAAATGAAAATCCTACAGTTGTTCCTTGTTAACATTTTCGTGTTGAAAAGATTTTCAAAAGACCGACTTAGGAAAAGTTATTTGCTTTTAAAATTCACCGAATATTCTAATATAACCTATATTGATTAAAATATTGCACTTTGTGAGTTTCACCTTTTGGACCGGATAAATTGCTATATCTTAGGTCCAAATGGCTTTTTTATACTCATACACAAAAGTTCAAAACTCTAATCCTTATCTCGTCTCATTGATCTTTTGTGTGTTTGAAATTTGATTTTATTGGATTTCTCTTGGTTCTTCAAAAGGGCCCTCTTTAGATAAAAGTCAAAAATTGTGTTTAAAAGACCCTAAATTTGTAAAAAGCTTTATAATAATATTATACTATGTATTTCAAATATTTTACAAGCTTTCAAAATGAACATTCCTATTTTAGAAATTAATTAGGCAAAAACACTGTGTTTAACCCAAAAACACTTATTTTATGGATTCTGTTATTCAAGTTGAATTTCATTGTTTTTATAAGTGTTCGTGGCTCCAAAAAACGTATTTCAAATCTTTCTAGCTATGAAGGGTCAATTGTTGATAAAATCTGAGTTGAAGTTGCACTTTGAGGGCTTTTCAAGTTTGTTTTCATTTTTTATGCCTCGAGGCACACTTCTTTTTACCCATTAGGCATTTTATAAGCTCGTTGTTTTTGCTCTGATACCGTTTAGTGTTTATTACTTTGATACCCATCGGTTTTATCGAATTTCCTGCGAGTGGTATCATTGATTAATTCTTTCAAATTGTATCAATTCTTTGTGATTTGGTTTAACAAGTGGTATCTTTATTACTTTTTGAATCATCGCTCTGGTACCCAAATTTATTGAGAGAAACTAGCAGCCGGACGTTTGATTTTTGTTTTTTTTTCTGGACGCCGCGCAACATTTTTTTGAATGTATGAAACATTTTTTTTGAACGTATGAAACATTTTTTTATTGTTTGTCGAAGAAAAATGTTTCACTACGTAGAAAAAATGTTTCATTGTGTAGAAAAAATGTTTCACACGTAGAAAAAAATGTTGCAAAAAATTCAGACGCATGATCCTTAGCAATTCCGAAATTTATTTAGTTGGATTCTCCTCTCAAACTCAAATTGTAAATTCAATCCGTCAAAAATTCTCTGTATAAGATCGTTTATATAATTGAAATACCCTTCGTAAAAAAAGAGAATTTCATGTTGGGCACGGAAAACTCAAAGCTTTCGTCTTCATTTTTGTACCCTCCGCCGATATATGGGTTCTGTCGCCCGCCAAAAGCATCAATGGGGATCGCCCTATTTGTATACCCTCCGCCGATCTCCCACCTCAGGTCTCATCACCCACCGCCGGCCATGGCCGCCACGCCGTAGGAGTTCCCGCGTGAGGGCTTCCTCGTCGACCCCGAGCCGCTCCCCCCTCCCTCTTCCTCGACCTGCCCCCCACGCCGCATGGCCATGCCAAGGAGTCCTTCGACGACCTCGTCCTCCCCTACATCTCCCGCATGCTCATGGAGGAGGAAATCGATGACAAGTTCTTCTACTAGAACCCCGACCACCCCGCCCTCCTCACCACCCAGCAGTCCTACGCCCAAATCCTCTCCAACACCACCACCTTCGCCGGCGCCGGCCAGAACGGCGACAGCATGGCTATCCAGAGTTCGGCCCTCTTGAATGGCACGGGGGGAGCAGGAGGCTAAGACCACCATCACCTTGTTAGAACTATCCCAAGATCATGATCACACGCACACGAACACAAAGAACTCAGAAACTTCTCTTGTATTATATTCTTGTGTTGTTCTCAACTCATGGGTTACATGCCCTTATATAGTGGGTGGATCACCTAACCAACTTGGTAACCAAGGCAAATTCTAAACATAGAAAGCTTAACTAAGGAAACAAACCTATTGATTGATCTGATTGCCTATTGTATCATGATTTCTTGCCTTTGATGACACGGCAAATCAACAATATTTGTCAAGTCTTGGTTATTTTCCAACAATCTCCCCCCTAATCAAGACTTGTTGATTCTTGCTCGACACTGGATGGAGAACACATCTCTTCACACCATATACTTAACTTACTTAATTCAAGACGGCGACCACACCTCTTCTACGTCTTGCACTCATCTTCGACGAACATGAGTTTGGACGGCGAACACACCTCTTCAACGCCCCGGACTCGACTCTGACGGCGAATACATCTCTTCTACGTCTTGGACGCATCTTCGATGGACTTGAGTTTGGACGGTGAACACACCTTGTCGGGGATTGGCTATCTGGCGGAAGACCACGGTACCCCCATGAAAAGCTAAGCCCACCAACCAGACAATACTGAAAGAAGATGCTCGGGAGAATGAAACGAGCATCCCTCCTCTTCCTCCGAGCATACGTGTCCGTGCCTTTACTCGCGGACATACCGAACCCCCCCCACAAGCAAGCATGCTCGTGGAGAACCACGACCTACTCAAGCATTTGGTCGGTGGGCCCAACGGATGCTACGGGGAAGGAAGGAGGCAACCAATCAGCCGAAGATCAAGGGAAATCTTACCCGAAATTCAAAATAGCGCACGAATCAAGGACGACAGATCGCTAATATGGTTACAGGGCGTAATCCCAGGGGGTAGTTACCTTCTTTGTATCTCTAGATATAGTATTTAAACCCCCAGGGAAAAAACCAGATAGAATACAATACACTGGAGTAGGGCTATTATCTCGGCAGTGAGAGGCCCGAACCAGGAAAAACCACCGCGTCCCTCTTCTCCCGACCTGGCGTTTTTTGCTCGGACGACTCTCTCGGTCCGTACGACGGGGCTCTGTTGATCCCCCATTCAACAAGTAAACTCGGCGGGAGCCCGTTCTCCAATCATCGATACCGTGGCGCCGTCGTGGGGACGCAGCCTTGATTCGTCGACGATCAGGATCCTCGAGGATGCCAAACTCGGGAGATACTCGGAATCTCTGTGTTTTCGACGACGTCGAAGACGACGACGTGTACTACGCCGGCGACGGCGTGGTCAATGTAACCAATCCTATCGGTCACACCGAGTCCGGGAGCTCTTCCCCGGACCCTGGGATGCAAGGACAGGTCCTCCGTTCCCCAGGCATTACCCTCGAAGACCACGGGGATGACTATGACGGACTCTACGAGGGCCTGGACATACCAGACGACCTGGAGTTCAACTGGGAGACTGCGTCTCAAGGGGATACGATGATGTCTCCATCGCATTCATCCCACTCTCATCACGTCAACATGGCTGGGAGCCGTGCCGAGCCCGAGGTACGATCTTCGAGCGCTGCTAAGCACGACCACTATGAGGCAGCCAGACTCCACCTAGAGGCGTCTTTGGGGAAGACCCTGGCGAGCATACGCCGCCGAGCGAAAGAGAGGCGGGTATCCGGGGAAAGGAATTCTCGCGAGTACCGAACCCCAGATCGCGCCCTGGAATGCCGTCGGAGCTCACCACCGCCTGTTCGCCAGAACCGAGAACGGCTGCAGGCTTTGGCGGCGATTGTGCGCGACCTACGAAGCTTCCCCGAGCAAGTGGACCTAGAGGCCGTAGGCAAGGTCGTGGCCGAAGATCTAGAGAAACTCGCCGCCGAGCTGAAAGTCTCGGACCCCTCACATGGCCAGGATGCCCGGAGTGTTTCCCGGAACCATCGCAGGCGCTCCCCCATGCGCTCGCATAAAGATGAATCCCGGAGCCATGCTCGGAGATCGCCCAAGGCCGCTAACCTGGTTCAGGAGAGGCCCCGGAACGGCTCCAGGGCGATCTCGGGACAACGCACCTACAATCATCCGAATTACGAGCGTTCTGAATGCTCCACGACCGAACGATCGTCGGAGTGACCTCCGCATGAGGTCTTCTCTCGACTCGGCCCGCGTGCAGGGCGTTGGGCGGAAGACACGCGCGGAGGCCGTTATGACCGAGGGTTCCACCGCGAAGCCCCGAGCTTCGGCAGCCAGGCTTTCACGAGCTCTCTCCGAAATGTCGCATGGCCGAACAGGTTCAAGCCCGGCCACATCGAGAGGTTCAACGGGACCCAGAACACGGATGAATTTCTCTCGATATATACCATCACATCTTCGCCACGAGGCGCATTTAACGGGTGATGGCAAATTATCTGCCAACGGTCTTGGACGGAGCTGCTCGTACTTGGCTCTTCAACCAAAAGGAAGGGTCCATACGATCTTGGGGGCAGCTCAGCGCCGCGCTCCGAGCAAATTTCCAGAGCTGTTACATTCGCCCGGGAAAGGAGCGCGACCTGGAGCGCTTGATACAGACGGATGGAGAAACCCTGCGACAGTTCGTCCAGATATTCATCCAAGTCCGAAACTCGATCCCGAACATATCGGACGAGGCTGTCGTCCGAGCCTTCAAGTTCGGGGTACGGGACGTGCGCTTCACGCAAGACCTGGAGATCCATCCAGATCTAACGGCGAACGAGCTCTTCCGAATGGCTGATCGGTATGCCAACGCGGATGAGGCCGTCCAGTGGAAGAAAATGCTGGATGAAGGAAAACTACCGCCTCAGCCCGGGCTAGAAACCTCCGCCAGTAAAAAGGGCTCGAACTCCGTGGACAAGAAAATCAAGAAAAAGAAGAAAAAACAGCTCCCACAGGCCATGGTTGCTGCAGTGGAATAGCGACAGCCCCGAGCAACCCAGCCGCAGCGCCGGGGGTTTAACGCTCGGGAAAGAGGACAACCGCACATGCCCCGCGACCGAGGTGGCCAGGCAGATCAACGGGGTGACCTCTCTGTCCGCTTCACCAGGCGCACGGGCATGACCTACGGAATTGCCGAACATGGACCTACCGCCTGGAGCAGTTTTACAACGGCAGGGGTCCCATGCCGTCGCTTCCAGAACAGGGTGAAAACGGCAAAGACAAGCAGCCCGTCGAAGAAAACGAAGATGACATGGAATATCAAGAACCACAGAACCACATCGCGGTCATCTTCGGGGGCTCCTCCGCCTACAAATCCCGCCGGGATTTAAAGGATGCCGCGAGGGAGGTACACCATGTCACCCAAGGCAAGCCTCCTGTACAGCAACTCAAATGGTCCGAGTTGTCCCTCATCTTCTCCAAGGACGATTGTCCCCTTGGAATGAACAAACCACAGAAGCTTCCGATGGTCGTGAGCCCCACCATTAGCAACACCGTCGTCGGTCGGGTCCTCATAGACTCCGGGAGCACTTTGGACCTTATTTCAGCTAAAGTTTTGGACGAGATGCAGATTCCTCGTTCCAAAATCAAAAGTATAGTCGTACCCTTCTTCGGCATAGTCCCGGGCACCTCGATCAAACCTCTGGGGCAGGTCGTCCTGCCCGTGACCTTCGGCGGCCCGAGTAACTTCATAACAGAGCTAATCACCTTCGAGGTGGTAGATTTCGAATCGGCCTACAACGCCATCCTCGGCAGGCCGGCTTTGGCAAAGTTCATGGTCGCTTCGCATCACGCGTATCAGTGCCTGAAGGTTCCCGGGCCAAACGGGGTCATAACCGTAAAGGGGAACCACAAGTCCGCACTCAATTGCGACGAAAGGGCGTTGGATATGGTCGGTCAGTTACCCACTCGCGGCCCTGACCAAGAGCCAAAGCATTCCCGACCTAAACTTGCCCTCCAACCCGGGGGAGAGACCAAGGCTGTTCCGCTCGACGAGTCGGAACCGGCCAAGGTCGTACATTTGGGGTCTTCCTTAGATCCCAAATAGGAACTCGAGCTCATCACCTTCCTCCGGGCAAGCTCGGATGTGTTCGCCTGGGAACCATCCGACATGCCTGGGGTCCCTAGGGAGGTGATCGAGCACAGGCTAGCAGTTCAGCCTGGCAAGAAACCAGTGCGGCAGAAACTTAGACACTTTTCCCCGGAAAAACAGGCGATCATCCGGGAGGAACTCGACAAACTCCTAAAAGCTGGCTTCATTAGGGAGGTCGAACATTCCGAATGGCTAGCCAATCCAGTCTTGGTTAGAAAGAAAGGAGGCAAGTGGCGCATGTGCGTCGATCACACGGGCCTAAACGCGGCGTGCCCGAAAGACAACTACCCGTTGCCTCGCATAGATCAGTTGGTCGATGCGACGGCGGGATCGCAAACCATGAGCTTTCTAGATGCTTATTCGGGCTATCATCAGATCAGCCTGTCGCGCGAAGACGAAGAAAAGACTTCCTTCATCACCCCGTTCGGTACCTTCTGCTATACGACCATGTCTTTCGGTCTAAGGAATGCGGGAGCAACCTTTCAGCGCCTCATGCAGAAAACCTTCGCGGAACAAGTGGGCCGAAATTTGGAGGTCTATGTCGACGACATAGTAGTGAAAAGCAAGAGCGCCCCGAGTCACGTTGCTGACTTGGAAGAAACATTCTGTAACCTAAATAAGCATCGAATAAAGTTAAATCCAGAAAAATGCGTGTTCGGCGTGAAAGCTGGCAAGGTGCTCGGATACATGGTCGGACCACAAGGCGTCGGGGCGAACTCGGAGAAAATCGAAGCCATTGAGAACATGAGGTCGCCCACGTGCGTGAAGGAAGTACAATCTCTGACCGGGAGAATGGCCGCTTTAAGCCGGTTCATTTCCCGGCTGGGGGAGCGAGGCCTACCTTTCTTTAAAGCCCTCTGCAAACACAATGGCTTCACGTGAACGGAGGAAGCTGATCACTCGTTCAGAGAGCTAAAACATTACATTTCCAAGCCACCCGTCCTCGTCACACCTGCAACGGGGAAAGAATTGTTGCTATATCTGGCGGCAACCCCGCAGGCGGTGAGCGCGGTGTTAGCAGTAGAGAGAAATGGTCTCCAACGACCTATTTATTATGTCAGCGAAGTACTTCATGGACCAAAGGAGCGTTACCCCCGATGTCCGTAAACCATCAGATTTCTGTCCGATGGCCTCGTGAAGTTGCGCCACTACTTTCAAGCGCACAGATCGTGGTGCCGACTCAGCTTCCCGCCAGGAAATCCTGAAAACCAGACGCCCGGTGGTCGATAGCCAAGTGGGCCATGGAGCTCGCTGAATTCGAGAGAATGTTTTCGGCCCGACGACGATCAAATCACAAGTCCTGGCTGACTTGCGTGGCGTAATGGTCGGCTCCAAAGACACCACCGGCCAAATAAACCAACGGTTCAAGAGAAAACTCCTAAACCTTGTATTTCGATGGATCCCGGGCATACGAGCGCTCGGGGGCTGGCGTCATCTTGGTCTCCCCGGATGGAGAACAACTTCAGTACGCCATCCAGCTACATTTTGCCACGACCAACAACGCGGCAGAATACGAAGGCCTCTTAGCCGGACTTCGAGCATGTAAATCATTAGGAGTCCAACGGCTCACTGTGATGGGCGATTCACAGTTGGTCGTGAACCAGGTCAACAAGGAGTATCAGTGTTCCGATACCTCAATGGCGCTGTACCTGGCCGAAGTAAGGAAGATGGAGAAATACTTCAAGAATTTCGAAGTAATCTACATCCCCAGGAAGGATAATTCCCTGGCCGACCAAATGTCTAAAGTCGGTTCCTCTCAAACTACCGCTCCGGCGGGGGTGCTTGTCGAGCACCTATATAAGCCCTCCATTCCCTCTGAAGAGGAGGCACCAGAGACCGACGGTAGGGTCTCCTTCCTCGAGCAAAGTGCAAGTTGGATGACGCCATTTATCCAATACCTTGCGCATGGGACATTGCCCGAGGAAGAAGCCGAGCTGCTCCCGCTAACAAGGCGATCTTCTCAAAGACAAATCGATCGAAGGCGACCTATAATTTAAAAGGCGCATTAGGAATCCTTTCCAGATGCGTCTCTCAAGAGGAAGGCCAATACCTTCTTCGTGACATCCATGAAGGAATGTGCGGAGCTCACTCGTCATTCAGAACGCTTGTGAGCAAAGCCTTCCGATTGGGTTACTACTGGCCTACGGCCTTGATGGATGCACGGTCGATCGTAACGACCTATCGAGCATGCCAGTTTCATGCTCGCAAGGCCCGTCAATCAGCGTATGCCCTGCAAACCATACCGCTTTCGTGGCCATTCTCGGCCTGGGGGCTCGACGTCCTTGGACCTTTTCCCCGAGGTCAGAAAGGCTACAAGTATTTGCTTGTGGCCATCGACACTTTCACTAAGTGGATAGAGGCCGAGCCCTTCTCAACCATATCGGCCCAGGCGACCAAGAGGTTCCTCTGCAGCAATGTGATAACTCGGTTCGGGATACTGTAACATCCCAAAATTTTGCTTTTCTTAAATTCATGTGTGATTTGACACTTTGGTGAATTTTTGGAATTTTCTGGAATTTATTTGGGTTTATTTGGAATTTATTTGAATTTATTCCATTTTGAAATAATTAAAGAATTTAATTTTGCAAATAAAATTTTGTTGGAAATATTTTATTCGAGTCCAAAATGATCCAAAATATTTTCCGTAATTTTTCTCGAATTTTTCGAGTCATTTGCTATTTTTAATGAATTAAATGAATTATCGGGAATTATTTTAAATATTAATTCGCTGAAAAGGACCGGCCGGTCGATTTACTATTCCTGGGTCCGAGTCGGACTCGAGTCCGACCGAACAGCCAAGGCAGTTGACTCGACCGAACCCACTCCTAAACCTAATCAATCCCAACCGTTGGATCAAGATCCAACGGCCGAGATCCGCCTGCACGGCTCGAGCCAGAATCGGCGGATCCGATCGCGCTTCAGGCGATCGTGGCCGTTGATCGCGCCACGTGGGCGGCCACGATTTCGTCGTCTTCGCCGAGTCCGAAGCCGGACTTTCGCGCGCCGCCGCCGTAGCGAACTAGGTTTCCGCTCAGGGCACTGACGCCGAGGCTATTTAAAGCGTGAGACGCCCCTCGAGGTTGCCCTCATCCTTGCGCACTGCTCTCTCGAGCCATCTCGCCGAGCCGCCACCGTTGAGCCGCAATCGCCGCCGGAGTTGTCTCTTCCTCCGCCGCGTTTGCGCCGGTTTCGCTGCCGTCTGGTCGTCTTCCGCCGAGAAGGAGCCCAGATCCGAGTCCTCGCGACGCAGACGCACTGGCGAGGCTTCATCTCGCCGAGCACGCCCCAAACGCCGTCGGGCTCGCTGCCGCCCTCGCTCTCCGGTCAAGCCGCCGCCAGTGAAGCCATCGCCGTCGCGAGCTCGGAGGACCGTCGGATCCAGATCGGACGGTTGAGGTGAGCTCACGTGTTCCCAAACCCGATTAGATGCGGATCGTTGGATCAAGATCCAACGGTTCACAATTGCCACGCTTTGTAGCAAAGGCGAATATAGGATTAGATCCGACCGCCCGATCTAGATCGAACGGCCACGAGCAACGAGTAGTTTCAACGCAGCACCCCTGGATCTAATCCGCGCCGTTGATTTTCAAACCAACGGCCGAGATTGCGCCACGCGTGTCGAAGATGGACCGCCGCGGTCAACGCCGCCCACGCTGGCGTGCAGACGCCGACGCTACGGCCCGGGCGCGGTCGAGGGGCCGCATGTCGCTGGTCGACCGCCAGCGCCGACGCCACCCATGATGTCACAATGGGTCCCACCTGCCGAAGACTGCGGCCGAGCCCCCGCCGACGCCGTGATGACGCTACCCGAGAGGGCCCACATGTCACGACACGAGTCGTGGGACCGAGTCCACAGTAGACCCAAGCCGAGCGTGGACCAAGTCCATGGACCTACCGACGCCAAGAGCCAATCGAGGCTGCCACGTGTCCATGCCGACGCAATAATTAATTTCCGAAAAGAAAATGATTTATTAATTCGAAATATTGATTCAAATTTAGATTCAAACTTCAAACGCTTATAACTTTTATGCGTTTCAACTCCGATTTGAGCGATTCAAATTTCTAAATTTGTATAAAATTGAGATCTACCTAAATATGAATTTTATTTAATTTTTGGACTAAAGTTTTTCTCTGTAAAATTATTTAATTGATTATTTAAACTTTAAATAATCATAACTTTTATGCTTTAACTCCAAATTTGATTTATTCCAGTTTCTAAAAATCCAGAAAATTATGTTCTCTCTGTTTATGGATTTTATTTGGAGTTTTGGGATCTTTTGCATAGTGTTCATTTGTGTATTTGCTATTTGCACGCTTACGAGTAGACGTTGAAGTGCTTAAGGATTCGAGGAGAAGTGTTGACTCAGGATCCAACTCAAGACCAAGAGCAAGTACTTTTTGAAGGCAAGTTGTGCTTTGACCATGTTGATCCTATTTCGAAATCTATTTTGATTTAAACTATTGCATGCTAGTTCAATTAGAAAGATACTTTGTTTAAACATGGGGTTAGATAAATACCAATTTGCTATATGACACCTTGATTACTTAAGTATGTGCCATGACCTTTTGTCACCCTAGTTGTGGTTTACTAGTTGGACATTACTAAATTGCCAACATGGGTTTAGATCGTTGTAGTATGTCGCTTAGACCTGCACGTGCTCATGACATGATTTTGGACAATCAAACGCTAATATGGACTTAATGATATATTGAACCTGTTTTGGAAAAGTATCATGTGATGTTGACAAGACGTGGTGCATGGTAATCAATCGGGTTTGATAAACAGATTTCGATCGGGGCATGTGGCAAGAGTAATCAGGTGGGCAGCTTGTGGCATTGGGAGTGATGATTTGGTTTTTCGGTAGTCTTGCCCTGGTCACTCTAAGGACTTAACCTTGCAAGCCTTTGAACTGGGTCATACTTGCAACCACATGGTCGGAATGGGACGGCCCTAGTTGACTAAGTCGCTAAGGACTCACTTGTGGAGCCTCAGGGTGTCGATTACACCTTTTGTGTGATTGTGCGGGGAGCGTATCGTGGCTGTGGCCAGTACCCATCTAACGGTGTGTTGGTCCCATACTTCGCCTTGGCTAAGGGAAGGGATGGTGTAGAGCACGTCTGGGAGAGGACCACCTGTGTTGTTTGAGGCTTCCAAAGGCTTTGTTACTGAACTCGCCTTTGTGGTGTTTGACTGTATCTTGTGGGTAAAGTGCATAACCTCTGCAGAGTGTAGAATCTATTTGAATAGCCGAGTCCACTGTGATCGACAATGCTCGGAATTACAGTCAAGGGGTAGACTTTCTAAAATAACTTGGTTTTGAAAAGATGGGTTGGTTTAACAAGGAAGATGATGGAAATATGGTTTAGGATGGGAAAAATGTTTATTAAACTTCTTGAAAAGTTATTTATGCTTTACTTATTTCTACTCGCTTCGAATCTACTCATATTACTTGTCAAAAGTCATTTCATCGCAAATATACCACTGAGCTATTCCTTTGTACTAAGCCATGCATATAGTATATTAGCTTGCATTCTCAGGCATGACTTGCCGAGTACCAAGTACTCACCCTTGCCTCAACACAATATCGCTTGAAGAGGAGATTACGCCACTTTGGAGGAGGAACTCCAAGAAGACCCGTCTACTTAGGGATGCGAGCCCGGGCCATTGCACGTGGTATCTTTGGATGGCGCCACTAAGTTTATTTGATTTTCCGCCGCTATTTCTCTTTTAATAAGTTTCGCCTTGCAAGGCATATATTTGTAACTTGGCCATAAGGTCGAGTAACCCTTTGATTATTTAAATAAAGTACTTTGATAGTATCGTATGGTATGATTGTGATATATACCGATGTTAAGACTGTGTGCACTAGCGCGTTCCTGGACTAGTGCTGAATACACAGAGGGTCCGGATTTGCAAATTCGGGGTCCCGACAGATACCCAACCGTCTCATCACAGACAATGGGACTCAGTTCACCAGTGAACTGTTCCAAAGTTACTGCGAGGAGGTCGGGACCAAGGTCTGTTTCGCCTCTGTGGCACATCCACAGAGCAACGGAGCAGCCGAACGAGCAAATGGGCAGTTAGTTCAGGGCATAAAAAAGAGGGTCTTCAAGAGCCTCAACCAGTACAGGCAGCTTTGGGTGGATGAGCTTCCCGCTGTTCTTTGGTCCGTCCGCACCACGACGAGTCGAGCCACGGGCGAGACGCCCTTCCAACTAGTCTACGGTGCGGAAGCCATTTTGCCTGCCGAGATTGTGCTGGGTTCTCCAAGGGTGCAGCTGATCGATTCCATCGATCAGGAGGGCGAACGCCTCACCAACCTAGACCTCGTCGAAGCAACACGCGAACGGGCGCTGCTCCGGTCTGCGATTTACCTACAAGCCCTTCATAGGCACGCGGCCAAGACAGTCCGACCAAGGTCCCTGCAAGTTGGTGACATGGTCTTACGAAGACTTCAAGACCTGTCGAAAGCCAATAAGCTGACCCCAAGATGGGAGGGACCCTACACGGTCGTGTCCACAGCACGCCCGGGGGCTGTTCGCCTCGCAATGGAGAACGGTTGGGAGCTCGCCAGCACCTGGAACATTGATCAACTACGTAAATTCTACGTTTAGACGCGTATCCCTATCTCGCACCCTTTGCGTTTCTTCCTATAAAACATTTCCTTTCCTTCTCATTTTTGTCTTCGCTTTATCAAACGAGCATCGTCGTCTACCAGCACAGTAAGCGAGCTTATCCAACAAATATGTACACACCATTCCCCTTGGCCTCCGGCCGGATGCTCGCCCATCCGATCACTTTCCACAATAGCTCTTCGCTGTATGTGTGGTCGGTCGCGAGCATCCATTTAAGACCGGTGCAGCGACCACTCGGGTATGGCGACTCTACGTATTGTTGGCCTAAAGCCCGTCTACTCTGCGCACGTAACAATGCTCGCGCTCATACTTCTCTCAACGCAATCGACCAGTTTAAATCGTTCAAAAAGCGTTACGATCAAAGCCTCCCTCAGCTTTCCCACGAACAAACTCGTGCTCGCAATAGTAGGGGCACGACCTTTGTCCGTGGCGGGGGCTCCGTATGATAGGAACGTTCTGTCCTTTTTTCAAGGATTCTTTGCTCGTATCCATATTATATGCTCCTATGCAGGGACTTGGTCTTTTCAAGGATTCTTTACTCGTATCCATATTATATGCTCCTATGCAGGGGCTTGGTCTTTTCAAGGATTCTTTGCTCGTATCCATATTATATGCTCCTATGCAGGGACTTGGTCTTTTTCTCTACAGAACCGGGTTTGAGCGAGCATACATTGAAAGCGGACTCGAGAAAAACAGGCAAGGTCCCAAACATCTGTGATTTTGCTCTTTTAACCAAAAGGGTTGTTTCTTTACAGGATTTGCACGAGCTAAAAAGAAAGAAAGAAGAAGAGCTAAGTCCTACGCTCGGCCTGAAGGGCAGCAAGCTCCTCCTTAAGGGAGTCGACCTCTGCCTCCAGGTCCAAAACCTTCCGCCGGGCTGCGCGACCTTCAGCTGCGATGTCCAGAAGGCGTTGCACCTCCTTGAGCTGGGCCTCTTCGCGCTCCCGAGCTCGCTGAAGGTCGCGGCGCAGGTCGGGGACCTCCTGCCGTAGCTTCACCAGTTCCTCCTCGAGCTCGGCACACTTTCGTTCCGAAGTGCTCTTCGCCGTCTCGCTCTCGAAGAGCTGGTCCTGAAGCCCGACAATGAGGCCCTTCGCCGACTCCAGTTCCTTCAGGTCGGCCTCGCGCACCTCGGAGACCCGACGCTCGAGATCAGCGATCTTGGCGTCTTGCTCGATGGTACGCCCAAGATTTCCTCTGCTGAATCATGGAGGTGTCAATGTCCTCCATAGCCTTCGCAGCGAACTTCGAGCGAAAAAGGAAGAAAAGTCAAAAAGAACCTCCGAAAGATTGCTCGCCTTATGGAAAAAGATAGAAGCAAAGGACTTATCAGAAGAGCCCGGCTGACCAGCTTGTCCTGAAGCCGCTGACGGTCGGTAGCACCAGCTCGGAAAAAGGGATTGACCCACGCAGGATCGTCCTGATCCCGAGCTGGCGCGTCAAGGTCTTGCCTCTCCTGGGCACCCGGTGCTCCCAGGAGGGCAACGACGTTTTCTCCTTTGACCAACCCCAGGTCGCCCTGAGGTTGGTCTTCCCCAACAACAAGCGGCTCATGGCTGCCTTCCTCCTGTTCGGCCGTTGCGCCCGGGGGCTGGACGCCAACTTCGAGCACACCCGCCCCTTGCTCCGCGGCCGGGGGCGATTGGTCGAGGACGACCACTTCCGCCCCTTGCACCTCCGCGGCCGGAGGCGATTGATGCTCCGCAGCCGGAGACAATTGGTCGAGGACGACCACCTCCTGCCCTTGGTCCGCAGCTAGAGGCCCCTGGTCGTCGACGATCGCCTTTTCTCCTCGGTCCCCGGCCAGGGGCGGCTGGTCGATCACGACCACTTCTCCCCCTTGATCCGCGGCTGGGGGCAGCTGGCCGACGGTGGCCGACTCCTCTTCTTGACTCACGGCTAAGGGCTGTGGGTCGAGAGCCACCAACCCTTGGCCCTCGGAGCCCATCGTCTGGGCCTCGCTTGCGCTTGCCCCTTCACAAGGGACCGAGGCCAAGGCTTCCCGGTCCTCGGCCCCCTGCGGCTCTTGCTCCTCCGCGGCTGGAGTAGGTTCCACGTCCGCTGAGGGAAGCTCGAGCTCCGCCGGGGGAAGCTCGAACTCCACTGAGGGCGCAGCCGGCACCGACTCCACCTCCGCCTCGGCCATTACTTGGTCGAAGATACGGTCGAGCTCGGCGTCAACTGCAAAGTCGATAATCTCCTCAGCCATTTGCCGAAAGTCCAAGAGCAACATCCGAGCTATCACGCCCACGCCGAACGGAGTGGGGTTAGCCCGAAAAAAAAATCGCAAGACAGGAACGAAGAAATCAAACAAGGGGACCAAGCAGGGCTTACCTTTCGCCCGGCGAGCAGCATCCTCCTCCTCGGTCTCCTCACTTTGGGCCATGGGCATCCTACCCGCGGCGGCCTCGTAGGCGTCAGCGACGGCCACGACGCGATCTTCCGCGGCGTCGCTGGCTCGCGCCATCGCCGGGTCGACATCATCCATGTCGACCCCTTCCAATGCAGAGGTTGATCGGGAAATCGACCTTCTGCTCCTCCTGACCAGAGCATAGGCGTCTTCCTCCTCTTCCTCCTCCTCAGGGTCCTCGACCACCTGAGCGAGCTGGTCCTAGAGAGCCTTGATTTTCCTCTCCAGTTGCTCCTTGTTCGAGGGGGACCTGGCCTCCTCCTTGGCCTTCTTCGCCTGCTCGGCGAGCTGTTCCAGTCGGCCCATCAGCTCCGGCCTCTTCCGTTTGAAGTCATCAAACCAGATTCGAAGCTCGCTTACCTCCCGGCGGTCAGCGTACTCGAGGTGTCGCGTGGGAGGTGTCCTGGTCGAAGCTCAGCGCTTCGACCGCTTGGCGCGAGGAGGCGAGGCAGACGCTTTGCGGGTCTGACCCACCGACCTCTTGCGAGAACCCCTGGCCAGGGTATCAGCTTGCGGCAGCGACGCGGTGCTCGACACGGCGAGCTCGAGGGCGACCTTCTCCTGCAAAACAGAAACAGGGAGAGATGATTTCGGGAAACATGCCTTCGGACAGGAGCAAACAGAAGTACCTACCACGTTGCTGCGGTCCAAAACATTCTTGGGGACCTGACGACGATTGGCGTCGGCTCCTTCTCGCCAGGCGTCGAACATCTCGTCGACCCTTTAAATCCCAACTTGATCCGTCCTAGGGGCTACAACACAACCGGAAATTTTGAAGAAGGAATAAGACCAAGCGCCGGAAAAAAGCAATACCCGAAGAAGCGACCAAAGCATACCTGCGTTGTCCTCGCGGGTGATGTCGTTCCACCCGGTCACCTCGAAGAAAGGATGCTCGCGGCGCCTCAGGGGGGACACCCGGTTGAAGGAAAAATCCCGGGCAATGTCCCGACCAGTGAGCCCCATTTGGGCGAGCTCGCTGATCGTCTGAAAGGCCCGCTCCTCCTCAGGCACGAGCGGCGCGCTCGGCGATCGGGGCAGCTCCTCAAGATAGATCAACTGGGACCCCTCTGCCTTTTTCTGGTAAAACCAAAGGTCGGCCCAACCCGACACCGAGTCCTTCAAGGAAACAAGGGGGTACTCGTATGGTCGGTTGGGCCGAAGACGAAGATAAACGCAGGCCGATGGATCGCCGTCCGGCGGTGCGGAAGGGAGAGTAAAAGTGGAAGAAAAGGCTGGCGGTGGGTATCACACCCACGAACGCCTCGCAGAGGTGGGAGAAGCCCGCGAGGGCGAGAATGGAGTTGGGGTGGAGATGAGAGATTTCGCACCCGCAAAAGGCGAGCACGGAGGCGAGGAAATGGCTCTCGGGCAGGCGGAGCCCGTTGAGGCGTACAGCTCGCAGGAGACGATCTCCGCCTCCCGCGGTGCCGGCGCCGCGTCGCTCCCAGGCACTCGACCCGAGCTTGGATCGACGTAACCCTCGTTCGTGAGCACCTAGAGCCTCCTACGCATCATCTGGCTAACTTTGAAACGCGCCATGGCCAAAAGAGGAAGGAGAACGAAAGGGGTTCTTGGGCGCTAGGGCTCCTAGAAGGTTTTTGGCTAAAGGCAAGCAAAGAAACACAGTGTAACTCCGACCTCTCCCGGTGGACAGAGTTAAAAAGGTAGCGAAGGGACAGGTTAAAAATCGCCGCCTATCACGCAGCGACACCTGCCCGGAGGAAGCACACTTTCCAATAAACTACCGTACCGTTACAGGGAGGCTTCTCAGAGAAGGAACCGCAGAACAACCAAACGACGCGCCCACGTGGAGCTAGCACGCGGCGGGTAAAAAAGGTCGCCTCCCGACGTAAAATGGACGTAAGCCACGGCCGAAAGAAATTCAATCCCCCCTTCAAGTCTTCTTAGGCCCAAGGGGAAGCCCGATGGTTCCCCGCTTGAACCTCGGGGGCTAGCTGTCGGGGATTGGCTATCTGGCAGAAGACCACGGTACCCCTGTGAAAAGCTAAGCCCACCGACCAGACAATACTGAAAGAAGATGCTCGGGAGAATGAAAAGAGCATCCCTCCTCTTCCTCCGAGCATACGTGTCCGCGCCTTTACTCGCGGACATACCGAACCCCCCCCACACGAGCAAGCATGCTCGTGGAGAACCACGACCTACTCAAGCATTTGGTCGGTGGGCCAGCGAATGCTACGGGGAAGGAAGGAGGCAACCAATCAGCCGAAGATCAAGGGAAATCTTACCTGAAATTCAAAATAGCGCACGAATCAAGGACGACGGATCGCTAATATGGTTACAGGGCGTAATCCCAGGGGGTAGTTACCTTCTTTGTATCTCTAGATATAGTATTTAAACCCCCCTGAACCTGTAACAGGGGGGAGGGAAAAAACCAGATAGAATACAATACACTGGAGTAGGGCTATTATCTCGGCAGTGAGAGGCCCGAACCAGGAAAAACCACCGCGTCCCTCTTCTCCCGACCTGGCGTTTTTTGCTCGGACGACTCCCTCAGTCCGTACGACGGGGCTCTGTTGATCCCCCATTCAACAAGTAAGCTCGGCGGGAGCCCGTTCTCCAATCGTCGACACACCTCTTCAACGCCCCGGACTCGACTCTGACGGACATGAGTTTGGACGGCGAACGCATCTCTTCAACGCCCCGGACTCGACTCTGACGGACTTGACTTTTGGATGGCGAACACATCTCTTCAACATCCCGGAGTCGACTCTCTTACTTGACATAGCTTCAAAGTAACGTCGGTTCATCGTCACCTTGAGCTTCGGCAAGTAGTGTTTTTTTCTCCTCCTTTAGCTTGCGGCACTCTGAAGCAAAATGCCCATAATCATTACAATTATAGCATCTCACTTTAGCCTTGTCGAATCTCCGATTCTTGCGGTCTCGTTCACCATCGCTCTTCGAGCCACCGAAGAGACTCTCGCCGTCGCGCCTCGACGATCGGGCCTCCCACTCGGCGCGCGTCAGAAGGAGGTGTTCTTCTTCACCGCTATCGGATCCCTTAATCCGTTCCTCGTGTGCCTTCAAGCGACCGATCAACTCATCGATCGTCATCACCTTGAGGTCGCCGAACTGCTCAATGGTGGAGACGATTTGCAGGAACCTGGTAGGCACAGCACGAAGAAATTTTCTTACCACATAGCTTTCCTCCATCTTGTCACCAAGCCCTTTGATTTTGTTGACGACTATCGTCAACCGGATGGCGAAATCGTCGACTGACTCTGTCTCTTTCATGCGCAGCCCCTCGAACTCAGCTTTCAGGGTTTGTACCTTTGCCTCCTTTACACGATCGGTGCCAAGATGCATCGTCTTCAATGTCTCCCACGCAGCTTTGGTTGTCTCCTTTTCAGCCAGTAGAAAGAGCATTTCTTCTGGGATGCCTCCGTAGATGGCCGCCAATGCCATCTGATCCTTGCGCACATCGACTTTGTCATCCTCGACCACTCCCCACAGATCTTGAGCCCTCAAATACACCTTCATCTTGATTGCCCATGCTGCATAATTGCTCTTCGTGAGCATCGGATAATGCAGTGACATAGCGGAACTCTCCTTCGCCATTGCACTTGATATCGCCTGATCACCGGTGTCACCACTTCCCGGAGATTACGATATCTTCTTGGACAACAGATCAAGAACTCAGGCACCTAGGCTCTGATACCAATTGTTGGAACAAGACACCAGGAAAAAGTTTGAGCAATTTTCTCTTCTTTATTGTTTCTTGTTCTTCTTGCTTTTGCTTTTGTTGCTCACATGCATGCACAGTTGGCACCAGCGAGATCCCCTAGTACTGCTTACCGCCTTACGTAGCATGCATGCTTTCCTGTGGACAAAGGACTTGGATGTTGCTCGGCTTTGGACCTAGAACCCACACGCCTCTCTTTCGAGCTGGACTTCCAGAGCTCGCCATCGATGCCCCTCAGCTCCTTGCTGGTGCACTCCACCCAAGCGAGATCCTCGGTGTCGGGGACAAGTACGAACTCGTCCGTCTCCTCCATCTTGCGGACGTGCGACCCTATCTCAGCCGTGGAGATGACGACGATGCGATGATCTGACGAAGCCTTTCTTCCTTTTTTTTCACGCGTCAGCCGCGTTGCCTTCTCGCGCGGCTACGCATTTGCCATGTGGTGCCGCCCGAGTCTTCCCTCCTGAGCAAATGACTTAATCTTGAACCCTAGGGCTCTGATACCAAATTGTTGGAACTATCCCAAGATCATGATCACACGCACACGAACACAAAGAACTCAGAAACTTCTCTTGTATTATATTCTTGTGTTGTTCTCAACTCATGGGTTACATGCCCTTATATAGTGGGTGGATCACCTAACCAACTTGGTAACCAAGGCAAATTCTAACCATAGAAAGCTTAACTAAGGAAACAAACCTATTGATTGATCTGATTGCCTATTGTATCATGATTTCTTGCCTTTCATGACACGACAAATCAACAATATTTGTCAAGTCTTGATTATTTTCCAACACACCTTGCCCGCTGGCGATGGTGACCAGGCCGCGCTGGACTTGGCCTTCTTCAGTGGCCAGACCGACGACAACAAGGACATGCTCAACTTGGCGTTCCTCAAGGGCATGGAGGAGGCCAACAAGTTCCTGCCGAAGAACAGCACCCTCCCCATCGACCTCGAGGCCACCTCCGAAAAGTTCTTGCCCAGAGACAGCAAGTCGGTGAGCGCCTTCACCGCCGGCCGAATGGAGGAGGAGGAGGAGGAGGTAGTGGATGGAAAGTTGATGCTCGGAGGAAGCGCCGGTAGTAACAGGGGCCGCAAGAACAGGCATGACGGGGACGACCTGGAGGCTGAGACCGGCAGGAATAGCAAGCTGATGATGCCGGAGCAGGAGGAAGCTGGCGCCCGCGACATGCTCGACGAAATAATGCTCCATGGGTACGAGGTACTCATGAAGGGGATGGAGGACCTGCGCATCGCCATGGGCAGCAAGGCTGAGAAGAAGAGCAGGAAGGGCATTGGGAAGGCGACGAGGGGGAGGTGGATCGCTAGCGAGGTGGTTGACCTGCCCACCCTGCTCCTCCCGGCTTGCGGCGGTGGCCACGCAGCGGCCAGCCGGAGCACAAGCAATTTCTTGAAGCAGATCAAGCAGCACTCCTCGTTGATGGGGGACGCCGCGCAGAGGCTGGCGCATTGTTTCGTCGAGGGATTGGAGGCGCGGCTTGCAGGCACGGGGAGCCAGGTCTACCAATCGCTCATTTCGAAGCGCACCTCGGTCGTGGAGTTCCTCAAGGCCTGCAAGCTGTTGACGGCAGCCTGCTGCTTCAAGAAGGCGAATTTCTTCTTCTCCACCAAGACCATCTGCCATGCCGTGGCGGGGAAGAGCCGCCTGCACATCGTGGATTACGGTGTGCAATATGGCTTCCAGTGGCCAGGCTTGCTCAAGTGGCTGGCGGGTAGGGAAGGCGGACCGCCGGAGGTGAGGCTTACCGGCATTGACCTCCCACAGCCGGGCTTCCGCCCAGCCTGCCGGATCGAGGAGACAGGCCGGCGGCTCAGCAACTGTGCCCGCGACTTCGGTGTGCCGTTCACTTTCCACAGTATTGCAGCGAAGTGGGAGACAGTCAGTCCCGAGGACCTCAACATCGACCCCGATGAGGTGCTTGTTGTGCATTGCCTGTCCGGTTTTGGCAACTTGATGGATGTGAGTGTTGTCTTGGACAGCCCAAGCCCCAGAGACGTGGTCCTCAACACCATTCGGAAGATGCGGCCCGACGTGTTCATTCACTGTGTTGTCAATGGCACGTACGGCGGGCCATTCTTTGTCACACGGTTCAGGGAAGCGCTCTTCTTTTACTCAGCGCATTTCGACGTGCTGGATGCGACCATCCCCCGTGACAACGAGGTGTGGCTATTCATCGAGCGGGATATAATAGGGCGGTGCGCCCTGAATTTCATCGCCTGTGAGGGTGCAGACCGGGTGGATCGCCCCGAGACATATAAGCAATGGCAGGTGCGGAACCACCGGGCGGGGCTGAGGCAGCTGCCATTGAACCCAGAGGTTGTTAAGGTTGTGAGGGACCAGGTCAAGAATGACTACCACAAAGACTTTGTCATCGATGTCGATCACCAGTGGTTGCTGCAGGGGTGGAAGGGGCGGGCACTCTACGCCTTGTCGACATGGGTTGCCGAGGATAAAAACTCCACTGTTTAGCTCGTAGTTACCGGATTCGCTGTAAACCCGGTGAATCGCGAACCGGACTCATCGAATTCAAACCGGTTTAGTATACAGGGTTCATTTTCGCAGTGGAAATTGGAAGAAGAAGTGGCGAATCGCGAACCCAAATCCCGTACTGCAACTTGGATGAACCGTGTTTTGGTAACTATGGTTTCGCTACTTCTCCTCACCTAATTCCAGAATCCAGATATAGGGGAATTTGCTGGATATAGAAGGTATTGGTATTGATAAGAGGTCCGCTTTTCTATGTTTGCCGGCATAAATCTATGGTCCAGGAGCTATAGTTCAGTGGACTTCATTTGAAGATGGCTTGGACCGGTGGTGAATTTTGTATGCTAGAAATAAGTAGAGAGACCGTCATGTCTTGGAATGTAAATTAGATGCTTAGATTTACATAGGATTTAGGCAAGTTTTGGACATGTTGTTGCTGAGCTGTGATTAGTACAACAAAAATTAAGAATCCTGTTTTTTTCCCCTAGTGTATGCTGTATGCTCTTCTCTAGCTGACAAGCAATTTTATGAACTACATGTTTTGACTTTTGATGCGTTGTGTGGTTCACGTTCACCTTTTATTGTAGTGTCAACTTGTTGGCAACACTTCCCTTGCGGCTGGGGACAGTAAACAGATGCTAGTTTAGGCAAAAGTTGCTCCAGTTATTCAGAGTATTTGATGTGCCGTCTTCAGCTTTTGTTGTCATTATGTTTGATGCAGCTAAAAGAGGTCAGTGGATTCAAGATGGGTAGTTGTTTCTGCAATTTGGGACAAAGCTGACTGACACATAATATGAGGATGAAAGCCTGAAACTGATGATGATTTCTGAAGTAATTTTACAACCTTCTAAGTTTGCATTGATCCTAGAAAATATGTGATCGTATAATTTTATCAAAGTTCACAATCATAACTAGTTGTTACAAGAGGTGCTTCTATGTATTTTTTTGAAAGCCACCCAAATTTGCTGTTTGTTAGTTAAATTTAGGTCAAGTGCTGAATGTTCTAGGATCTTACTGTGGACACTGCGTTTTCAAAGCTAGCATTGCATATTTGCATAGCGTGATTCGATGGATCCCATACCCAAAGGCAACCAACTAGGGGCGAAAGTCCCAGATAACCACTCAAACTCAAAACCCGCTTCGAGGAACTCGTCGACCGACGCGTCTTCATTTCTTTCGACACCATCTTCTATGCAGGTTATTAATATAGAGCAAATGGTGAGTAACTTTAGTGTATGGAAACAGATGCAGACTATAACAAGGAATACAAGTTTCTACACTAAGTCTGTTTTGAGCACAAAGCAAGATTTATTTGCAATAACATAATAGATTTGAAACATTCGCAATTTGTAAAGCAATTGTAAAGAGATTGTTTTAATGAGAACAATAAACATAAACATTTATCCATGAACCAAGTTTTTCAACCATTCCATTCCCACGAACCAATAACCAAACTAACCTACCAAGTCAAATCCATTTTCCAAAGCCAAGTTCTGACCCTTTCCATAAACCAATTCAACACCCAACCAAGTTCCAACCAAAATCGTCACTGGAACCGAACCAAGACCAGACCATAACCAACGCCAGAAATTCTATACTTTACAGTACTTCCCAAGCTGCTCATGACCGTGAGCACGGCTAATCGATTAGTTTATTTATATCTCTGCAGAGATTGCACACTTTATCCACATGACATGTTCTAGCAATCATGTCATCCATGCCACGCGATACTCATCGTATCCATTTTGCTAGACTGTGACGAGACCTTTTGATAGGTTAGGATTTAAACCTTGCACCAGCCCGGTAATGTGCATCCCTTGCTACGGTCCCAAAGGATGGCCACTAGTGGTCCCTACGGGCCCCTACTAGCCCATAACCTCCCATAGAAGGTATTACTGTTGTATTGGGCAAACTCCCCCTCGATACCTTGACGAGGGAGTCCCTAGAACACACCGACACTGCAAGTGTGTCCATACTCTCCTGCCTCCTAATGATGCAAGACCCAAATCCTTTCCAATTTACTAAGTCAAGGCCATCCCATACTGGCACATGTGGTTGCACTGTTTGACCCAGTAATAGCATCAAGTTCAGTCCTTAGGGTGACCCGGGCGAGATCTTCCATACCACTTGCTATGGCCATAGAGGATCGGCGCTAGTGGCCCCTCGGAGCACACACTAACCCGCAACCTCCCCATAGCAAGGAACCAACCACAACAAGCTCCTGCTTGCAAGATAGCCAAATCCAACCAACGTACAAGCTCCTGCTTGTACTCCACAACCAAAACCAAACCGACATACAAGCCCCCCCCAGCTTGCAACCCACACCAATTCCAACCAAACCACCAAGCACCGTACATCTCGCCCGTGTCTAAATACTCCTTTTCCATTTTCCAAAAACACCAACACGACCATTTTTCAAACCAAAACCCAACTCCGAGCTATGGACCAATTCTAACCAAACCATCAATTTCCAGGAAAAATTGTAATTGATTGAGTGGTAACGTCATACAATACATTCTAAAGTATAACTAAGCATATGCGAATATTACTCATTATTATCCGAGTGACATTTACTTCTTTGCTTAGAATTAGCCTAAGGTTCAACAAGGTTCATAGATCAATTAAGATTAAGGAAAGCCACCAATTCGGGTCTAACTACCAAGTTTTCCCACAACTAGCATCTTTACTGAACATACACGCATGCATAATAGTTTTGGCAATTCAAAATAGAATTTGCAATTATAGGATCAAGATGGTCAAGGAGGTGCTTGCCTGTTTGCTCTTTAACAAGGTCCAATCCGGAATGTGGCTGGAATCGTCGTCTACCGAATCGTCAACGCCTGACGAAAAGCAATAAGAACCATCAACGACGAATCAAACCAGCCGATTAAGAACCAAACACAAAAGCGAATCAAATCTGAGAAACTAAGAAAAAAATAAATTGAAAAAGGGTTTAAACTTCTTAGCTCACGCCGGCAATATCGACACACAATTCCCGATAGTACCGTTCAATCAGCAGCATCGACCTTACGGCAGTACTACCAACCCCCGGTAGTACCATACCATTGGGACGATAATGTCGACTACCGAGAATCAACATGGGGCGCTCTGGAAAACATCTACCGGAGTGTTGCTCACGGTACCACCGCTCGAGCAGCAGTACCGGCCCCAAACCTCTGGTAGTGTCGGGGTTCCAAAGGCCAAAGGTAGCTCACTCTAGGGAAACAACCAATGACAAAATTAACCATGGTGGTACTGCTTAAATAGTAGTACTTGGGTTCCCCCATGTCAACGACTAACGGAAAGCAAAACCTACAACATCGAATCAAATAGGGAAAGGAAAGACCCAATACCAATCCGAGAAAACGAGAACTCAACGAGCAAAAGGGAAATCCAGACTTTTCCCTAAATCCGGCAGTACCGGCGGTAACCCAGCAGTAGTGCCGCCCCTCACACCCGGCAGTACTGACCCAGGGGCCCGGTAATGTCGGCAGTTGGGGACCCGAAAGGGGGCTCTCTGGAATTTAACTACCGGTGGCCTCCGCGCGGTAGTACCGGCTGTCCACAGTACCGGCCTTGCCGGGCGGTAGTGCCAGATTTCCAGGGTTCGAAAGAGGGAGCCACTGTAAATTATCTACCGGCATTAAGGTTGGGCAACTGCCGCAAGGGCGGTAGTTCCGGTCTCATAACGTCGGTAGTGCCGGCCTCAGGTGAAATTAGGGTTTTGCAAAATGGGTTCTTGCACGAACGGATTTGAAACTTCGAGATGATTGCACGGTTAGGTTCCTAGCGACGCTAGGGACCCATCCACGCAGGTCACACCAAGTTTCGAGTTCGTTTGACCTAACTTTCACCTTTTCGAACTTGATAGCCCTAATTACCGCCACAATTCGATTTTCGGCCCGAATCAAATTCAAATTTGATTCTTTTCACGAGAATCAAACTCTAACGACATCGGATAGATTCTAAGGTCGTTTCCTTGGCTTTTGGAGCTAGAGAATCAAAGAAAACTCCAAAATCTAAGAATTTGACCCTTTTTTGGCGAATAATTCCGACAAAACTCGAATTAGGACCCTCAATTCGAAACTTCGCGAGAATGGAACCTCCATGGCACGAAGAGCTAATATGAGGCATTCTTGTGATTTTTGGAACTTCGGAACTCCGAGTCACTCCAAAAAGCACAAAATGCACTTTTTTGCAAATCGAGACGAAACGAAGGATTTGCAACTAGCATATTAAATTTTTTTTGCGCAAAATGTTTCGCTCGACCTAATTCGCAACTAAGACCCAACACATGACGATCGGACCCTTCGAACAAGAAAACCCCAATTGACTCCAAATTCGATTCTAAACCCGAATTGAGTTAAAACTCGGTTCTTTGATGAGAATTGAACCTCGGCGGTATCGGACATGTTCGAGCGTCGTTTTCTCAACCTTTTGGAGTTAGGATTTCAAAGGATACTCCAAAAATTTGGGAAAATGACCGTTGGACGAATAATTTCGACAGAAAGCTGATTAAGGTTTTCGGATCGAACCAATCGCGCTAATTAAATCTTCTGAGCTTGACCTAGGTATAGAAACCCAGGCAATCGAAGATTGACCTCATGAACTAGGGTTTCTAGGGTTAGAACAACTGAGAAGAGAAAAGAAAAAAAATAAAAACCTAGGGTTTTGAGATCAAAACTTAACAGATTGACCTCGCAATTGATTCCACCGGTTGAGAAGCTTGATTAGGGTTTCACGAACACAATCAACACCTCAAGATTCAACTTCTAGAACTAGAAATTGGAATGAAGGAAAGAAATAGAGAGGAGCGAAGCTAGAGTTTGCATCAAACCTCAAGGATTGAGCTTCAAATTGAAATCCACCGGTTGAGGGACTTGCTAGGGGCTTGAGGGAGACTCTCCACGCCTTGGCTTGCCTCCATCGTGCTCCACTTGAGCTCCAATCGGCCGGATTTGAGAGAGGAGGGGAGGATCTCGAGTTAGAGGAGGATGAACGAGAGAGAGAGAGAGAGAGAGAGAGAGAGAGAGAGAGAGAGTGGGAGAGGTGGAGAAATGAGGGAGAGGGCCTCTCCCCTGGCTCCTTTTAGCTGGAGGGGAGCCGGCAAGGTGACATGCAGGTGGAGTGGCGACGACGTGCAAAAACAGGGGCGTGTCCCCCAGCCCTCGACGCCTCTGGCGATACCGCCGGATGGGCGATCTTGCGCTGGCTCGGCCGATAATGCAGCGGTTTAGCCGCAATCTTTGCCGTTCGGCTGTTGAATTTTTTGGAAATTTTTGCGGCTTTCGCAACAATGCTTGACCAATTGTCTTAGGGTCTTATGGAGTAGGTTCGGGGATTCCTATTGAAGGTTTTGGGACAGAGGTTGAGGTTCTATTTTAACCGATTCGGAGTTTCGACAAAAACCGAAACTGAGGACTACGAACGGCGAAAACGATAGAACGAAACGACAAAAACGCCCCAAAAACAAATAACTCCAAATTAAGATTCAAATAACAAATTAGAGCACCATTAAACACTCAAACGACTTAATTAAGCCTAATTAATCTTAATTACAAATTGAGGGTGTTACAGGGTTACTGCATCTACGTCGACGACAACCTTGTGTCTTAGTCCTTGAAGCGTCAGACCACTGTGTCTCCCTCGAGTGTCAAGGCTGAGTACCGCGCTATTGCACACGCAGTCGCCGAGTGTTGCTGGTTGCGGCAACTTCTCCAGGACCTTCATTAGCCTATCACTTCAGCGACCGTCGTGTACTGCGACAATGTCAGCGATGCCTACATGTCATCCAACCCGCTTCAGCATTGGCGCACAAAGCATATCGAGATCGACATTCACTTTGTCCGCGAGAAGGCCTCCCTTGGTGATGTTTACGTTCTCCACGTACCTTCGTCACACCAGTTCGCGGATATCATGACAAAAGGTCTACCTATGCAGCTGTTTTTCGATTTTCGGTCCATTCTTTGCGTCCGAAAACCTCCCGATGCGACTGCGGGCGGGTGTTAAGCAATTAGCTTGTATAGGCATTGTATAAGCATTTTTAGTATGTCTATTTGGTTGCTCTGTATATAGTATGCCATGATTGGCTGCTCTATCTTAGGGATCCTGTACCCTCTCATTCAAGGCATATATATACGTTGCCACCCCAGCAGTTTGCTGTGCGGTGATGGCTCCCTCTCTCTATCTTTCAACACTTGTAAGTTTGCATTGATAATATGTGATCATATAATTTTATCGAAGTTCACAATGATAACTAGTTGTTACAAGAGGTGCTTCTATGTGATCGTATAATTTTATCAGAAGACCTTGTGATTTTGTGAATCACAAAGGGAACAATTAAGCAAAATACTCCAGCTCGTATTTTTTTTTAGCATCCCCGTGATTTCTTGTTAACAACGATCTGGTGCTGTTTCGATGCTTCCGAATCCGACAGGCATTGCATTGCATCGCATATAGCCGAATCCATCTCGGCGCCCCATGGTTGGAATCACCGAATTCCATCCATTTCCAGCCAGACCAGTGGTGCATTGCCATTGCCATTGCCATTGCCACTGCCACCATTCCTCCCCCTTGCGTCTTCCCCGGCCGACATGCACATTCCCCCGACGCCCCACGCCGGCGCCGACCGCTCCTCTTCGCGGGATCACCACCAGGTGCTCCGTTACATCTCGCGCTTTCTCATGGAGGAGGGGGAGGACGAGGAGAACAGGGACCCCCAACACCCCGCGCTCCTCCTCGCTCAGCAGCCCTTCGCCCAAATCCTCTCCGCCTCTGGCACGCCTGCCTCCGCCTCCTTGGCGGCGGACCAAGGCGCCGTCTTGGCCGCCGACACGCACGCTAGGACCAGCCCGGCCGTCGTCAGGTTCAAGGGCGCCGACGCGGTGGGCAGCAAGGAGCTGTTTCCCGCCGACAAGGAGTATAGCACGGACATTTTCCGCGCTGCCTTCTTCAAGGGCATGGAAGAGGCCAGCAAGTTCTTGCCCACAGGTAACAACAAGATGACGACCGGCGGCGGCGCCCGGGGCCAACCGAACGAGAAAAGCGGCAGGGGCCGCAAGGACAGGCACGACGACGACCTGGAGGCCGAGGTCGTCAGGACCGGCAAACGGCTCATGGCTGAGCTGGTGGAAGCCGGTGCCCGCGAGATGTTCGACCAAATGATGCTCAACGGCTACGACATTTTCTTCAAGGGGATGGAGGACCTGCCCATCGCCATGGACAATGAGGCCGGAAAGAACAACAGGAAGGGGGGCAAAGAGCAGGGCACGGGGAAGGCGCGGCGCGGCGCGGCGGTGGTTGTTGACCTGCACACGCTGCTGGCCCATTGCGCCAAGGCGGTGATGGATGACCGCCGGAGCGCGGGCGAGCTGCTGAAGGAGATCAGGCGGCATGCCTCGCCCACAGGGGACGCCACGCAGCGGCTTGCCTACTGCTTCGCCGAGGGGCTGGAGGCGCGGCTGGTCAGCGCGGGGAGCGAGGTATACCGCTCAGTCACGGCGAAGCGCACCTCCGATATGGAGTTCCTCAAGGCCTACCACCTCTTCATGTCCATCTCCTGCTTCAGGAAGGTAGCCTTCTCGTTCGCCAACAAGTCCATCTTCAATGCCGCAGTGGGGAGGAGCAGGTTGCACATCGTCCATTATGGCCCCCATCACGGGCTCCAGTGGCCGGAGTTGCTGTCCTGGCTGGGGACTAGGGATGGCGGTCCGCCGGAGGTCAGGATCACCCACATTGATCTCCCACAGCCCGGCTCCCGCCCAGCAAACCACCATACGGAGGAGATGGGTCATCGGCTGACCAACTGCGCCCATGAGCTTGGCGTGCCATTCAAGTACCTTGCCGTTGCAGCACAATGGCAGACAGTTTGCATCGATGACCTGAACATGGAACCCGGTGAGGCGCTCGCCGTGAATGACCTGTTCAATTTCAGGACCTTAATGGATGAGAGCGTCGTCGTAGACAGCCCGAGCCCCAGGGACGTTGTCCTCAACAACATCAGCAAGATGCAGCCGGACGTGTTTGTCCAAGGCACCATGAATGGCTCCTACGGCACCTTCTTCTTGTCGCGGTTCCGGGAGGCCCTCTTCTACTACTCCGCGCTGTTCGACATGCTTGATGCTACGATGCCACAGGAGAGCCAGCTACGGTTGGTGCTGGAGCGGGACATCTTTGGGTGGGCTGCCCTGAATGCCATCGCCTGTGAGGGCGAGGACCGGGTGGAGCGTGGCGAGACGTACAAGCAGTGGCAGGTTAGAAACCAACGGGCGGGGCTGAGGCAGCTGCCGTTGAATAGGGAGATCGTTAAGATGGCGAGGGACATGGTCCAGAACCACTACCACAAGGATTTCGTCATAGAGGAGCATCAACAATGGCTGCTGCAGGGGTGGAAGGGTCGCATCCTCTTCGCCCACTCTACATGGGTGGCGGATGGAGCTACCTCCAACTATTAGCTTTTTTTTTTCCTACACTGAACGTAAACACATATGTATATTAATACTTGAGGTATGCACCCAGTGCATTGTCTCTCCAGTATTTAACGTTGAGCTGTATTTTCAGGAACAATTGAATATCTTTTCTCATGGTCTGATTGATTCATGCAATGTAGGCGAGGAGAAAGAAGGAGAAAGATGTGAAGGCCACTGAGGTTGAAGAATGGAAGTGAAAGCTAGGAGATACGAACACTGCAGTGATCTCATCCTCCTGTGTTTGTTGTAAACCGGATATTTTAGTGGCCATGTATTAAAACTATGGCTTATGGATAAAAAAGATGAATAACAATAGTATTGTTGTTCCTGAGTGCTACCATGCATGCTCTTCTGTAGTTGCCTGATAAGTATTTTACAGATGATGTGTTTTATTCATTCATCTTTTGATAGTCAAATCAAATTTACTGTGCACATGTTTGATCAGGATGAGTTAAAGATATCATCTAAATTTCAACTGGCAACTGTTGTTGTAGAGTCAGATGTGTACTAGGCAGTTGTTTGCCTCTTGGGTATCAGATGCCTTATTAAGCAGAGAATTTGCTGTGCGCACCTTTCTTTCTTGTAACTGTGTCAATGTTTTGTACATCGTCAGTCAACCCTTGGAACATTTAGGATGTATTCTAATATGAACTTGCAGTTTTCTGAGCAAAATAAAATGTTGAGAATGGCTAAGTAACACTCAAGTGTTTTTTTGGTTTGTGAGCACTCAACTTGGAGACCATATATATATATATATATATATATATATATATATGCTATCACCGTTGCATTGGAAGACTCTTTTAAGAAGCGTATCAAATGTAGTTTCTCTCTCTCTCTCTCTCTACAAGCGTAGCTACTGCCTCTTCTTACCAAAAAAAGAACAAAGAAGGAAAAAACTCTGTACACTATAATCTGGTACAGTTTTGTTGCCGGGTCTTTGGATGGTTGGGATCATCGAACAGCTGACCAAATGCATACCACGGCCGTCGCTCTCCTAGCCGGCGGGCGGCGGCAGCTACTTATTGTCGTCATACGACCGAGCCTGTCAGAAACCATACCACGGCCGTCGCTCGGGAGGAGCAGGAGAACGAGCTCCAGGGGGGCCTCATGGAGCCCAGAGCAGCACCTCCGCCCTCCATCTTCCACACCCTGCCCCCGACGCCCGTTGGCGGCGACGATGAAAACCCGGCCTCCTCGCAGCCGCAGCCGCATGATGACCTGGCGCTGGACTACATCTCGCGCATGCTCATGGAGGACGACATCGTCGACAAGTTCTTGTACAAGTACCCCGACCACCCGGCGCTCCTCCAGGCCCAGAAGCCTTTCGCTCAGATCCTCTCCGACACCACCACCACCACATCTGCCCGGTCAACCACTTCCACGATTTCCATCGAGCCCTCCCCCAGCCAAGGCAACAACACGGGCAGCACGCAGGATCCAGACTTCTCGAAAGGCACGGACGCGGTGGAGCCTAGCAGCAGCAGCTTGTTTCCCGTCGGCGAGAACAGAACCAGCATGGACATGCTCTGCAGCCTGGCATTCTTCAAAGGCATGGAGGAGGCCAAGAGGTTCTTGCCGAGGGATCATGAGACGGCGTACGGTCGGGGGCGCAAGAACAGGCTTGGCGGGGAATTAGATGATGAGACGGGGTCGGAAGTCGGAAGGAGCAGCAAGCAATTGGCGGCGCTGGTGCAGCCTGACTCGGAGGAGGAAGCCGCCGGGCGTGAGATGCTGGACCAGATCATCCTCAACGGCTACGACATGTTGCTCACCGAGATGCAGGAGCTACACGTCTCCATGGAGAGGGAGAAGGAGGCTGAGACGCGTGGGAGGCACGGCGCGAGGCAAGCGGTCGTCGACCTGCACACGCTTCTCATCCGGTGCGCGGAGGCGGTGGCCGCCAACGACCGGCGCGGCGCAGGCGAGCTTCTGGAGCGGATCAACAGGCACTCGTCGCCGACGGGGGACGCCGCGCAGCGGCTGGCGCATTTCTTGGCCGAGGGCCTGGAGGCGCGGCTGGCCGGCACGGGCAGCAGGATCTACCAGTCGCTGATGGCGAAGCGCACCTCCATTGTGATGATCGTCAAGGCCTACCAGCTATACATGGCCGCCAGTTGCTTCGTCAAGGTGACACACCTCTTCTCCAACATGACCATCTCCAGCGCCGTCGCGGGGAGGCAGAAGCTGCACATTGTGCACTACGGCATCAACCACGGGTTCCAGTGGTCGAAACTGCTCCGGTTGCTGGCGGACAGGGAGGGAGGGCCGCCGGAGGTGAGGATCACCGGCATCGACACCCCACAGCCCGGGTTTCGCCCGGCTGAGAAGATTGAGGAGGCAGGACGCCGGCTCAGTCGCTGTGCGCGCCAGTTGGGGGTGCCATTCAGGTTCCACGCCATTGCAGCCAAGCTGGAGGTCGTTCGTGCCGAGGACCTGGACATAGACCCCGACGAGGTGCTCGCCGTGAACAGCGTGTTCAGTTTCAAGGACCTGATGGACGAGAGCGTCGTCGTCGACAGGCTGAGCCCGAGGGACCTGGTGCTCAGCACCATCAGGAAGATGAAGCCGTCCGTGTTCGTCCACGGCGTCGTCAACGGGTCATACGGCACGGCCTTCTTCGTGACGCGGTTCCGCGAGGCGCTGTACGACTTCACGGCGCAGTTCGACATGCTGGACGCCACCATGCCGCGGAACAACGACGAGAGGCTGGTAGCCGAGCGGCATTTCTTCGCGCCGAGCTTAATGAACATCGTCGCCTGCGAGGGCGCGGACCGGGTGGAGCGGGCTGAGAACTACAGGCAGTGGGAGGCGCGGAGCCGACGAGCGGGGCTGAGGCAGCTGCCGTTGGACGCCGACATTGTTGGGATGCTGCGGGAGACGGTGAAGAAGAACTACCACAAGAATTTCGTCATGAACGAGGATCACCGGTGGCTTCTGCTTGGATGGAAGGGACGCATGCTCAACGCCGTCTCTGCCTGGACTGCGGCGGCTGACGATGCTCGCTAGCAGCTACTTCTATGGAGAAATTGATGCCGAGTTTTTGATTCCTCTGAAAGAGTTGCTCACTGTTGACCAACACATCTTGCAGAAAGAATAATGTTATGCGTCTCATTCAACCTCTTTGTGTTAATAGAAATAAGGAACTAAAAACTGAACTGCACATTTTTTTTGTGCTAATCCGACAGGATTCCTTGGAATATTAATCCTCAACTGTAATGATAAACCAGCACAATTGCTCTCCTAAATAATTGGTTTAGCCGTTCATAATAGAAAAATCAATTACCGTTTATCATACATATCTTCCCCATCGAAATCCCAGACAACTGATCATCTCCTTGTCATGGCGTGAATTGACATTATAGTCGACAAATAGACTAAAAGAAAGAGTTAAACTAACGACAGGGTATAGGAATGAGTGTGCAAATGTCCAAATCTATATAGTATATGCAATCAAAGTATATAAAGGGGATAAGATCAACAGGAAAAAGCCAACAAGCAAACACCATGTACGAGGTATGGTAGCCAGGAGATTAGATGAGCTAACCTAAGTCAAATACTCCATATAACAAAGTCCAAAGTTTTCCAGCTCCCTCGCACTGTCCATGTCGCCCCGCTTGCACTGGCCGTCCGATCGCATCTTCGGTGGCATGGATCCTTCCTCCCCAGCGTTAGGCTTAAAAGGATTTCACCCTCACTCCGCTCGGCCATAAAGCCCACGTGGCGCGGCGGCAACATCACTCATCATCACGCCCGCGACGTGGGTTTGAGACCGCCCAGCCGCGCACACGCGTCGCCCGCTCGCTTTTTCCCTCACATGACACGTGGTGCGTGCGGGGCCTACCACGTGAATATCGGGACCTCATCCACCTCCTCGTCGCCTCACCAACAAAACTGCATCAACACCATCATCAACCTCCAATTCCAACCCACAAGTAGAGTAGCAGTACTAGGAGGTAGTATACATATACGAGTATACCGACTAAATAGCTACCTTCCCTCTAAATCAACAAGCATCAGTAGCGACCTAAGACACTGCAGTAAAGAAACCACTCAACCATAAGTGCGGAAGGGGGCATAGTGATGTAGGACCGATGGGGAGAAGAGAGCCGGAGGAGAGGAGATTTGGGGGAAGAAGAAGAAGAAGAAGGGAGAAGAGGAGAAGAAGAGCAACCAGAGAGGTTGTCCAGCTGATTGGAGAAGGAGAGAAAGAAAAGAAAAGAAGGAGAGGAAGAGAAAAGAAGAGAAGAGGAGGGGAGAAAAAGATGCGAATAGCGGTATATTAAATTAGTCGTCTTGTAGTCGTAAGAAATTTTTTTTGGAAAATAATGCAAATAGTTGTGATTAATTAAGTAATGTAGATAAAAAAAAGTAATGAATCTATAAAATTGCAAATCTTGTACTAATTAAACCTGCTAAATTTAATGTCTCACCAAAATAAAATTTATGCCAAATTAATAATTTTAATTCAAGTGGGCAGCACATCTCCTTTAAGTTCTAGCAATTCAGAAAAGGTTGGATATCATAAAACACATCTTAATTTGATAATCCTCTAAAATATAATATTTTATAATGTCAGGAGTTAAATCGAATCAAACCAGTGATATTCTTCGGCCGTCGTGTGAGGACGTTTAGTTTCAATAAAATTCAGACAAGTTTCCTTGATCATATAATTTCTAATCAAACGTAGTTGGTTATACGTGCTATCACCGTTGCATTGGAAGACTTTTAAGAAGCGTATCAAATGTAGTCTCTCTCTCTCTCCCTCTGCCCTGCCATGCAATTCCACGATTTCCATCGAGCCTTCCAAGCACCAGTCCGCCCCCGGCCAAGGCAGCACGCAGGATCCAGACTTCTTCTCGAAAGGCACTGTAACATCCTCATTTTCGCTTTCTGGAAGAAAAAACCTAATTTAAATAAAGTAATTCAAAAGTTGGAGTTTCGTTGGTGTTTATATTAACCTGGCATCCAATCCAACCCAAAATCGCGATTCAATTCCCTTCCGGTCGAAAAATCGGATTTTCCAGTCCCGCCGGTACCCGAAAATTCACCCGAGTCCAGAAATGCTCCAAAAATCTCCAAACCACTTTTAAAATGTTCCAAATATTCCTAAATGATTTTAGGAATTTATCCCCGAATTTTTGGACCTCCGTTTCTATTTTATCTCGCGCGGCTTTTGTTAAATGCCCGCAATTCGCTTCGGAATATTAAATTCCACAAATTTCATCCAAATTCAACCAAACCAATTCCATTGAGTTCCAAATATCCTAAAATGGCTCTAGGAATTTTTCCGGAATTTTTAGGCCATTTTTCCTAATTTTTCTCTAGGGCGGACCGTTTACGTAAAAGAGGGCCAATGAGGGAGTGACACGTGGCCAACACTATTCATCATCTTCAACCTCTAGCCATGCATGGTGGGGTGGAGCTCAAGCAAGCAACAATGGAGGTGCTCTTCTTTAATTGCTCATAACTTCCTCCACGTAACTCCAATCGATGAACGGCCGGTTGCGTTGGATTCGGAGCGTCGTCCTCTTCGCATCCCCCACCACCTCTCGCCGGAGAACTCGCCGGAATCCGTACGAGCGCCCAAAAACCAAAAACCGTCCATTCGCATTCAAATCGCAATAACTCGGCCGTTTCTCGTCCAAACGCCGCACCACCACCTCCATTCTCTCCGTATAAAAGCCCTCTTTCCGGTGGTGTAAGCCTCTCTTTGCATCTCCTCACCATTTGCTCTCTAGATCAAGAAAACCGAGCTCGTGTCTTGCTTTTTCGGAGTTCTTGAGTTCGTCGTCGTTTCCCCCTCTCCGGTGAGCCTTTCTTCATGCCACTTGGTTCCTTGTGACCGTGAGGAGGTCTAACATCTAACCCAATCATTAATTCTAGGTTGCATCAATCGGTGGCGACGAGTTTCGCGTTTTTCCAACTCCGGCCGAAACTCCGTTCGTCGTTGAATTCATCACTTCCGGTGAGTTTCAATCCAATTCCTTCATCCTAGTTGTGCCTTAGGTTGTTATCTATTGGTTCCATGCTTTTGTTTGGATCAATTTCATGCAAATTTGGTGGAAAAATCAAGTTTTTGGGAGAAACCGGGTTCTTTTTTTTTTTTTTTTGGAGCTCTCTGTTCTTTGCCTTCCTCCTGTGGGTGCTCGTGGGGCCGTGCCCACGCCAGCCGGCCGGCCGCCGGCGAGCCGCCCGCCGCCGCCTAGCCGCCGCTTCGCATGCCGCCGCTTCGGCTGGCCGCTGCTGCCACAGGCTGGCCGCTGAGCTGCCAAGGCCAAGGCCGCTTTCGCCGGCGACCGCCGCCCGGGCCGCCCGCCTGGCCGCGAGCGCCTTCTCTCTCTTCCTTCCTCTCTCTCTTTCTCACTTTCTCTCTCCTCCATGGATGGCATGGCTAGCTTCATGAGGAAGCTTCCTCCCTCTCCATGACAAGTGGGCCCCATTGTCATAGCCTCAATGACCAGTCAAAGCCAGTCAAAGCTCCTGTTGACCCGGTCAAACCCGAGAGGAATATTCCGGGAATATTCCCGGTTTTCGATTTATTCGAAATTCAAACTTCGGAAGCTCATAACTTCTTCATCCGAACTCCGTTTGATCCCATTCAAATTTCTAAATTCATCTAAAATCAAGATCTACCTGCCAGTATTATTTTTGTAATTTTTAGATTTTATTTATTTTCTGTTATTTATTTATTGCCTCGTTTTGCGCGTAGTCGAGAGCACCGACGCGACCGCCGACGCCGCCGCCGGACTTCGCGCGTTCGACGACCTTTCCGCGAACGAAGGCAAGTCCCTTTGACGCATGTCGATCCTATGTTTTCAAATGTGTTTAAATGCTTTATAAACTTGCATGCTACGTTTTAAGTCGTATATCAAATATAAGGACTTAGCTAATCCAAATTGTGATTACCTCTCTTTGATATCGACAACCATATCACTTGTAACCCTAGGACATTGCTTATACCATGCTTACGCTTATATGGTATCCCTTGATCGTAGTACGGTAGAATTGCTTAGGATCGTTATCGATGAAGTTAACCCATGGGAGGGATTTCTCAAAAATGAATGTTTACCAAAATGACTTGAAAGGTATTATAATTGGTTTGATACTGTTTTTCCAAAACAAAATAAAAAGGAAAACTGTTTTGGACTTGGGCGGATTGGTATGTCGGGTGGAAGCGGATCGAGTCTTGATCCTATTGTGCAAGTACCGCCCCAAGTCATATAAGGACCGACGCTTATGATTGCCATTTTAAGCATAACCGTACTACCACATGTCTATAATGGTACGACCTGGCTCACTAATTTGTAGAAGCCTGGCTTAGACTCACCACTTGGTTGAATGTGAATGCCGGACGGAGGCAATGTGGTTTTTCTCACACGGCGCAAGAGGGGGCTTCTGTACTGGGCGGATGGAACCCTAACAGCGGTGAAACCTCAGCGGGTGGGTCTAGTTAGGTAGATACATTGTAACGGCCTTGTCAAGATATCCCTGCCGGCACACCTAAGGAAGTGTGTTAATTGCATGGCAATAAGGGTTTATCTTGTCTTGTGGGTAAAGTTGTACACCTCTGCAGAGTAAAACTATTCGAATAGCCGCGCCTGCGGTCAAAGGCAAAAGCAAGGAATGCTTTCATATTGGTAGATTTTGATTTTGGTTTCGAAAACTGAAAAGTGTTTTGTTTTGGGGTTCGGGAGTGGTTAGAACTCTCGGATGTTATTTGGCGGATAGAGCCAACCAGGTGGAAAGAACCTGTGTTTGCATTTGACGGATGGAGTCACATGATTAACCCTGATTCTTTAAATCTGGCGGATAGAGCCGTTTATATCGGTGATGGTGGTTAGAACCTCACTACGATATTATGTATTTCAATGATTAAAAAGAATTGCGAAAAGTTGCTTTGTGAAATGCTATTACCTAAGTATGATTTAATAAAACTTGGCTTTATGCAAATGAACCCTACTAAGCTTCCTTTGGAAAGCCCACATAAGCATATTTTCCCAGACTTGCTGAGTACGTTTGTACTCACATGCTACACCAACATGTCATCATCAGAAAATTTTCAAGATGCCGAGGAAGAGGAGGAGTTCTTCGAGGAAGACTGCCAGGAGGACTAGTCGCGTTCCTAGTCGTCGCCTGTGGCGTTTTGGCGCCTGCCCGTTTCGCTTTTGTTTTCCGCTGCTTTGTTTCCGGTCTTTAGACCGAGTATTGTAATAAGTGGCCATGTGGCCCGTACTTGAATATTTATATTGCAAGTTTCGTTTTGTCTGGCAATGATGTATCACTGCGGATCGTGTGTACTAGCTACTGATCCGGGACTAGTACGGAAATGCACGGAGATTTCGGATAGCCGATCCGGGTCCCACAGTACTGACGCGGTGGAGCCTAGCAAAGAAGATTTGTTTCCGCCAAGTAGAACAAAGACCAAAGATGGACATGCTCTCCAGCCTGGCATTCTTCAGAGGCGTGGAGGAGGCCAAAAGCTTCTTGCCGAGGGACCACAAGACGGCGGACGGTAGGGGCCGCAAGAACAGGCTTGGCGGGGAAGTCGGCAGGAGCAGCAAGCAATCGGGGGAGAAAGCAGCCGGGCGCGAGATGCTGGACCAGATCATCCTCAACGGGTACGACATGTTGCTCACCGAGATGCAGGAGCTACATGTCTACATGGAGAGGGAGAAGGAGGCAGAGACGCGTGGGAGGCACGGCGCGAGGGAAGCGGTCGTCGACCTTCACACGCTTCTCATCCGGTGCGCGGAGGCAGTGGCCGCCAACGACCGGCGCGGCGCAGGAGAGCTTCTGGAGCGGATCAAGAGGCACTCGTCGCCGACGGGGGACGCCACGCAGCGTCTGGCGCATTGCTTTGCCAGGGGCCTGGAGGCGCGGCTGGCCGGCACGGGCAGCCGGATCTACCAGTCGCTGATGGCGAAGTGTACCGCCAGAGTGATGATCCTCAAGGCCTACCAACTATACATGGCCGCCTGTTGCTTCCTCAAGGTAACATACCTCTTCTCCAACATGACCATCTACAACGCCGTCGCGGGGAGGCAGAAGCTGCACATTGTGCACTACGGCATCAACCACGGGTTCCAGTGGCCGGAACTGCTCCGGTGGCTGGCGGACAGGGAGGGAGGGCCGCCGGAGGTGAGGATCACCGGCATCGACACCCCACAGCCCGGGTTTCGCCCGGCTGAGAAGATTGAGGAGGCAGGATGCCGGTTCAGCTGGCGCGCTGGGCCATTAAGCGTGTTGCTTCAAGTTCCACGCCATTGCAGCCAAGTCGGAGGTTGTCCGTGCGGAGGACCTGGACATAGACCCCGACGAGGTGCTCGTCGTGAACAGCGTGTTCAATTTCAAGGACCTGATGGACGAGAGAGTCGTCGTCGACAGGCTGAGCCCCAGGGACCTGGTGCTCAGCACCATCAGGAAGATGAAGCCGTCCGTGTTCGTCCACGGCGTCGTCAACGGGTCATACGGCACGGCCTTCTTCGTGACGCGGTTCCGCGAGGCGCTGTACGACTTCACGGCGCAGTTCGACATGATGGATGTTAGACTTCCCAGGCGCACATACACACTCAAACGCTCAAGAACAGAAACAGCGGGAGGAAGAAGATGATGAGCAGTAGCACGAGAAAAACAGTGCGCCCAAACGCTTGCAGCGCACACACGCTGCACTCTCTGTTGTATTCAAACTCACGGGTTACATGCCCTTATATAGTGGGCGGATCACCTAACCAACTTGGTAACCAAGGCAAATTCTAAACATAAAATACCTAACTAAGGAAACAAACCTATTGAATGATCTGATTGCCTATTGTATCATGATTTATTGTCTTTCATGACACGACAAATCATTAATTTTTGGCAAGTCTTGATTATTTTCCAACAATCTCCCCCTAATCAAGACTTGTCGACTCTTATTTGACACTGGATGGAGAACGCATCTTTTCGACAGACAACGCGCACAAACGCGCACGACGCGGCTGCCTCCAACAGACCGCAACAGCCCCTACTGCATGCAACTCCTCCACGCTACGTACGCGGCAAGCTGCAGACCGACTCAAACGCATGCATGCCCGACAACTCGGATCGCCACACGATCAGCACACGACACAGTCACGCCACCAGCTGCGCGCACGCACACGCCGCTGGGTTTATTCCGCTCGTCCACCGCCACACCTTCCGCAGGAGACACCACCTCCCAAAGGCCCTGGGCATCAAGGATTGCCTCCACCTTGATTGCCCATGCCGTGTAGTTCGCCGGCAAGAGCACCGGGTAGGACAGCGACACCGTGCTCCCCCTGGCACCGTGAGGGACCATCGCCATGGCCACAGGCAAGATCTTGAGGCTCTGATACCACTTGTTAGACGAATGTGTGAGGGGGAGATTGTTAGCCCATAACCTACCAAGGGTTAGACTTCCCAGGCGTACATACGCACTTAAACGTTCAAGAACAGAAATAGCGGGAGGAAGAAGATGATGAACAGTAGCACGAGAAAAACAGTGCGCCCAAACGCTTGCAGCGCACACACGCTGCACTCTCTGTGAAGGGTTTCGAAGCATGGAAAACAAAAATTTTCCTACGATTGCAACCAAACACCAAGATCATATCTAGGAGATGCAAGTAAACGGTTTCAGAAGGACTCACCCTCGTAGACCGAAAGCGGGAATAACGTTCCCGCAAACAAACGTGGTTGATGTAGAGGTACACTCCCGACTTCAAAGTCGCGAAGATGAGCGCCACAAACGGCAGCGCCCGCATTTGGTCACACGCACGGATCAACGATGACTTCCAATCCCTCGTTCCAGCGGGCAGCGGAAGTAGAGGATCCTCGAAAACTCCAACAACACTACAACTTAGTGGTGGTGGTGGAGAAACTATCTCAAGAAGGCCGCTTAAGCTACTGCTTGAAAAATGGATCAACAGGAGGAGGGAGAAAGGACCAACCAAAGGGTCAAATGGATGAACACCAAAGAGAGGAGCTCCTCCCTCCCTTTTATAGGAGGAGGAGGAGGCTAGGCCAAGGGGTGGCCGGCGCATGGGGCTGCCCCTTGCCCTCCCTCTCTTCATGTGAGTGATCTCTCCACTCACTTTAAAACATCCCACTTTGGTTTCCATTAAAACCCCACTCAAGAAATGAAAGGTTTTCTCCCATAAATAAATAAAACATTTTTATTTCAGATATTTTAATATTTGTTAATTCTTTTAATTAACAAACATTAACATATACCCCCTTTAACTATTCCGATATCCCGAAACTATTCCGGCGATACTCAAACAGTCCCTCAGATCTTGTCCATACTTTTCTCCAAGTGTTTCGTATCCACTCAAATGCATCGATGAACCTTAAGTGTGTCACCCTACGGTTCGTGAATAAAATGGACATGATTGAGACACCTCTCGGATCAATAATCATCGGCGGGATCCGGAGATCCATAATGACTCCCATTCACTCAACGATGAACTAGTGATCGCGTAAACCGTAAACGACATAACCAATTCCTTTTGTCTCACGATATTTTACTTGTCCGGATCCGATCATCAGTATCAACTATACCTAGTTCGATCCCGCTACCGACAAGTACTCTTTACTCGTTCCGTGATATAACATTCTTGTGACCTAGTCACATGCTTGCAAGCGATGTCAATGTGATATCACCGAGAGGGCCTGAGTATATCTCTCCGTCATCCGGATGGACAAATCCCACTCTTGATGCATGAGCCTCAACTAATACTTTCATAGTACCCAAATCCATCTTTATAGTCACCGTGTTACGGAGTGACGTTTGATGTCATCAAAGTACTCTTCCTAATTAGTGATTGACATCATCTCATGGTCTAAGGAAAAAGGGCTATTTCTTATGTGTTTGATACAAAGCAACAAACTAAATGACTTGATCGTATTTGCTATACCAACTTGGGTGTTTGTTCATCATATCATTCTTCTAATGACATGACCCGTTATTAACAACATCCAATGTTCATGATCGTGAAACCTTGATCATCGCTTAATCAACGAGCTAGTTTAAAAAGAGGCTTTACTAGGAACCCTTTTGTTTATTAAACACACATGTATTAACGTTTCCGATTAATACAATTTTAGCATGAGAAATAAACATCTATTATAAACATGGAATATGATAATAAACAATTTATTATTGCCTCTCGGGCATATTCCCTTCGCCTCCCACTTGCACTAGAGTCAATAATCTAGATTACATTGTGATGATTCTAACACCCATTGAGTTCGTGTCGATCATGTTTTGCCCTTGGGAGAGCTTTAGTCAACGAGTCCGCCACATTCAGATCCGTGTGTACTTTGCAAATCTTTATATCGCCATCCTTGACATGTTCACGGATGGAGTGAAACCGCGCTTAATATGCTTGGAATTCTTGTGTGACCTTGGTTCTTTAGCATTGGCTATGGCACCATTGTTGTCACAATAGATAACCATCGGGTCCAACGCACTCGGAACCACACCTAGTTCGGATATGAACATCTTCATCCAAACCGCTTCCTCGCCGCTTACAAGCGCAATATATTCCGCCTCGTTGAAGATCCCGCCACCACAGATTGCTTGGAACTCCTCCACTCACCGCTCCTCCATTCATTTCAAAAATGTACCCGGATTGAGACTTGGAGTCATCCGGATCAGTGTCAAAGCTAGCGTCGACGTAACATTTTGCGACGAGCACTTCTTCACCACCATATATGAGAAACATATCCTTAGTTCTTCTTAAGTACTTAAAGATATTCTTGACCGCCGTCCAGTGTTCAAAACCTGGATCAGACTGGTATCTGCTAGTCAAACTAATAGCATGTGCCACATCCGGTCTTGTACACAACATAGCATACATGATAGAGCCTATGGCTGAAGCATAGGGAATCTTATTCATTACTTCTCTATCTTCTGCTGTAGCTGGACTCTGAGTCTTACTC
Organism: Rhipidocladum racemiflorum; assembly: GCA_036346355.1. Lineage (NCBI taxonomy): Eukaryota > Viridiplantae > Streptophyta > Magnoliopsida > Poales > Poaceae > Rhipidocladum > Rhipidocladum racemiflorum. Next base: position 78,725,101 of record CM070589.1, read on the forward strand.
AACGTCTTGCCTTGCATCATAGGTAAGAACCCTTTCTTACTTTCGTCCATTCTAAACTTCTTTAGAATCTTGTCAAGATATGTACTTTGTGATAGCCCAATCAAGCGTCTCGATCTATCTCTATAGATTTTGATGCCTAAAATATATGCCGCTTCACCAAGGTCCTTCATTGAAAACTTACTGTTTAAGTAGTCTTTTACGCTTTTCAAAAGTTCTATATCATTTCCAATCAACAATATGTCATCCACATATAATATCAGAAATACTATAGAGCTCCCACTCACTTTCTTGTAAACACAAGATTCTCCGTAGGTTTGGACAAATCCAAAACCTTTGATTACCTCATCAAAACGGAGATTCCAACTTCGTGATGCTTGCTTCAGTCCATAAATGGATCGCTGAAGTTTGCATACCTTATCAGCATCCTTAGGATCAACAAAACCTTTGGGTTGTATCATATACAACTCTTCCTCAATGTTTCCATTAAGGAACGCAGTTTTGACATCCATCTGCCAGATTTCATAATCGAAAAATGCAGCAATTGCTAACATTATCCTTACAGACTTTAGCATCGCTACGGGTGAGAAAGTCTCATCGTAGTCAACTCCTTGAATTTGTCGAAAACCCTTTGCGACAAGTCGAGCTTTATAGACGGTCACATTACCATCAGCGTCTATTTTCCTTTTGAAAATCCATTTGTTCTCAACGGCCTTACGGTCATTGGGTAGGTCCACCAAAGTCCATACTTGGTTTTCATACATGGATCCCATTTCGGATTTCATGGCTTCTAGCCATTTGTCGGAATCTGGGCTCATCATCGCTTCATCATACGTCGCAGGGTCATCATTCTCAACTACCATGACATTCATAGTAGGAACATAAAAGTCAGGAGCATTATGCGCTCTTGTTGACCTGCGAGGTGCGGTAGTGTTCTCTTTCGGAGTTTCATGATCCTTGTCATTAGTTCCCTCTTCATTTGGTGAAGTCAACTCCGAAACAATTTCCGGCGCTGCTGCACTTGCCATTCCATGAAGAGAAGGTTCAACAACCTCGTCGAGTTCTACCTTCCTACTACTCACACCTTTCGAGAGAAACTCTTTCTCCAAAAATGATCCATTCTTGGCAACGAAAACCTTGCCCTCGGATCTGTGATAGAAGGTGTACCCAATTGTTTCTTTAGGGTATCCTATGAAGACGCATTTTTCCGCTTTGGGTTCGAGTTTATCAGGTTGAAGTTTCTTCACATAAACATCGCATCCCCAAACTTTTAGAAATGACAGCTTAGGTTTGTTGCCAAACCATAATTCATACGGTGTCATTTCAACGGATTTAGATGGTGCCCTATTTAAAGTGAATGCATTGTTTCTAGTGCATGACCCCAAAATGAAAGTGGCAAATCTGTAAGGGACATCATAGATCGAACCATATCCAATAAAGTACGATTACGACGCTCGGATACACCATTACGTTATGGTGTTCCAGCAGGAGTGAGTTGTGAAACTATTCCACATTGTCTCATGTGTGTGCCAAACTCGTAACTAAGATACTCTCCTCCACGATCAGATCGTAGAAATTTGATCTTTCTGTTACGATGATTTTCTACTTCACTCTGAAATTCTTTGAACTTTTCAAATGTTTCAGACTTGTGTTTCATTAAGTAAATATATCCATATCTACTCAAATCATCCGTGAAAGTAACGAAGTAACGATATCCACCACGCGCTAACACACTCATTGGACCACACACATCGGTATGTATGATTTCCAATAAGTCGGTTGCCCGCTCCATTGTACCGGAAAACGGGGTTCTAGTCATCTTGCCCATGAGGCATGGTTCACATGTCTCAAATGATTCATAATCAAGTGATTCTAATAGTCCATCATATTGGAGCTTCTTCATGCGTTTAACACCAATATGACATAAGCGGCAATGCCACATATATGCAGCAATATCATCATTCAACTTAATTCTTTTGGCATTCACATTATGAACATGTGTACTATTATCAAGATTCAAAATAAATAAACCATTCTTTTCAGGTGCATGACCATAAAAGATATTATTCATATAAATTGAACAACCATTGTTCTCAGACTTGAATGAATAACCGTCTCGCATTAAACAAGATCCAGATATGATGTTCATGCTCAACGCAGGCACCAAATAACAATTATTTAGGTTCATAACTAATCCTGATGGTAATTGGATAGGTAGCGTTCCGACGGCGATCACATCAACCTTTGATCCATTGCCGACGCGCATTATCACCTCATCCCTTGCTAGTTGTCGCCTGTTCCTTAGCTCCTGTTTCGAGTTACATATGTTAGCAACCGAACCGGTATCAAATACCCAGGCGCCATCGCGAGTACTAGTAAGGTACACATCAATAACATGTATATCATATATACCTTTGTTCACATTCCCGTCCTTCTTATCACCAGATATTTTGGGCGATTGCGCTTCCTGCTCAGTGCCCTTGCAGTAAAAAACATTCAAGATCTCGACTTAGGCCAGCCTTGGTTTTCTTCTAGATGTGGCAACAGACTTGCCCTTCTTCTTGAAGTTACCCTTTGCCTTGCCTTTCTTCTTGAAATCGATAGTCTTTTGGACCATCAACACTTGATGTTCCTTCTTGATCTCCACTTCAAAGCTTTTCAGCATTGTGTAAGCTCGGGAGAGACTTCTTCATGCCCTGCATGTTGTAGTTCATCACAAAGCTCTTATAGCTTGGTGGCAGAGACTGAGAACACGATGAATTCCTAGCTCATTGGGAATCGTTATTCCCAAAGCTATGAGTTTATCGGCGTACCAGACATTTTGAGTACATGCTCACTAACTGAGCTGTTTTCCTCCATCATGCAGCTAAAGAACTTTTCAAGCTTCATAACTCTCTACTGCAGCATGGGTGTCAAAAATCAATTTTAACTCTCCCATTGTATCAAAAGCATTGCTTTGTTCTCAAACGTTGCGGCTCAGGCTCAAGGCCATACAAAATGCCGCATTGAACTAAACTGTGGTCCTCCTTGCGAGTCAAGAAAACATTTTTCTCCTCCTCGGGGGCATCATCAGCGGGCGGGTCACCTAGCGGTGCTTCTAGCACATAGCTCCTTTGAGCGTGTGAGGAGAATCCTCGAGTTAAGGGCCGATTGGTAAAGTTGCTACCATTGGTGGCTAGTTTCTCTTTCTCCATGAACAGATTGAAATTGAAAATAGGGGGTGCCATCTACAACATATTTGCAAAGTTATTTAGACTAAGTTCATAATAGATTAAGTTCAATGTTAATTCAAAATTAATACGAGAACTCCCACTCAAAAACAACATCCCTCTAGTCATCTTTAGTGATTACATGAACCAAATTCACTATACCGAAACCGATCATCACGTGAGACGGCATAGTTTCAAAGGCGAACATCAATATGTTCATCATATCATCCATATGACTCATGCTTTACCTTTCGGTTCGTGTTCCGAGGCCATGTCTGTACATGCTAGGCTCGCCAAGTAGAACCAAAGTATTTGCTTGTGTAAATCTGGCTTACACCCGTTGTATGCGAACGTAGAGTCTATCACACCCGATCATCACGTGGTGCTTCAAACGCATTTAACTTTCTTAACGGTGCATACTATGGAAGAACACATTATTATCTTGATATTAATTTGGAGGGATCATCTTATAGTGCTGTCGGCATGATCATATCCAAGCAAAAATAAGATGCATAAAAGGATTAACATCACATGCATGAATAAAGTGATATGATATGGTCCTTTCAGCACTTGATCTCCATCTTGTGCGACATGGTATGATCTCCATCATTCCACCGGCATGGCACCAAGGTCCATGATGCTGCCATCTTGATTGTCTTCCTCCATTACAATATATCACATGGACATATAATTAGCACTTGAGGCCATGAAAGAAATAAAAAACAACCAAATGGCTCCTGCCGGTTGTTTAAATTTACAATAAATTTCATTTCATACAACAATCTTTGTATCAATGACCATATCACATCACAAGCCCTGCAAAAACAAGTTAGACGCCTCTAATTTATTTTTGCATATTTTACGTGGTTTTGGGCTTTCTAGGAAAAACTGTTCTTACCTACGAACAAGAACCACAACGGTGATAAAAACATTATTAGCAAACCGTTGTAAATTAGATCATGACTATAGTAGGAGAAACAGACACCCGCAAAGCCACTTATGCAATACTAGTTGCATGTCGAGCGTGGAACAAGTCTCATGTGCGAGGACATGTAAGGTTAGTCCGGGCCGCTTCAAATCCCATTATGCCACCATGATCCAAAATACACGAAAGTATGCAATAACATGATCATCAACGCCCACATCCACATGTGTTTTAAACCGTACAAAACATCTACGCATAGACACGGCTCTGATACCACTGAAGGGTTTCGAAGCATGGAAAACAAAAATTTTCCTACGATTGCAACCAAACACCAAGATCATATCTAGGAGATGCAAGTAAACGGTTTCAGAAGGACTCACCCTCGTAGACCGAAAGCGGGAATAACGTTCCCGCAAACAAACGTGGTTGATGTAGAGGTACACTCCCGACTTCAAAGTCGCGAAGATGAGCGCCACAAACGGCAGCGCCTCCGTACTTGGTCACACGTACGGATCAACGATGACCTCCAATCCCTCGTTCCAGCGGGGCAGCGGAAGTAGAGGATCCACGGGAAACTCCAGCAACACTACGACTTAGTGGTGGTGGTGGAGAAACTATCTCAGCGCTTCGGCTTAAGCACGCTTGAAAAATGGATCAACAGGAGGAGGGAGAAAGGACCAACCAAAGGGTCAAATGGATGAACACCAAAGAGAGGAGCTCCTCCCTCCCTTTTATAGGAGGAGGAGGAGGCTAGGCCAAGGGGTGGCCGGCGCATGGGGCTGCCCCTTGCCCTCCCTCTCTTCATGTGAGTGATCTCTCCACTCACTTTAAAACATCCCACTTTGGTTTCCATTAAAACCCCACTCAAGAAATGAAAGGTTTTCTCCCATAAATAAATAAAACATTTTTATTTCAGATATTTTAATATTTGTTAATTCTTTTAATTAACAAACATTAACATATACCCCCTTTAACTATTCGATATCCGAAACTATTCGGCGATACTCGAAACAGTCCACTATCTTGTCCATACTTTTCTCAGTGTTTCGTATCCACTCAAATGCATCGATGAACCTTAAGTGTGTCACCCTACGGTTCGTGAATAAAATGGACATGATTGAGACACCTCTCGGATCAATAATCATCGGCGGGATCCGGAGATCCATAATGACTCCCATTCACTCAACGATGAACTAGTGATCGCGTAAACCGAAGCGACATAACCAATTCCTTTTGTCTCACGATATTTTACTTGTCCGGGATCCGATCATCGGTATCAACTATACCTAGTTCGATCCGTTACCGACAAGTACTCTTTACTCGTTCCGTGATATAACATTCTTGTGACCTAGTCACATGCTTGCAAGCGATGTCAATGTGATATCACCGAGAGGGCCCAGAGTATATCTCTCCGTCATCTGGATGGACAAATCCCACTCTTGATGCATGAGCCTCAACTAATACTTTCATAGTACCCAAATCCATCTTTATAGTCACCGTGTTACGGAGTGACGTTTGATGTCATCAAAGTACTCTTAGGAATTAGTGATTGACATCATCTCATGGTCTAAGGAAAAGGGCTATTTCTTATGTGTTTGATACTGACAACAAACTAAATGACTTGATCGTATTTGCTATACCAACTTGGGTGTTTGTTCATCATATCATTCTTCTAATGACATGACCCCGTTATTAACAACATCCAATGTTCATGATCAGGAAACCTTGATCATCAGTTAATCAACGAGCTAGTTTAAAAAGAGGCTTTACTAGGAACCCTTTTGTTTATTAAACACACATGTATTAACGTTTCCGATTAATACAATTTTAGCATGAGAAATAAACATCTATTATAAACATGGAATATGATAATAAACAATTTATTATTGCCTCTCGGGCATATTCCCTTCAGTCTCCCACTTGCACTAGAGTCAATAATCTAGATTACATTGTGATGATTCTAACACCCATTGAGTTCTGGTGCTGATCATGTTTTGCCCTTGGGAGAGCTTTAGTCAACGAGTCTGCCACATTCAGATCCGTGTGTACTTTGCAAATCTTTATATCGCCATCCTTGACATGTTCACGGATGGAGTGAAACCGGCGCTTAATATGCTTGGAATTCTTGTGTGACCTTGGTTCTTTAGCATTGGCTATGGCACCATTGTTGTCACAATAGATAACCATCGGGTCCAACGCACTCGGAACCACACCTAGTTCGGATATGAACATCTTCATCCAAACCGCTTCCTGCGCTGCTTCTGAAGCAGCAATATATTCCGCCTCTGTTGAAGATCCTGCCACCACAGATTGCTTGGAACTCCTCCAGCTCACTGCTCCTCCATTCATTTCAAAAATGTACCCGGATTGAGACTTGGAGTCATCCGGATCAGTGTCAAAGCTAGCGTCGACGTAACATTTTGCGACGAGCACTTCTTCACCACCATATATGAGAAACATATCCTTAGTTCTTCTTAAGTACTTAAAGATATTCTTGACCGCCGTCCAGTGTTCAAAACCTGGATCAGACTGGTATCTGCTAGTCAAACTAATAGCATGTGCCACATCCGGTCTTGTACACAACATAGCATACATGATAGAGCCTATGGCTGAAGCATAGGGAATCTTATTCATTACTTCTCTATCTTCTGCTGTAGCTGGACTCTGAGTCTTACTCAACGTCTTGCCTTGCATCATAGGTAAGAACCCTTTCTTACTTTCGTCCATTCTAAACTTCTTTAGAATCTTGTCAAGATATGTACTTTGTGATAGCCCAATCAAGCGTCTCGATCTATCTCTATAGATTTTGATGCCTAAAATATATGCCGCTTCACCAAGGTCCTTCATTGAAAACTTACTGTTTAAGTAGTCTTTTACGCTTTTCAAAAGTTCTATATCATTTCCAATCAACAATATGTCATCCACATATAATATCAGAAATACTATAGAGCTCCCACTCACTTTCTTGTAAACACAAGATTCTCCGTAGGTTTGGACAAATCCAAAACCTTTGATTACCTCATCAAAACGGAGATTCCAACTTCGTGATGCTTGCTTCAGTCCATAAATGGATCGCTGAAGTTTGCATACCTTATCAGCATCCTTAGGATCAACAAAACCTTTGGGTTGTATCATATACAACTCTTCCTCAATGTTTCCATTAAGGAACGCAGTTTTGACATCCATCTGCCAGATTTCATAATCGAAAAATGCAGCAATTGCTAACATTATCCTTACAGACTTTAGCATCGCTACGGGTGAGAAAGTCTCATCGTAGTCAACTCCTTGAATTTGTCGAAAACCCTTTGCGACAAGTCGAGCTTTATAGACGGTCACATTACCATCAGCGTCTATTTTCCTTTTGAAAATCCATTTGTTCTCAACGGCCTTACGGTCATTGGGTAGGTCCACCAAAGTCCATACTTGGTTTTCATACATGGATCCCATTTCAGATTTCATGGCTTCTAGCCATTTGTCGGAATCTGGGCTCATCATCGCTTCATCATACGTCGCAGGGTCATCATTCTCAACTACCATGACATTCATAGTAGGAACATAAAAGTCAGGAGCAGTATGCGCTCTTGTTGACCTGCGAGGTGCGGTAGTGTTCTCTTTCGGAGTTTCATGATCCTTATCATTAGTTCCCTCTTCATTTGGTGAAGTCAACTCCGAAACAATTTCAGTATTGCTGCACTTGCCATTCCATGAAGAGAAGGTTCAACAACCTCGTCGAGTTCTACCTTCCTACTACTCACACCTTTCGAGAGAAACTCTTTCTCCAAAAATGATCCATTCTTGGCAACGAAAACCTTGCCCTCGGATCTGTGATAGAAGGTGTACCCAATTGTTTCTTTAGGGTATCCTATGAAGACGCATTTTTCCGCTTTGGGTTCGAGTTTATCAGGTTGAAGTTTCTTCACATAAACATCGCATCCCCAAACTTTTAGAAATGACAGCTTAGGTTTGTTGCCAAACCATAATTCATACGGTGTCATTTCAACGGATTTAGATGGTGCCCTATTTAAAGTGAATGAAGAAGTTTCTAGTGCATGACCACAAAATGAAAGTGGCAAATCTGTAAGGGACATCATAGATCGAACCATATCCAATAAAGTACGATTACGACGCTCGGATACACCATTACGTTGTGGTGTTCCAGCAGGAGTGAGTTGTGAAACTATTCCACATTGTCTCATGTGTGTGCCAAACTCGTAACTAAGATACTCTCCTCCACGATCAGATCGTAGAAATTTGATCTTTATTCACGATGATTTTCTACTTCACTCTGAAATTCTTTGAACTTTTCAAATGTTTCAGACTTGTGTTTCATTAAGTAAATATATCCATATCTACTCAAATCATCCGTGAAAGTAACGAAGTAACGATATCCACCACGCGCTGACACACTCATTGGACCACACACATCGGTATGTATGATTTCCAATAAGTCGGTTGCCCGCTCCATTGTACCGGAAAACGGGGTTCTAGTCATCTTGCCCATGAGGCATGGTTCACATGTCTCAAATGATTCATAATCAAGTGATTCTAATAGTCCATCAGAATGGAGCTTCTTCATGCGTTTAACACCAATATGACATAAGCGGCAATGCCACATATATGCAGCAATATCATCATTCAACTTAATTCTTTTGGCATTCACATTATGAACATGTGTACTATTATCAAGATTCAAAATAAATAAACCATTCTTTTCAGGTGCATGACCATAAAAGATATTATTCATATAAATTGAACAACCATTGTTCTCAGACTTGAATGAATAACCGTCTCGCATTAAACAAGATCCAGATATGATGTTCATGCTCAACGCAGGCACCAAATAACAATTATTTAGGTTCATAACTAATCCTGATGGTAATTGGATAGGTAGCGTTCCGACGGCGATCACATCAACCTTTGATCCATTGCCGACGCGCGCATTATCACCTCATCCCTTGCTAGTTGTCGCTTTGTTCCTTAGCTCTGTTTGAGTTACATATGTTAGCAACCGAACCGGTATCAAATACCAGCGCCATCATGAGTACTAGTAAGGTACACATCAATAACATGTATATCATATATACCTTTGTTCACATTCCGTCCTTCTTATCGGCCCGGATATTTTGGGCGATTGCGCTTCCAAAGTGCCCAGTGCCCTTGCAAGAAAAACATTGATGTCGACTTAGGGCCAGCCTTGGTTTTCTTCTCGAGATGTGGCAACAGACTTGCCCTTCTTCTTGAAGTTACCCTTTGCCTTGCCTTTCTTCTTGAAATCGATAGTCTTTTGGACCATCAACACTTGATGTTCCTTCTTGATCTCCACTTCAGTTTTCGGCATTGTGAAGCTCGGGAGAGACTTCTTCATGCCCTGCATGTTGTAGTTCATCACAAAGCTCTTATAGCTTGGTGGCGTAGATCGGAGAACACGATGAATTCCTAGCTCATTGGGAATCGTTATTCCCAAAGCTATGAGTTTATCGGCGTGCCAGACATTTTGAGTACATGCTCACTAACTGAATTTGTTTTCCTCCATCATGCAGCTAAAGTACTTTTCTGAAGCTTCATAACTCTCTACTGCAGCATGGGTGTCAAAATTCAATTTTAACTCTCCCAGTGTCTCAAAAGCATTGCTGTTCTCGAAGCGTGTTCGCAGCTCAGGCTCAAGGCCATACAAAATGCGCCATGATGAACTAAACTGTGGTCCTCCTTGCGAGTCAAGAAAACATTTTTCTCCTCCTCGGGGCATCATCGGTAGGCGGGTCACCTAGCGGTGCTTCTAGCACATAGCTCCTTTGAGCAGCGTGAGGAGAATCCTCGAGTTAAGGGCCCGATTGGTAAAGTTGCTACCATTGGTGGCTAGTTTCTCTTTCTCCATGAACAGATTGAAATTGAAAATAGGGGTGCCATCTACAACATATTTGCAAAGTTATTTAGACTAAGTTCATAATAGATTAAGTTCAATGTTAATTCAAAATTAATACGAGAACTCCCACTCAAAAACAACATCCCTCTAGTCATCTTTAGTGATTACATGAACCAAATTCACTATACCGAAACCGATCATCACGTGAGACGGCATAGTTTCAAAGGCGAACATCAATATGTTCATCATATCATCCATATGACTCATGCTTTACCTTTCGGTTCGTGTTCCGAGGCCATGTCTGTACATGCTAGGCTCGCCAAGTAGAACCAAAGTATTTGCTTGTGTAAATCTGGCTTACACCCGTTGTATGCGAACGTAGAGTCTATCACACCCGATCATCACGTGGTGCTTCGAAACGACGAACTTTCTTAACGGTGCATACTATGGAAGAACACATTATTATCTTGATATTAATTTGGAGGGATCATCTTATAGTGCTGTCGGCATGATCATATCCAAGCAAAAATAAGATGCATAAAAGGATTAACATCACATGCATGAATAAAGTGATATGATATGGTCCTTTCAGCACTTGATCTCCATCTTGTGCGACATGGTATGATCTCCATCATTCCACCGGCATGGCACCAAGGTCCATGATGCTGCCATCTTGATTGTCTTCCTCCATTACAATATATCACATGGACATATATTTAGCACGCAGGCCATGAAAGAAATAAAAAACAACCAAATGGCTCCTGCCGGTTGTTTAAATTTACAATAAATTTCATTTCATACAACAATCTTTGTATCAATGACCATATCACATCACAAGCCCTGCAAAAACAAGTTAGACGCCTCTAATTTATTTTTGCATATTTTACGTGGTTTTGGGCTTTCTAGGAAAAAACTGTTCTTACCTACGAACAAGAACCACAACGGTGATAAAAACATTATTAGCAAACCGTTGTAAATTAGATCATGACTATAGTAGGAGAAGCAGACACCCGCAAAGCCACTTATGCAATACTAGTTGCATGTCGGCGTGGAACAAGTCTCATGTGCGAGGACATGTAAGGTTAGTCCGGGCCGCTTCAAATCCCATTATGCCACCATGATCCAAAATACACGAAAGTATGCAATAACATGATCATCAACGCCCACATCCACATGTGTTTTAAACCGTACAAAACATCTACGCATAGACACGGCTCGATACCCTTTGAAGGGTTTCGAAGCATGGAAAACAAAAATTTTCCTACGATTGCAACCAAACACCAAGATCATATCTAGGAGATGCAAGTAAACGGTTTCAGAAGGACTCACCCTCGTAGACCGAAAGCGGGAATAACGTTCCCGCAAACAAACGTGGTTGATGTAGAGGTACACTCCCGACTTCAAAGTCGCGAAGATGAGCGCCACAAACGGCAGCGCCTCCGTACTTGGTCACACGTACGGATCAACGATGACTTCCAATCCCTCGTTCCAGCGGGGCAGCGGAAGTAGAGGATCCCCGGAAAACTCCAACAACACTACAGCTTAGTGGTGGTGGTGGAGAAACTATCTCAGCAGCGCTTCGCTTAAGCTACTGCTTGAAAAATGGATCAACAGGAGGAGGGAGAAAGGACCAACCAAAGGGTCAAATGGATGAACACCAAAGAGAGGAGCTCCTCCCTCCCTTTTATAGGAGGAGGAGGAGGCTAGGCCAAGGGGTGGCCGGCGCATGGGGCTGCCCCTTGCCCTCCCTCTCTTCATGTGAGTGATCTCTCCACTCACTTTAAAACATCCCACTTTGGTTTCCATTAAAACCCCACTCAAGAAATGAAAGGTTTTCTCCCATAAATAAATAAAACATTTTTATTTCAGATATTTTAATATTTGTTAATTCTTTTAATTAACAAACATTAACATATACCCCCTTTAACTATTCCGATATCCGAAACTATTCCGGCGATACTCAAAATAGTCCCGTATCTTGTCCATACTTTTCTCCAAGTGTTTATTATCCACTCAAATGCATCGATGAACCTTAAGTGTGTCACCCTACGGTTCGTGAATAAAATGGACATGATTGAGACACCTCTCGGATCAATAATCATCGGCGGGATACGGAGATCCATAATGACTCCCATTCACTCAACGATGAACTAGTGATCGCGTAAACCGAAACGACATAACCAATTCCTTTTGTCTCACGATATTTTACTTGTCCGGGATCCGATCATCGATTATCAACTATACCTAGTTCGATCCCGTTACCGACAAGTACTCTTTACTCGTTAGTGATATAACATTCTTGTGACCTAGTCACATGCTTGCAAGCGATGTCAATGTGATATCACCGAGAGGGCCCAGTATATCTCTCCGTCATCACGGATGGACAAATCCCACTCTTGATGCATGAGCCTCAACTAATACTTTCATAGTACCCAAATCCATCTTTATAGTCACCGTGTTACGGAGTGACGTTTGATGTCATCAAAGTACTCTTAGGAATTAGTGATTGACATCATCTCATGGTCTAAGGAAAAAGGGCTATTTCTTATGTGTTTGATACTGACAACAAACTAAATGACTTGATCGTATTTGCTATACCAACTTGGGTGTTTGTTCATCATATCATTCTTCTAATGACATGACCCGTTATTAACAACATCCAATGTTCATGATCGAGAAACCTTGATCATCGGTTAATCAACGAGCTAGTTTAAAAGAGGCTTTACTAGGAACCCTTTTGTTTATTAAACACACATGTATTAACGTTTCCGATTAATACAATTTTAGCATGAGAAATAAACATCTATTATAAACATGGAATATGATAATAAACAATTTATTATTGCCTCTCGGGCATATTCCCTTGATCTCCCACTTGCACTAGAGTCAATAATCTAGATTACATTGTGATGATTCTAACACCCATTGAGTTGGTGCCGATCATGTTTTGCCCTTGGGAGAGCTTTAGTCAACGAGTCCGCCACATTCAGATCCGTGTGTACTTTGCAAATCTTTATATCGCCATCCTTGACATGTTCACGGATGGAGTGAAACCAGCGCTTAATATGCTTGGAATTCTTGTGTGACCTTGGTTCTTTAGCATTGGCTATGGCACCATTGTTGTCACAATAGATAACCATCGGGTCCAACGCACTCGGAACCACACCTAGTTCGGATATGAACATCTTCATCCAAACCGCTTCTGCCGCTATACGAAGCGACAATATATTCCGCCTCTGTTGAAGATCCCGCCACCACGCAGATTGCTTGGAACTCCTCCACTCACTGCTCCTCCATTCATTTCAAAAATGTACCCGGATTGAGACTTGGAGTCATCCGGATCAGTGTCAAAGCTAGCGTCGACGTAACATTTTGCGACGAGCACTTCTTCACCACCATATATGAGAAACATATCCTTAGTTCTTCTTAAGTACTTAAAGATATTCTTGACCGCCGTCCAGTGTTCAAAACCTGGATCAGACTGGTATCTGCTAGTCAAACTAATAGCATGTGCCACATCCGGTCTTGTACACAACATAGCATACATGATAGAGCCTATGGCTGAAGCATAGGGAATCTTATTCATTACTTCTCTATCTTCTGCTGTAGCTGGACTCTGAGTCTTACTCAACGTCTTGCCTTGCATCATAGGTAAGAACCCTTTCTTACTTTCGTCCATTCTAAACTTCTTTAGAATCTTGTCCAAGATATGTACTTTGTGATAGCCCAATCAAGCGTCTCGATCTATCTCTATAGATTTTGATGCCTAAAATATATGCCGCTTCACCAAGGTCCTTCATTGAAAACTTACTGTTTAAGTAGTCTTTTACGCTTTTCAAAAGTTCTATATCATTTCCAATCAACAATATGTCATCCACATATAATATCAGAAATACTATAGAGCTCCCACTCACTTTCTTGTAAACACAAGATTCTCCGTAGGTTTGGACAAATCCAAAACCTTTGATTACCTCATCAAAACGGAGATTCCAACCGTGATGCTTGCTTGATCCATAAATGGATCGCTGAAGTTTGCATACCTTATCGACATCCTTAGGATCAACAAAACCTTTGGGTTGTATCATATACAACTCTTCCTCAATGTTTCCATTAAGGAACGCGGTTTTGACATCCATCTGCCAGATTTCATAATCGAAAAATGCAGCAATTGCTAACATTATCCTTACAGACTTTAGCATCGCTACGGGTGAGAAAGTCTCATCGTAGTCAACTCCTTGAATTTGTCGAAAACCCTTTGCGACAAGTCGAGCTTTATAGACGGTCACATTACCATCAGCGTCTATTTTCCTTTTGAAAATCCATTTGTTCTCAACGGCCTTACGGTCATTGGGTAGGTCCACCAAAGTCCATACTTGGTTTTCATACATGGATCCCATTTCGGATTTCATGGCTTCTAGCCATTTGTCGGAATCTGGGCTCATCATCGCTTCATCATACGTCGCAGGGTCATCATTCTCAACTACCATGACATTCATAGTAGGAACATAAAAGTCAGGAGCATTATGCGCTCTTGTTGACCTGCGAGGTGCGGTAGTGTTCTCTTTCGGAGTTTCATGATCCTTGTCATTAGTTCCCTCTTCATTTGGTGAAGTCAACTCGAAACAATTTCAGTACTGCTGCACTTGCCATTCCATGAAGAGAAGGTTCAACAACCTCGTCGAGTTCTACCTTCCTACTACTCACACCTTTTGAGAGAAACTCTTTCTCCAAAAAGGATCCATTCTTGGCAACGAAAACCTTGCCCTCGGATCTGTGATAGAAGGTGTACCCAATTGTTTCTTTAGGGTATCCTATGAAGACGCATTTTTCCGCTTTGGGTTCGAGTTTATCAGGTTGAAGTTTCTTCACATAAACATCGCATCCCCAAACTTTTAGAAATGACAGCTTAGGTTTGTTGCCAAACCATAATTCATACGGTGTCATTTCAACGGATTTAGATGGTGCCCTATTTAAAGTGAATGCACTGTTTCTAGTGCATGACCCCAAAATGAAAGTGGCAAATCTGTAAGGGACATCATAGATCGAACCATATCCAATAAAATGCGATTACGACGCTCGGATACACCATTCTGTTGTGGTGTTCCAGCAGGAGTGAGTTGTGAAACTATTCCACATTGTCTCATGTGTGTGCCAAACTCGTAACTAAGATACTCTCCTCCACGATCGGATCGTAGAAATTTGATCTTTACATTACGATGATTTTCTACTTCACTCTGAAATTCTTTGAACTTTTCAAATGTTTCAGACTTGTGTTTCATTAAGTAAATATATCCATATCTACTCAAATCATCCGTGAAAGTAGCTTAACTTGATATCCACCACGCGCTAACACACTCATTGGACCACACACATCGGTATGTATGATTTCCAATAAGTCGGTTGCCCGCTCCATTGTCTTAGGAAAGCGGGGTTCTAGTCATCTTGCCCATGAGGCATGGTTCACATGTCTCAAATGATTCATAATCAAGTGATTCTAATAGTCCATCGAATGGAGCTTCTTCATGCGTTTAACACCAATATGACATAAGCGGCAATGCCACATATATGCAGCAATATCATCATTCAACTTAATTCTTTTGGCATTCACATTATGAACATGTGTACTATTATCAAGATTCAAAATAAATAAACCATTCTTTTGGTGCATGACCATAAAAGATATTATTCATATAAATTGAACAACCATTGTTCTCGGACTTGAATGAATAACCGTCTCGCATTAAACAAGATCCAGATATGATGTTCATGCTCAACGCAGGCACCAAATAACAATTATTTAGGTTCATAACTAATCACGATGGTAATTGGATAGGTAGCGTTCGACGGCGATCACATCAACCTTTGATCCATTGCCGACGCGCGCATTATCACCTCATCCCTTGCTAGTTGTCGCTTTGTTCCTTAGCTCTGTTTGAGTTACATATGTTAGCAACCGAACCGGTATCAAATACCCAGCGCTCACTGCAGTACTAGTAAGGTACACATCAATAACATGTATATCATATATACCTTTGTTCACATTCCGTCCTTCTTATCGGCCAGATATTTTGGGCGATTGCGCTTCCAGTGCCAGTGCCCTTGCAGTAAAAACATTCGATGCTCGACTTAGGGCCAGCCTTGGTTTTCTTCTCGAGATGTGGCATGAGACTTGCCCTTCTTCTTGAAGTTACCCTTTGCCTTGCCTTTCTTCTTGAAATCGATAGTCTTTTGGACCATCAACACTTGATGTTCCTTCTTGATCTCCACTTCAGTGATTTCGGCATTGTGAAGCTCGGGAGAGACTTCTTCATGCCCTGCATGTTGTAGTTCATCACAAAGCTCTTATAGCTTGGTGGCAGAGACTGGAGAACACGATGAATTCCTAGCTCATTGGGAATCGTTATTCCCAAAGCTATGAGTTTATCGGCGTACCCAGACATTTTGAGTACATGCTCACTAACGGAGCTGTTTTCCTCCATCATGCAGCTAAAGAACTTTTCTGAAGCTTCATAACTCTCTACTGCAGCATGGGTGTCAAAAATCAATTTTAACTCTCCCATTGTATCAAAAGCATTGCTGTTCTCGAAACGTTTTCGCAGCTCAGGCTCAAGGCCATACAAAATGCCGCAGTGAACTAAACTGTGGTCCTCCTTGCGAGTCAAGAAAACATTTTTCTCCTCCTCGGGGCATCATCGTAGGCGGGTCACCTAGCGGTGCTTCTAGCACATAGCTCCTTTGAGCGGCGAGGAGAATCCTCGAGTTAAGGGCCCAGTTGGTAAAGTTGCTACAATTTGTGTATAGTTTCTCTTTCTCCATGAACAGATTGAAATTGAAAATAGTGGGTGCCATCTACAACATATTTGCAAAGTTATTTAGACGAAGTTCATAATAGATTAAGTTCAATGTTAATTCAACATTAATACGAGAACTCCCACTCAAAAACAACATCCCTCGCGTCATCTTTAGTGATTACATGACCCAAAGTCACTATCTGAAACCGATCATCACGTGAGGCGGCATAGTTTCAAAGGCGAACATCAATATGTTCATCATATCATCCATATGACTCATGCTTTACCTTTAGGTTCGTGTTAGAGGCCATGTCTGTACATGCTAGGCTCGCCAAGTAGAACCAAAGTATTTGCTTGTGTAAATCTGGCTTACACCCGTTGTATGCGAGCGTAGAGTCTATCACACCCGATCATCACGTGGTGCTTGAAGCGACGAACTTTCTTAACGGTGCATACTATGGAAGAACACATTATTATCTTGATATTAATTTGGAGGGATCATCTTATAGTCTTTGTCGGCATGATCATATCCAAGCAAAAATAAGATGCATAAAAGGATTAACATCACATGCATGAATAAAGTGATATGATATGGTCCTTTCAAAGACTTGATCTCCATCTTGTGCTACATGGTATGATCTCCATCATTCCACCGGCATGGCACCAAGGTCCATGATGCTGCCATCTTGATTGTCTTCCTCCATTACAATATATCACATGGACATATATTTAGCACGCAGGCCATGAAAGAAATAAAAAACAACCAAATGGCTCCTGCCGGTTGTTTAAATTTACAATAAATTTCATTTCATACAACAATCTTTGTATCAATGACCATATCACATCACAAGCCACAAAAACAAGTTAGACGCCTCTAATTTATTTTTGCATATTTTACGTGGTTTTGGGCTTTCTAGGAAAAACTGTTCTTACCTTCGAACAAGAACCACAACGGTGATAAAAACATTATTAGCAAACCGTTGTAAATTAGATCATGACTATAGTAGGAGAAACAGACACCCAAAGCCACTTATGCAATACTAGTTGCATGTCGGCGTGGAACAAGTCTCATGTGCGAGGACATGTAAGGTTAGTCCGGGCCGCTTCAAATCCCATTATGCCACCATGATCCAAAATACACGAAAGTATGCAATAACATGATCATCAACGCCCACATCCACATGTGTTTTAAACCGTACAAAACATCTACGCATAGACACGGCTCGATACCCGAAGGGTTTGAAGCATGGAAAACAAAAATTTTCCTACGATTGCAACCAAACACCAAGATCATATCTAGGAGATGCAAGTAAGCGGTTTAGAAGGACTCACCCTCGTAGACCGAAGCGGGAATAACGTTCCCGCAAACAAACGTGGTTGATGTAGAGGTACACTCCCGACTTCAAAGTCGCGAAGATGGCGCCACAAGCGGCAGCGCCTCGTACTTGGTCACACGTGCGGATCAGCGATGACTTCAATCCCTCGTTCCAGCGGGGCAGCGGAAGTAGAGGATCCCGGAAAACTCCAACAACACTCTGACTTAGTGGTGGTGGTGGAGAAACTATCTCGGCGGCGCTTCGCTTAAGCTCTGCTTGAAAAATGGATCAACGAGGAGGAGGGAGAAAGGACCAACCAAAGGGTCAAATGGATGAACACCAAAGAGAGGAGCTCCTCCCTCCCTTTTATAGGAGGAGGAGGAGGCTAGGCCAAGGGGTGGCCGGCGCATGGGGCTGCCCCTTGCCCTCCTCTCTTCATGTGAGTGATCTCTCCACTCACTTTAAAACATCCCACTTTGGTTTCCATTAAAAACCCACTCAAGAAATGAAATGTTTTCTCCCATAAATAAAAAAAAAATTTTTATTTCAGATATATTAATATTTGTTAATTCTTTTAATTAAAAAAAAATAAAATATACCACCTTTAAATATTCCGATATCCCAAACTATTAAGCGATACTCAAAGCGATCCTATCTTGTCCATACTTTTCTCAGTGTTTCGTATCCACTCAAATGCATCGATGAACCTTAAGTGTGTCACCCTACGGTTCGTGAATAAAATGGACATGATTGAGACACCTCTCGGATCAATAATCATCGGCGGATACGGAGATCCATAATGACTCCCATTCACTCAACGATGAACTAGTGATCGCGTAAACCGAAGCGACATAACCAATTCCTTTTGTCTCAAGATATTTTACTTGTCAGTGATACGATCATCAGTATCATCTATACCTAGTTCGATCACGTTACCGACAAGTACTCTTTACTCGTTACTTGATATAACATTCTTGTGACCTAGTCACATGCTTGCAAGCGATGTCAATGTGATATCACCGAGAGGGCCTGAGTATATTTCTCCGTCATCACGGATGGACAAATCCCACTCTTGATGCATGAGCCTCAACTAATACTTTCATAGTACCCAAATCCATCTTTATAGTCACCGTGTTACGGAGTGACGTTTGATGTCATCAAAGTACTCTTCCGGAATTAGTGATTGACATCATCTCATGGTCTAAGGAAAAAGGGCTATTTCTTATGTGTTTGATACAGCAACAAACTAAATGACTTGATCGTATTTGCTATACCAACTTGGGTGTTTGTTCATCATATCATTCTTCTAATGACATGACCCCGTTATTAACAACATCCAATGTTCATGATCAGGAAACCTTGATCATCAGTTAATCAACGAGCTAGTTTAAAAAGAGGCTTTACTAGGAACCCTTTTGTTTATTAAACACACATGTATTAACGTTTCCGATTAATACAATTTTAGCATGAGAAATAAACATCTATTATAAACATGGAATATGATAATAAACAATTTATTATTGCCTCTCGGGCATATTCCCTTCACTCTGTTATATTCAAACTCACGTGTTACATGCCCTTATATAGTGGGCGGATCAACTAAACATAGAAAGCCTAACTAAGGAAACAAACCTATTGATTGATCTGATTGCCTATTGTATCATGATTTATTGCCTTTCATGATACGGCAAATCATTAATTTTTGGCAAGTCTTGATTATTTTCCAACAATCTCCCCCTAATCAAGACTTGTCGACTCTTATTCGACGAATGGATAGAGAACACATCTCTTTGACAGACAACGCGCACAAACGCGCACGACGCGGCTGCCTCCAACAGACCGCAACGGCCCCTACCGCATGCAACTCCTCCACGCTACGTACGCGGCAAGCTGCAGACCGACTCAAACGTATGCATGCCCCACAACTCGGATCGCCACACGATCAGCACACGACACAGTCACGCCACCAGCTGCGCGCACGCACACGCTGCTGGGTTTATTCCCAACAATCTCCCCTTAAAACCAGTGTCACCGTCTCGCACTCACAGGAGCGTCGCTTCCTCGTCGGTGCTAGCGAGCAGGGCCTCCTCCTTCTTCGGCTTGCGGCAATCCCGAGCAAAATGGCCACGAACGCCACAATTAAAGCACTTCCCGATCGACGACTTGGATTTCTGCCGAGCCTGCCACTCGGCCGCCGTGAGCAGGAGCTGTTCATCGCGCCGTTCGCCGCTGGCATGAGTGCGCCGCCGGGAACGCTCGTCGAATGCCTTCAGCCTGCCAAGCGCCTCCTCGAATGCCATCGTCTCGACGTCACAAAATTGTTCGATCCCGGCCACCGCAGGATACAGCCGATCGGGGACGGTGTCGAGGAGCTTCTTCACCATGGCGGCGTCGTCAAGCGTCGAGCCAAGACTGGCGTACCTCGCCGCCATGCCGCTGATCTTGCCGGCGTAGTCGTCCAGCGACTCCCCCTCCGCCATGCATAGCTTGTCAAACTCGCCCTTGAGAGTTGCAAGGCGAGCCGCCTTGACGCGATCGGCTCCGACGAACCTCGTCTTGAGGCTATCCCAGACCTCCTTCGCCGTCGGCTTCGTCGAGACCTGCATGAGTATGTCCTCCGGCAGCGCTTGGAGAAGCTGCGCCCTCGCCGTCTTGTTCTTGCGGTCGTCCACCGCCGCGCCATCCGCCGGAGCCACCGCCTCCCAGAGACCCTGGGCGTCAAGGATTGCCTCGACCTTGATCGCCCATACGGTGTAGCTTGCCGGCGACAGCACCGGGTACGACATCGACACCGTGCTCCCCCCGGCACCATGAGGAACCATGGCCATAGCCACAGGATCTTACAGCTCTGATACCAAGGGTTAGACTTCCCAGGCGTACATACGCACTTAAACGTTCAAGAACAGAAATAGCGGGAGGAAGAAGATGATGAACAGTAGCACGAGAAAAACAGTGCGCCCAAACGCTTGCAGCGCACACACGCTGCACTCTCTGTTATATTCAAACTCACGTGTTACATGCCCTTATATAGTGGGCGGATCAACTAAACATAGAAAGCCTAACTAAGGAAACAAACCTATTGATTGATCTGATTGCCTATTGTATCATGATTTATTGCCTTTCATGATACGGCAAATCATTAATTTTTGGCAAGTCTTGATTATTTTCCAACAATTATTATTTTTTTAATTGCATCAACCGGGTCTTGAACTCAAGACCTCTTAGCTCTGATACCACTTGTTAGACATCCCAGGCGCACATACGCACTCAAACGCTCAAGAACAGAAATAGCGGGAGGAAGATGATGATGAACAGTAGCACGAGAAAAATAGTGCGCCCAAACGCTTGCAGCGCACACACGCTGCACTCTCTGTTGTATTCAAACTCACGGGTTACATGCCCTTATATAGTGGGCGGATCACCTAACCAACTTGGTAACCAAGGCAAATTCTAAACATAGAATACCTAACTAAGGAAACAAACCTATTGAATGATCTGATTGCCTATTGTATCATGATTTATTGTCTTTCATGACACGACAAATCATTAATTTTTGGCAAGTCTTGATTATTTTCCAACAATGGACGCCATCATGCCGCGGGACAAGGACGAGAGGCTGCTACTCGAGCGGGATATCTTCGCGCCGTGCGTAATGAACCTCGTCGCCTGCGAGGGCGCGGACCGGGTGGAGCGGCCTCAGAACTACAGGCAGTGGGAGGCGCGGAGCCGGCGAGCGGGGCTGAGGCAGCTGCCGTTGGACGCCGACATTGTTGGGATGCTGCGGGAGACGGTGAAGAAGCACTACCACAAGAATTTCGTGATCAACGAGGATCACGACTGCCTTCTGCAGGGATGGAAGGGGCGCATGCTCTACGCCGTCTCCGCCTGGGCAGCAGCGGCTGACGATGCTCGCTAGCAGCTCTGGCTCTGACGATGCTACTTCTATGGAGAAATCCCATTGTACGGTCCAAAATTTAAATGTTTTTTTGGGTTAAAAACATCCGGATGATGCCTATACACTCCCTACTTGGAAAGACGTACGGATATCTTGTGATGCAAATTGGATGCACTGCACCTCAGATTTACTAACAGATGCATGGTGCCTATCACATTGTAACATCTTGCTTGCACCTTCGAGTTATGGTGAATGAATTAACTGGAGCACTTTTTTATGTTTCTCGGTTATCAGGTGAGTGAATAAGCGACTAAGCAGTAAAGTTGCCCCAGTTATTACATGCTTGAAGTTCTGCAATTTTTGATGTTGTCATGATATGGAAATCTATAGCTCGGTGAAACAGAGGAGCTCTAAATCTATAGTTCCTCGAAATTTTTCTTAAATCTGTAGTTCTTTGATAGCTATACCAATATTGCTCTAGTTTTATGAAATTTACTTCAAGAGTAAAGTTGTGCGTCTCATTCAACTTTGTGTGTGTGTGTGTGTAATTTAGCTCGTGTTAATAGAACTAATGAACTAAAAACTGAACTGCACATTTGATCCTTGGGAATATGAATCCTCAACTGTACTGATAAACCAGCACAGTTGTTCAGCCGTTCATAGTAGAAAAATCAATTACCGTTTATCATAAACATCTTCCCCATAGAAATCCCAGACGATTATGGCATGAATCGACATTATAGTCAACAAATATACTAAAAAAAAGAGTTGGGCCACCTGGGTATAGGAATGAGTGTGCAAATGTCCAAATCTATATAGTATATGCCATCAAAGTATATAGAGGGGACAAGATCAAACAAGAAACACCAAGTTGCAACAGGAAAAGGCCAACAAACAAACACCATATACGAGGATATGGTAGCCAACAAACAAACACACATCTGTAGGATCAACCCACCTCGAATTCAGGAGGGGCGTACATCGATTTGAAAGCAAATCCAATGACCAAAAATTTGGATGATAGTTGCTAAAGAAAACATCCGGATGAAACTTATCAAAACCCATATAACAAAGTCCGAAGGTTTCCAGCTCCCTCGTGCTGTCCACATCGCCCTGTGTGCACTGGCCGTCCGATCGCATCTTCGGCGACTTGGATCATTCCTCCCCAACGTTAGGCTTAAAAGAATTTCACCCTCACTCCGCTCGGCCACAAAGCTTATATAAACTCAGGATTACAAGAGTTTGTGCACCTACGGCTAAAAACAAATCAAATCAGAAACCTAAACTTTATACGACACAGACACAGTACTCTGTTCGATAACTGGACACAATGCAACATTACTCAGCCAGCTAGCCAAACGCACCATGCCAGACTACCGTCGTGGTCTCCCAATCGGAGCTGAGTGAGCCACTACTGCACTCTCTCTCCCTCTCACACAGAATGGCTACTTCCTCTTCTCCCCAAACAGATCAAAGGACCGTGCATGCAAATGAGGATTGCAAAAATGGGTTATGCGTGGGATGAGGATTGAAATATTATAGCATGCATATCTTGATTTTGTGTTCTTGAATGTGTTTGCAAAGAGAGAAATGGAGGGGGACTTGAGAGTTGTGTTTGCTTGTTCTTGCTGGAGGAAAGAATAGAGATAAAGGGGATCAGGGAGAGAGGAGCTGAGTGAGTGGGATGGAAGACATTTATGCTTACCATCCTTCACGAGCTGTTGCCCTGCCAAAGAAAAGAAGGAAGTGACAGGAGGAAAAGAAGTGACAGGTGGGGAAATGTAGCAAGGAGGTGTCATGGGCAGGGTTCGCAATATCGACGAAAACCGGTTGATTTTCGCGCGTATCGCTGCGGCTCGATATCAAAAACCGGTCGATAAACCGATTCAATTCAAAAAAAAAATTCAAAAAATCGAAAAATTTTACGTGTCAAAAACCGGTCGAAAATCGGTGGAAATCGGTCGATTTTCGTCGAAAATCGCTACAAAAGTCGACCGCACAAAAAAAATCAACATGGTTGTCGATTTTCCACCGATAATCGTCGATTTTCCACGTTTTTTGGTTTTTTTTTCAAAAAATCTGTTTTTTGAATTTTACGCGATTTTTTGCGATTTTCGGCTCGATTTTTGCGATTATCGAATTTCACTGTTCATCCGAAAATCGCACCTAACGATAAGGTTAACCCTGGTCATGGGGGAGCAGAAGGTCTCCTGCCATTAATCTGCTACTTTCTCTCTTCTCTTATTATGCACACGTCAAATCAATCTATGCCTTTCTTTTCCTTTGCATTTAGAGTAGACACTTAGCTTGTAATTTTTTCCTGTAATACACTTTGATCAATATAGTTGTACATCGCCGATTATTGATCTTCGTTGCATTACGCCCTCCAGGTCCTGCCTTCTCTCCGATCTTGCCGCACATCGCCTTTTTCGGGAGAAGTAGACTTTACCCCATCTAATCGACTCATAGAGTTGTTTAGATCTACCGGTTACTCCAATCTACGTTGGCTTGTTTCAAACCATCCAGATCCACTTGTTATCAGGCCTCAGATCTATTTATTTGGGAGCTCTTTTCTCTTGCCGATTGCGAGATCAAATCGGCTTGCACGCTCGTGAATCAGAACTGAACCTGGTGTTCTCGTGTGTTGGTGGCGATTAACCATTCGTCAAGTTTTTTACGTCAACAGGTTTCCAATACAAAATTTTATACCTAAATTAAAGTCTTTAATTTACCGATGCCAATTTATATGGTCAATCGGCCGTACAAAATAAACATATGGTGGAACCTTTCTTTCTCCTGCCTCTTCTTACAGAAAAGAAGAAAAACTCTGTACACTATATTCTGGTACAGTTTTGTTGCCGGGTCTTTGGATGGTTGGGATCATCGAACAGCTGACCAAATGCATGCCTCTCTCCCCTAGCCGGCGGGCGGCGACAGCTACTTATTGTCGTCATACGACCGAGCCAGTCAGAAACCATACCACGGCACATAGCATCGTCCATGGCCGTCGCTCGGGAGGAGCAGGAGCACGAGCTCCTGGGGAGCCTCATGGAGCCCGGAGCAGCACCTTCGCCCTCCATCTTCCTCACCCTGCCCCCGACGCCCGTTGCCGGCGATGATGAAAACCCGGCCTCCTCGCAGCCGCAGCCGCAGCCGCATGATGACCTGGCGCTGGACTACATCTCGCGTATGCTCATGGAGGACGACATCGTCGACAAGTTCTTGTACCCGTACCCCGACCACCCGGCGTTCCTCCAGGCCCAGAAGCCCTTCGCTCAGATCCTCTCCGACACCACCACCACCACATCTGCCCTGTCAACCTCTTCATCCGATGCCCTCGCCGCATGGCCATGCAATTCCACGATTTCCATCGAGCCCTCCAACATGCTTGCATCCGCCTTGTTGTCCGGCCAAGGCAACGACACGGGCAGCACGCAGGATCCAGCCTTCTTCTCGAAAGGCACTGATGCGGTGGAGCCAAGCAGCAGCAGCATGTTTCCCGCCGGCGAGAACAGCACCAGCATGGACATGCTCTCCAGCCTGGCATTCTTCAAAGGCATGGAGGAAGCCAAGAGGTTCTTGCCGAGGGACCATGAGACGGCGGACGGTAGGGGGCGCAAGAACATGCTTTGCTGGGAATTAAATGATGAGAAGGGGTCGGACGTCGGCAGGAGCAGCAAGCAATTGGCGGCGCTGGTGCAACCTGACTCGGAGGAGGAAGCCGCCGCGCGCGAGATGCTGGACCAGATCATCCTCAACGGCTACAACATGTGCCTCACCGAGATGCAGGAGCAGCTACACGTCTACACGGAGAGGGAGAAGGAGGCGGAGATGCGTGGGAGGCGCGGCGCCAGGCAAGCGGTCGTCGACCTGCACACGCTTCTCATCCGGTGTGCGGAGGCGGTGGCCGCCAACGACCGGCGCGGCGCAGGCGAGCTTCTGGAGCGGATCAAGAGGCACTCGTCGCCGACGGGGGACGCCGCGCAGCGGCTAGCGCATTTCTTGGCCGAGGGCCTGGAGGCGCGGCTGGCCGGCACGGGCGGCCGGCACGGGCGGCCGCTGATGGCGAAGCGCACCCCCACAGTGATGATCGTCAAGGCCTACCAGCTATTCATGTCCGCCTGTTGCTTCGTCAAGGTGACATTCCTCTTCTCCAACATGACCATCTACAGCGCCGTGGCGGGGAGGCAGAAGCTGCACATTGTGCACTACGGCATCAAACACGGGTTCCAGTGGCCGAAACTGCTCCGATGGCTGGCGGACAAGGAGGGAGGGTGTGAAATCATGTGATGAAAAATTGGCTTAATGATGAATTTGGTATTGCAAAGTGGTTGTTCTCATGGCATGTGTGGTGCATGTGCATGTGCTGTTTGAGATGATTATTTGATATGCTTGTCATAGCATGGTAATTGTTTTGCTTGATGCAATGCGCTCGTGTGAGTGGTTGCATGGATTGATCTTGAGTCAAGTCGTGGACTTGTGCTCGTACACGGTTGTGTGTTTGTTCATGTGCAGGTGTTGCTTGAGGTCGAACGTGGTCGGTGACGGGACTGGAACTAGGTTCATGGAGGAACTGAGGTTCGGGACTAGGTTCAGGGAGGAATCGAGGTCTTGGTGGTCACGGATGTCATGCGGGGCGTTCGGACTAGAGAACGGTGCACGTGGTTGCTAGTGAGTCACGTGAGTACGGCAGGTGGACCGTACGCGTGCAGTTGTATTCTTTTTGAGGTAGTTTGCATGTATTGGGCCATGTTGGGCCAAGTGGATATGCATGCGAACTCTTCTAGGGTTTTCTTATAAATAGGGGGAGGTGTCCCCTGTTTATTGTGTGCGTTGATTAGGGTTTGTACTCTTTTGTTTTGGAGTACTGTAACCAGATTAGACAAAAAGAAATAAAAATAATTTTTCTTCGAAGCCACGCGTGACAGGGAAAGAGAAGAAGAGAGAGGGCCGGCGGCGCATGCACATAGAACAGAAAAGCGGCGGTGCAATTTAGAGTGCAGAGACTTCGTTGGTTACGTACGAAGGCGGTACAAAGCTCACGACCGAGGAGACGCACGAAAAAGAAGGAAATCAGCAGGCGATGGGCTCTGGCGGCACAAGAAGCCGAGGCGGGCAAATACACAAGAACGCGCAAAGAAAAGAAGCATCGGCGTCACGTACATATGCATGTTTAGCTATCCAGCTTGCGACGTCATGTGCATGTGCATGCTCTGCTAGTTTGCTTGTGTGTACGTTGAAGGAGGCAATTCGGCAGAGCACAGCCAACCTGAATTTCGCTTGGTTCTTCTGGGACGGCAACAAGTTCAAGACAAGCAAGCAATCAACGTTGCAGCATCCAATCTACAGCGATGCTACAGTAATGCGATTTACTGTAGCAATAGGAAAGGATCTGTGATGCGTAAGTCTACCGACAAAACTATTGGTTCCTATTTCGATTCTAGATTGATTCATTATTTCTTTGTGATAATTTTGATTTGATCTCTCTAAAATATTTCTAGGGCATCAATTTAGTGTTCCTCAAAGTTTTGTTGGTTAATCTTTTATAGATTTTGTTTAATCTCGAAATTAGGGTTTAATTAATTCGCGTCACTTTTAGAACAGTCAACTTGCAAAGCCTATAACTTTTGATCCGTAGATCCGATTGAGTTGATTCTTGTTGGGTTAGTTTCTAAATTGAATTTTAGAACAGTCAACTTGCAAAACCTATAACTTTTGATCCGTAGATCCGATTGAGTTGATTCTTGTTGGGTTAGTTTCTAAATTGAATCTAGTTTCTACAGTAAAAATTTCACATCAATCTGACGGTTATATCTTTAGGAATTAACGTTTTAGTGAGCGTCTATCAATCTGTTTTTGCATTAAACCGAAGCAATTATTTGGTTCCGAATTAGGGTGAATTTTTAGTAGATCAAAAAATTGTTTTTAGCTTCCGCACAATCATTCACCCCCCCTCTGATTGCTATACTAGTATATATCGATCCTACAAGTGGTATCAGAGCAAGGTTTTTCTAATTAATCTTAACCGGTGATTAGAAACCGTAGCGATGGATAGGTATTCGACAAAACCTTGTGTTTTCGATGGTGTTGATTTTCAGTTTTGGAAAGCAAAGATGGAGGCGTTCATTCAGGCGCAGGGCTTCGCAATTTGGGAGAAGGTTTACAAGCCATATGAAGTCCCTGCAAACGACAACGTCAACGACACCAATCGCGCACATGTTGAAGCAAATAGCAAGGCGCGCAACTTGATCATCCAAGGCTTGGGACGCAGCGATTTTGATCGAGTGGTTTATCTTCGATCCGCATATGAGGTATGGAAATCTCTTTGTGATTACCATGAGGGTTCTAACACTGTCAAAGAGGTTCGCCAAGATATTTACAAAAAAGAATACATGCGTTTTGAGATGAAACCTAGTGAATCTGTAGATGACTTCTTTGCACGTTTCAATAAAATTCTTAGCAATCTACGTGCTGTTGGAGTTAGCTACACTGATGCTGAAAATGCTCGACAATTGCTTAGTGCTTTGGACATGTCGGTGTGGGAGATGAAAGTAACATCTATACAAGAATCTACTACCATGAGCACACTCACATTAGATGTTCTTTACTCTAAGCTGAAGACTCATGAGTTGGATGTCCTTGCTAGGAAGAATGGACATAAATCAATTGCTTTATCCTCTCAAACTAGCATGTCTCCTAACAATACTTCTTCAAGCTTTGCCTTGTCTTTCTTGTCTTCACTAACCAATGAGCAGTTGAGGAATTTCGGAAGAAGACTTGGCATCACTCTCTTCTCGCTTTTACAAAGCTTTGCAGAATGTGAGAATGAGGAAGAGAGGTGGTGGTGGTCCTCCAAGATGCTATGAGTGTGGTGACCTCAACCATATTCGCACAAATTGTCCTAAATTTGCAGGTAAAGCATCATGGGAGGAGAAGGACAACGACAAAAGAAATGAAAAGAAGAAGTTTGATAGAAAGAAAAAGAGCTTCATCAATCGCAAGGTGGTTCACCGAGTCCTTTCCGCTCTTGAACAAGTCAATTTGAGCGATGTGGATTCGGAGAGCAGCGAGGACGATGCAACTCCAAGCAAGCATGAGTTGACGGGATTGTGTCTCATGGCCAAAAGCAGCGACAGCTTCATGGAGGACAAAGAACGGCGGCGACTTCAATGAGGTAGATCCTTCTTATGATGAATTAGCCAATGCTGTTGCCCGTCTTGGAAAATTGCTTGACAAACGTGATAGAAAAATTAAGAAACATGATATTCTTGTGGAGTCATTGAATGCTGAAATTGCTAGACTTAAGACCTTGATTCCTGATGATGATACTTGCAAATCATGTGACTTAATTTACAATGAGCTCACCTTGCTTAGGAAAGAACATGCTCTTCTGTTACATCTAAATGATAAAAATGAGAAACATATTAAAAATGCTAGCTGTTCCACTGATGAATTGCATGGTTCAACTTCTTGTTCTAAATGCTCAACTCTTGAATTGAAGTTAAAAGATGCAAATGCTAGGGTTTCTCAAATAACTGATAATCTGCTCACACATGAGGTTCTTTCATGCTCTACTTGTCGTAAGCAAAAAGGGAAGGTTGATATTCCTTGCAATAATTGTTTAACTCTTGCTAAGAAAGTTGATTACTTGCAAAGTTCTTTGGAACGATTCACTAATGGCAAGAAAAAGCTAAACATGATTTTGGATCAATCAAAAGTCAGCACTCATAATAAAGGTTTAGGTTTTGATTCTTATGCTCATCATAAATCACATGTTCCCACTGTTGTTAAAGCACTAGAAGGAGGAAAATTTGAAATTGACAACGAGCCTAAGAAAACTGTCTTTAAGTCTGCTGGAGTGCTATCTTCTACTATGATGAATGCAAATGTTGCTTCTACTTCTAAAGCTAAACATCCTGTTAAGTACACTTGCACTCATTGTGGTAGAGATGGACATTTAGTAGATTTTTGCTTTAGACTAGCCAAACAACAAAAGAAAGAAAAAGCTAAGGCTAGGTCTAATTTCAGACAGGCTTGCTTTGTTGCTCATTATGTGCCGAGGGTGATGCAAACACCTTTTGTTGCTAAGAACACGAGAAAAGACAAATCAATTTTTGTGCATAAGAATGCTCGTGTTGTGCTTACTGTTGTGCATCGTGTGTCTCAGTACTGGATTCCTAAACATCTTATTTCTAACCCCAGTACCGAGACCTCGACACTTTCTGCTTCTATGTAGGCTTCTCAAGCAAGGAAGGAGAACATATGGCTAGTAAATTTTGGATGCTCACGTCACATGTTCGGTGATAAGATTTGGTTCTCCTTCACTCGTGCATCTCGTGCTGAAAGGGTTACTGTCGGGGGGTCGGGTAATTTCCATAAATTACCTCGGATGCCACCAACGACCAAGCTCGCTCCCGCCCGAGCCACCAGGAGGTCGTTACCCTGGGTTGTCTAAATCAGAGCTTGGAAGGCTACGCATTCCGGCCAGTTCCGAGCTCGGGCTCGGGTGGGACCGAGAATGCCACGTACTCCAGTCGATTCCGAGCTCGAGCTCGGGTAAGATGTCCAAGCTCGGTGCCGGTCATCGGCCGACCTTACGAGGTCTCGGGGTCGGTGGGAATAACCACCCGAGCGTAACTTCCGTTGGCCCGTTACGTTTCCCGTGGGAGCGTGGCGGAAAGATAGGATCCACCAGTTGCCACGTTTGGACGAGGTCCAGACGTGCGGGTAGTGGGGTCATGGAGTTCGATCCTTTGTAAGCTATAAAAGGGGTCCCCATCGTGAGGGGGACACATAACAACTTGATAGCGACACACAATTTGTAAACTTCGGACACATTGCAAGAGTAAACGAGAGCTGGAGTAGGGCTATTATCTCTTTCTCGAGAGGCCCGAACCAGGGTAAACTGCTGTGTCCACATTCGTTGGAATCTGGTGAGCCATTCTTCGAGTAATCCCTCACGTAAGAAGGGGTCACAGTTGGTCCCTCCACCAACAAGTAAGCTCGGCGGGGGCCTGTTCCCCAATCGTCGACAGCTGGCGCCGTCCGTGGGGCCGACTTTCCCTTTCGTGAGGAATCCCGGAGAATGTCAGAATCCCAGAACCACCAGAGGCTCTACGCCCCCGAGATCGGGGAAGAGGACAAGCAGTTCTTCAACGATGGGGCCGGCGACGTCGCCGGCATTAAGAATCAAGACGGTTCCAGGAGCTTTTCCCTGGAAGCCGCTGCTTCTGCCGGGCGATTCTTTCGCTCCCAACTCGACGCCCTCTCGGACGGCGAGTACGACGGCTCTACGATGGTCTGGACATCCCCGACCTCTACGAGCTCGACCAGGGACCGCTTCACGGGGAGACACCGTGATGTCCCCCTCGCGATCCGTCCAATCCCGTAACGTCTTCGTTGCGGAAGAGGATGGAAACGCCGGGAGCAAATCCCCGGCTGAAGCGCGTCTTCACCGCTACGAAGCGGCCAAAGAGCACTGCGAGCATCCTCGAATCGGACCCGACCAGCTTGCGCCGGCAAGTCCGAGGTGGCCTGGCCCGATAAGACCAGGGCCGAAGTTCGTGAGAATTTCCGCAGCGTCACGGAACTCCGGAGCCCGTCTGACGGCAGGCAGGCTCGTCGCCCGTGTTCCCCGGCGGGAACGCCTTCAAGCCAGCCCACGGTGGTGCGCAACCTCGAGAGAGTTTCTGAGCAAGTCGACCTAGAAGCCATGGGCGCGGCGTGGCCGGCGACCTCGAGGAAATCGCCACAGACATAAGGGCGGCGAGGCCTCCCGGAAAGGGACGCCAGAGCAATTCCTGAACGCCGCGGCCGGCGTCAGCGCCGCCACCCGATGACTCACGCACCGCACTCCAGAGTGGCGGCACGAAGCGGCCAGGGCTCGGGAGGGCACCGGAGCAATTCCGGGCTCCTCGGGACCAGGCGGAATGTGAGCCACGCAGACGAAGCCGGGCCGAACATTCCTCATCGGGCCACTCCCCATCCTACAGGCGTAGGGAGACTTTCACTCGCCCGGGCCCACTAACCTCGGGCTCGGTGGTGAGGATCGCCCGGCCGCGCGCTTCGTGGTGATCGCCCGACAGCCGGCGCTCGTGGTGATCGCCCGGCGATCCGTGTTCGGTGCGAGGCGTGCGCGACGTCGCCGCGACGAGTGACCTGGCCGACAAGGTTTAAGCCGGGCCACATCGAGAGATTCGACGGGACTCAGAACCCCGACGAGTTTCTCTCGATCTACACCACGGCCATTTTAGCTGCCGGGGGTGATGAAAGGGTGATGGCCAACTTTACGCCTGATCTGGGCCAGGCGGCTCGGGCGTGGCTATTCAACCGAAGGAGAACTTCGATCCGGTCCTGGGCCCGGTGAGCAGCACTCTCCGAGCCAACTTCCGGAGTCGCTACGTCCCGCCGGGGAAGGAGCGCGACCTCAGCGTCGATGACGGAGGGCGAGACCTGCGCTTGATTCGTCGGCGCTTCATGCAAGTGCGCAATTCCATCGAGCATCTCGGATGAGGCGGTCGTCAGGGCTTTCAAGTTCGGGTCCGAGACGACGCTTTACTCAGACCTCGAAATCCACCGGACATCACGGCCAACGAGCTGTTCCGCATGGCTGACCGCTATGCCAATGCGGACGCAGGCCGTCGATGGAAGAAGTCTGGGCGAGGAAAGCGCCCCTCGGCCCGGGCTCGAAGGGCATCGGAAGAGCGTAAGCTCTATCGAGAAAAAATCAAAAGAAGAAAAATCCTCTGTCTCGGCATGGTGGCAGCTATCGAAAGACAACGACCGACCTCGCGATGCGTATTGGGGGCCGAAAGGAAGGGGTCGGCCAGGTTGTGGAACAACGAGCGTGAGCCGGACGACCAAGAACGGCGACCAACGCGGCGGGCTAGTGCCTATTTACGCCCGCTCCACCAGGCTCATGGGCATGACCTTGAATTGCAGGGCGTGGGCCTCCCGCTGGAGCAGTTCTACAATGGTAAGGGTCCCATGCCCACGCTCCCGAGGTGGAAGGGGCGTCAAGGGCAAGAAGCCCGCCCGAAGAGCAAGACACCGACATGGAGTACCAAGAGCCGAGAAATCACAT
Organism: Rhipidocladum racemiflorum; assembly: GCA_036346355.1. Classification (NCBI taxonomy): domain Eukaryota; kingdom Viridiplantae; phylum Streptophyta; class Magnoliopsida; order Poales; family Poaceae; genus Rhipidocladum; species Rhipidocladum racemiflorum. The sequence goes on from CM070589.1 coordinate 78,758,180, forward strand.
CGCCGTGATATTCGGGGCTCCGCCGCCTATGGGTCGCGTCGGGAGTTGAAGGAGGCCGCGGCAAGTACTCCGTGTCACTCGGGGAAGCCTCACGCCCGGCTCAAGTGGTCCGAGTGCCGATCACCTTCTCCAGTGGACGGCGCCCTCGGGATGACGAAACCCCAAAGGCTTCCGTTGGTCGTTAGCCCAACAATGCGCAACACCACGATAGGTCAGGTCCTTGTGGATTGCGGAAGCTCCTAGACACGATATCTGCCAAGGTCTTGGGCGAGATGATCCTCGCTCCAAGATCAAAAACATGGTGGTCCCGTTCTACGGGATAGTGCCCGGAACGTCGGTCAGGCCACTTGGCCAGATCGTCCTGCCAGTTACGTTCGGCAATCCGAGCAACTTCCGAACGGAGCTCATCACGTTCGAAGTGGTCGATTTCGAGTCGGCTTATAACGCCATCCTGGGCCGACCAGCGCTCGCCAAATTCATGGCCGCCACTCATCACGGCTACCAGTGCTTGAAGGTCCGGCCGGCGTGATCACGATCAAGGGAAGCCCGAGAGCAGCTCTAAAGCTGCGACGAGAGGCGTTAGACATGATCGGTCAGCTGCCCCAGCGCGGGCCCGAGCAAGAGCCGAGGAGTTCCCGGCCCAAGGCTAGCCTCCAAGCCGGGGGAGAAACCAAGGCCATCCCGTTGTGCGACACAAAGCCAGACAAGGTCGTACACGTGGGGGCTTCCCTAGATCCTAAATAGGAACTCAAGCTCGTGACCTTCCTCCGGAGAAGCGCGGACACGTTCGCCTGGGAACCGTCCGACATGCCCGGAGTCCCAAGGGAGGTCGTCGAGCCTGAGGCTATGATTCGGCTGACAAAAGCTTTGTGGCGAAGCTCAGGCGCTTCTCCCCGGAGAAGCAAGCCATCATCAGAGAGGAACTGGACAAGCTCCTCAAAGCCGGTTTCATTCGGGAGGTTGACCATTCCGATTGGTTGGTGTAACACCCCAAAATTTTGCTTTTCTTAAATTCATGTGTGATTTGGCACTTTGGTGAATTTTTGGAATTTTCTGGAATTTATTTGGATTTATTTGGAATTTATTTGAATTTATTCCATTTTGAAATAATTAAAGAATTTAATTTTGCAAATAAAATTTTGCTGGAAATATTTTATTTGAGTCCAAAATGATCTAAAATATTTTCCAGAATTTTTCTGGAATTTTTCTGAGTCTTTTGCTATTTTTAATGAATTAAATGAATTACTGGGAATTATTTTAATTATTAAATCACTGGAAAATCCAACTCGGGTCAAGTACTGTTCATCCGACCGAGTCGGACTCGAGTCCGACCGAGCGATTGACTCGTAGAACCAACTTGAAAACCTAATTGATCCCAACCGTTGGATCAAGATCCAACGGCCGAGATCCGCCGTCTGACGGTTCGAGCGCGTCCGACCGGACCCGATCGCGCCGTCGCGATCGTGGCCGTTGATCGTGACGCGTGGGCGGCTGGGATTGCGTCGTCTTCCGTGGCCGGCCGGACTCCGCGCCGCATAGCCGCCGTGACCGATTAGGTTTCCGCTTTGTGCCGCGCTGCGAGGCCATTTAAGGCGTGGGTTATCGCCCGAGATCGCCGTTCGTGTGCGCGCCTATTGCCCTAAGTTCCAACGCCCAAGCCGCCGCCGTCGCCTCGCGATTTCTCGCCGGAGTTTGGGGAGTGCCGCCGTGGTTTTTCTTCGTTTCCGGCGCCGTTCGTCATCCTCCGCCGCCTTCAAGCTCGGATCTGAGAACCTTGCGTCGGCGCACCTCACTGGTGCACTCACTTGGCGGAGACGCCCGAGCGCCGTTAGGGTGGTCGCCGTCCTCGGCAGCCGGCGCAACGCCGCCGCGAGCCATCGTCGTCCATGAAGCTCGGTGCACCGTTGGATCGAGATCCAACGCGCGAGTGAACCACGTCGCCGATTCTTTGTTTAGATCTCTCGATTAGGTTTCAACCGTTAGATTTAGATAAATGCGGTCGTGGTTAGTTGTGTTGTAGCTTTAGGGTTAGATCTGGACCGTCCGATCTAGATCGAACGGCCCGGATCAACCGTGTAGTTTTGAACGAGAGGTCTAGATCCAATCTGGACCGTTGATTTTCAAATCAACGGCCGAGATTGTGCCACGTGTGCTCAGCCGCGCCCAGCGTGGGGCGTGTCTCGACACGCGGGACGCGAGTCGAGAGGGCCACGTGTCGACCCACGATCAGCGTGCGTGAAACCCAGCGGCGGTGGGGCCCACATGTCGATGAGGCGTGAAGTCGTGGACCGAGTCCACCGTGGACCCGAGCCAGCGTGGACCGAGTCCATGGACCGGCTGACGTCACCAGCCAATCGAGGCTGACACGTGTCCATGCCGACGCAATAATTAATTTCGAAAAAGAAAATGATTTATTAATTCGAAATATTGATTCAAATTTAGATTCAAACTTCAAACGCTTATAACTTTTGCGTTTCAACTCCGATTTGAGCGATTCAAATTTCTAAATTTGTATAAAATTGAGATCTACCTAAATATGAATTTTATTTAATTTTGGACTAAAGTTTTCTCTGTAATATTATTTAATTGATTATTTAAACTTTAATAAATCATAACTTTATGCGTTTTAACTCCAAATTTGGCGATTCAGTTTCTAAAAATCCAGAAAATTACGTTCTCTCTGTTTATGGATTTTATTTGGAGTTTTGGGATGTTTTTGCCTATTGTTTATTGGGTATTTGCTATTTGCACGCTTTACGAGTAGGCGTTGAAGTCTGGAAGGATTCGAGGGAGAAGTGTTGACTCGGGATCCAACTCAAGACCAAGAGCAAGTACTTTTTGAAGGCAAGTTGTGCTTTGACCATGTTGATCCTATTTCGAAATCTATTTTGATTTAAACTATTGCATGCTAGTTTAATTAGAAAGATACTTTGTTTAAACATGGGGGTTAGATAAATACCAATTTGCTTTATGACACCTTGATTATCTAAGTATGTGCCATGATCCCTCGTCACCCTAGTTGTGGTTTACTAGTTGGACATTATTAAATTGCCAACATGGGTTTAGACCAGTTGTAGTATCTTTGCTTAGACACACACGTGCTCATGACATGATTTTGGACAATCAAATGATAATATGGACTTAATGATATATTGAACCTGTTTTGGAAAAGTATCATGTGATGTTGACACGTGGTGCATGGTAATCAAGCGGGGTTTGATAAGCGATTTTCGGCCAGGGCATGTGGCAAGAGTAATGTCCAGGTGGGCCGGTTGTGGCATTGGGAGTGTTGATTTGGTTTTTCGGGTAGTCTTGCCCTGTTCACTCTAAGGACGTAACCTTGCAAGCCTTTGAACTGGGTCATACTTTCAACCACATGGCTGTAATGGGTCGGCCCTAGTTGACTAAGTCGCTAAGTAATCACTTGTGGAGCCTCGGGGTGTCGATTACACCGTTTGTGTGATTATGCGGGGGGCGTATCGTGGCTGTGGCCAGATACCCATCTAACGGTGTGTTGGTCCCATACTTCGCCTTGGCTAAGGAAGGGATGGTGTAGAGCCTGAGCAGGAGAGGACCACTGTGTTGTTTGAGGCTTAGAAAGGCTTTGTTATGATCGCTCATTCGCATACTTTTGTATGGCGATTCACGGTGACGTGGTGAGTGGATTGTATCTTGTGGGTAAAGTGCATAACCTCTGCAGAGTGTAGAATCTATTTGAATAGCCGAGTCCACGATCTTTGGACAATGCTCGGGAATTACAGTCAAGGGTTAGACTTTACGAAAATAACTTGGATTTGAAAAGTTGGGTTGGTTTAATAATGAAGATGATGGAAATGTGGTTTAGGATGGGGCAAATGTTTATTAAATTTCTGAAAAGTTATTTATGCTTTACTTATTTCTCTGCTTTGAATCTACTTTTATTACTTGTCAAAAGTCATTTCTGCAAATATACCCTGAGCTATTCCTTTGTACCAAGCCATGCATATAGTATATTAGCTTGCATTACATTGCATGACTTCTTTGAGTACCAAGTACTCACCCTTGCCTCAACACAATACAGTTGAAGAGGAGACTACGCCAGGTTCGGAAGAGGAGTTCCAAGAGGACCCGTCTACTTAGGGATGCGAGCCCGGTCGGTTGCTGTGGTATCTTGGATGGCGCCACGAAGTTTATTTGATTTTTCATTGCTGTTATTTCTCTTTCAATAAGTTTTGCCTTGCAAGGCATATATTTGTAACTTGGCCATAAGGTCGAGTAACCCTTTGATTATTTAAATAAAGTACTTTGATAGTATCGTTTGGTATGATTGTGATATATACCGATGTTAAGACTGTGTGCACTAAGCGCGTTCTGGACTAGTGCTGAATACACAGAGGGTCGGATTTGCAAATTCGGGGTCCCGACAGAGGTGGTATCGAGCCATACTTATTTGTAGGCTCAACCCTAAGTTAGAATGGTCGTAGTGAGGATAAAACCTATTTTCTAAAAGCTAAAAATTTGTGAAGACAAGAAATGACATCTCGACTTATCCCTTCTCTCTTTTCTTGTCTCTTGCTGAAATTTTCCCTTACCTTGTCACAATTTAAAAATTAGGGTTCTTACGTAAAGCACTCTTGTGACAGATGGAGGAAGAGTTCAACTACGTTGATCTGGGAGTTGGTCACGCTGCGGAACTTTGGCATATGCTACAAACTCTAGGAGATTTTGAGAAGACCCAATAACAAGTGGAAGTGATCAAACAAGCGGGATTGATCAAGGCTTGTGGCGTGAGGATTGAGGTACTGCTAGGAAAAAGGGCCAGGCAATCGCTCGATACACTGCCTTTGCCAGGAGATCTACAATGCGAGATGGGTATCCAAGAAGTATCACGGCGCGCAATGCGGCACATTACCGTATCTACGCCAGAGAATTGGAAATGCGGTGTTCCGTTACCATCCGTGCAGCGATAACCTTCTTGACCCGAAGGAGATTCGAGGATGAGGAGGCCACGGTTACACGGTTGGCACGATTTGTAAATCGCCAGGAGGATGTACTAGATAATACAAGCAAGGAGCTCTGAAGGCCCGCAAGGAGATCACGGCGAGAGAAGAATAGATGGCGGGAAGCTCAAGAGTATGTGGCACACCTTCTACGAAGGATTGGCGAGTTGGAGATGACTTTATGCGGACCGGACCCAGAGCGATTACTCGAGCTACGAGCGAGATCGGAGGAGTCGGATCTCGATGAGGACACTGCTTCTTCGACTACCACAGAGGACATAGTTCTTTGGACATGGCGTCGTTTCGCGCCTATGCCACACGGCACCGTACCAGGCCGTGGAGGTTTTCTCGATGAGTGAGCATAGGTTCTATAGTGAGACTCCTTCGCCGAGTCGCGTCATAGAAGAAAGAGTCACCCTTTAGGCGTTAGACTCGAGAGTTAGCTCGATTTGGATTTTCATTGTTTCTTTGAGTGTGCATTATGTGTTGCAAGGCCCTTAGGCATTGTGGCAGCCATACCAAGTTATTAATAATAAAGTTGGACCTTAAAGTTACCCCTTTCGCCCCGCATAAGTTCCATATTACTTGTCTATTCTTGTTTCCCTCTCATCTCTAAACCTAGAGCAAATCGGCAGATGGTGAACACAGTGGAAACTTGGGAAGCAATGGGAGTGGATCTCGCCAGAAAACCCCAATGATGGAGCACCGGCACCACCGGTTGATATCAGAGTTTTGGAGCCTTTCTTGCTGCCCAGATTCGGTTGATGCATGCTATGATGCAACAAATGCAGCACGTCCTTTGCTCAGGCCACTTTGCTAATCAAGTTAATCGGGGACCACGCTTGAGAATACAAAGTTTGTCGAGTTCATGAGGACTCACCCACCCACTTTCTCTCGGGAATGCCAATCCATTGGAGGCCGATGATTGGTTAAGATCAATCGAGAGGAAGTTACACATAGCTCAATGCATAGGAAATGAGAAGGTACTCTACGCTTCTCATCGGTTGGAAGGAACATTGGCCAGAATGGTGGGAGAACTTACATTGCCACGCAGAGAACCCTCAAGATATCACTTGGGAAGAGTTCACGGTGCATTCCGGCGATATCACGTACTGAAGGAATCATGGACCTTAAGAAGGAGGAGTTCGAGCCTTTGAAGCAAGGTAATCGGCGGTGGCCGACTACGAACAAGTTCACCACAGCTAGCACGCTACGCTTTGAGGATGTAGCGACGGATAAATCGAGGCAGTCTCGTTTTATGAAGGGACTTAACTCGGGATCGCAAGTAGGGTTGATCACCCACACCTTTCCAGATTTCCAAGAATTGGTGAATAAGGCGCTTATTCTTGAGGACAAGCGCAAGGAGGCTGGATGAAACAGGAAGCGCGAGGATGCAACGGCAAGGATCACGTCGAGGGCGCAGCGGCGCTTGAGAGTTGCACCAAATCAATTCTTGATTCCAACCACGAGAATCGACAAGGACACCATCCCGGCACCAAGACACGCCCAATCGAACTACCAAACCCGACCCCGCTAAACGCTACCCAGGCGATCGGCAAGGAGCAGTGAGGCCATTTACAAGCGCAACGAGCGAGGACACTTTGCCATGATTGTCCAAAGAAGACAGCGAGGCGACCCGATTCGCTTCAACCTAGGAACCACCCAGCTAGGGCGTGACACAGGAGCCACACCCCAGGCCGTGGTGAGAGGCCGAGTCAACCATGTCACCGCAGATGCAACTGCTGCGAATGCTACGGACGTCGTCTTGGGTAAGTTACTTGTTAACTCGATACTGCTTGATTTTGTTTGACTGCTGGAGCTCGCATTCGTTTGTTTCGCAAGGCTTTGCTGCTAGGAATGACTTGAGAATTGCAAGACTTAAGTGCATGCTTTTAGTTCAAACCCACAGTTCCGAGCTCGAGCGGAAGTAGGATGTTAGGGTGAGAATACTAATAGATGGAATAGAGTTCCTAGCAAACCTTATAATTTTGGAGACCAGGACCTTAGATGTTATATTGGGAATGGATTGGTTATCCAAGCACAAAGGCTGTATTGGATTGTGGACGAAGGACTATCTCGAGTGGAGAGCAGTGTGGGAAGAAAGTGGAATTTCAAGCCACTTTGCGATTAGAGATGGGCGATTGATGGTTAACAGTACCAAGGCAATCGGCATAGAGGATGTCCCAAAGAGTGAATGAGTACCCGATGTTTTCAGAAGATCTACGGTATGCCGAGACAGGGACATAGAGTTTGTGATAGAGCTTGTGCAGATGCAGACCGATAGCAAAGAGACCCTATCGGATGTCTAATGAGGAGTTGGTAGAAATGAAGAAAGCAGCTAGAAGAGTTAATGGAGAAAGGATTTATCGAGGCCGAGTTAGTCGCCGTGGGGAGCACCAGTTTTGTTTGTCAAGAAGAAGGGCGGGAGTTTCGGGATGTGCATTGACTACCGTGCACTCAATGAAGTCACCAGTAAAGAATAAGTATCCGCTACCCAGGATTGATGATTTGTTTGATCAGTTAAGAGGAGCGGAGTTTTCTCCAAGATTGATCTCGAGATCGGGATACCATCGATTGAAGATCCGATCGAGAGGATATTCAGAAGGCGCATTCTCGTCAAGATATGGACATTACGAGTTCTGATTATGTCCTTTGGGATTTACAACGAATCGCCTTTATTTCATGAATATGATGAATAAGGTGTTCATGGAATATTTGGACAAGTTTGTCGTCGTGTTCATAGACGATATCCTAATCTACTCCAAGGCAGGAGGATGAACATGCGAACACTTAAGGCGAGTTTTGGAAAAGGCGAGGAACAGCAACTTTTAGCCAAGTTCAGCAAGTGTGATTTTTGGAAGGACAAGGTGGAGTTTCTTGGACATGTAATGACCCTTGAAGGAGTCGCCGTGGATCCAAGCAAAGTAGAAGGCGTGTTACATTGGGAGCGTAGAAGGCGTGAACCAGATTCGGAGTTTCCTTGGAATGGCGGGATACTACCGCCGTTTCATTGAAGGCTTCTCGACAATTGCGAAACCTCTTACGCAATTGCTGAAGAAGGAAAAGAAGTTTGCATGGGCGCTTGAGAATGTGAGAAAGGATTTGAGGAGTGAAGAAGCGATTGACATCGACCGGTGTTAGTTCTACCGGATGTTGCTCAAAGCTTCGATATTTATTGTGACGCATCGCGCCAAGGACTTGGATGTGTGCTGATGCAGAATGGAAAGGTCGTCGCTTATGCATCAAGGCAGTTGAGGCCGCATGAGGAAAATTATCCGACACATGACCTAGAGTTAGCTGCCGTAGTGCATGCCTTGAAGATATGGCGTCACTATCTGATTGGAAACAGATGTGAAGTGTATACGGATCATAAGAGCCTTAAGTACATATTCACGATCGGATCTGAATATGAGGCAGAGGAGATGGTTAGAGTTGATCAAAGACTATAATGTTGGAATCCATTACCACCCCGGGAAGGCCAACGTAGTAGCCGATGCTCTGAGCCGGAAAAGCCATACCGTGAGTACGTTGCTAGCCACAAGTCAGGATGAGTTATGTGAGGATTTTCAGAAAATGAAGATTGAGGTAGTACCTAGCGGATTCTTGGCCGCATTAGAAGTAAAGCCTACCCTAGAGAATCGGATCCGAGAAGGACGGAAGGATGATGACAAGATCCGCGAGGATTAAGTCCGTCAAGGAGGAGGGCAAGGCGAGAGGACTTCAAGTTGGATGAGCAAGGCACGTTGTGGATGAAGGATCGTATTTGTGTGCCTAACAAAAGGAGTTAAAGCAGCGATTACGGAAGAAGCCCATGACTCTAAGTATTCAATTCATCTGGAAGCGCCAAGATGTATCAGGATCTGAAGGAGAGATGCGGTGGCCGAGGCATGAAGCGTGAAGTTGCCGAGCATGTTGCATTGTGCGGCGTATGCCAGAGAGTCAAGGCAATGCATCGAGAGACCCGGCGAGGATTGCTCTGCATTGAAGATACGAGTGGAAGTGGGAGGAAATCGGAATGGATTTCATTACCGGTTTCTTAGAAGACTCAAGGAGGTTATGACTCCATATGGGTTATAGTGGATCGCTTGACCAAAGTAGCCCATTTTATCCCGTGAAGACCACCTACTCGGGAGATAAGTTAGCGAGTTGTACATGATCGGGATTATGCATTTGCACGGAGTGCCAAAGAGGATTGTATCGGACAGAGGTACCCAATTTACCTCAAGGTTACGGAATAAGTTGCATGAAGCCATGGGAACCCGTTTAAACTTCAAGATACCTTATCATCCACAGACGGATGGACAGGCCAGAAAGAGTCAACGGTTACTGGAGGATATGTTGAGAGCTTGTGCATTGGCTTATGCTACCTCTTGGGATAAGAGTTTGCCGTATCCGAGGGATTCGATTACAACAATAGTTATCGAGGCTAGTTCTGAGATGTCACCTTCGAGGCCTTGTATGGTCGACCACTGTCGGACGCCATTGAATTGGAATGAGGCCGTGGCGCCGTGTCTTTGGGCCTGATATTCTTCAAGAAATTTGAAGAAGCGGTCGCTATGATTAGGGAAAGGTTGAAGATAGCCCAATCTCGACAAAAGAGTTATCTTGACAATCGTCGCGAGATTTGAGTTTTGAACGAGAAGACTTTGTATACCTCGGAGTTACGCCTCTCGGGGAGTTAAGAGGTTCCATGCCAAAGGAAACTTCGCACCCGTTATGTTGGACCATTTAAGATTTTGAGCGCAGAGGCGGTTGCTTACAATTTGGAGTTGCCACGATCGTTAGCGAGGAGTACCACGGCGTATTCCATGTGTCCCGATTGAAGAAATGTCTCCGAGTTCTGAGAGCAGACATCGCTAGAGTCAATCGAGTTGCAAGAGGACTTGACTTATAAGGAACATCTGTGAGGATTACGGACACAATGGATCGAGAAACTAGAAACAAGTCAACCAGTTTCTCAGAGAGTTCGAGTGGAGCAACCATGAAGAAAGTGAAGCGACTTGGGAGCGAGGAGGATTTGAAGAAAGAATTTCCAAACCTATTCCTTTAGTAAGCCACTGAATCTCGGGGGCGAGATTCTATTAAGGGGAGGTTTGTAACACCCCAAAATTTTGCTTTTCTTAAATTCATGTGTGATTTGGCACTTTGGTGAATTTTGGAATTTTCTGGAATTTATTTGGATTTATTTGGAATTTATTTGAATTTATTCCATTTTGAAATAATTAAAGAATTTAATTTTGCAAATAAAATTTTGCTGGAAATATTTTATTTGAGTCCAAAATGATCTAAAATATTTTCCAGAATTTTGGAATTTTTGAGTCTTTTGCTATTTTTAATGAATTAAATGAATTCTTGGGAATTATTTTAATTATTAAATCATTGGAAAATCCAACTCGGGTCAAATCTTGTTCATCCGACCGAGTCGGACTCGAGTCCGACCGAGGCGATTGACTCGGCCAAGAACCAACTTGAAAACCTAATTGATCCCAGCCGTTGGATCAAGATCCAACGGCCGAAGATCCGCCGTCACGGATTCGAGCGTCAGGCCGACCGGACCCGATCGCGCCCGTCGCGATCGTGGCCGTTGATCGTGACGCGTGGGCGGCTGGGATTGCGTCGTCTTCCGTGGCCGAGCCGGACTCACGCGCCGCATAGCCGCGTGACCGATTAGGTTTCCGCTTTGTGCGCTGCCGAGGCCATTTAAGGCGTGGGTTATCGCCGAGGATCGCCGTTCGTGTCTTGCGCGCCTATTGCCCTAAGTTCCAACGCCCAAGCCGCCGCCGTCGCCTCGCGATTTCGCGGAGTTTGGGGAGTGCCGCCGTGGTTTTCTTCGTTTCGGCGCCGTTCGTCATCCTCCGCCGCCTTCAAGCTCGGATCGAGAACCTTGCGTCGGCGCACCTCTGAGTGCACTCACTTGGCCGGAGGCGCCCGAAGCGCCGTTAGGGTGGTCGCCGTCCTCGGCCGGCGCCGCGCAACGCCGCGCGAGCCATCGTCGTCCATGAGCTCGGTGCACCGTTGGATCGAGATCCAACGCCGCGAGTGAAGGCCACGTCGCCGTTCTTGTTTCCGTCTCGATTAGGTTTCAACCGTTAGATTTAGATAAATGCGGTCGTAGTTGTTAGTTGTGTTGTAGCTTTAGGGTTAGATCTGGACCGTCCGATCTAGATCGAGCGGCCGGATCAACCGTGTAGTTTTGAGCGAGAGGTCTAGATCAATCTGGGCCGTTGATTTTCAAATCAGCGGCGAGATTGTGCCACGTGTGCTTTCGGCCGCGCCGCAGCGGCGTGGGGCGTGTCTCGACGCAGCGGGACCCATGGTCGAGAGGGCCCACGTGTCGACCCGCGATCAGCGTCGCGTGAAACCCGGTATTGGCGGTGGGGCCCACATGTCGATGAGGCGTGAAGTCGTGGGCCGAGTCCACCGTGGACGAGCCAAGCGTGGACCGAGTCCATGGACCGGTGGCGTCGACCAGCCAATCGAAGGTGACACGTGTCCATCTTTGACGCAATAATTAATTTCCGAAAAAGAAAATGATTTATTAATTCGAAATATTGATTCAAATTTAGATTCAAACTTCAAACGCTTATAACTTTTGCGTTTCAACTCCGATTTGAGCGATTCAAATTTCTAAATTTGTATAAAATTGATATCTACCTAAATATGAATTTTATTTAATTTTTGGACTAAAGTTTTTCTCTGTAATATTATTTAATTGATTATTTAAACTTTAATAAATCATAACTTTTGCGTTTTAACTCCAAATTTAGTGATTCAGTTTCTAAAAATCCAGAAAATTACGTTCTCTCTGTTTATGGATTTTATTTGGAGTTTTGGGATGTTTTGCCTATTGTTTATTGGGTATTTGCTATTTGCACGCTTACGAGTAGGCGTTGAAGTCTTGGGAAGGATTCGAGGGAGAAGTGTTGACTCAGGATCCAACTCAAGACCAAGAGCAAGTACTTTTTGAAGGCAAGTTGTGCTTTGACCATGTTGATCCTATTTCGAAATCTATTTTGATTTAAACTTGTCGGGGATTGGCTATCTGGCAAAAGACCACGGTACCCCCGTGAAAAGCTAAACCCGCCGACCAAGCGGCACTAAGGGAAGATGCTCGGGAGAACGAAACGAGCATCCCTCCTTCTCCTCCGAGCATACGCGTTTGCGCCTCCGTTCGCGAAGCACCAAACACACCCCCACGAGCAAGCATGCTGCGTGGAGGCCACGACCTGCTCGGGTGTTTTGGTCGGAGGGCCCAGCGGCTTGTGAGGAAGGAAGGAGGCAACCAATCAGCCAGGAGATCAAGGGAAATCATACAGAAATTCAAATAGCAGCGGGAATCAAGGCGACATCACGGATATGGATACATAAGCGTGATCCGGAGGCGATTACTTTCGCATCTCTAGTCATAGTATTTAAACCCCACGAAGATGCATAGCGAGGAGGGCACATGAAAGATAGAACACAATACCTTTGGAGTAGGGTCATTATCTCGGCGGTGAGAGGCCGAACCAGGATAAAAACACCGCGTCCCCCTTTTTTCCGGCCTCCTTCTCCCGAGCCTCGCGTCGCTCGAGCGCCCTCTTCGATCCGTGCGGCGGGGCTCTGTTGATCCCCATTCAACAAGTAAGCTCGGCGGGAGCCCGTTCTCCAATCGTCGGCAGTGGCGCCGTCCGTGGGGGCAGCAGTTTGATTCCGTGCGGATCAAGATCCTCGAGGATGCCAAACTCGGGAGACACTCGGGACCTTTGTGTCTTTGACCACGTTGAGGATGACGGCGTGTACTCGCCGCCGACAGCGTGCCAGGGTGGCCGATCCTATCGATCCTGCCCGAGTGCAGGAGCTTTTCCTCGGACACGGGAATGCGAGGGCAGATCCTCCATTCCCAGACATTACCCTCGGAGACCGAGGATGGCGCAACGAGCTCTACGATGGCTGGACATACCAGGCGACCTAGAGCTCGGCCAGAGAGACCAGCGTCCCAAGGGGATACAATGATGTCCCCATCGCTTCGTCTCGCTCTCGTCAGTCAACATGGTGGGAGCCACGCGGGCAGGAGAGGATCTCGACGCCGCCGAGCACGACCACTATGAGGCGGCCAGGCGCCACTTGGAGGCGTCTTTGGGAAAGAGCGCTTGCGAGCATTCGCCGCCAGGCAAAGGGAGAGTGCGCCTCCACGGAAAGGAACTCGCGGTACCGAACTCCCGATCGCACTCGGGCGCCGTCAAAGCTTCGCCGCCGCTTGATTCACGAAGCGAGGCAGCTCTGAGGCCTTGGCGGCGATGCGTGCGTGACTCTTGTGATTTCCCGAGCAAGTAGACTTAGAGGCCATGGGCGGGTCGTGGCGAAGATTTGGAGAGGCTTGCCGCCGAGCTAAAGTCTCGGATCCTCCCCATGGCGGGATGCGGAGTGTTTCCGGGACCATCACAAGCGCTCCCCGTGCGTTCGCACGAGAGATGAATCTCGGAGCCATGCTCGGAGATCGCCCAGTCGCCGACCCGATCAGGAAAGGCCGGAGCGATCCGCAGAGCAACCTCGGGCGATATCTGGCCTGTCGCTTGGTCTGGCGCTCAGAGCACTCCGCAACCATGCGGTCATCGGCACGACCGGCGCATGAGGTTTTCTCGACTCGGCCAGCGCCGCGGGGCGTTGGGTGGAAAGATCGCGTGGAGGCGCCCGTGGCCGAGGTTTTCGTCGCGAAACCCGAGCCGGTGCCAGGGCCTTCACGAGCTCCCTCGGGGCGTCGCATGGCGAGCGAGTTCAAGCCGGCCACGTCGAGAGATTCAGCGGGACCCAGAACCGGATGAATTCCTCTCGATATACACTACCGCCATCCTCGCCGCGGAGGTGATGAGGGTAATGGCAAATTACACAAGCGGTCTGGGCGGAGCTGCTCGTGCGTGGCTTTTCAATCAAAGGAAGGATCCATACGGTCTGAGGGCAGCTCAGCGCCGCACTCGGCGAATTTCGGAGCTGCTACATCCGCCGGGAAAAGAGCGCGACGCTGGGCGCTTGTCTGACGGACGGGAAACCTGCGACAATTCGTCGAGAGGTTCATCCAGTCGGAACTTCGATCCGAACATATCGGACGAGGCTGTCGTCAGAGCTTTCAAGTTCGAGTGCGAGGCGTCGCGCTTCACCACAGGACACGGAGATCCACGGATCTAACGTGACGAGCTCTTCGAATGGCGATCGATCGCCAGCGAGATGAAGCCGTCAATGGAAGAAAATCTTTGGATGAAGGGAAGGCTGCCGCCTCGGCTGGTCTAGAGACCTCGGCTAGCAAAAGGGTTAGTGCAGTAGACAAGAAGATCAAGAAGAAGAAGAAAAAGCAACCCTCGCCCGCCATGGTAGCGCGGTGGAACAACAACGGCCGAACGCTTCGGCCACGGCCAGTGGGCTAATGCTCGGGGAAGAGGACAACCACCAGGCCTCGAGGGCGAGGCGACCAAGCGGACCGACGAGGCGACCAAGCGGACCCGGCAGGCGACCTCTCATCCACTTCACGGCGCGCAGGCACGACCTCACGGAATTGCGAGCGTGGACCTACCGCTGGAAGCGATTTTACTGGCGGGGGGTCCCATGCCGGCGCTTCGAGCAGGGTGAAAGCGACAAAGGAAAACAGCCCGCCCGAGGAAAGTGAGGATGAAATGGAATATCAAGAACCAAGGAATCACATAAGCGGTCATCTTCGGGGCTCCTCGCCTACAAGTCAGCAGGGACTTAAAGGAGGCTGCAAGGGAAGTGCACCATGTTACCCGAGGTAAGCCTCGGTGCGGCGGTGAAATGGTCGGAGGTATCCCTCACATTCTCGAGAGGCGATTGTCCCTTGGGGATGACCAAACCCAGAGGCTTAGATGGTCGTGAACCCCACCATCGGCAATCTTGTCGTCGGTCGGGTCCTCATAGACTCAGGAGCTCTTTGGACCTTATTGCAGCCAAGGTATTGGGCGAGATGCAGATTCCTCGTTCCAAAATCAAGAGTGTGGCCGTGCCCTTCTTGGGATAGTCCGGGCACCTCGATCAAACCTGCAGGGCAGGTCGTCTTGCCGTAAGTTTCGGCCCAAGTAACTTGAGCGGAGCTAATCACCTTCGAGGTGGTAGACTTGAGTCGGCCTACAACGCCATCCTCGGCAGGCCGGCCTTGGCCAAGTTCATGGCCGCCTCGCATCCGCAGCGTGCTCGGTGCCTAAAGATTCCCGGGCCAAGCGGAGTCATAACCGTCAAAGGAACCACAAGTCCGCACTCAATTGCGGCGAAAGAAGCGGCTGGATATGGTCGGTCGATTGCCGCTCGCGGCCACGACCAAGAGCCAAGCATTCCGGCCTAAACTTGCCCTCAACCTGGAGGAGAGACCAAGGCTGTTCCGCTCAGCAGTCGGAACCGGCCAAATCGTTCATTTGGGATCTTCCTAGATCCCAAATAGGAACTCGAGCTCGTCACTTTCCTCAGAGCAAGGTCGGATGTGTTCGCTGGGAACCATCAGAGCATGCGAGAGTCCCAAGGAGGTGGTCGAGCACGCAAGCATGATTCGACTGACAAAAAACGATGAGACGAAACTTAGGCGCTTTTCCCGGAAAAACAAGCAATCATCAGGGAGGAACTTGATAAACTCCTAAAAGTGGCTTCATCGAGAGAGATTGAGCACTCGAGTGGCTAGCCAATCCGAGTCCTGGTCGAGGAAGAAAGGAGGCAAGTGGCGCATGTGCGTCGACCACACGGGTTTGAGCGGCGTGCCCAAAAGACAACTATCCGTTGCCTCGCATAGACCAATTGGTGGGCCAGCGGCGGCGAGTCCTGAACCATGAGCTTCCTAGACGCCTATTCAGGCTATCATCGAATCGACTGTCGCGAAAACGAGGAAAGACTTCCTTCATCACCCGTTCGGTACCTTACGCTGCTCGACCATGTCTTTGATGCGAGAAATGCGGGAGCAACCTTTCAACGCCTCATGCGAAGACTTTCCACAGACCAAATAGGTCGAAATTTGGAGGTATATGTCGGCGACATAGTTGTCAAGAGCAAGAGTACTTCAGGTCACGTTCTTGACTTAGAAGAAACTTTACGTAACCTCAATAAGCATCGAATAAAGCTAAATCGAGAAAAATGCGTATTCGGCGTGAAGGTGGCAAGGTGCTCGGCTACATGGTCGGGCCACATGGCGTTAGGGCTAACCGAGAGAAGATCGAAGCCATTGAGAACATGAGGTCGCCCACATGCGTAAAGGAAGTACAAGCTCGGCCGGGAGGATGGCCGCCTTAAGCCGGTTCGTCTCGGCGGGGAAGCGAGGACTACCTTTCTTTAAAGCCCTCATAAACATGATGGCTTCACATGGGCGGAGGAAGGCGATCAGCAGCGTTCAAAGAGCTAAAGCAGTACCTCTCCAAGCCGCCCGTCCTCGTCACACCCACGGCAGGGAAGAATTGCTATTATACCTGGCGGCAACCCGCGCGGTGAGCTCGGTGTTAGCGGTAGAAAGAGATGGTACCCAGGCGACCTATCTATTACGTCGTGAAAGTACTTCATGGACCAAAGGGCGTTACCGAGGTCGAAACTCTGTACTCATTCTTGATGGCCTCCGGAAGTTGCGTCACTACTTTCAAGCACACAAGATCGTGGTGCCAACCGGCTTCCCACTCGGAAATCCTGAAAAATCAGGGCGCCCGGTGGTCGCATAGCCAAGTGGGCAATGGAACTCGCGAGTTCGATTTGGTATTCTCGGCCCGCGGCGATAAAATCACAAGTCTGGCTGATTTCGTGGCGAGAATGGTCGGCTCGGCACCACCGGCCAGTAGGACCAATGATTCGAGGAAACTCACGGACATTGTATTTTGGCGGATCCAGAGCATCTGGCGCTCGAAGTGGCGTCATCTTAGTCTCCCGGACGGAGAGCAGCTACGATCGCCATCCAACTACATTTATTGCGACTAACAGCGGCGAATCTGAAACCTTTTGGCGGACTTGAGCATGCAAATCGCTAGGAGTCCAACGGCTCCTTTGTGAAGGGCGATTCCACGGTTGGTCGTGAACCAGTCAACAAGGAGTATCGGTGTTCGATACCTCAATGGCGTATGCCTGGCGAAGTAAGGAAGATGGAGAAATACTTCAAGAATTTGAAGTAATCTACATCCCAGGAAGGATAATTCACTGGCCGACCAAATGTCTAAGGTCGGTTCCTCCCAAACCGCCGCTCGTGAGTGCTCGTCGAGCACCTACATAAGCCCTCCATTCCCTCACGAAGAGGAGGCACGAGAGACCGGCGGTAGGGTCTCATTCCTCGAGCAAAGCGCCAAATTGGATGGCGCCATTCATCCAATACCTTGCGCATGGGACATTGCAGAGGAAGAAGCGGCGTTCCGGCTAACAAGGCGATCTTCTCGGTCTGGTGATCGAAGGCGACCTATCTGGAAAAGCGCATTAGGAATCCTTTCCAAATCGTCTCCCGGAGGAAGGCAGTACCTTCTTCGTGATATCCACGAAGGAATGTGCGGAGCTCATTCGTCTTCGAGCAGCTTGTGAGCAAAGCCTTGGATTGGGTTACTCTTGGCCGACGGCCTTGGCCTTGGCCAGCGGTCAATCGTAACGACTGCCGAGCATGCAGTTCCATGCTCGCAAAACCCGATCAGCCGGCATATGCCCTACAAACCATACCGCTTTCGTGGCCATTCTCGACACAGGGGCTCGGCGTCCTTGGACCCTTTCCCGAGGTCGAGAAAGGCTGCAAGTATTTGCTCGTGGCCATCGACACTTTCACTAAGTGGATAGAGGCCGAGCCGTCTCGACCATCTCGGCCCGAGCGGCCAAGAGGTTCCTCGCGACAACGTGGTAACCGGTTCGGGATACCCAACCGTCTTATCACGAGACAATGGGACCCGATTCACGGTGAAGCTGTTCCAAAGTTCTTGTGAGGAGGTCGGGACCAAGGTCTGTTTAAACACGTGGCACATCCACGAGTAGCGAGGCTTGGCCAGAAGCGAGCAAATGGGCAGCTAGTCGAGGGCATAAAAGAGAGTCTTTAAGACCCTCAACGGCACAAGCGGCGGTGGGTGGAGGAGCTTCCCGCCATTCTTTGGTCTATCCGCACCACGACAAGTCGAGCCACAGGCGAGGCGCCTTTCCAACTTCGTCTACGGTGCGGAGGCCATTACTGCCGAAATCGTCTTTGGGTTCCCCAAGGTGCAAGCGATCGATTCCATCGATCAAGAGGTTAGCGCCTCGTCGACCTGGACCTCGTCGAAGCGACAGCGAGCAGGCGTTGCTCGGTCTGCAATTTACCTACAAGCTCTTCGTAGGCATGCAGCCAAAGCGGTCAGACCTAGGGCCCTACAAGTCGGCGACATGGTCTTCTGAAGAGTTCAAGACTGTCGAAGGCCAACAAAGTGACCCCAAGGTGGGAAGGACCCTACACGGTCATGTCTCTGGCGCCGGGGCTGTTAAGCCTCGCGATGCCGGATGGTCGGGAGCTCACGGCCACTGGAACATCGATCAAGCTGCGTAAATTCTACGTTTAGGCAGTACTCTTATCTCGCGCCCCTTGCGTTCTTTCCAATAAATCATTTTCCCTCTTTCTCGAGTTTCGTCCTCGCTTTGTCGAGCGAGCATCGTCGTCTACGGCCTCTGAGGCGAACTTATCCAACAAGTATGTGCACGCCATCTCCCTTGGCCCCGTGGATGCTCGCCAATCGTCCACTTTCCACAGTAGCTCTTATTTGTATGCATGGTCGAGCGCGAGCATCCACTCTAAGCTTGATTCGGTGACCACTCGGGTATGGTGGCTCTACGTATTGTTGGTTTAAAGCTAAATGCGCTCTGTGCTCCTGATTCACTCAAACACAACCGATCTATTCGAGTAATTCAAAAATCGTTCACGACCAGCGACCCTTAAAAACTCCCATGAACAAACTCGTGCTCACAGCGGTGAGGACACGACCTTTGTCCATGGCGGGGGCTACGTATGATAAGGCGTTAGTCCCTCCTTACCAAGGATCCTTTGCTCGTGTCTATGATATTTGATCTACGAGGAACTTGTTTTCTTTGCTCGTATCTACGCTCCATGCAGGAACTTGCTTTCTTTTACTGCGAACCGGGATCATACGGGCATATCTTGGCGAGTTCAAGCAAAAAAAAAAAAAGCAGAGCAAGGACCAAACTCCTGCGAATATGCTCATTTAATCCAAAGCGTTGTTTTTACGAGGTTTTACACAAGATAAAAATAAAAGAAAGAGCTAAGTCCTACGGCCAGGCTGGAGGGCAGCGAGCTCGTCCTTAAGGGAGTCGACCTCGCCTCTAGGTCGAGGACCTTCCGCCAGGGCATGCGACCTTCGGCGCTTTCCGGAGGCGCTGCGCCTCCTTGGTGGGCTTCCTCGCTCCGAGCTCGTGAAGGTCTGTAGAAGCTTCACCAGCTCTTCGTCAAGCTCGGCGCATACGCTCTGAAGTGCTCTTCGGCCGTCTCGCTCTGGAAGAGCTGGTCAGCTTGGCGATGAGGCTCCTCGCCGATTCAATTGCCAGTCGGCCTCGCGCACCTCGGAGACCGGCGCTCAAGATCGGCGATCTTGGCGTCTTGCTCATGATGAATGCGACCGATACTCTTCTGCGAGACCGAGGTGGCATCGATATCCTCCATAGCCTTCGCGGCAAACTTGAGCGAAAGAAAGGAGAAGGGAAAGAAGTGGCGGACTCCCGGAAGATCGTTCGCGGCGAAAAAGAAGAAACATGGAAACTTACGAGAAGAGCCGGTGACCCGGCTTGTCTGAAGCCGTGGCGGTCGGTCGCGCCGGCCGAAAGAAGGATTGACCAAGTCATCCGGGCGGCGCGTCAGGTCTTGCTCCTCTGAGCACCGGTGCTCCCAGGAGAGCAGCGGCGTCACCACCTTCGATCAACCGGAGTCGCCCGAAGCTGATCCTCGTCCTGACAAGCGGCTCGTGGCGCCTTCCCCATGGTCGGCCACCGCGCTCGAGGCTGTCGCCAACCACTGGCCTTTGCCACTCCATGCTCATGGTGGAAGCGGTTGGTCGTTAGCAACCACCTCCGCCTCTGTTCCTCTTCGGCGGGAGGCGACCAATGCTCTCCGGCCAGAAGGCATTGGATCGAAGCGATCACCTCCGCTTCTTGTCCCTCCATAGTCGGGCGGCCGATGCTCATGGCCGGGCGATTGATCAAATGCGATCACCTCCGCCCCTTGCACCTCCGTGGCCGGGCGCTGGTGCCGGGACCGAAGGAGCTAGGCCGGGGGCGACCTCCTCCTCCTCCTCTCCTTGGCTCATGGCCAAGGGCTGTTGGTCGGGAAGCGACCAAGCTCCCTTCCCGGGGCTCGGCGCTTGAGCCTGCGCATGATCATCTCTTCGCAAGGGGCCAAGGCCAAGGCGTCTTGGTCCTCAGTCCCTGCGGCTCCTGCTCCTCGCTTGGTGGGATAGGCTCCACGGCCGTGAAGGAAGCTGAGTCCCGCCGAAGGAAGCTCGGGCTCCAGGAGTCGAAGCTAGCACCGGCTCCTCCCGTCTCGGCCATCACCGGTCGGCAGCGGTCGAGCTTCGGCGTCCCGCTGCGGAGTTGATAATCTCCTCGACCATCTGGCGGAAGTCCAAAAGCGACATCAGAGCTATCACGCCCACGCCAAAGCAGGGTGGGGTTAGCGAAGAAAGTCGCAAGACAAGGCGGAATAAGAGAATGAAGAACGTACCTTACGCCGTGGCGGCGCCATCCTCCTCGGCCTCCTCGCCGGGCCACGGGCGACCTGCCGCGGCGGCCTCGTAGGCCTCGGCCCACGACCGCAGCGCTCCTCTGCGGCGTCATTGGCGCGTGCCATCGCCGGTCGACATCGTCCATGTCGACCTCTTGGACGTCGAGGCGGTTTGAGAGGTCGACCTCCTGCTCCTTCTAACGAGCATAGGCGGCCTCCTCCTCTTCTTCCTCCTCCTCGGGGCATCAACCACCAGTGAGCTGGTCTGGAGGGCCTTGATCTGCCTCTCGGCCGCTCCTTGGTCGGGAGAGACACGGCATCCTCCTCGGCCTTCCTCGCTTTGCTCGGCGAGCTGTTCCGATCGGCTCATCGGCTCGGCTTCCTCCGTTTGAAGTCATCGAACCAAATGCGGAGTTAAACACCTCTGGCGGTCGGCGTACTCAAGGTGCGAGGTAGGGGTCTGGTCGGCTTCGGCGCCTCGGCCGCTTAGCGCGGGGCGAGGCGGATGCTCGGCGACCTCGACCCGCCGCCCTCTTCACGGGAACCCTGGCGGAGTCTTTGGCTTGCGGCGGCTGCGGCCTTCGACACCGCAAGCTCAAGGCGACCTTCTCACCTTAGCGAAATCGGGAGGAATGAGCTCGGAAAACATGCCCTCGAGCGGAAGTGGGAAAATGTACTTACGCGTCGCGCGGTCAAAAATATTCTTGGGGACCTGGCGATTGGGCGTCGGCTCCTTCTCGCCGAGGCGCCGAACATCTCGGCGACCCTATCGTCAACTTGATCCGTCCTCGGGCTGCGTCTGGCAAGACTAAGACAAAAGGCATATCACGGATGCATAAGCGCGATTCACGAGCGGCGATGCTCGGGAAAGAGGTCGAGGAACATACTGCGTTGTCCTCGCGGGTGAAGTCGTGCCACCGGTCACCTCGAAGAAGGGATGCTCGCGGCGCCTCGAGGGGACACCGGTTGAAGAGTAAAGTCGGGCGATATCGAGCCAGTGAGCCCCATCTGGGCAAGCTCACCGTCGTCTGAGCACCCGCTCTTCCTCGGGTTGCAGGCGGGCGCGCCGTCTCGATGGCGGGCGTCCTCCCGATGTAGACCAAGCGGGACCCCTCGCCTTCTTACGGTAGAACCAGAGGTCGGCCCAACCCGACAAGAGTCCTTGAGCAGCGAAGGGGTACTCGTATGGTCGGTTGGGCGGCGAAGATAAACGCAGGCCGGCGGAACCATCGGCCGGTGCGGAAGGGAATAGAAGTGAAAGAAGAGGCTAGCCGTGGGCATTACACCCACGTAAGCCTCGCAAAGGTGGGAGAAGATTGCGAGGAAAGGATGGAGTTGGGGTGGAGATGAGAGATCTCGCACCCGCGAGAAGGCAAGCACGGAGGCGAGGAAGTCGCTCTCGAGGCGACGAAGCCCGTTGATGGCGTACAACTCGCGAGGAGGCGATCTCCGTCTCAGCGGTCTTGGCGCCGCATCATCCGGGCACTCGACCGAGCACAGGTCGGCGTACCCCTCGTCAGTGAGCACTGGAGCCTCCTTGGGTCATCGGCTAACCTTGAAGCAGCGCCATGGCGAAGAAGGAAGGAGAGCGAAAAGGGTTCTTGGCGCTAGGGCTCTTGGAAGATTTTTCGCGAAGGCGAGCAAAGAGGCGCAATGGGACTCCGACCTCTCCCGGTAGAAAGGGTTAAAGGATAGTGAAGGCGGGATAAAAAATCGCCGCCTATCGCGCAACAACACTGGCCGGAAAAAGCGCCGCTTCAGAAACTACCGTGCCGTTCTGAGGAGGCTTCTCGGAGAAGGAACATGAGAACAACCAAGCAGCCTTGCGCGCAGAGCAAGCAGCGGCGGGTAAAGCTCGTCTCCCGGCGTAAAATGGTCGTGAGCCCACGACCAAAGGAAATTCAATCCCCTCAAGTCTTCTTAGGCTCAAGGGAAGCCGAGGTTCCCCACTTGAACCTCGGGGGCTAGCTGTCGGGGATTGGCTATCGGCAAAAGACCACGGTACCCAGTGAAAAGCTAAACCCGCCGACCAAAGCGGCACTAAGGGAAGATGCTCGGGAGAGCGAAGCGAGCATCCCTCCTTCTCCTCAGAGCATGCAGCGTTTGCGCCTCCGTTCGCGAAGCACCAAACACACCCCACGAGCAAGCATGCTCGTGGAGGCCACGACTGCTTTCGGGTGTTTTGGTCGGAGGGCCAATGGCTGTGAGGAAGGAAGGAGGCAACCAATCAGCCCAGGAGATCAAGGGAAATCATGCAGAAATTCAAATAACGCGGGAATCAAGGGCAGCATCACGGATATGGATACATAGCGTGATCCGGAGGCGATTACTTTTAGCATCTCTAGTCATAGTATTTAAACCCCCCTGAAGATCTGTAACAGGGGAGGGCACATGAAAGATAGAACACAATACACTGGAGTAGGGTCATTATCTCAGCGGTGAGAGGCCCGAACCAGGATAAAAAACACCGCGTCCCCCCTTTTTTTTTCCGGCCTCCTTCTCCCGACCTCGCGTCGCTCGAACGCCCTCTTCGATCCGTGCGACGGGGCTCTGTTGATCCCCCATTCAACAAGTAAGCTCGACGGGAGCCCGTTCTCCAATCGTCGACAAAACTATTGCATGCTAGTTTAATTAGAAAGATACTTTGTTTAAACATGGGGGTTAGATAAATACCAATTTGCTTTATGACACCTTGATTATCTAAGTATGTGCCATGATCCCTCGTCACCCTAGTTGTGGTTTACTAGTTGGACATTATTAAATTGCCAACATGGGTTTAGACCGTTGTAGTATGCTGCTTAGACCTGCTACGTGCTCATGACATGATTTTGGACAATCAAATGATAATATGGACTTAATGATATATTGAACCTGTTTTGGAAAAGTATCATGTGATGTTGACGGCACGTGGTGCATGGTAATCAACTGGGGTTTGATAAGCGATTTCGGCCAGGGCATGTGGCAAGAGTAATCAGGTGGGCAGTTGTGGCATTGGGAGTGTTGATTTGGTTTCGGGTAGTCTTGCCACTGGTCACTCTAAGGACTTAACCTTGCAAGCCTTTGAACTGGGTCATACTTGCAACCACATGGCTGGAATGGGGCGGCCCTAGTTGACTAAGTCGCTAAGGACTCACTTGTGGAGCCTCGGGGTGTCGATTACACCGTTTGTGTGATTATGCGGGGGGCGTATCGTGGTCGTGGCCAGATACCCATCTAACGGTGTGTTGGTCCCATACTTCGCCTTGGCTAAGGGAAGGGATGGTGTAGAGCACGAACCGGAGAGGACCACCTGTGTTGTTTGAGGCTTAGAAAGGCTTTGTTATGATCGCTCATTCGCATACTTTTGTATGGCGATTCACGGTGACGTGGTGAGTGGATTGTATCTTGTGGGTAAAGTGCATAACCTCTGCAGAGTGTAGAATCTATTTGAATAGCCGAGTCCACGATCTTTGGACAATGCTCGGGAATTCTGATCAAGGGTTAGACTTTACGAAAATAACTTGGATTTGAAAAGTTGGGTTGGTTTAATAATGAAGATGATGGAAATGTGGTTTAGGATGGGGCAAATGTTTATTAAATTTCCTAAAAAGTTATTTATGCTTTACTTATTTCTCGCTTTCGAATCTACTTTTATTACTTGTCAAAAGCATTTCTTGCCAAATATACTGAGCTATTCCTTTGTACCAAGCCATGCATATAGTATATTAGCTTGCATTCTCATGACTTGCCGAGTACCAAGTACTCACCCTTGCCTCAACACAATACCCGAGTTGAAGAGGAGACTACGCCGGTTCGGAAGAGGAGTTCCAAGAGGACCCGTCTACTTAGGGATGCGAGCCCGATCAGGTTACTGTGGTATCTTTGGATGGCGCCACTAAGTTTATTTGATTTTTCATTCTTTGTTATTTCTCTTTCAATAAGTTTTGCCTTGCAAGGCATATATTTGTAACTTGGCCATAAGGTCGAGTAACCCTTTGATTATTTAAATAAAGTACTTTGATAGTATCGTTTGGTATGATTGTGATATATACCGATGTTAAGACTGTGTGCACTAAGCGGCGTTCTGGACTAGTCTTGAATACATGAGGGTCGGATTTGCAAATTCGGGGTCCCTGATTAGCCAACCAGTCATCGTGATGAAGAAAGGAGGCAAGTGGCGCATGTGTGTCGATCACACGGGCTAAATGCCGCATGCAGAAGGACAATTTCCCGCTACCTCGGATAGACCGGTTGGTCGACGCGACGGCCGACTCCGAGGCGATGAGCTTCTGGACGCCTACTCAGGCTATAACCAGATCGGCATATCGCCCGATGACGAGGAGAAAACTTCCTTCATCACGCCGTTTGGCACATTCTGCCACACGACCATGTCCTTCGGTCTAAGGAATCTTTGGAGGCGACCTTCAGCGCCTTATGCGAGAAAACCTTCTCGGGCCAAATAGGTCGGAACACGGAAGTGTATGTAGGCGACATAGTCGTCAAGAGCAAAATGGCCTCCGACCATGTATCCGATCTAGAGGAGACTTTTCATAACCTCAATAAGCATCGAATAAAGTTAAACCCTGAAAAATGTGTGTTGGGGTCAAAGCCGCAAGGTGCTCGGATACATGATCGGCCCACAAGGAATCGGGGCCAACCAGAAGAAGATAGAAGCCATCGAGAACATCGACCACCGACTTGTACTCGGGAGGTCCAGTCCCTGACTGGGAGAATGGCGGCCTTAAGTCGTTTCATCTCGAGGCTCGGGGAACGCGGCCTACCTTTCTTCAAGGCGCTCCGGAAGCACGACGGTTTCACTTGGACAGATGAAGCAGACCGCTCTTTCAAAGAGCTTAAACTGTATTTGTCAAGACCCCCGGTCTTGACCACGCCCAGAGTAGGAGAGGTCCTCTTGCTTTACCTGGCCGCCACACCCCATGCGGTAGCGCCGTCATCACAGTAGAGAAACGGGGCCGAGTCTGGCGCCGATCTACTACATCGGCGAGTCTTTGCACGGACCAAAGGAGCGTTACCCCGAGGTCCAGAAGCTCCTTTATGCGCTCCTCGTGGCCTCGAAGAAATTAAGACACTACTTCCAGGCACACAAAATACAAGTCCCGACCAACTTCCCGGCGAGGAAATTCTCGGGAATCGGGGCCATAGCGGGCGGATCGCGAAATGGGCCATGGAGCTCGCCCGGTCGAGATCGAATTCTCGGCTAGAACCGCGATCAAATCCAGGTCCTAGCGGACTTCCTAGCCGAATGGACAAACCCCGCCCGTCCGAACCCCAACCCAACCAGGCCCAGCACGGTCAATTGGTCATGCACGCCGGCGGATCCGAGCTTACGATTGCTCGGGGGCTGGAGTGGTCCTCGAATCCCCTCAGGGGG
Organism: Rhipidocladum racemiflorum; assembly: GCA_036346355.1. Lineage (NCBI taxonomy): Eukaryota > Viridiplantae > Streptophyta > Magnoliopsida > Poales > Poaceae > Rhipidocladum > Rhipidocladum racemiflorum. The sequence goes on from CM070589.1 coordinate 78,784,203, forward strand.
AGCGGATCCAGTACGCCCTCCAATTGCATTTCGGCGCAACAAACAACGCAGCAGAATACGAAGGTCTGCTAGCCGGGCTTCGGGCATGCAAAGCGCTCGGAGTCCAACGACTAACTGCGAAGGGCGACTCGCAGCTGGTCGTCAACCAGGTTAACAAGGAGTATCAGTGCTCCGATGACTCAATGGCGCTTTACCTGGCTGAAGTAAGGAAGATGGAAAAGTACTTCAGAAACTTCGAAGTACTATACATCCCCAGGAAGGACAATGCCCTGGCCGACCATCTATCGAAGGTCGGTTCCGCACAGTTTCCCGCTCCGGCGGGGGTGCTCATCGAGCACGTCTACAAGCCCTCCATACCCCCCGAGGAGGAGGCAACCGAGACGGGTGGTACCGTCTCCTTCCTCGGCGGGATGCGGCCCGGATGACGCCATTCATCCAATACGCCGTGCACGGGACATCTGCCGAGGAGGAAGCCGAGAAATCCCGGCTAGTGAGGCGCTCCTCGACCTATAAAATGATCGAGGGTCTCTTATACCGCAAAGGCGCGCTTGGCGTCCTCTCCAAGTGCATCACCCAAGAGGAAGGCAAATATCTCCTCAAGGATATCCATGACGGGATGTGTGGAGCTCACTCGTCCTTTAGGACCTTGGTGAGCAAAGCCTTCCGATTGGGTTACTATTGGCCAACGGCCCTGGCGTCTGCACGCTCAATAGTAACCTCCTGCCGATCTTGCCAGTTCCATGCTCGGAAGGTCCATCAGCCGGCATACGCGCTACAGACCATGCCGCTAACCTGGCCGTTCTCGGTTTGGGGCATAGACATACTCGGTCCATTTCCCAGGGGAAGGAGGGGTTGTAAATACCTGTTCGTCGCAATCGACACCTTCACTAAGTGGATCGAGGCCGAGCCTATATCAACCATCTCGGCACAGGCGGCTAAAAGGTTCTTCCGCAATAATGTAGTAACCCGCTTTGGCATTCCGAGTCGCCTCATTACCGACAACGGCACTCAGTTCACAAGCGAGGTGTTTCAGGCTTATTGCGAGGAGGTCGGGACCAAGATATGCTTCGCATCTGTGGCCCACCCACAGAGCAATGGGGCGGCCGAGCGTGCGAACGGGCAGATCGTCCAAGGAATCAAGAAGAGAGTCTTCAAGAGCCTCGTCGGCATGGTCAGCCTGGGTGGACGAGCTACCCCGATCCTTTGGTCGATCCGCACCACGACGAGCCGAGCCACGGGGAGACCCCTTCGGCTCGTATATGGCGCGAAAGCTGTCCTACCGCCGAGGTTGTCCTAGGATCCCGAGGGTGAACCTGGCCGATAACATCGGCAGAAGGCGACGCCTTCTCGACCTCGACCTTCGCGGAGGCGACTTCGTGAACGGGCTCTGTTGCGATCCGCGGTTTACACGCAAGCTCTTCGCAGGCACGCCGCCAAATCGCTACGACCAAGGACCTTACACGTCGGAGATCTCGTTCTGCGACGGGTCCAAGACCTGTCAAAAGCCAACAAGCTAACTCCAAGATGGGAAGGTCCTTACACGGTCGTCTCAACAACACGCCCGGGGGCTGTCCGCCTTGCAATGGAAGATGGTCGGGAACTAGCTAGTACTTGGAACATTGACCAACTGCGTAAGTTCCATGTCTAACCTCGCCGCTTTTTACCTCTTTAATAAACTTTATCACCTTACCCTCCCATTCTCTCTCTCCCTCTCTTTCCCCATTCTACGATTAAGCTCGAGCCTAGACAAAGTGTCAGGGGCAAGTCGGTCGTTGGGGCAAAACACCGTACGACAAAAGCTCGACCTCGAGGGCCTCCTTCCTCGTAAGACGACCATCTTTTTTCGCGGTAGACCTCCACCGCAAGTAAAGATTCGCACAGGACACCCTTACGAGCGGTTCCGAGCTCAGTCGGCGGTCTTGTGGCGCCAACGTACCATAACCCTAAGGGCCACACGGTCCTCGAGAATTCTACTCCGCCAACGAAGTCGTGCTCGCATGATTCGCCCACGACCTCCGTTGGCGGCGAACTATAGAGGTACCATGTGGCCACGACCTCGGCCTCGATGCAACTTTCGCGCGAAATGGTCACCTCGACCTCGTGCTACTTTCGAGCGAGATAGTCATTTCCTCGCATAAATGCGATTAACCACTAAGTCGCGTAAGACCGCGGCCTGAAACAAATCGTTGTCATCTCGGGAAAAACAAAAACGTCCATTTAAACCAACTCATTCTATATTCAATGGATAGTTTCTCCTAAGTTTTTTACGTGTAAAAGACAGTGAAAAAGAAAATTACAGGAGCCCGCAGACGCTTTCGCCCTGCAAAGCGACGAGCTCGCCCCGACCGAGTCAAGCTCGGACTCAAGGTCGAGCACACGCCGGCGAAGCTTCCCGACCTTCGCTCGCTTGTCGGTCGCTGGACTCCTCCGTTCTCGGGTCGATTGTCCTTCGGCGCCGGCGGCGTCGCGCAAAGGTCGCCACCGTGGCTTCAAGGCGACCTTGCTGCTCGCTCGGTCGGCGCTCCTGGAGCTTCGCGCCGACGGACTCCTCCACCTTCCGCGGATCTCGGCCTCGGAAGATGTCGGCTCGGCAACCCGGCGCTCGAGCTCCGCAATCTTGGCGTCCTGCTCGGCTTGGTGCTTTGCGACAACTTCTGGCGGCACGGTCGCGGCATGGAAGTCCTTCATGGTGGACTCCAGCACCTGCGCAACAAGGCGTTTTCAGGTCGTGTCGAAGCTCTCGGTAAAAGTACATAAGTCGAGAGTACTTACCCAAAAAGTCGGGTCTCGGCCCACTGATGGAACAACTCGTGAGGTCCTCCACCTCGCTCTGGGCAGGTAAGGGATCCCCCGCCTTAGTCCCTTCTCCTTGATCGGGCTCGGAGGCTTGAGCCCGAGCTCCCCCGTCCTCCGAAGGCGATGGACTTTTGCCCTGGGGGACAGCCTCCGCCTCCTAGAGAGGGACGGCCTCAAGAGCAAGGATTACCTCCCGCTCTTCTTCCTCCCGGGCAGAGGTTGCGCCCGGGGGCTCCGCCTCCTCGATCGGGGGCTCCACCACGTCGGCGTCCACGGCCATGGGAGCAACGGGGACACCGGTCGATATCCGGCCCTTGGGCCGCAGCAGCTGCCCCCGAAAAGTGGATCAACAGGGCACCGGGTCGACGGCCAGGAGGTCGGTCTCGGCCGAGCGACCTCGGTGCGGCAGATCCCTCCGCTGGAAGCTGCCCGGCCCACCTACGGTAGCGGGCTTGTCTCCCGACCAGCGGGGTGGCGGCTCTTCCTCGTCGACGAGCCCCCACCAGGATTAAGGTCCCCGGCCGGGCCGGCGTGGACCCGCGTGATGTCATGAACCCGGGAGACCTCGGCGATCTCCTGAAGAGTCGCGGCGATGATGTCGGCTTGCACGGAAGAATCCTCGCGGGGAGTCTCGGCCTGCTCATCACCGTCGGACTCCACGACTATGATGTGGGGATGCCCTCGGCTGCGGCCGGGCATCGGCGGCGCGATCTTCCTCCGTGCCTCCTCTTCGGAGACACGACCTCGGTCCCGGGGCTCGCGACAGAGCTCCCCACCTCGGCGTCGTCACCACCGGCGGCAGTGGGGCTGGCCTCCGCTGACCTCGGCTCCGCCGGCCTCGTCGCCACCGGCAGCGTGGGGGCTGGGCCTCGCGACCTCGGCTCCACCTCGGCTCCGTCGCCCATGACGACCTCGGCGGCCGGGCTAGCTCCTCTCTAGCACGAAGTCAAGAATATCGTCGACCATCGCCGAAATCCCATAACTCCGCACCAACCGCCACACCCACTATAGACGATGTGGGGTTAGAATGGTGCCGGAGGAAAAAGACAAGCGAGAAGAGAGCAGAGGCGACCTTGCGCGGCGTCCGCGTCTTTGAGCTCGGCGCGGGCCAGGAGGGCGGCCATGTCGCGCGCGCCTTGTCGGCCCTGGCGGCCGCGGTCGACCTCCTCCAAGCCGACCTCGGAGGCGATCGGCGTTAGGCGCTGATTGGCGTGGCGAGGCGACCTCACGGGACCTCGGTACCAAGGGGCGGGGTCGGCTCGTCCTTCTCCTCCTCGCGGTCCCCAGGAGCCGGGCTCGAGCTCACCGCGCAAGCTCCGCTGAAGGGCCGCGATCTGCCCTCGGCTCAACCTTCATTTGGGCCCGGCAGCTGCGGCCTCCTTCTTGGCTCAGCGACAGTGGCGCATAAGCGAGCCATTAGCTCGGGATTGTTTCGGTGTACTCGTCCATCCACAATCTCGGTTCACTCACCTCCTGCCCGGTCCGCATACTCCAAGTGTTGGCGGGGTGAGTGGTCGTCGGGCAGGCGCTGCGTGTGCGCTGGCGGGGACGGCGTGGCCGACGGAGATCGAGCACGGCGCTTGCGACCCGCCTGTCCCTTGGTCTTACGACGCCGTCCCGCCAGCTGGGATCCCAGCTGGGACACGGCGACCTCGAGGGCAACCTTCTCCTGTTGAAAAAGAGAAAGACTCAAATGAGGTCGGGAGGCCCCCGGCGAGGCCTGTCCGGACAAGGGCTTCGGAAAAAAGTCCGAATCAGAAACTTACCGCCTCTGTCCGGTTAAGGACGTTGTTCGGGATCTGGCGGCCCTCGATGATTTCCTTGCCTTTCGGGGTGCCGAACATCTCGGACACCCTCGCATCCACCCAGTCCTCTCCCGGAGCTGCATACCAGCCAAGGGAGAGGTCGTGAGAAAGGCATCCTACGCTCGGAAAAGAAGATCGAGGGCGACGGCATACTGGCGTGATTCGGGCGATGTCCTGCCACCTCGACCTTGAAGAAGGGATGCTCCCTCCTCCTAAGGGGCGATATCCGGTTCCTGACGTAGTCCCGGGTAACGTCCCGGCCGGTCAGCCCCAGGCACGTGAGCTCGTTGATCGTCATGAGGATCTTCTCCTCCTCGGGCTCGCGAGCGGTCAGGGTGTCTCGGCAGCGCGACCTCCGGCACCAGAGTAGGAAAGCGTGCCGCCCTCCGCTTTCCTCAAGTAGAACCATGAGTCGGCCCAACCCGACACCGAGTCCTGAGCGTGAAGCTCGGGTACTCGTATGGTCGGAGTAGGACGCAGCGGAAATAGAGGCACGGCCGACTGCGGCGTCTTGGTGCGAGAAAGGGTGTAGAAGTGGAAGAAGAGGCGGGAGTGGGCTCGACGCCCACGAACCCTTCGCAGAGATGGGTCAAGATGGCCATGATGAGAACCGCGGTGGGGTGGAGGTGAGCGATCTCGCACTCGCAGGAGGCGAGTACGGCCTCGACGACCTCACTTTCGGCGTCTGAGCCCGTTTATGGCGTAGAGCTCGGTGGAGACGATCTCCCCTCCTCGTGCGGGCTCTCTTCGTCGCCGAGCTCTCCATGTACCGGCTGCCGAGGTACTTCGCCCGCTCGAGGGTCTCCAGCCTGCGCCTGTCGAGCTTGCTGACGCCGAACTTCGCCATGAGGATGAGGAAGATGATCAAGGAGAATGATGAGCGCCGAAGCAGAGGAGTATGAGACACAGCGATCGCAATACGGCCAAGTGAGTCTAAGGGTTTTCTCTTCGAGTGTTTAAAAAACTCCTCCAGGAGATGAGGAAGCCCTAGAGGCACGGAGGGCAGTTGAGGCGTTCGCCATCCGGAAAACGACACGTGGGCACGCAAATCGAAACCGTCCTGCCAGAAAAGACGGTTCCCCAGGAAGGACAGTTCAGGCTTCTAGGAGAAGGAACCGCTGAAGAAGGGCCCACTTCTGTTAGCTCGAAGCGCGACGAGCTGGGGGAACAAGCTCGTTCCCGAAGGAGGTTAATAGCTCGTTGGTCGCGGCAGATGTCCGCCGCGGCAAAACCGACATGCTCGTAGAACGGTAGGCCCAAGGGGAAGGCCTCCCTTAGACCTTTTCCCACTTGAACCTCAGGGGCTAGCTGTCGGGGGGTCGGGTAATTTCCATAAATTACCTCGGATGCCACCAACGACCAAGCTCGCTCCCGCCCGAGCCACCAGGAGGTCGTTACCCTGGGTTGTCTAAATCAGAGCTTGGAAGGCTCGCATTCCGGTGATTCGAGCTCGGGCTCGGGTGGGACCGAGAATGCCACGTACTCCAGTCGATTCCGAGCTCGAGCTCGGGTAAGATGTCCAAGCTCGGTGCCGGTCATCGGCCGACCTTACGAGGTCTCGGGGTCGGTGGGAATAACCACCCGAGCGTAACTTCCGTTGGGTCTGCTACGTTTCCCGTGGGAGCGTGGCGGAAAGATAGGATCCACCAGTTGCCACGTTTGGACGAGGTCCAGACGTGCGGGTAGTGGGGTCATGGAGTTCGATCCTTTGTAAGCTATAAAAGGGGTCCCCATCGTGAGGGGGACACATAACAACTTGATAGCGGACACTGCAATTGTAAAACTTCGGACACATTGCAAGAGTAAACGAGAGCTGGAGTAGGGCTATTATCTCTTTCTCGAGAGGCCCGAACCAGGGTAAACTGCTGTGTCCACATTCGTTGGAATCTGGTGAGCCATTCTTCGAGTAATCCCTCACGTAAGAAGGGGTCACAGTTGGTCCCTCCACCAACAAGTAAGCTCGGCGGGGGCCTGTTCCCCAATCGTCGACAGTTACTTTTGGAGATGCTTCTTCCACTTCTGTTTTCGCAAAAGGCACTAGTCCAAATGATGCAGGTACATGTGCATATGTTCAGAGGGAGAGTATATTTGTTCATAAAGATGATGATGATGATGTTGAAAATGAGGAAGGCTGGATATACAATTTGCTTTGTGCTTGTGCTCGTTTTCAAGCTTTCTGTAAGTACAACCTCCATTAGGTTGATCCATTAAGTTGGTTTTGGTGATTAATGACAAATCCTAATATGAGACTAATGTTTAGGTAATTACTATTTTCATCTCATCAAGGATGATTGATGATCATTGACAAAACTAATTGTTAATGAGACTAACATATTTATTGAGCTTATGTTTAGTAGTCTCGCATTTGGATAGAAAATGGAAAACCCAAGGTATGCATTGTATCAATGTTCATTATTTTATTGCATACTTAGGATTTAAGTTGAAGTGTGAATTTCTCCACTGCTTTAACCAAAAACTGTGTATCATGTTTCCCAATCCATATATTACATGGATACATACATTTAGGGGGAGTTCACACTCTAACTTAATGTTTCATTGCATTGATCTATTCCTCATTACAACATATAAAGGATCAAGACATTGAAACTAGATCTTTGAGTATACATTTAACATGCATAGTTGTAGTATACTCATGGTATCATAGGATGTGCTCCAAAGAAATAAAATTGAATATATGCATATTGATTCAAGATCAATTATATGTATGCACATATCTTTATGGAGTTTATCTTATAGTTGATGGCTTAGAGTAACGATCATTTTCATACATTCCACATATTATGGATCATTACTTTCCATCAACATGAGTATATGAAAACCTGTGTAGTTATTGTATACTCATATCAATTTAAATGAAGATTTAAATTGAGGTCGTTTATCTCTTAATAATCAAAGAACATTGCATCATGAGTTGATGGTGTTCTTGTGATCGATTAAAGATAATCGATAGTTCTTGAGTATAACGAAGCATTAGTTGCATCAATATACTTAAGACACAAATACAATTATTCATTTAAATTGATTTAGGTTGTGCTCAATCATTATGGAGGCATTCATTATGTGTTAATTGAGTGCAAGGATGATTGAGACAACTATGCATCTTGGACTAACTATTTTCATAAGTGATGATTGAGCCAGGTTAGGTCCAATGATGGTTAAGATAAAGAAACAGGACAAGGACGACATCATGAGGTGATGAACGTCAAGAGGAGATCCCGTTGAGAAGAAAAGAAAAGAATGTTCATCAAGAGGAGATGAACAAGATGTTGTGAGAGCCGGGTGATGATCCGGTAAAAGAGAAGTAGAGCTGTGTGACGATCTTGAAGATAAGATGATCGTAAATCATGATGACTTCAAGAGAGAGCGATGTGACAATCCCGGGGAAATGAGGTATGATTGAAGATCATAAAGGCCCCAAAGGGGATTGATCGCGTGCGGCGTCAAAGGTAACTAGATAGAGTGTCTTGTTATAGGCGTGCCGTACTATTAAGAGGGATGCAACGTGGATGATTTAGAAGTGTCTCTGTGCTCAAGTGTTATCTATCCTTAAATAGATGAGAGACACAATACACATCACGTACACCGGGATTGTTTGTCTTTTTGTCTGGATCGGAACATCCGATCAGGGATCGGATGTTCCGATTCATCGGTAAATCCGGTGGTGTGTTGGTGAGAGTCTAGAACCTCTCTGTGAGGATCGGATGTTCCGATCTTTGGATCGGATGTTCCGATAAGTGTTAAACTCAAAAAGGGTGCTCTCTGGTCAAATCGGATGTTCCGATCGTGAAAATCGGAAGTTCCGATCGGTGTTTTTAGTCTGCAAGTGTGCTGAATTTTTGCCTGATCGGAAGTTCCGATGCAAGTTCCGATGCAAGTTCCGATGTTGGATCGGAAGTTCCGATGTCAGATCGGAAGTTCCGATGTAGACTTAGAAACTTTTTTGAAAGGTTTCTGTAAGGTGCCTCTCTGCCCAGATCGGAAGTTCCGATGCAAGTTCCGATGTATCGGAAGTTCCGATGTTAGTTCCGATGTGTTTATTGGATTGAGTTTGTTCTGGAGCTTTTGCCTGGTTGGAAGTTCCGATGTTGGGATCGGAAGTTCCGATGTGTGTAAAACGGCTAGTTTTCTTGCTCCAATGGCTAGTGTTTGGGTGTGGGGTATAAATACCCCCCTTGGCCGGTTGGGAGAGTGAGTGGAGGACATTTTTGAAGGGCTAAACAAGAGGTTGAGCTAGTGGAGTAGAGAGAATACCTTGTGATGCATTTGTTGCTCCTTGGTCATCTCATTAGCTAGAGAGAGCTCTAATCACAAGTGTTGTGATTAGGAGTGGATTGAGTGTTCATCTTGTCTCCCTCCCTTTTGATCTTTGTGATCCCTCTTTGAGTGAGGTGTAGGAAGTGAGAGTTAGTGCTAAGAGTGTTAGATTGAGATACATCTTGAGCACTAGAGATCATTTCCAAGATCATCCATTTGTTGGATTTGTTACTCTTGGAGTTTGAAGACTCCTAGACGGCTAGGCGTCGCTCACGAGCAACCAAAGTGTGTGGTGTGCCGTGTGAAGTTTGTTGAAGGTCCGATTTTGCCTCCGAAAGGGAAGAAATCAAGAAGTGGAGCCATATCTCAAGTGTGACCGAGATTGGCGAGGAAAAGGGTTGGAAAAGACCCGGCTCAAGTGTGACCGAGCCTCCTCAACGAAGACGTAGGAACCTCCTTGGAGGAAGTCCGAACTTCGGTAAACAAATCATCGTGTCAATCCTTTACTTTTGCTTATTGCTTTACTTTGCTATCTTGTATTGGATTGATCTATCTAGGGTTGATTATTTCTCTAGCTAGCTTTACTTCAAATTATTGATACTTGCTTGTGCTAGCTTTGAGTAGAATTAATTTGTGTTTCGGCGTAATTCGTTTTGCAATTCTCTAGACTCTGTTCTAATCGGATATTCCGACCTCGTATCGGACATTCCGATTAGACACCGGAACCTCCGACTCCATATCGGAAGTTCCGATCTCTTTTCCGCTGAGTTGATTTAGAAAATTGTAAATCGCCTATTCACCCCCCCTCTAGGCGTCCATCCTCGATCCTTTCACTTTCCCCCGTGCTTCACATCGACAGACTGTCAAGCGAATTTTCAGGTATCTTCATGGTACTCAAGATTTTGGCATTTGGCTTTCTGCTTCCTCATGCATTAATTTAAGAGTTTTATTTCTAATGCTGATTTTGGAGGAAGTAGAATTGATAAAAAAAAAGTAAATCTGGTTCATGCCACTTCTTGGGTGGTTCTCTTTCTTGGGCATATTGAGATTAAATTTCACTTTCTTAGAGATCATGTAGAAAAAGGAAATATTGTGCTTCACCATGTGGATACTGAACATCAATTGGCAGACATTTTTACAAAACCTTTGTCTTCTCCTCGTTTTGTGTTTATTCGGGGAGAACTTGGGATTGTTCATCCATTGGGCTTGTTTTGAGGGGGAGTTTGTGAAAACTTTGTGATTCTTTGTTTACACTTTCTTCTTTCTTTTTCTTAAATGAAAAAATTAAAAAGGGAAAATGAAAACGTATTGAGCATTATATTTAATACACATATGTGATTTGAAGCCATGTCTATGCTACAAAGTCTTTGTAACTTCATCTTTATGCATATATGGTGTAGTTTATGACATGACTATTTAAATGGAATGAAAACTTGAATTAAATCTTGTCATGGTTGAACTTTCTTGACTATCTTGATCCTGCTCAAAAAGATGTTAAATGTGAAAGTTTTCAAAGTTAAAGAGCTAAAAGCTCAAAAAGTGATTTTTGATAGATGCAAGATCAAGGTTATGCACTGTCGCACTTCCTCTTTACGAGACTGCTTATCATTGCACTCTGATATGAACTTGGAAGAGGTTGTGTATGACCGAAACCCTGAAACCTTAAGCTCATTGCTTGGCATGGTTGAAAAGTAATGCTGATGGTGCATATAATTCCTTGTAATTTTATATTTTATTGCAATCAATAAATAAATCAGCTTTTCAAGCACCAAAGAAGTGCACAAAAGTTCAATGTTTTCAGGTTTTGAGATAGTTGAGAAAGGGAAACCATGCCATGCAAAAAAATGTAGTACTTGATTTCTAGTTGTGCTTACTCTACATTGTTTATGTGTAGATTTGAGGGTGCAAGTACTATTGATAGCATGACTTGGAAGATGTTACATTTGTGGATGATTTATAATGCTCATTACATAAAAAAATGGCAAAACAAAAAAATAAAAAGATTTTGTTCTCTCTTTTGTATTCTTGATGAATCCATTGTCAAAGGGGGAGAATTTTGAGCACATTGCACATTCACGTACACACTTTTCTTGATTTAGGGGGAGTTTTTACTTTGCTTATTTGTCAAAGGGAGAGATTTTGTATTTTTCACTTTGGCTTTTGATTTTAAACTTTTTGATTTCAAAAACTTTTCTTGTGAGGTGAATGCCAATGTTCAGTTTTAAGTGGTGTTACCAATGTTTTCATCAAGGGGGAGATTGTGAAATCATGTGATGAAAAATTGGCTTAATGATGAATTTGGTATTGCAAAGTGGTTGTTCTCATGGCATGTGTGGTGCATGTGCATGTGCTGTTTCAGATGATTATTTGATATGCTTGTCATAGCATGGTAATTGTTTTGCTTGATGCAATGCGCTCGTGTGAGTGGTTGCATGGATTGATCTTGAGTCAAGTCGTGGACTTGTGCTCGTACACGGTTGTGTGTTTGTTCATGTGCAGGTGTTGCTTGAGGTCGAACGTGGTCGGTGACGGGACTTGTGCTCTCTCTCTCTCTCTCCTCTAGACACTGTTTATGGAAACTATGGGTTATGAAACTATACATTGATTTATTACTCTCTTTCCCCTCTAGACACTGGTCATGAAAACTATGGGTTGAGACTGCCCTCACTTTATAAGTGTAGCTAAACATATGCCCAAGATTGCTGCCTTATTTCATGTTGTTCTCCTATTGTTTCTCAGTTTTTAGGTCTTTGTCGATTTTTTTCTCTGTTTATAAGCGTAGCTAAAGACATGGTGGAACCTTTCTTTCTCCTGCCTCTTCTTACAGAAAAAAAAGAAAAAAGAAGAAAAACTCTGTACACTAGAATCTGGCACAGTTTTGTTGCCGGGTCTTTGATGGTTGGAATCATCGAACAGCTGACCAAATGCCTGCCTCCCTCTCCCAGCCGGCGGCAGCGCAGCTACTTATTGGCATCGATCATACGACCGAGCCAGTCACTGAGACCATACCACGGCATAGCAACGTCCAATCCATGGCCGTCGCTCGGGAGGAGCAGGAGCACGAGCTCCTGGGGGGCCTCGTGGAGCCCGAAGCAGCACCTTCGCCTTCCATCTTCCACACCCTGCCCCCGACGCCATTGCTATACATGGCCGCCTGTTGCTTCCTCAAGGTGGCATTCCTCTTCTCCAACATGACCATCTACAACGCCGTCGCGGGGAGGCAGAAGCTGCACATTGTGCACTACGGCATCAACCAGGGGTTCCAGTGGCCGAAACTGCTCCGGTGGCTTGCGGAAAGGGAGGGAGGGCCGCCGGAGGTGAGGATCACCGGCATCGACACCCCGCAGCCCGGGTTTCGCCCGGCTGAGAAGATTGAGGAGGCAGGACGCCGGCTCAGCCGCTGTGCGCGCCAGCTGGGCGTGCCATTCAAGTTCCACGCCATTGCAGCCAAGTCGGAGGTTGTTCGTGCGGAGGACCTGGACATAGACCCCGACGAGGTGCTCGTCGTGAACAGCATGTTCAATTTGCAGAACCTGATGGACGAGAGCATCGTCGTCGACAGGCTGAGCCCCAGGGACATGGTGCTCAGCACCATCAGGAAGATGAAGCCGTCCGTATTCGTCCACGGCGTCGTCAACGGGTCATACGGCGCGGCCTTCTTCGTGACGCGGTTCCGCGAGGCGCTTTACGATTTCACGGCGCAGTTCGACATGCTGGACGCCACCGTGTCGCGGGACGACGACGAGAGGCTGGTAGTCGAGCGGGATTTCTTCGCGCCGTGGTTAATGAACATCGTCGCCTGCGAGGGCGCGGACCGGGTGGAGCGGCCTCAGAACTACAGACAGTGGGAGGCGCGGAGCCAGCGAGCGGGTCTGAGGCAGCTGCCATTGGACGCTGACATTGTTGGGTCGCTGCGGGAGACGGTGAAGGAGAAATACCACAAGAATTTCGTTATCAACGAGGATCACCACTGGCTTCTGCAGGGATGGAAGGGGCGCATGATCAACGCCATCTCCGCCTGGACAGCTGCGGCTGACGATGCTCGCTAGCAGCTCTAGCTATTGACAAATTTTTGTTGGGATTTGATAAACATCATCGGATGTTTTGTTTGCTAGAATCACCTTAAACTGGAAGCAGTGGCGGAGCCAGAAAATTCTAAATGAGGGGGCTAAGAATGAAGTGAACCTCTACTGATTGATATTTAAATTTCAGTATATAATAAGTACAATATGTAATACTTGTAATTTGCAAGAATTTATGAATGAAAACGTACCACTAATTATTTCACATGAGGTGATAGTTGATATTTGCGAGGCCTCATGTTCTGATAGGCGATAGTTGGTAACGGCGTGACGTTGGACGCCGGCGACGCTAGCGATCGGATGCAGGGACACAGAAAACTGACATAGCTGGCGCCGCCTGCACGCGATCGCTCCTCGCCTCCACAATTCGATTCGACCGACGTTCGGTCTCCCTCACCTCGCGCAGGTGTTGGAGACTTTTGTTACAACGGTGGATGTTGTGCTGTGGGTAAAAGGCATGATGGAGCGCTAGCCACCGTCGGATCTGTGTGGGTGAAGCGGGTTTGGAGTCTTGGTGCCTAACTGCAAGTATTTGCGGCACTCTCGCCCGGCCCAGGGGTATACTGTGTGTGTGTGAAGCCCTCACCCATAGCAAAGGGCGCACATCGCCGGGGCTGACACTGGTGTAACATCCGAAACCTTGTGAGCTGAATAAAGCTTCATTTCATGCCGTTCCAATTAAAGCTTTTCTTAATCATAGCATTACATCACTATTTTGATTAAAAGATGAATGCTTCCAGAACCTTACTTCCTTACCGTCTAGCTCAAGGTTTCCAGATCCTATTGGACCAATCAGGTGCGGCAAATTGACAACTCCTGAAACTTCTTTAAACTAGTGAAGTGCTTGATTCAGTCCATTCCAAGGTCAAGCACTGTATTTCTAAATTGTGAAGTGGATGGTTGCTTGCAGAACTCCTTCCCCTAGTTTGTTCACTCAAGGATCTCCATATCTGTTGGGCCAACCAAGTTCTAGAACTTGACATCTCCTTGCCTGAAGTAGCAATTCTCTGGACCAACCAAATCTTCTGTCCTTGTCAGAAACGGCACTGTAGCATCCCCTGACGACAGCTTCTCAGCGTTGTCTGAAATTTTGATAGCTAAGTAAAGAGCCGTTTCAAGCATTCTCTTCAGAGCATTGCATTACCTTATGGAGCAGTGAGGGAGTGATTCCATGACTCCATGACTCCATTTCCAAACCTTCCAACTCAAAAGATCTCCATACCTTTGTTGGCCAATCTGATGTTTGGAATTGATATCTCAGTGCATCATTTGAGTACTGCAACTCCGAATCGAGTGAGCAGTGCAGTGAACAGTGACTGAAGATTGGGACAGAGCACTGCCGGACATCGCCGACCCTGTTGCCCAATCCCTGCTCTGTCCCGTCGCATTTAAGCCGCGACAGCCCTCCCTCCTTGCTTGCTCGCCATTTCCCTGCTCCTCTGCCGAAGCTCAGGAGAAGCCGGCGAGCCCCAGTTCGAGCAAATCACTGCCCTGGTGAGCTCCTTTCCCCACTCCTTGCACTGGAATAAGCCTCACCGGTGCCTAACTCCATTGCCCTCCTCCTTTTCTTAACTCGGCTACTCCAGGCGCCGCCCCGGCACAACCTTCGTCTCCGCCTCCGGTTGCACGGTGCCAGGCCACTCCGAGCCACCCCGGTGCTTTTCCCCGCCTCGACCGGGTCTAACCCCCTTTCTTCTTCCTTGCCGGCAGCTCTCCCCGTCGAACTCCGCCTCGCTCCGCCGTGAGACCCCCTTGCCGCTGCCCGAACCGAGTCGACCTCACCAGCAGGTGCGCCTTGACCTCCTATCTCTCACCGCGTGGTCGCCGACCGCCCTCCGCCGCCGGCGAGCCCAGCCCCGAGCGCCCCTGCTTGGTGCCGATGACATGCAGGCCTGACCGATCAGAGGAACACGCGTGCTGGCCCTCTGCCGGTGGGGTCGTGCTGTCAGACCGGCTGAGGCACTTGAGCCACATGCGTTGAGCGAGAATACGCTTTCCCAGTTGAGAAACGTATTTTCCATTTTTCCATTTGATTTATTCGGCCGAACCAAATACTAATGTGCATATCTTTAGCTACACATCTCCAAATGAGATGAAACCACTTCCTAAATTTTTGTAAAATCATGAAGTTTATGAATATGTAAAAATATTTTATATTGGACTATTGTACAGAAAATGAGCTCAATTATATGCTTTAGGTTAGAAATTTGCATAATGTACCATTTTCGCATTTCAACTCCAAATTGAATGAAACCAACTCCATTTTTATCCTTGGACTGTAATATTTCTATTTGTGTGAAATATTTGTGATTGGACTTGATTTGCAATGTTTGTTGTCATAGTTATGCTTCAATGCCTAGAAACTTGAAATGTTATTAACTAGTGCAACTTTAATTTAAATGCAATTAAACTTGTTTCTAGGACTTTAATATAGTGTGCTCTTGCTGTTCATGACCTTGATTAGAAATTGCTTACTGTTTTTATATGATTCATACTTAGTAAGGAATATGAAAGTCTAACTTTTAACATGTGTAGATTAGTAGCACTTAAGCCTTTTCGGACATTCGTAAAACATCTCGTCTAAATGCAAAAACTTGGGAGATTATCTCAGAATCATTCTACAGTATTTGTACTACCATGTTAGGTAAAAATATTTAATAAATAACTTGCTTTGCAACTGGATCCTATTAGAGCAAAAGGCCTAAGTTTTATGGTTAAATAGTGCGTTGTTTTGAATAGTTAGTCTTAGATTTCTTTAATCCAAACAATCTTAGCTCCCTGAATTCGATAGTTTAATTACTAAAGTACATAAATTTAAGCTGCTGCATGTGGAACTAGTATGCTAGCAATGTATTGATTTTCCTAGAGTTGCTTATGCTCTTGTTGAGTTTTAAGTTGTTATTTGCATCTGATTTCCTTTTGCCCCATTTTGATTTATGGTTATTTGCTTTTGTCATGGTTTTTATCGTTCGTACGCGTAGCTGACGACGTGTCGGAGTCCGTTGATAACGACCCCGACTATATTCCTGAGAACAATCCCGACGAAGAGCAAACAGGCAAGCACCCTCCTTTGATCATGTTGATCCAATATTTTACGATGTCTATTTTGTTTTAATCAAACTATTATGCATGCGTGTACTTTCCGTAAAGTTGCTATATTGTGGGTCATGGTAGTTATACTCCTAACTTGTGGGGTTACCTTAATTAATTTGACATGAGAACCTTGTTGAAACTTAGGCTATGGTTATTCATGCTATGAAATGAAACTTGGGTATAATCGGATATTAATGCTATGCTTAGCCATGCCTTAGTTATGGGTAGAAAGATAGGTTGAATCCTCACGAAACTCTAAAATGTTGAAAATGGCAGTAAAGAGTACTGATATGTTGGTAGAAATGGAAAATGAAATTATGTTTTAGACGCAGGCGAGATATGTATTACTGAAAGTGCAATGGATTAGCTTGCACCGTACAAGCGGCCACTTGTACGGTACAAGGAGATGGATCGTGTTGTTGGAATTGGTATATGCACTTAGATAGGTGGGAGATCCTCGCCTGAGTCAACATAAGGACCGAACTTGGTACTATTAACTGAGTTAAATGGTGCAACCACATGTGCTAGTTATGGGATAGCCTTAACTTAGTAAGCTAGTGGGAGTTTTAACCTTGTACATTGGTAGGCCGAGGCGTATGGACGAACCGGGTGAGTGGTGTCGTTCGAGGGCGCTCCCTTCACCGAGGCGTTGGGATCAAGCGACCCGATACAACGGGTGTGCCTCGCTATGGGGAGAATAGAGTGATAGGGTGTAATCCCCAAAGAAAAGTACCATGGGTACAACGAGTGGTTCTGCCATCATAGCGAGGACTGTCATACCCGGGCTGCTGCAAGGTTAGACTCTAGCTAGTCGAAAAGTTTCGTCATAGTCTAGCAAAACGGGTACTTGTGTATCGCGTGACATGGTTGACATGATTGCTAGAATATGTCATGTGGGTAAAGTGTACACTCTCTGCAGAGATTTAAATCTAATCGATTAGCCGTGCTCACGGTCAAGAGCGGCTTGGAAACATAATGTCAAGTATAGTGCTTTGGTTTTGGTTTTGCAAAATAACTTGGAAAAATGGTGGTATGGTGGGTTGGTGTATGACATTGGTGGGTTGGCTATATTCCGAGTGTTGTTTATGGCCATGGAGGGTCATGAATAGCTATTCAATTACTTTACATACTACTTGTAGTTTCTATTCAAATGCTCATTTCAATTCTATCGATGTTTATCAAATTGCATGGTTACAAATAAAATTTGCCTTATGCTGAAAACCTGAACTTAGAGTAGAAGCTTTCTTCCATTGAATAGCCTTGCATGTATAATTACTTCCATACACTAAAGTCTTGCGAGTACATACGTGTACTCACCGTTTGCTCTACTTAAAAATGTTTAGAGGAAGGTAATGAGGACGTTCCTGACGACGCGTGCTTCGAACCGGGGTCTAGCGATTTCTTGGATGGTTGAACTGGGCCTTTCCCCAGTCGGATGCCTTTTGGGTTATGGGTGGCATGCCGAAATCCTCCTTTTGGTCTTATGCTTATTTCCGCTGCACTTTACTCTTTTGTGATGTTTATTTGGCCGGTCGGCCTTGGACTTGTAAACTTATGCGAATATATCAACTGCCAGACTACTTTTATGTTATCTCCATATTTGTATGTGTGATGAATCATCTCGATGTGTCAAATATGTGGGTGCTAGGCGTTGATCTTGGGAACTAGCACCGAACACATATGCGGGAAGCTCGGATTGTTTCCAACCGGTTGGCATGAGCACGGGTGTTGCGCCGATTAGTTGAACTCAATCCGAGTACAGTTTCAGGTAAGCGATCGGAGTTCTTTCGGGTTGCATCATTATCCAGTCCGATGCAACAGTAAAAGTTCGTATCGCTAATCTAAGACCGGAGCCCCCACAGCTGGACTGAAAACCAACAATTGGAAAAGTTTCGTCACATTCTGGCAAAACGGGTACTGCATGTATCGCTTGGCATGTTTGACATGATTGTTAGAACGTGTCATGTGGGTAAAGTGTACATTCTCTGCAGAGATTAATTAAACTAATTGATTAGCCGTGCTCACGGTCACGAGCTACTTGGGTATTTGCTGTCAAGTTTGATTTTATTTTCGGAAAATGATTTGGAAATGGTAAATCTTTTAAAAGGTTGGGTTGGCTTAAGCGTGATGTTGAGCCGTTGGGCTCAAGGAGCTGTTGGAATGGTGAATTCAATCGTCTGTGGTAATGATTCGTGATGTCAATTGATGGTTAAGTTGGATTTGTTGGAGGAAATTGAATATGGTATGAAATGTACAAATATGTATTGAATTACCTTCTCTTACTAAATACTTTGTGAAATGTTATTTCAATTACTTATCAAACTGTTTTAAATTTTCATTTATGCTTTCCATTACTATTCAGTATTACTTCATTCTAATCTCTCGCTTTACGCAAAATAACCGTAGAAACCCACTTTCTATTCAGCTTGCATTTATTCCAGGCTTTACAAACACTACAAGTCTTGCGAGTACCAATGTACTCAACTTGCTTTAACGTGGTTTTTAGGTGAAGAGCAAGAATATCCTGTCGATGATAACGATAACGAAGAACTCGTTATTTATGGCGACGACTGTCCTCTCTAGGTTCATCTCGTCTGTTGCCTGTGGAGTTTTGGGCTAGTAGGCAAACAATGAGATGTTGTTTTTTATTATTGCTACTTTTGGTTATGTAATGTTACTATCAAACATCTGATGTAATAAAAGTTGAACTTTTGTATGGCTGTAATTCCAAATTATGTTTTGTGCGTGCCAGCCACTGATCATGGGAATGGCACAGGAAGCACATCAGAACCTTGTTTTTTTGTTACTTAGTGGCATAAAAATGAGGGTCTCACATTCACGCAATGAAGCAAGCGCACGGAGGGACGTCGAGTCATCGACGCGGAGGAGTGGCAGGCGCCGGAATGCGCAAGCTCGATGGGCACAACGGTGGTGGTGGTGGTGAGTGCGGGGAGGTGGGTACTGTAGCTCCATGCACAATAGCTTCATGCCACGTGACTTCGTGCCACCGTACAATATTGCGTAGATTAGACGCAAAATACAAACGAGCGATTAGATTCAATCCCCCGTTTCTCACCTTTCAATCTATTCTCCGGTAGAGCTTCGTGCTGATAATGTGTTAGACAACCACGCTATCGAATAGTCCGGGGTTGCCTAATAGATCAAAACTGGAGAACAGAGAGAGAGGGAGAGAGACATAATATGTGGGAGGACTGCTCTGCTTTATTATTCTGATGCATGTCAGTACACGGGGTGACCCCGTACCTCCTATTTATAACCTACAACTAGGGTTTCGAAAGAGTCCACATGGACCACGACGGGCCCGGTTTCCCAACAAACCACAACCAAACGACTAACCAGTGTTCCTGCAGGATGCTAGCTTAAGTAATTAGTGAAGTTGCACCCCAACAAACCACAACCAAACGACTAACCAGTGTTCCTGCAGGATGCTAGCTTAAGTAATTAGTGAAGTTGCACCAGTTGTTGTTCAGAGTTGATCGTGTGTATATCTATCTCTAAGTTCGGATCTGTTCTAGCTAGCTATTCATATGCATTTCGTATTCTTCATTTTTAATGTGCATCTGGAAATTAAGATAGGATTCGGACTCCTCTCTTGTTTACAAGACTAATTCAATATGCCGTAGAAAATAAACATAGGGTGGAACCTTTCTTTCTCCTGCCTCTTCTTACAAAAAAGAAGAAAAACTCTGTACACTATATTCTGGTACAGTTTTGTTGCCGGGTCTTTGGATGCTTGGGATCATCGAACAGCTGACCAAATGAATGCCTCTCTCCCCTAGCTGGCGGGCGGCGGCAGCGCAGCTACTTATTGGCATCGATCATACGACCGAGCCAGTCACTGAGACCATACCACGGCAGAGCAACGTCCATGGCCGTCGCTCGGGAGGAGCAGGAGCATGAGCTCCAGGGGGGCCTCATGGAGCCCAGAGCAGCACCTTGGCCCTCCATCTTCCTCACCCTGCCCCCGACGCCCGATGGCGGCGACGATGAAAACCCGGCCTCCTCGCAGCCGCAGCCGCATGACGACCTCGTCCTCCCCTACATCTCCCGCATGCTCATGGAGGACAACATCGTCGACAAGTTCTTGTACCAGTACCCCGACCACCCGGCGCTCCTCCAGGCCCAGAAGCCCTTCGCTCAGATCCTCTCCGACACCACCACCACCACAGCCGCATGGCCATGCAGTTCCACGATTTCCATCGAGCCCTCCAAGCTCCAGTCCGCCCCCGGCCAAGGCAACAACACGGGCAGCACGCAGGATCCAGCCTTCTTCTCGAAAGGCAGCACGCAGGACGCGGTGGAGCCTAGCAGCAGCAGCGTGTTTCCCGACGGCGAGAACAGCACCAGCATGGACATGCTCTCCAGCCTGGCATTCTTCAAAGGCATGGAGGAGGCCAAGAGGTTCTTGCCGAGGGACCACGAGACGGCGGATGGTAGGAGCAGCAAGCAATTGGCGGCGCTGGTGCAGCCTGACTCGGAGGAGAAAGCAGCCGGGCACGAGATGCTGGACCAGATCATCCTCAACGGGAACGGGTACGACATGTTGCTCACCGAGATGAAGGAGCTGCACGTCTACATGGAGAGGGAGAAGGGGGCGGAGACGCGTGGGAGGCGCGGCGCGAGGAAAGCGGTCGTCGACCTTCACACGCTTCTCATCCGGTGCGCGGAGGCGGTCGCCGCCAACGACTGCCGCGGCGCAGGCGAGCTTCTGGAGCGGATCAAGAGGCACTCGTCGCCGACGGGAGACGCCACGCAGCGTCTGGCGCATTGCTTCGCCAGGGGCCTGGAGGCGCGGCTGACCGGCACGGGCAGCCGGGTCTACCAGTCGCTTATGGCGAATCGCACAGCCACAGTGATGATCCTCAAGGCCTACCAGCTGTACATGGCCGCCTGTTGCTTCTTCAAGGTGACATTCCTCTTCTCCAACATGACCATCTACAAAGCCGTCGCGGGGAGGCAGAAGCTGCACATTGTGCACTACGGTATCACCCACGGGTTCCAGTGGCCGAAACTGCTCCGGTGGCTGGCGGACAGGGAGGGTGGGCCGCCGGAGGTGAGGATCACCGGCATCGACACCCCGCAGCCCGGGTTTCGCCCGGCTGAGAAGATTGAGGAGGCAGGACGCCGGCTCAGCCGCTGTGCGCGCCAGTTGGGCGTGCCATTCAAGTTCCACGCCATTGCAGCCAAGTCGGAGGTTGTCCGTGCCGAGGACCTGGACATAGACCCCGACGAGGTGCTCGCCGTGAACAGCGTGTTCAATTTCAAGAACCTGATGGACGAGAGCGTCGTCGTCGACAGGCTGAGCCCAAGGGACCTGGTGCTCAACACCATCAGGAAGATGAAGCCGTCCGTGTTCGTCCACGGCGTCGTCAACGGGTCATACGGCACGGCCTTCTTCGTGACGCGGTTCCGCGAGGCACTGTACGACTTCACGGCGCAGTTCGACATGATGGACGCCACCATGCCGCGGTACAAGGACGAGAGGCTGGTACTCGAGCGGGATTTCTTCGCGCCGTGCGTAATGAACATCGTCGCCTGCGAGGGCGCGGACCGAGTGGAGCGGCCGGAGAACTACCGGCAGTGGGAGGCGCGGAGCCGGCGAGCGGGGCTGAGGCAGCTGCCGTTGGACACCGACATTGTTGGGATGCTGCGGGAGACGGTGAAGAAGCACTACCACAAGAATTTCGTCATCAACGAGGATCACCGGTGGCTTCTGCAGGGATGGAAGGGGCGCATG
This sequence comes from Rhipidocladum racemiflorum, assembly GCA_036346355.1. Taxonomy (NCBI): domain Eukaryota; kingdom Viridiplantae; phylum Streptophyta; class Magnoliopsida; order Poales; family Poaceae; genus Rhipidocladum; species Rhipidocladum racemiflorum. The sequence goes on from CM070589.1 coordinate 78,806,012, forward strand.
ATCAACGCCGTCTCCGTCTGGACTGCGGCGGCCGACGATGGCGATGCTCGCTAGCAGCTCTGGAAACCAAAATTTTAACCAAATAAACAAATGAAATATCTTGCTTGCACCTTCGAGTTATGGTGAATGAAATATCTTGCTTGCAATTCTTTATGTTTTGAGGAATCAGGTGAGTCAAGTTCGGCAAGTGACCAAGCAGTGAAGTTGCTCCAGTAATTACAGGCTTGAAGTTCTGCAACTTTTGATCTTGTCGTGATATGAAAATCGACAGCTCGGTGAAACAGAGGAGCTCTAAATCTGTAGTTCCTTGAAATTGGTTCTTAAATCTGTAGTTCGTTGGTAGCTATGCCAATATTCCTATAGTTTTATGAAATTTACTCCAAGAATAAAGTTGTGCGTGTCATTGAACTTTTTTGTGTGTAATTTAGCTCGTGTAGATAAATGAACTAAAAACTGAACTGCACTTCTTCTTTTTTTGCGCTAATCCGACAAGATTCCTGGGAATATTAATCCTCAAACTGTAATGATAAACCATCACAATTGCTCTCCTAAATAATTGGTTCAGCCGTTCATAGTAGAAAAAAAATCAATTACCGTTTATCATAAACATCTTCCCCATAGAAATCCCAGACAATGGATCATCTTCTTGTCATGGCATGAATTAACATTATAGTCGACAAATAGACTCTCCCTTGAAACTATCAAATGCAACCTCCTTGTGACAGTCGCATGATCAAACAAGAAGAAGAAGAAAGAGAGGAATAAAAGAAAAGATCAACATGGGAAACCGAACTATCAGTATCAACAATGCCGAAAACAAAAAGGTTTGACCGACGACAGGGCCACCTGGGTTTAGGAATTGGGTGTGCAAATGTCCAAATCTATCTAGTATATGCCATCAAAGTATATAAAGGGGACAAGATCAAACAAGAAACATCAAGTTCCAACAGGAAAAATCCAAAAAACAAACACCATATACGAGGATATGGTAGCCAGGAGATTAGATGAGCTAACCTAAGGCATGTATTAAAATGGAAGACAGGATGAAGTGCACTGGACATACCCCTGAGGCTAAGAAAGATTTCAGCTTCGTACAGGCTTACGGTGCAGGAAAAGAATCACTTTTGAATCCCTTGATGTTAATTGTTCCAACGATGCACATTGAATTTTCCACCAAGCGGTAGTTTTGAAATTTTCAACTGTCTTCGTGTTCAGGAATATGTCAATGCTCATCCTCTTTTATCCGAGTCCACAGGAGGAAAATTTTGGATGTCCATGAATCTAATAAGATATTCTGACCAAATCCAAAAGCAAATCTTATATATTTTACTGTTTCATTGACACTAGGGTTGAGAAAACAGCAAAAGCCAGTTGGGTCCTGACGCTAGTGTGCAGAAGAAGAAGGGAGCGAATACGTCAAGATGCAGAACTGAAAACATCAAACCAACACACACAACGGCACAGACGCTAAGCTGTCAAGATTGTACCCTTGACAACACCCAACCTTTTGTACGCCTGCGTAGAGTGTCCATTTTCCAACAAAATTAAGCTCAATGCACAATGTCCTCGAGTGTTACTTAGCCATTCTCCCTAATGTATTGCTTAAGTGTTGATAGTGTGTGTCTAATAAGATTCTACAGTACATCTAATAAATTGAGCTTCCTGACTTTGTGATAGCAGTGTGGCAACCATTGTCCTGATTCACATTTTGCATAACAGTCACTGATGGAGCTCTCTCTCTCTCTCTCTCTCAACATTGCACAAAATTCACAGGGAGAAAATTCCACCCTATAAAAGATCAAAACCTTACAAATTCGTTTCGTGCTAAACACCGTGATATACTTGGGAGATGCTAGTACCAGTATCAATCTCACCATGTAAATGTTAATGCTCCTTACCTCTGCTGCTGCTTCTACCATGTTGTTGCTCTGCTCCCTGTTGGTTACTTACAAAGAGGTAAAACAGCAGTACAAGAAACATCGTATCTGGTTCTTACAGATAAAGAAATATCATATCTATTGTTTTGGTTGGTGTCCCAATGTTGTTTTAATGAAGTGCAGAAAAGCAAGTCTATAAACAGAGATAATCGTAAGAATACGGAATTTCGATCCATCAGGTTCTCTGTTTTTTCCCAGTAGAATGCAGTCTTGCATCAGATGTTGCTGCATTGTCCATTCAGCCAAATTGCCATGCACAGGGTTGATCCATTCCGGCCGATCAAATCAAATCTTCTCTTTCCTTTCTCTTTTCTGTACATACATTAGACATGTAACTTGGAATGATGCTTGTTTCTTGCCTCGTTGCAACTCTACTTCTTATGTATCTGACCACAAACTGATAAGAGCATTGCGGTTGCCTTTGTTTGTCAAATTTAGTTGCAGGTTTACAGTGTCCATGTGCAGAGCATGTTTTAAGGATTCAAAGCATTCCTTGTTAATTTCATCTTGTTGCCGGGTCTTTGGATGGTTGGGATCATCGAACGGCTGACCAAATGCATGCCTCTCTCCCCTAGCCGGCGGGCGGCGGCAGCGCAGCTACTTATTGGCATCGATCATACGACCGAGCCAGTCACTGAGACCATACCACGGCATAGCAACGTCCATGGCCGTCGCTCGGGAGGAGCAAGAGCACGAGCTCCAGGGGGGCCTCATGGAGCCCGGAGCAGCACCTCCGCCCTCCATCTTCCTCACCCTGCCCCCGACGCCCGATGGCGGCGACGATGAAAACCCGGCCTCCTCGCAGCCGCAGCCGCATGATGACCTGGCCCTGGACAACATCTCGCGCATGCTCATGGAGGACGACATCGTCGACAAGTTCTTGTACCAGTACCCCGACCACCCGGCGCTCCTCCAGGCCCAGAAGCCTTTCGCTCAGATTCTCTCCGACAACACCACCACCACCACCACCACATCTGCTCTGTCAACCACTTCATCCGATGCCCTCGCCGCATGGCCATGCAGTTCCACGATTTCCATCGATCAGCCCTCCAAGCTCCAGTCCTCCCCCGACATGCTTGCATCCGCCTTGCTGTCCGGCTCCGGCCAAGGCAACGACACGGGCAGCACGCAGGATCCAGCTTTCTTCTCGAAAGGCACTGATGCGGTGGAGCCAAGCAGCAGCAGCTTGTTTCCCGCCGGCGAGAACAGCACCAGCATGGACATGCTCTCCAGCCTGGCATTCCCTACGGACGGTAGGGGGCGCAAGAACAAGTTTGGCGGGGAATTAGATGATGCGACGGGGGCGGACGTCGGCAGGAGCAGCAAGCAATTGGCGGCGCTGGTGCAGCCTGACTCGGAGGAGGAAGCCGCCGCGCACGAGATGCTGGACCAGATCATCCTCAACGGGTACGACATGTTGCTCACCGAGATGCAGGAGCTACATGTCTACATGGCGAGGAAGAAGGAGGCAGAGACGCGTGGGAGGCGCGGCGCGAGGCAAGCGGTCGTCGACCTGCACACGCTTCTCATCCGGTGCGCGGAGGCGGTCGCCGCCAACGACCGCCGCGGCGCAGGCGAGCTTCTGGAGCGGATCAAGAGGCACTCGTCGCCGACGGGGGACGCCACGCAGCGTCTAGCGCATTGCTTCGCCGAGGGCCTGGAGGCGCGGCTGGCCGGCATGGGCAGCGGGATCTACCAGTCGCTGACGGCGAAGCGCACCTGCATTATGACGGACATCAAGGCCTACCAGCTATACATGGCCGCCTGTTGCTTCCTCAGGGTGGCATACCTCTTCTCCAACTTGACCATCTACAACGCCGTGGCGGGGAGGCAGAAGCTGCACATTGTGCACTACGGTATCAAGGAGGGGTTCCAGTGGCCGAAACTGCTCCAGTTGCTGGCGGACAGGGAGGGAGGGCCGCCGGAGGTGAGGATCACCGGCATCGACACCCCACAGCCCGGGTTTCGCCCGGCTGAGAAGATTGAGGAGGCAGGACGCCGTCTCAGCCGCTGTGCGCGCCAGTTGGGCGTGCCGTTCAAGTTCCACGCCATTGCAGCCAAGTCGGAGGTTGTCCGTGCGGAGGACCTGGACATAGACCCCGACGAGGTGCTCGTCGTGAACAGCGTGTTCCATTGCAAGAACCTGATGGACGAGAGCATCGTCGTCGACAGGCTGAGCCCCAGGGACCTGGTGCTCAGCACCATCAGGAAGATGAAGCCGTTCGTGTTCGTCCACGGCGTCGTCAACGGGTCATACGGCACGGCCTTCTTCATGACGCGGTTCCGCGAGGCGCTGTACGACTTCACGGCGCTGTTCGACATGATGGAAGCCACCGTGCCGCGGGAGAACGACGAGAGGCTGCTACTCGAGCGGGATATCTTCGCGCCGTGCGTAATGAACATCGTCGCCTGCGAGGGCGCGAACCGGGTGGAGCGGCCTGAGAACTACAGGCAGTGGCAGGCGCGGAACCGGCGAGCGGGTCTGAGGCAGCTGCCATTGGACCCCGACATTGTTGGGATGCTGCGGGAGACGGTGAAGAAGCACTACCACAAGAATTTCGTCATCGACGAGGACCACGACTGCCTTCTGCAGGGATGGAAGGGGCGCATGCTCGTCGCCGTCTCCGCCTGGACAGCAGCAGCCGACGATGCTAGCAAGCAGCTCTGGCTCTGAGGATCCCAGCTACAGGATATGAAGAGACGCAAATTGGATACACAGCACTTCAGATTTACTAGCAGAGAATTTTTCATAGAGAGCAAGTGTGTATCTTGTACAAACTGCTTATTTGCTATACTTTCATAGAGAGCAAGTGTGTATCTTGTACAAACTGCTTATTTGCTATACTTTCACCCCTACTTCCAAGGTGGGCTTTTTTGGGCTCAATACACCACACACTATCCTTTTGAATTGGGCCGGGCTACATCCTGGGTTTGGTTTATCAAAAGAGGTTTTTGATTTCCAAATTCTTCTACTAATAATCTTGTACCTAGTTCCATTCATAACATAGCGTCTTCATTTTTTAAAAACAAAAACAAAAACAAAATAGATGGCCCCATTCTTTACCAAGATCTACTTGTGTATCAGATTCTCAAAAAAAGAAAAGGAAAAAAACCCAACGTACCAAGAACTGTCGTCGTTCGTTTAACACTACTTAACTAAAAGTAGTTATCATCAATCAAGGTGCATCTGTCTGTCTATTCTATCTATCAGAGGTACTTATATATATGACATGTATACAAGCCTAGCTTTGAGTCTTAATTTCACACACATATATCTAAGTTATTTTGCCGTGTGTGTGTATATATATATAGACACACACACACCAAAGATTTGAAGGATACGAAAGATTCAAAGGATTAGGTTTTTCTTCTTTTTTTCTAAGGTAATAAATTCAAAGTTCCAAAATTCAAGCGAAGAGACTTATTTTTCCCAGAGATTAGATTCATAGTTTAAGAAAGTAATACGGAAATATGAAAATAAGAGCTTCTGTTCGTAAAATTCGTACAAAATGTCGACTGATTTGTAGGTGTGGACGAATTAGAGTCATTTGTTCCAATCCGAAGCATAAACAAAGACAGTGTTAATCTTTCGAAAAAGAACTTTACTTTCTAAAAAGTAAAAAAAAGTACCCGCGGAAATGTCCAAATTCCAAATAAAATAATTAAAGTGAAGGATATATTTTTCCAAATAAAATAATTAAAGTGAAGGATATATTTTACCCTGAAACGGTATATATATAAGTTAAGCGCCTTTTGCTGGGATCACATGGTCGTCACGTTGGCCCCAACAAACCCACATGCTAATGCGAGATAGAGTGTAGTCAAATTAGTCATCATATTCTTTCATCGCACGTATAGATACCGCTTGTATCCAACCTTTCGGCTGTGTGTCTGCTGAATATATACGTACGTATTAATTCACCATATTCTTACCGATCGACCGGCAATTTGTAACTAGTAAGTATATCAATGTTCTAAATAGCTAGCTATGGATATATTATAGCTGTGCTATAGTTTTTTTTTTTTTTACCTCAAACACGAAGCTGCTAGCCAATATTTCATTATATTAGCTAAAAGTGCTATAGCTAGCAATATCTTTGCTATATGCCGTACCCCCAGCAGAACCGTACTCTGTGATCTCCTTTTTTCCCTACACCCCTAGCAAAACTTTTATTATTAGTTTCTGTTGTTTGAAATTTTCATCTGCTTAGATATTTCTGCAATGACATTTACAAGGCACAACCAGTTATAGATTTTGTAATTGAATATTTAAATATTATAGACGCATCGAGGCAACAGCTTGTCTGATCAAGATTGTCTTAAAATATGAACATTTGAACTTTTGAAGCGTTTTCATCTCCTTTTTTTTATAATGTTGATAGATTTTAAGGCAAAATTCATTTAATTTCATAGTTCATCTTGAACGCTATCGTAATCTGATTTATCGCTTCCACTTCATTCTCATCTCCGAATGAGAATACCATAGGCAGCCTTGCTTCTTGAATTATAGAGTTAATTAACTCTATATGATGAGGTAATAAACGCTATAATTCAAGAAGCTAGGCTGCCTATGGTATTCTCATTCGGGGACAAGGATAAAATGGTAGTGATAAATCAACGTATGATACTTTTCATGACGAACTATGAAATAAAATAAAATTTACCTTAAAATCCACCAACATTATAATAAGAATGAAGATGAAAGTTGTGAGACCCTCCCTTTTTGCAATACGATGCTATCACAAAAAGGCAGGTTCTAAATATGCATCTGTCTTTGTTCCTCCTGGATCGATGCTTGACGCATAAACACAATTTGCCATCAAGTCCATACATTACCTCAGCAAAACTTTTATTATTAGTTTCTGTTGTTTGAAATTTTCATCTGCTTAGATATTTCTGCAATGACATTTACAAGGCACAACCAGTTATAGATTTTGTAATTGAATATCTAAATATTATAGACGCATCGAGGCAACAGCTTGTCTGATCAGGATTGTCTTAAAATACGAACATTCGAAGCGTTTTGAACTCCTTTTTTTTATAATGTTGATAGATTTTAAGGCAAAATTCATTTAATTTCATAGTTCATCTTGAACGCTATCGTAATCTGATTTATCGCTTCCACTTCATTCTCATCTCCGAATGAGAATACCATAGGCAGCCTTGCTTCTTGAATTATAGAGTTAATTAACTCTATATGATGAGGTAATAAACGCTATAATTCAAGAAGCTAGGCTGCCTATGGTATTCTCATTCGGGGACAAGGATAAAATGGTAGTGATAAATCAACGTATGATACTTTTCATGACGAACTATGAAATAAAATAAATTTTACCTTAAAATCCATCAACATTATAATAAGAATGGAGATGAAAGCGCTACAAATGTTCATATTTTAAGACGATCCTGATCAGACAAACTGTTGCCTCAATGCATCTTGGATGTTTAGATATTCAATTACAAAATCTATAACTTGTTGTGTCTTTTAAATGTCATTGCAGAAATATCTAAGCAAATAAAAATTTCGAACAACAGATACTAATGATGAAAGTTCTGTTGGGGTTATAGGAAAAATATTTAGTTCCAACAAGCAAGACACTATTAAGTTATTGTATTCAAGATGAGCAAATATTGTGTTAGTTGATATGAAATTACCAGTTGTTATTAGTTTGGAAATCAAGTGAGGATTGGCATTCAATGTTAACATACAATAGTAGCGTGCTGGAGAATTGGAATAGGATGAGAGGAGACAGCTGCTAGATCCTACGATACAGCATTAGGGTCATAAAATCGTACGATACACATCGTGATACTGATAAACTTATGAACTCCTCGCCACTAAGTATAAGGCTGCTAGAGACTAGTCTCTTACCTCCTCTATGTTGTAAGAATTATGGCATTAGCAAATTTATTATGACAATAATTCCAATCATATTAAATAACCATGACAAATCATTGTTAACAATAAACAATAAACAATAAAAGAGACATACAACTAGCAATAAGCTCAAATTGAATTTAGATTGTTCTCAGGTGTCTAGTTGCCTTAAAAAGACCTTCCTTGCCACTAGAGATAAAGTATAGACTTGTTTATGATAACCTTACCTCAAATTAACAATTTCAATACTTGGTAGTTTAAAAATCTAATCAATTGATCATCTAAAACAATGTAAATATGTATATAGGGATAAACCAACTTGAAGTAGTTTATTGGAGGAGGTCGCCAGGGAGGAGATAGCTGAGGAGGCCGGGGTGAGGAGTTCGTCCAAATGGAGGATGCCGGGGTGGGGGCAGGGTTTGGGAAGGTGAAACGAGCTGGGAGCGGCCAAGGTCTACATGACAAACCTCTATCAGTATGCTTATATAGTGGTCCCTTCATATCACAGATGGTTTGTAGTTAGAACCGTCTATGATATATAGAGTAATTATCACTGACGATTTTTATATAAAACCGTCTGTGATGATGGTCTCATCACTGACCCTTCTAGCCAAAAATCGTCTTAGTCATCACTAACGGTTTTTGGTTAGAAGGGTCAGTGATGAGGGGTTATTACAGACGGTTTTTAGCTGCTGTTAGTGATAATTGGTTTAATATAAGCCTTTTTTAGTAGTGGCGCGCGCGCGCACACACACACACACATATATATACCGCTTGGGAGTATATACTCTCACTCTCACTCTCAATATACCGCTTAAATGATGTTGTTATACCTCTTTATCCTTTTGAGTATACTCTAATACTAATTATAAGATACTTCAGATTGAGTTCCACGAAAAATTTCATCAAAGTCCACCATTTATAGCATAGTTTGTTTATATACTCTTTTTACATATGAAAAAGGGTATATAGCAAAAATAAAGAGATCCGATGAATTTTTTTTTCCAACAATATAACATTGTAGTATCTTATAATTATTATTGGAGTATATTAAAAATGATAAAAGAGTATAATACATTCGTTTAAGTGGTATACTGAACATAGGAGTACGTTACGAGAAAGGCTTATATATATATATAAATACTTCGTACTCCCGAGAGTAATTACTCCCATCTCTCTCTCTCTCCCTGGATACACTGATATACTAATTATAAGATATTCTAATGAGATCCACATGAAAAAATTGAAAGGGAGTACATAGTTTTTAGCATATTTTGCAAATACCTTCATATACGCATATAAAAAGAAGTATGTCTAAAAAGTGTACACACCACCTAGATGATCTTATAACTTATATACTACACGTACATACTCTCCGTTGCGCAAAATACTCCATACGTTGTGAGATAAGGTGTGTGTCTATATATATATATATATATATATATATATATATATATATATATATATATATATATATATATATATATATATATATATATAGGAAGCCTTTTCGTACTCACGAGACGTACATCTCACCTTCAAAGATACCACTTAAACGAATATGTTATACTCCTTTATCACTTTCAGTATACTCTAATAATAATTCTAAGATACTACAATGCGACATTGTTGAAAAAAATTCATTAGAACCATTTATTTTTTTGCTATATACCCTTTACGCATATAAAAAGAGTATATAAACAAATTATGCTACAAATGGTGGATTTTGATGAAATTTTTCGTTGAATTCACTTTGGAGTATCTTATATTCAGTATTAGAGTATACTCAAAATGATAAAGAGGTATAACAATATCATTTAAGCGGTATATTGAGACTGGGAGTATGTACTCCCAGGGGTACGGAACCATATATATATAGTACAATTACCTGGGACACCATGGTGCCTGGGCACCATGATCCAAAACGGGTATTTTCCATATGAATTTGTATGTGAAAAAATTTGAAATTTTTAGGATGTTGAGTTCAACCAATTTACTAACTAGTTCAAACAAGTTTGAACCGAAATTCAAACTAAAGTTTCCTTTTTTGATGATAGTTTGATTGTAGGTATGTGTTGACCATACATATAAAACAGCAAATTATGTAATCTAAATTCGTTCAAATCTTCAAATTCGAGTATATTTTTTCAAAGGTATGTGTTTCATTTGAATTTTTATATATGGGTATATACCCTAAAACTGAAAGTTTTGAAAAATATATCCGAATTTGGCTTGAATTAACGCATTTAAAATCATGGTGCCCAGGCACCAAGGTGCCCCATTCCGTCATCCTATATATATATATATATATATATATATATATATATATATATATATATATATATATATATATATAGAGAGAGAGAGAGAGAGAAGCGTCGGTGGCTTGTGTGCGTGCACTGATTTTGTAATCGGATTTTAGCTGTGAGTGATGCGATGGAGCTGTACCAATCAGCTCAAAGCTGTGTCCGAGATCTAAGCGATTATCTGAAACACATGGCCAACAGCTCATTCAGATCGATCAACAGGTATAGCTAGAGAGATGATCGCAATTCGCAATCATCTCCTTGTATAAATTGTACTCCGTACACTTTGTTCGATTTATTAGCTAACTATGATTAGGTGCATGTCTATGCTATATATGTGTTTGTATGAGTGCTGTATTTTTGTCTTTTGGTGTACATGCATGCATGCATGCGTCCGTAAGGAACTGTTAGGGTGTGTTTGGTTCATGGGATGAGATTGAAAGGGATGGGATGGTCTGTACCATTTAGTTCAGCATCTAGAGGAAATATTCCTCTAGATTCACTGAAATTCACCAAAATTACTGTAGTAATTTGAAAATTTTCAAAAAAAAAAATATCCGACCGAGATCTCAGCCCCCGTCAAAAGCCAAAATTTCGTTTGAGATTTCCGAAATTTCTGTAAGATTTTGAATCTGGTAACATGCACATTGCGAGCGATGAGATTCTTCCCCTATAAGAATAGTTAATATATGTAATGTTTGGACTTTTATAATGTGTTCCCTCATAATATAATTAATATCAGGGGTTTTAATCCTTTATAAGAAAACTACGTACCCACTGCAAAATAAAGAATTCATGTGTGTATACACCATTTATATATGAGAGTGACTAGGCAACGGTATACCGTTGCAACGGTATAGCCATGAAACTTATGAAACTTATCAGTTTCAGTGCTGGTTTCATAAGTTTCAGTGTTTAGTTTCATCAGTTTCATGTTTTATCAGTTTTTAGTGCTAAGTTTCATGAGTTTCAGTGCAAAAAATCATAAGTTTCATGAGTTTCAGAGGTATACCGTTGCAACGGTATACCGTTTTTTAGTTTTCTGTTATATATCAATGGTTCAACGAAGCCGGTCTGGATCCAAGCCGTACTAGCTGCTCCAACTTCCTAGGTTCACGTAGATCCTCGCCTCGCTCCTTGGGTACCATATTTTGATGATGCTCTGTCCGACTTGCATCATGCATGTTGATCCACTATCTATGTATGTATGTCTAGTTTATGATAAATTTGTACTGCATATTTTCTACTTTTTTTTTGGTCATAAATACACGCCATTTTGGTTTATGTGTGCTTTAATTATCAAAATTTTGACTATCGATATCTTTTTAAATTTATATTAGATACGTAAAATCATATGTACAGATTTGTTTCGAAAAATACTTTCATAACATTATAATTTTATTGCATCATATATTTATTTATGTCCCAATAATTGCAAATTACACACACATATATAAAATAGAGCCTACAAACAAGATAGACAACATGGAAAAACTGTTGGATGCTAAACAAAAACTTGAGATGGAGATCGAACAATTGAAGGAAAAGTCTGAGTTAACAGAAAAAATTTATGAAATGAAATAAAAACTGAAGGACATGATGAAAAATCATAAGATATTGAATCTCTTAATCATGTACTCATCATTAAGGAGCGTAGGGTGAATGCAGAGTTGGAAGAAGCCATAGCTAAGTATATAGAGATAATGTAAAGATTTATAGTATTTAATTTAACGTGGTAAATGATAATATACCAAAACAACCTATTTTCACAATAAAATGATTGCTTTTGTAGGGATTAAGAGATATGACTGAAAGTCAATCAGTTATTGGTTTCAAACAAATGGGCACTGTGTCGGAGCTATGGAATTATAAGGAGAATTTAAAAGCCTTTGTTGCGAAAGCTGTGGCACATATGACGGCAGACATGGAAAAACCCTAAGGTCTCTCTTTGTTTTGATCTATCAAATAATGTTATTTCTCAATGTATGCTTGTTGATATTTTAACTAGTTTATTGTACCCTTATAACATAACAGAAAATACTTTAGACAAAAGTTGGCTATTGCTTGGGGCAAAGAGCCTTCTTTTGGAACGTTGGGGCTAATTGAGGAGAGTTACGTTAGAGGATTTTACTACTGATTTATGTATTGAGTATATATCCATAAAGTAACACTGTTGACAATATAGTCCATGTGAATATACTGTTAATTTGTCGATCTGTGAGTATACTGTGAATGTGAATGTGAATTAACTGTAAATCTGTGAATTCTTGGTTTTGTTCCATAAAAATAGCCTAGGATTTATCTCAGTAGGACGTCTCTACCAGTTCTGATCATAGAACCGATAGATATTCATAATTACCTCTATCGGTTCATATCTCAGAATCGATAAAGATAATTGGTCTTCTGGGTATAACACTATACTCTATTGGGCGAAAATCAACCATGATAGCCGTTCGTCATCACTGTCTAAGGACTTTGTATCGCTACCAAAACCAACCCAGATAACGAACAAGAACCGACCAAGATGACCATTTCTGTAGTAGTGACATCACCGAACTGATGTCGGAAATCGGCCACGCGTCGATAACGATTTTCGTTGAAAATTGGTACAAAACTAATGAAATTCATAGTCAAACTTTTTAAACTTAGTGATGAAGCAGCGGCGAAATAATTCACTTTGACCAATTTTCGACGATTTACATCGAAAATTAGCACGCTCAACGAAAATTAGAAAAAAATCAAGAAAATTAGGGGAAAATGTCTCAAAAATCCAGTTTTTCAAAAACGTCTCAAAAAATTTGGTATTTCAAAAACGTCTCAAAAATTCGGTTGTGCTAAAAAACATCTCAAAACTATTAATACTAACTTTTTGGAACTTTTGGATAAATTTTTCTAAATTTTTTGAATTTGAATTGGACCGGTTTATCGATTGGTTGTTTCTCGAGCTGGACTAGCTAGTATGGGTCGAAAATAACAATTTTGATTGATATTGTGAACCTTGGTACTAAGCACCGTGGGACGTGGTTCGATCGATATTCAGTACTAGCTGCGGTGCGTCTAGCAGTAAGTGTGAGCCTGCAGCTGACTGCTTACATGTCGTCGGCGTTATGTCGCCCCACACGAGTAGATATATATGACGCATCGATCATGTATTATTTGCACACTCAACTTGCTAGCTCATGATCACAAATGCAATGGCCTTACTTACACTGGAGAGTGCAGACTGGTTAATTTGACAGGCAATTAGTGTACATATATATGTCTTGTGCTTTTGCTCGATCACCAAATTAAACACCTTACTGTTCTGCTCGACACAACACACAAGCATGTGAGAGGAGAGAAAGTGACTTTCATCATCCAGCATGAAGATTGGGCTGGAGTAGTGGGTAATCGATCGATCATATGAGCATGCAGCTGATCAGAGAGAAAACCTTATATACATATAGTACCCAAGGCATTACTTGCTAATCAGCTAGCTACTAGCTAGAATGGTACGTATAAACTATAAATCGATCCAAGGAAAGGTCGTAGGCTAGCTCGATCGATTCAAGAAAGCATATGCATGCATCTATCTATCCATGGCTGCAGTCATGTGCAAGACTGTCCTGCCGGATGCTTCGCCGCCAATATTTTTAGCAGGCCAAGAAGAGAGGACCCTCGTGAGCCTTATTCTGGAGACACGGCCCCATAATTAAGCTGGTCATGACTGGAGATGCCTGGCAGGCCCCATCGAAAACCATACTCTTATCTATATTATTAATTAGTACTAAATTTACCCTAGTTAACCAACCACTGGCCCTAGTCATCATCAGTTGGACGTACGCTATAAATAGCAGCGGTGGCTGTCCTAGATCGACACTACCAGCTGCTTTCGCAACAAATAAGCAAACACAAAGTGAGTGAGTGCCAACTGCCAAGCCCTAGCTAGCTGGTGTGCGTGCATGCATGCGAGAGGAGGAGGAGGACGACGACGACGGCGACATGGAGGTGTACGATAATTTGGACGACAAGTGCAGGCTGAAGCTGTCGAAGCAGGAGGACAGCGGCGGGAGGGAGGCGACCGGAGGAGGAGGAGGAGGAGGGCGGCGGATGTTGAGGCGGTCGTTGTCGGGGCGGGTGGCGAGCGCGGCGAGGGAGCAGCGCGCGAGGCTGTACATCATGCGCCGCTGCGTCTCCATGCTCGTCTCCTCCTGCTGGAAGGAGGCCTAGTCCTAGACGACGTACCACGTACGTACTACGAGCATGTACATCCATCTCCTCCTCATTTTCTCTCTTTTTGCTTATTTTCAGATCGAGAGATGGGCCTGCATCCATCCATCCTGTTTGTCGTTCTCGTTCGTGCTATCCTACGCAATGGCCATCCTGCGAAAGAAATATACCTACTTCTTAATAGCCGTCGGTTGCCCGGCCGGCGCGCGCGTGCGCCACGTCAGCAGTTTCGCGGAAAAGATCCTTGTCAAATTCGAAATTACGTGTAGCCCCTTCATCGGAACTTTTGCAAAAAGATCCTTGTGGTTCCGCGAATTCGCATCTAAATCCGGACCGAGCCCATTTGCAAAACAAACATCGCAGTTCAGGAAAATGTGTCCGAACCTGGACAGTACCATTTTGCAAAAAGAAAAAGAAAAAGACCACATAGTTCTGAAAAATTGCATCCCTGTTCCCTGAAAAAAGGTTGTACCTATGGCGGACGCCCTTTTCAGGGGTGCGTTTAAATTCCTCAACAGCTACCCAGGAAGATTAGCTGTCGGGAACCAAGTCGTACATTGCTATCATAAGAACGAAACAGCTGTTTTTAATACAATTAAGGCCTAACGGCCAGAGTTTACAAAAGGAAGCGGCGAGCTCCAATATACTACATACCAAAAGAACCACACAGGCAAGGCCTGAGCACATAAAAAGAACCCTAAAACCAGACTATTTCGCCATCTACGATCTTCTAGAGTTCTCCGGCGTCTTCGAACTCTAAAATAAGTTGAAAAGCAAGACTGAGTACATAACAATACTCAACAAACCGCACAGGAAATTCTGAATATTACATGCAGGGGATATTCACAAGGAAATGGCAATAGGGTTATTACCAATGTGGATGCAGTTTTATTTTCAAAGTTATTTTACATCTGAAACACAAACCATACATAATAGAAATAAACAAATTTTGAGTTTTTACAAGTTCATCATTACGCCAAATTGGAAATAACAAGTCTACTTGGGTTAGGTTATGGGATTCACCCCAATTCAAACTCAGTTTCATTGACCGGAAGCACGGCGTATTCGAATACCATTTAAACATGACTCTGCAGAGTTGCTCAGCTTTACCCACAAGATATCTACGGCCGTTAATGCCACCGGAATTACATGCAACTTAAATGCATGCGGCCGGACCGAGATTATCAAAGCTTTTCGTTGAACTACCCCTCTTTAGCACTTACCCGATAGTTTCAAAACCGCACAGTACTCGGGTCCCACGGGCCACGGTGAGATGCACGATCCGATCCTGAGGGTATCTACCGTTGTGGAAATCGGCAGGTGACACCATCGGTCAACCTCCATTCCACCCCGTTCGCCCGCGGGCATACTGTCCAATGCCCACAGTATGGAACCTCTTTCCTATAAGTATTCCAAGCGGGAGTTCAAGTACCGAGCTAGGTTGGATCGAGTCAACGAGGCCGACCAACCCAACTTGTGGTTGAGCGGAATCTAAGTTATTTACTTTGCCCAAGGTTGCGATTACTTAAATTATGCCTAAGACTTAACCAATTCCAAACCCAACAATCCACACCACACACATTGGCCTCGTCATCGGTCGAGGATCGGGCACGTAACCATCTAGTGGTTTGCCCGCCAAAGTCCTTTCACCGTAGCATATTTTTTAATATGGTCTACATCAAGCCTCCCGCTTGATGGTTTTATTTTAATACACAAAGCTTTTTAATGTTCGACTAATTAATTAATTAATAGCATACGAGGTTCAATAGCTAAGTCTAGCTAGGGTTTACAAAGGAAATAAGTCACAACAATACAAAGTGGGTCTTTAAGCAAGCAAGGTACTAGCTATGTCATCATGGCATTCTAAAATAATCATTTCTAGTATTTAACATACTAACATAATGCAATATTAAAATAATTAATACTACAATATTATCATGGGTTCAACATGTTCAAGGAGTGCGGCTTGCCTTGCGAGGCGAGGGGAAGTCCTAGGTCGTCGTCGATCTTGGTGCCGGTCGTGTTCGACTCCTGCTCTGGCTCCTCGTACCACTCCAGGATGGGTTCCAATAGTTGCTCGGATCTAGCGCACCGCAAGCGAGCAATAAATAAACGAGTAAAACAAAGAGAAGAGAAAAGAAAAGAGAAAAACAAGGAAAAGGGAAAACAAAAAAGAGATCGAGAGAGAAAAGGGCCGGAGGAGGGTTTGAGGGCCGTTTTATTTTATTTTTGCTGTTTTATTTATTTTTCGGCGTGTGTGCCATCGGTTTGTAAACTTGGATAATTAATTAATAAAGTACGTTTGATGTGTGTGATAACATTTCTAATTGTGTACTAGTTTTTTTTGGACTAGTAGAGAATACACAGAGGATTTTGGAAGTGTTTTTCTGGGTTCCGGCAACTTCAACATCTAAACGAAACGAATGGCAAAAACCAAAATAAATATATTTTAGAGCATATATTACCAATTTTTATATGTGATGGGGTAGCCTTGTGGGCGGCGTTCTTTGTCATTTCCACTATTCTTTCACGTTGGCTATTGGTCTTGAAGCCAAATTAAGAAACTTACTAAAGGACTATATATTTAGGTACAATATGTAAGTCCGATTGCAAAAATACTTACTTGTCATAATATAATCCTCATATTCTACTATGAATGATGATTTTCAACCGATCGTAAACCCAAATCTGAGGCTGTAGATGAGGATCGTAAACACATCCTCATCTGCTTAGCCAACAATATATGAGCTATATATATATTTTCAGGATCGTAAACTTTGACGGGTTGTTCTCTAATTGTTTGGTGAGATGGCTATGATGCAACGTTCTATTGAAGAGGGCGGCTGGGTAGGTAAAAAGTAGACTTCAATTTCTTGACGACTAGACGATCGTTTGGGGCGGTTCTTAATTAATTCCGGGATACCTACGCACGTTAGTTTGGCACTATATTTCTAATCAATATCCCGTACCCTTTTTAAACTTAGAATATTAGTAATTAATTAGACCAGACCAGCTTCGATCTCAAAACAAGGAACTGATAGCACCTGGTTTGAATATTTTTATTTATTTATTGCACCTTCTTCTACAGAATGAACCTTGCTTTGGTTATCGATGGGTGTCTAGCCACTTGCTGTACGTTTATGGGTGTCTAGCTACTTGCGATTTCTTGGTACAATGTGTTAGAGTGGTTTTCTTGGATGTGCTTCCGTGCATCATTTTTTAAAAATTGTATAAATATTAAAGCATGAATAAAGGATATACGATTTATGTGCTTTAAAATTTACAGCGCGGAAATTGTTTCTTGTAATTCGTTCACTGTTGCAGGGTTGCATTATGGTGCTGTGCAGTGATCCACAAAACAGGTTTTTTTCATAGTTTCGAGACAAAACCATGGTTTTAGAGAAAAACTCTGTTTTAGAAGCAAATAGGTGTTTGATACCCTTCAGAAAGGTCTCCAATGTGAAATCACATGTCGGAAGATCGATGCTACTAACTAGCATGCGGTCAATGTGAAGTCCAGCTAATTAAATGCAACTTGCATGCACAATGGAGAGCTAATTATATAAATGCCAAGCTAGTCATTCACGCAAGCAAGCAAGCAAGCAATGCATGCTCCATTCTTGCCAGTGCATCAGCATCACTCGCAAAACATGGCAGCTGGATTTCCATGCACATCCATCGCGCTGTTGATCGTCTTGTCCACTGCGGTTGCTGCTTCCTCCGCAGGTCCCAGCAAGAGCACCGGCGGCAGCGACACTGATCTGGCCGCGCTGCTGGCTTTCAAAGGCCAGCTCTCAGACCCTCTCGGTATCCTTAGTGGCAACTGGACCACCAACACATCTTTCTGCCACTGGGTCGGCGTCTCGTGCAGCCGGCGCAGACAGCGCGTCACCGTGTTGGAGCTGCCGGACGTTCCCCTCCATGGATTGCTTGCTCCTCACCTCGGTAACCTCTCTTTCCTCTCCGTCTTCAACCTCACCAACGCCAGCCTCACGGGCTCAATTCCGGATGATTTTGGAAGACTGAGTCGCCTCAAATTCCTAGATCTTGGCCACAATGTCCTGTCAGGTAGCATCCCAGCCACCATAGGAAACCTCACAAGGCTTCAATTTCTTGCACTAAGGTTTAACCGTCTCTTTGGTCCAATCCCGGTAGAGCTGCATAACCTGCACAATCTAGGCTACATAAATCTCCAGAAGAATTTCCTTAGTGGCTCGATACCAATCAATCTATTCAACGACACGCCTCTTTTATCCTATCTGAACATTGGCAACAACACCCTGACAGGACGTATACCACATTGCATTGGCTCCTTGCCAATGCTCACATACCTTAACTTGCAAGTCAATTATCTCGTTGGTCCAGTGCCTCCAGCCATCTTCAACAAGTCTACGTTATATGCTCTCTGGCTTGGTAGCAACTACAACTTAACTGGCCTTATCCCTGGCAACGAAAGCTTCAGTCTCCCAGAGCTACAATGGATTGCCATGGGAGAAAATAGTTTCACAGGCCAAATCCCACCGGGGCTCGCAGCTTGTCAGTACCTCCAGGTTCTTTCCCTTCCTGATAACTCGTTTGAGGGTGTTGTGCCAACATGGCTGGGCAAGTTGGCTCGCCTCAGTTTCCTTTCGTTGGGTGGGAATGACCTTGTTGGCTCAATACCTGCTGCGCTTAGCAACCTCACTTGGCTAAGTCTCATGGACCTGTCATTATGCAACCTAGGAGGAGCCATTCCAGCAGAACTTGGACAGCTGGACCAACTCTCGTTACTGCGTCTCTCCGGCAATCAATTGACTGGACCCATTCCTTCTTCCCTTGGTAACCTCTCTGGGCTAGCAGTCCTACACCTGGGCGTAAACCTGTTGGCTGGATCGGTACCAGCAACAATTGCTAACATGAACTCTCTGATGGCCCTCGGTATTGCACTAAATCGCCTACAAGGGGATCTCAGCTTCTTGTCCATTCTTTCTAAATGTACGCAACTCGTGTACCTTGACATCTCTTTGAATTATTTCACTGGGGGCTTCCCTAGCTATGTTGGGAATCTGTCAAGTCAGCTTCAAACTTTTGTTGCACGTGGAAACAATTTGGTTGGTGAATTTCCGGGTGCAATTACAAATTTGACCCGTCTCATTACGCTAGATCTTTCAGGGAACCAACTACATAGTGCGATTCCAGAGTCCATCATGATGATGCAGAATCTCCAGTGGCTCGACCTCGATGGAAATAACTTGTTTGGCCCCATCCCATCTCAGATTGCGATGCTCAAGAATCTAGAAAAATTATTCCTGTACGACAACAAGTTCTCTGGTTCCATACCAATGGAAATCAGTAACCTCACCAAGTTGGAATTCCTGATGTTATTTGAAAACCAGTTAGCATCAACTATACCACCAAGTTTGTTTCATCTTGATAGCCTCATCCAGCTAGATCTATCTCAAAACTTTTTGAATGGTGCATTACCGGTTGATATAAGCTACTTAAAACAAATTAATGTCTTGGATCTCTCATCCAACCGCTTGGTTGGTAACATACCAGATTCGATTGGAAAACTCCAAACGGTGACCTACTTGAACCTATCATTCAATTCATTCAATGATTCGATTCCAGACTCTTTCGGCAAGCTAGCCGTCTTGCAAACTTTGGACCTATCACATAATAATCTCTCTGGTACAATCCCAAAGTACTTGGCCAATTTTACCATCCTCACTAGCTTGAACCTGTCTTTCAATAAGCTACAAGGTCAGATACCAGAAGGAGGTATCTTCTCAAACATCAGCCAACAATACTTGGTGGGGAACACGGGACTATGTGGTGCTTCACGTTTAGGGCTTCCACCGTGTCGTAGCAAGTCCCGCAGAACCAGCGGTCACATCCTGACATTTTTGCTCCCTGCAATCATCATAACTATTGGAGCTGTAGCTTCCTGCATATATGCATTGATTAGAGAGAAAGTTAAGAAGAAGCAAGGGATGACAGTTTCTGCCGGTGTGGTTGACATGATCAGCCATCAGTTAGTCTCCTACCATGAGCTCGCTCGCGCCACTGATAATTTCAGCGATAGCAACCTGTTAGGGTCTGGAAGCTTTGGAAAGGTCTTTAAGGGCCAACTGAGCAATGGTTTGTTGGTTGCAGTAAAAGTTCTAGACATGCAGCTAGAACAAGCCATGAGAAGCTTTGATGCTGAGTGTCGTGTGCTTCGCATGGCAAGGCACCGCAACCTGATAAGGATTCTGAACACCTGTTCCAACTTGGACTTCAGAGCATTGGTGCTTGAGTACATGCCCAATGGGAGCTTAGAGACGCTCCTACACTATTCTGAAGGCAGAAGGAACTTGGAGTTTCTCCAGTGGTTGGACATCATGCTAGATGTGTCACTGGCAATGGAGTATCTGCACCATGAGCACTACGAGGTGGTCTTGCACTGTGACTTGAAGCCTAGCAACGTGTTATTTGACGAAGACATGACCGCGCATGTGGTAGACTTTGGCATTGCAAAGTTGCTGTTAACTAATGACAGCTCCATGATCTCTGCGAGCATGCTTGGAACACTTGGGTACATGGCACCAGGTACCAGCTAGCACTTGGTACTCTTGATCATTCCATCTCATTAATTTTAAAACCATTGGTTGATTACTCATGCTCTAATTTTATTATTGTTTGCGAATTTCTTGAACAGAGTATGGTTCAACTGGAAAAGCATCGCGGAAGAGCGATGTGTTCAGCTATGGGATCATGCTCCTTGAAGTCTTCACTGGAAGGAGACCCACAGATGCTATGTTTGCTGGAGAACTGAGCCTTAGGCAATGGGTTCTCCAGGCATTTCCAGCGGAGCTAGTCCATGTTGTGGATGATCGGCTACTACAAGGCTCTTCTTCTTCTAGCTATGACATGGATGGCTTTCTTGTGCCAGTGTTCGAGCTGGGTTTGCTTTGCTCGAATGACTCGCATGAGCAAAGGATGATGATGAGCGATGTGGTAGTGAGGCTAGAGAAGATCAAAAAGGAGTACACCAAATTAACATCAGCGATACAGAGTGCTGCCCAGTGAGGTCATCACCCTTGCTTCTATATATTTCTGTTTACTGTTGCACTAAGAATTAATAGAGCAATGTTAGCTGCCTTTTACTAATTTTCCCTAAGTTGTGCGTTAACCTTGTTGGTATAAATGGCATTAAATGTACCAAATATATATCCTTAGCTACACAATAATTTTTTATTTTGTATATGTTTAAACAGAAGTTAATCATAATATTGTGAATATTGACGCTTGAAGAACATATTGTTGTTCATTGTGAGAAGCCTCTGAGCATCACTTGCAGTTGCACACATGCAGATGGAAACAATATTTATGACATACATGGTGAGAACATGAAGTAGCACATCACAAGAGATCAAAGGCTTAAAAAGAAATGATACCACTTTTTTATGTAATTATTTCTAGAGTTAGTGCAATTAAATTGTTAGGGCTTGCTACAGATTAAAGAGAGCTTAATTAGCAATAATTTGATGAAGTATTAGAACTCAGAACAATATTGTAACACCTCAAAATTTGCTAAGCTAAAAATGTTTCAGGGAATTTCTGTGAATTGTTCTCAATTTTTTTTAACTCTATGCTATTTTCTAAAATGATATTTGAATTACCAGTAAATATTTAAATCAAGAAATCCTTTTAAAATTAAAATCCATTTTTCCCTTTGGGACAAAGCTCATCTTTACCTGGCCCATTCCCTCGTTTTCACCGTGTTGACCCGCTTTCTTTTCTTCTTTTCCCGGGCCAAGCTGACGGCCCATTTTCCCCACCAGCTCAGCCCACCCCCTTTTCCCTCCCTCTCTCACTGCCATGTGGCCCCGTCCTAACCTGCTAGCCTTCTTCCTCCTCCCACTTTCTCCTCGTGCCTGGCTGGTGGCCGCCATGGCCGTTTCAGCTGGAGCTCCAACCGACGCCATTACTCCCTAACACTTTGCACAATCAATGCCCCGGTTACCCCTACTCTCGCAACACCACCACACTCCCAAGCTCCAACTTCCATGGCGTTGGTGTCAAAAAGGTGCGCCCAAGCCTCCTCTTTCTTCACCCCAAATCAATTTCATTTTTTGTATCACCTTTGCTCTGAATTCCATCTTTTCTCTCAGTTTGGCTGTGCGCCGCTTCCTTGCTGATTAGCACTGCCTCTGATTACACCCATTGCATCCCCTCACAGAGCCCTACCCTGAAGACATGAGCAGGTCGCCACCTTCTCCCTTGCGCCCGGCCATCGTCGTTGAGACTTCGGGCATCGTGTTCCCTACACTCCACCGGCCGATAAACCGAGATCACAGTGGACAGCCATGCGCCGTGGACCAAGTCCACAGACCCCAACCCCACTCGTTATACACAAAATTGTCTCTTCCAACACAAAAATGATTAATTGTGTCATCTCTGCATCATAAATCCCTTCTCTTTAGAAAGTTAATTCGAACACCCAAAAATCCTTGTTGACATCATGCCTGTGCAATAAACCATGACTTCCTTCAGGAAAATAAATTCAAAAGCTCCTAAACAGTGTTTTCCTTCCCTATTTCTTTAATTTAATTCTTCCGGGAGTCCGTTCAACTCAATTTTTCTTTCTAAATTCATCTAAAATCGTAAATTACTTATTTATATCATTTTTGAATTTTATTTCAATTTAAAAATTTATAGCTGACGACTATGAGTATCAACACTGCAATCAAGGCAAGTAGCACATTTTGATCATATTGAACCTATCTTATAAATTTTATTTTGTTTTCAATATTTTTGCATGCATAATTTTAACAAATATAATTTTGATCCCATTTTAAAAGAATAGTTATACCCTGATTGTATATACTATATTTAAAATCTGAATCCTCTATTCTATTGTCACCCTAAGTATGTACTCTTTGTTATATGACGAATATCAAAATATTATTTAGATGATTGCTTAGACATGCTAGATATGCTTAAAACTGAAATGAGGACTTTTGGAAACTTTAGCCAATCGAAGTTCTATTAAAACTTGAAATTATGATTTGGTGATCTATGAAATATCATGTTAAAATTTAAAAAATTTAACTTCGAAAATTTTAAATAGGAAGTTTAAAGTAAAAAAATACATATAAAAAATTACAACTCAAAAAAAAATTAATTAGAAAGTTTCAACTCAAAAAACTTTATATCAAAATTCTTAAATCGAAAAGTTTTAACTCAAAAAATTCAAATCGAAAAGTTTCAACTAAAATGTTTTAAATAGAAAATTTTCAAATTAGAAAGTTTTAACTCTGAAAAATTTCAAGTCAAAAACTTTTGGTTCAAAAAGTTTTGATTTAAAGTTCACCTTAGAATTTTCAATTCAAAAAAGTTTTGATTGAAAATTTTCAAATTGGAAAGTTTTAACTCAAAAATTTTTAAATAAAAAAGTTTCAAATTCAAAAGTTTCAACTCAAAAAAGTCAAACCAAAAAGTTTTAACTCTGAAAACTTTTAATTTAAAAATTTTCATTTAAAAAAGATTCGATTCAACAAACTTTGGATTAAAAAACTTCTAAAGTGGTTCAAAACATACTTGTTTCAAAAAACTTGGGAAAAATTTGAAATACGAAAACTACTATGAGTTTGAGAGGAAATGTAAACCCTGCACCAAACTTTGAAGATATATTTCAATTAGGCCGGTGGTTCTGGTTGATATACATTACAGAATACATTTATGGAAATTCTCCACACAAACTTGTACAAATGTCAGAATCTTGAGATTAATCAAGCTGCAAGCACAACGAAATACACGTGCGTGCTTGTAGCGAGGATTGATATTACAGAACGAATGGAACGCAGTAATTTGTCGGATTAGCTACAGTGGAACAACCACTAATAAAGTTATCCCATCCCAAATCAACGTACGCAGCATGCTTTCATTAGTTATTTGTGTGAGATCACTGCATCTCTTATATGTTGGCTTTATCTTCATCTTGTGCAGCATGAGCAGCTGTTGTTGGTCTGGCAATTAAGCGGCGACTGAGTGCTGACCTGTGAACTGTACCGTCAGTTTCGAATGGAATCACTGAAATCGGACTCCGCTGCTGGTCACTGTACATGTGATGATCGTGGGGAGATCTAAGACCCGGTTGGTGCAATTAAAAAATAATAATTGCAGCACACTTCTATTCCACGTCTTAGGCCTGAGGAGGAGCCTACACGTGAGGAGGAGTGTTGAAGTATATGTGAATTGCCCGTCTTTTCTCGTAAGCTTAAGCTTTTGGGTGAACTTGCTGGTGCATGCAACTCAATACTTTCATCATCTTCAGGCACTCATCGGCCTCTTTGTCCCTGTTGATTTTATACAAGCTTGGATCTCCCCCACGACCATCACACGTACAGTGATGGTCGATCTGCGTGTAGCATATGTTCAAGACCCGGTTGGTACAATTAAAAAATAATAATTGCAGCACACTTTTATTTCATGTCTTAGACCTGAGGGAGCCTTACAGAATGCAAAAGAAGAAATGGTCTCTCTTTGGCATGCATGGACGCAGGCTTTAATCAATTGGCCACGTAGGGAAAGGAGTAGGGTCAAAACCAGCCCAGCCCAAGATCTAGTGGGCCGCTACTAGTAGGCCATCGCAAGTAGCCTGAGTGGTCGGCCCATATAAGGAGCACCGTCCGTCCACCAAGCCCTGCGATAGGCGCTTCGCCGTCGTCGTCGCCGCCTGCAACCAAACCTACGCGCCGTCCTCTCCTCCGTCCTGCCTGCCGCCGCCGTGCCGCGCGCGCGCCCGTCCTCGCCGACACGCCACCCACGTACGGTATGCTCTCCCTCCTCTTCTGAATTCAGCTGATTAGTTTCCTCTTCGATCGACACCACCACCGCCCGCCGTGCTGCTGGCCGGCCCGCCTCTACGCTTGCTTGCAGCCTGGGTGTTCGTGGAAATGCCTTGCCTTACAAGTCGTACGCTTGCGGTGCCCTGCCACTGCGGTTACTAACCAATTGATCGATCACCTTGAACACAGACTTGTGCTGCTCATACCAGTACTGCCTTTTGAGTCTTGCCTGGCCGTCAATGATGTCAAACCAGTACTGCCTTTTCATTTATCTTTCTAAGATTGACATGAATTTCAATTTTGTTGGATCATGAGGGCTCAAATTAACACAGCGTGTATACTCTGTGCTCGTAGTCGACCCCTGTTGGATCATGAGGGCTCAAATTTTGTTTGATCACGAGGGCTCAAATTTTGTTGGATCATGAGGGCTTCACTCACCTGACTAAGAACTATATATTTAAGAGATGAATACAGAAGCTGTCACACGATATATAGCAATTCTATTGCTCTATTTACCAAATGAATATACCCCGTATTATCTTTATATATATTGACAAAAACTTTTCATGCCCAGCTATCGCTTGGACGCGATCTGACACTTGGTTACAAAGAGTGAAATTAACATCAGAACAATATAAAACGGCATGCTTAAAAGGTGTAGAGGCAGCCTCCGTCGTTAATTGCTCCTCGCCGTTGGGTCAAAGTTCTTGGCATCCGGGTCGGCGCAACCTTCGGGTACAGGCAAATTACCTTGCTACGCTCCTTGACCTGAAATTTTATTGTTTTGCACAACTTGGTGAGAAAGATCACCTTGATGTGTAACTCGCGATTCTTTAAAGCAGTCATGATTAAATCAAAGGAAGAACAAGTAAGCTAAATCTTTTGATCAATAATCTAGCTATCACCGTTATATATATATGATTCACCCCCTTTTGCTGGGAACAGCACATGAGTACTACACACACATATAAGACTACCGGCCCCCAAATTAAGTAATCTACGCATGCAGTTATTAGTTACACATAGTAAGTGTATATAGTAATACAAAAGGAAGTAAGTATGTAATAAGTAGGAATTGTATATATCTCTACTATATAAAGTGAGAGTTTCTTCCCACGTCACATTAATTGCTCTGCTTAATTGCCCTACTTAATTGCCATGCTTAATTGCCCTACGCAAGAAACGAAGCGTTGCTTTAATTAGCCAGCTTTTGCAAGAAACGAAGCGTTAAAGATAGATGTTTGATCTTATGAAATAGTATTTTTTATTTTTTAATCTTTATTTTTCGTTATCAATTTTGTTTTTCGTAGCAACGCACGGGCATATAACTAGTATTTATTAATGTAAAAGGTGGAAAGATTGCAGGCCGCCTAGCTACGAGGGAATAGCTAGATCGAGATGGTGTGTAGTATATATGGAGAGTGTTCTAACCGAAGAAGGAACCGGTCTTCATGGCATCCTCGTTAGCATCACCAAGAGCTGCCTCGCTCAAGTACTTGTCGGCAAGCTGCACACGCTTGACATTCTCCTGCTCCTTCACCAGCATGTACCCGTACTCCATCAGCTTGTCGATTGTCATCTTGGGCTGCTCGAAGGACGGGGGCCCCTCGCGGGAGTTCACCAGCTTCTTGCCGATGTTCTCCACTCCGGTGCCGGAGACCCACTTGCGCACCTCATCGTCGTACACCCGAGCACGCAGCGCACCGAAGAAATCTGCATATGTTAATTGATCATCAGGTATATTTGTTATCGTTACTGCATCTAGCTAGCTATCTGATGGAACTAACTAATTACTTGTTGATCAGCTGTTGGTGGTATCTAACTAGATATGCTGTGCCTCGATTGCAGCTAGCTATAGCTAGGCTCGTACCGATGGATTGGCCTGGGAAGGAGTCGACAAGCTTGACGACGTCCTCGTCCGGGACGTTGTCGGTGCGGAAGATGCCCTTGCAGACGCCGATACGGTCCTCGCGGGTGGGAGCCCAGTAGAACTTCTCCATACGACCGTCACGGATGAGTGGGGCGTAGAGGGTGGAGAAGTCGTTGCCGGTGACGATGATGGGCACACGGGGGTTCTCCTCCTTGTTGTACATGCCCGGGAGCTGCACGTTGGTGGGGTTGTCGGCGATGTTCATCAGGGTGGCGTTCACCATCTGGTTGTTCACCGTGTACTGCGTCGTCCCGCCCATACGACCAGCACCGGCGTCAAGATCGTTGATGAAGAGGCAGCACATCTTGCCCTTCTTGATGATATCCGCGGCCTCACGGTACCGCTGCCTGATCAGCTTCGCTGGCTCTCCGGCGTTTCCGCTCTCTAGCTCTCCGGCGCTCATCATGATGGGGCTGCATCAAATATAATTTGGCTGACTGTCATGCTTCGGCTGCAGAGATTCAATATTTGGCAACAGATGAACTGAAATAGCTTCTTCTTACTTGATGCCCATCTTGGCGAAGGCAAGCTCACATTGGAAGGATTTCCCTTGACCCTTGCCTCCCCAGATACCCAGGATGAGTGGCACCTGAATTGCGATTGATCAAGAACAATAAACCCAATCAGTCAGGCCCTTCCACGGTAAGTTTCAGAACCTGCGCCGCAGATTGGTACTGCTTGATTAGTTGGTGAAAGCCAAGAGCCATCATGCATGTGTTACCTTGATGTTGGGCAGGGTCATGAAGTTCTTGGAGACGTGGACAACGAGCTTGTCCAAGAAGGCCTTGGCGATGTAGAAGTTTCCCACGGTGTTGTCATAGTCGTACCTGCAGGGTGTGTTCCATATATTATGATCGATTCAGTATATATGCATAACATGACACTCTCTTAATTGCGTGCAGTAGTAACGAAGAATTAGAATGTGCAGTGCTGTGCTTACTGTCTGAGGCCCTGGCTGATGTACTCGTAGGAGCTGAGGACGGCCTCGTGGGTGCCGTCGCCCATGGGGGCCTGGAAGAGGGAGTCGACCAGACCCTTGCCCCTGACGATGTCCTGCTGGTCGTCGGAGATGTCGGTGGCGAGGCCCTTCCACCTGTCCTGGTCCGTCTGCTTGTCCTCGTCCAGTTCCTTGGCCGCCATGACTCTGAACCTGTTGGCGTTGGAGCTCTTGCCATGGTGGTTCATGGCCAAGGTCACCTGCTTCCTGAGCTTCTTCCCAAGGAAGCTGGTCGGGGTGGAGGCCTACAGACACACACACACGTACATGAGACGCCATCGAACACAGGATGATCGACGTCATTTATTGCAAGGATCATTGAGCAAGAGAAGCGATTGATCGATCGCTGCGTACGCACCGGGGCTCCGACGGTGGAGGACAGGGCAGCGGCCATCTCTGCGCTAGCTGCTTGGCTGATGGTGGCAACGGGCTGCTAGTTTGGCGTACGTACTAGCAGCTCTGCGCAGTGATGAGTAACGGCTGCTGCTCAAAGTGTGGAGGCCGAGCTATGTGCGCCATTAAATACTAGAGCTTCTTGCTGCTGCTGTGGAATCAGGCTAGCTAAGCTAGCCTGGAGCAGCGATCGAGAGGCTCCTCCTCACACACTCCACTCGTGCTTGTGGATCAGCTTCCGCAAGCCACACGCTGAAGATTGGGTTCTGCTCACGTGGCGCCATCTCCGCCGAACAGTAGGATCGACGACTTGCACCGGGAGGCCCGGCTTGGCAAGGTACATCTCCTGGCCTGAGTTGCATGCCCTTTCGTGACCACAGAATTAAGCCATCTCTGATGGACCCTTGTTTTCCTTTTCCTGCCTTCCGTTTCTCTCCCGGCCGCCGGCGGCAGCAAGTCAGTGGCCTGATGAGCCGAGCCGAGCTATAAAAACTTGTATATTTTGCATCACCGCAAAAAAGCCTCTTGCTACCTCTCGTTGCTTGTTGGATGAGGCATCAAGAATTGTATTCTAGTTCAAGTACCACAAATATTTTGCTGCCCTGTGTATATATTTTGGTTTGTTGATAACCATCAGGCCGGCTAGGACGTACTGTCATTTGGTGCCACACAATGTCATAGTTAACATCAGGCATGAAAGCTGTGCGCTTTTGCTTGATAGTTTGCAACACCACAAAAACTATGTTAGCCTTCTACTCCAATTATGGGTTGTTAATTTGGTGCAACGTCAATTCAGAGCCAGATAAAAGGGCTCATCTCTGGAATGTTTTTAGGAAATTTAACTGGTGGTGCGTAGCTTAAGTTCCCTGGAAGTCCCTGTATGTTTGGATTTAGTAGATAACATTGATAATTTTGATGGTTTCTGTTTGCCTCCTACAATCTCTTTTTTTTTTCCCCAGCAGGTCATGTAGTGATATTAATTGCCTTTTCATTGAACTTGCTGCTAGCTAGCTAAATCTCTTGATGCAGTACGTACGGGATGAAAATTAAAGTCTCCATCTCCCTCAGAGGCCGGGTGAAAATGGATCTGTCATGTCATTAACCCAGCTGGTTACCCCAAAGTGCCCAATCAAGGATCCTAAAAAAGATTTCCAGACGACTACTGATCTTCTGATCACCAGATTGGGTGTTATATGGGTACTGTTTGTTTGGCAACCGGCGATTGGGGTAAGTAGGAACATAACATCAATTGTTGCCTCACTGACAAACTACCAACATTATTCAATGTTATTTTCCCGTATGTATATCTTAGCAATGTTACTTTCTCTGTCCAATGTAGGTCATTTTTTTACTTTTCACACTCTCCAACGCAAGACTTTAAGGGCCTGTTTGGGAGAGCTTCACTCCAAAAAATCAGCTCCACTCCACCAGCTTCACCATAGAGTTGAAGTAGGGAAAGGAGGTGTTTGGTTTGCAAATTAGATCTAGCTTCAAGAATAGATGGTTTTGATGTGGATACCCATTTATGCCCTTAGATGTTGAATGGGGGGTTTTGTGAATTTAATTTGCTCATCATATGTGTAACCAGTGGCAAAGGTGGTTAATTACCTAGGAACTTCACGAGTGGGTACGAAACGGTGTTTCTTGGAGTACCCCTTGAGGAGCTCCACAAACACCATGGAGCAGTCCCCTAGATTCGCATTTTTCATGAAGCTGGAGTTCTGTGAAGCTGGGGCGTTTGACTACACGAATTTGGAGTAGAGCTGAAAATTGAGGAGCAGAGCTCTCCCAAACACCCCCTAACTACAATTTTGCATCGTAATATATAAGCAAAGACAATAAAAATTACATATATATTTTGAAAGCATTTTGCAAGACAAATCCGGTGATACAATTTTCATATAGCAAATTTATATGCAACACTTTGGCTTAAATTTTGCCCAATACCCAACTTACCCTTGGGGCGGACCCGTGCATGCATAGCACATCACTTACAATTTTATCCTCATTTTGTGTAAAAGGGTTAACTCGGATGTGCTATGTTTGGATCAAATAGGCATTATATACTACTACAACTAACTTTATGCAAACAATGCGGAACTAATCTCACCACCGAGTCATATGGGCCACATGAGTCTTCACATTAATTTGTTGGAGTATTACACTCACTCTCCCCTTAAGGGCTGACGCCCTCGGCAGCACACGTCTTTTCTAGAATCGTACAACTGCATCCTGATCTCTGGGTTAACCCTTCTATAGAGGACAAAAGTGTAAGCGGGTGCTATGTGTGCGCAAATACGCCTCATACATGGGTTAGATATTAAACTAATTTGAGTCAGAGTGTTACAATATACTTTAATTTCAGTCAAGATGTTACATTATATATTAGTGGTCAAAGTTTTAAAGTCTTTACTGCACAAATCCCACGACAACCTACCTTTGTGGACAGAGGGAGGAAATTTTTTAATACAATACAATATTTGATCCATATTTACAAATCGATACAATACGTTTGCGTATTTACAGAAAACCCAATCACAAACGAAATTTCAAATTTCGTTTAATCTTTACCAGAATTTTATTTTTCGTTTTTAGTGTATTTGAAACCCCAGATGTCAGGTATATGTTAACCGAAAAATGAAATTTCGGGTATGAAGACCCCGCCTCATACCCAAAATATAAAATTTCGGGTATGGGGTGGGACCTAGAGGTGGGCGTCGTGCCATGCCGACCCGGCCCGGGCCCATCGTGCTTCGGGCCGAAACCGTGCCGTGCCACGACGGCCCATCGTGTCCACCGTGCCGGCCCGACTTACCTTTCGCGAGCCCAAGCCTGGCCCATTTGCACTTCGTGCCTGCTTCGTGCCGTGTCGGTCCAAGCCCGACCCATTTTTACTATTGTGACGAACAAAGAAATAAAACAAATCACTACTACTAAACTACCTATTTTAATTACATAAGAGACTAATCACATCAACAAAATGTCAAACATAAATGCAATGTTTGAAGATGCTCTGGATCAACAATATCTGCCAACTTTTAGGCCTTAATCCGTGATTTTGTGCCCGTTCGTGCCGTGCCGGCACGAGCCCGGCCCAAACTACCGTGCCGTGCCGCCCGTCGTACCTGGTTCCCTGGCCCGGCACGACCCGTGCTACAGTTGCATACCGGACCGTGCTTTGCACCGTGCCATCCCATCATGCTTTAGGCCGGCCCAAAAGAGCCCGACCCAAGTGCCCACCTCTAGTGGGACCCCATACCCGGAAACTGAGGTTTTGGCAATGGCTTCCAAGTGCACATGTGGCAGGGAATCTTGCATGCAGTGAAGAAACCGAGGGCAGGACAAGTGCGCATGTGGCAGGGAATCTTGCATGCAGTTGGCAGTGAAGAATGGATTACTACTAGCAAGAACGGAACTGATACTAGCAACTAAGTTAATTCAGTCCATAGCCGAAACCTCAGATTTTGGGTACGGGGTCCATCTCATACCCGAAACTTTATTTTTCGTTTAATGTTTATCTGCAATACCAGATTTCAAATACATCGAAAATGAATTTTGAAAATTCGGTAATGGTTGATATTTCTATGAATACGTAAACGTATTGTATCGATTTATAAATACGGATCAAATATTGTATTGTATTAAAAAATTTCCGACAGAGGGAGCATTCAGCATTAGCTAAGTTAATTTCTTTTCTTTTCTTTTTTTCTTTTTCATCTTGTGAGGTACTCGATGTGAGCCCAGTAACCCACCCCATAGCTAGGGGTGACAATGGGCTTAGATCAGTCTAGACTTTTGGATTAGGTCGGTCCAAACTGCAAATAGATTGGATTCATTTTGGATCCATAGCTATTTAATTGGACTAGATCTAGATCAGGCTTGGACCTTACATTTTTCTTCTAAATCATTGTATTGCATGTATTATGTGTTAATTTTAGTCACATCTACATGGATGTTTTACATGTAAATGGCTTAGATCAAGGTCCAAGCCTTTATTTGGGCCTGGATTGGACCTAGGCTTATCAGTTTCAGATTTGGACTAGACTGGATCAAAGAAACAAAAATTTAGGCCCGGTTTGTTTCAACTAGGGATTGTAGAAAGCTGCTTTTAAAAGCTGGAAGGTCAACAAACAAGAATGTTTCAATCTGGATTGTAATAATCTGGAAGCCAGATTGTAACAATCCCACAATCCACTCTGGAGGAGCTTTTCTCAGCTTTTTTTTGCAAAAGACCACAATACCCATCCAACTTCAGTGAAAATTACCCACCATTGCCCCCCACTGTTCACACAGATTTTTCAACATATAATTGAGGGTACCACAGACTTTTGCCAAGCAGAAATAGCAATCCAAACACACTATAATCTGGATTGCCAAACAGTCATCAGCTTTTCAACCCCCAGCTTTTACAATTCAGATTTTAAAAGCTGTTTTTTACAGTCCCCAGCTGAAACAAACAAGGCCTTAGGCTTGGATCAGACTTGTGTTGGGTTTCAACCTATTATCACCCCTACCCATAGCACGTAAATCAGTAAATGTAGCTACACTACTTGAGAAGTTAAGATTTAGGCCCGTGGAATGCTGGATTTTTCTTCTTCTTCTTCTTTGGTGGGAACTAAGCTGTTTCTTGTGAAATTCTTGCTTCCCCAAGTCCCAATGGGTCGTAGCATTCAGATTTGGTAGGATTAATTTCAGTCGAGAGAAAAAATGCAACCGACGATTTGAGAGTACATGCATCCGTACACACACACACACACATATATATGTGTGTGTGTATGGCATAAGAATAATCCATGCATAGTTACTTAGAGACCCTAGCTTGCATATATATATCCATCGGAGAAATGAATTATAAGTGGCAAACAATGTAGCTAATTACAGGCAATAGCATGCATATTCGATTAATAATTAATTACCTGTACATTGATGATTCGGTATATTCCTGTCCTGTGTACACATGAAAAAAAAAGTTTCAGTGGGTTGGATGGATCATGTATGTGTCGCTAGTGCAGCTTGACAATATCGATGCATGGTACGTACTGGAGGCAAACATTCATTCATTCACGCAGGATGCGGATAAGTACCATGTATTCAAATCCAGGCTAGATTTCGAAAATCTCAGTCAAGATTTTGGATTTTGGACCCCTTCTGAGATCCTAAATTTCAGTCAGTGAAATCTCAGCAAGATCTTGATGATTTCGGCCGAAATGTCGATGTTTTTTTTACCGAATTTTTATTTTTCTTTGCTAGATTAGATTAGATTAATTTAGGGTCAACATCATCCACAAAAAAATGACTTGTTTTTTTATCATTTTTCGATCAAAACAAATCGATCGAAATCTCAGAAATTTAGTACAGCGCACGTGATGGATGGATGGGATTGATCGATCTGGGAGGAAATGTTTGGTTGTAGACGCAGCTGCCGGCCGTCGTCGCTCCTTGCGGTGGACCGAGCCGGGGTACGCGTCGTAGTTGGTGGCATTCTGGTCGGTATGTACTATTTCGCCACTTAAAACGGTGTAGAAGCCATGCCATGCGTTCCGTATCGGCTTCAAAAGCGATCAGTACCGGACCTATACCGGTACGATAACGGTCAATATTGCCTAACAACTTTGATATCGATCAATACCACTGACCATACCGGCGGAATAGATAATACAGTCTATTGAACTCGTTGAACTATATGTTACATTTAATCCCACTTCGATGTATTTAGAGTAATATTGCAATTGAAATTTAGTGTGCATATAATTAAATATACATATACTTATAGATAAATATTTCGAAACGGATACTCCAAAGCTAAGGATAAATATAGTGAAACAGAGGGACTAATTAATACTAGCTAGAACACTGGTATTAACCTCATTAATACTTAGTGACGAGAGATGGAGAGCGAGAAATGGATGGATTAATTCGTTAAAAGTGGGCTGGTAGAGGCCGAGCATTAGCTCGGGCGGTGAGGCGCGCCAGTGGGCAGCCCACCCACCCGCGTTCGAGGTCGCTTGGCGTGCGGTACTCAGAGCTGGATTAAATCGAGCCGTTGTTTCTGTTCTTTGCGAATGCCAGTAGCTCCTGGCCAAAATTTAATTTTTTTTAAAAAAAAAAAAAAAAAAAACTGGGCTGGTAGTGCATGTGCCTGACAGTGAACTGCTGGGTAGCTAGCTAGTGGCTGTGAGGAAGGAGATCGATGCTGCTAATGGCCGGCCGGACTCGATCTGTGGACGAGGTTGGAGGTGGTGACCCCCCCGGCCGGGAGCCACACGGTGGGGATTGGCCAATAATGGCCACTAGCTACCATCCATCGAACGGATGACATATATACGTACGTGGCCACTCCTCGGCCGCCCGATTGATTAGGCATCCATCGATCCAACGATCGGCAAGGACGTACCGCTTCCGATCCATAGGAATCACTAGTACTTAATTTCTTGAGAAAAACAGGAGGCCAGCCCTATATATATTGTGCTATATATTAATTAATATATATATATAGGGGCTGTCTGTTGATAAGTTATTGGCTGGTTTTTTCAATCTCAATCATTATTCTTTTAGCTATAGGATTTGCATTGATGGTTACTTATGTTTTACCAGCCACCTCTCACATCTACAAAATATATAAAAAAAAACAACTTATACAAAAATAAAGTAAAATTAAGTGAGCCTTATAAATACAAAAACAAATATAACTAAAAATTGGAGAATAGTGGTACCAAAATTGTACATTACTTAATTAGCACTGCAATTTTAAGTTCAGTCTTGTGCAATTTTAGGTGACCGATAGAATATAAGAAAATTTCAGGCAACTAAGGATTAGCGGACCCGATTAATATAATATAGGGAAGTATTTACAGGAGAAAAAGAAAGAATGTACAAGGAAACATGTACAATATCGGAAAATACAATCCCAGTTAACTAAAGCTTCTCTGAACTCTTTTCTCCATGCTGCAAGCGAAAGACAATTTCTTGGAATTAAGCACTTGCCCCGGCCTATACCTGCATTTCCCATCTTGAATCATGCATGTCAAAAGCCTCCGTTGAAATATCGATCCCAATTGATTATATGAAGAAAAAAAATCGCCGACACCGCTGGCACTGGATGAAGTGCAGGTGAAGAAAAACAAGAGAGCTGTCCATATGAAATTTCTTTAAATATTTTAAGAGCTGGTTTCTTGTGTTTAGAGTACTTATCCTTCAAAAGAAGCCAAAAGAAGAATCTGTTCATCTTCATGCAGTAATTAATTAAGAAGGCTATATATATATATATATATATATATATATATATATATATATATATATATATATATATATATATATATATATATATATATATCTCCCTCCGGTTTGGTAATATCTGTCGTTTTGGACATAGTGATGATCAAACTTCCAAAACTTTGAATATCGATATTTTTTTTAATATTTAAATTGGATATATGAAAATTATATGTGTAGACTTGTCTCGAGAAGTACTTTCATAATATTATAATTTTATTGGATTTTATAAATATATTATAATAAAAATCAGCGATCAAAGTTGTGTTTTGAAGACCGTGTCGATGTCCAAAACGACAGATATTACCAAACCGGAGGGAGTAGCCATTAGAAGAATATATATCGTAGCTAGCTAGCTAGACTCGCTGGCTTCGATGAAAATTAAACTCGGTGAAGCTGGAAATTAAACTAGCTAATTAATTACCGCCACTGCAGAATATATATAGCCATTAGAACATTAATGTGTTCCAAGATTCGTACGGTCCCGCATATATATATACTAGTTACATGCCCGTGCATTGCTACGAAAAACAAAATTGATAACGAAAAATAAAGATTAAAAAATAAAAAAATTATTTCACAAGATCAAACATCTATCTTTAACGCTTCGTTTCTTGCGAAAGCTGGCTAATTAAAGCAACGCTTCGTTTTTTGCGTAGGGCAATTAAGCAGGGCAATTAATGACGTGGGTAGAACTCACCACTGCCACCAACTGTTGCTTTATAATAGTAGAGATATAGCCACTAGTTATATGCCCATGTGTTGCTACGAAAAACAAAATTGATAACGAAAAATAAAGATTAAAAAATAAAAAAAATACTATTTCATAAGATCAAACATCTATCTTTAACGCTTCATTTCTTGCAAAAGCTGGCTAATTAAAGCAACGCTTCGTTTCTTGCGTAGGGCAATTAAGCAGGGCAATTAAGTAGGGCAATTAATGTGACGTGAGAAGAAACTCTCACTTTATATAGTAGAGATTAGCTTCTCTCTAGCTAGATCTCTTGATGCTGGATCTCTCTTGGCCGCATGCGTTCCCCAGGCGATGGAGAGCCGTCACCACTGGCTAGAACGAGCATCGCCGCCGCTCGCCGGGAATTGCCTCACTGAAATCGTGCCGGGAATTACCTCCCACGGCCTTCTTAATTTGTTTTCGATGTGAGTTCGGCCTGCATCGTCGACGACCTAGCTAGGCCCAAAAACCATGTAGGGAGTTCATGACATGCAAACTCGATCCATACAATGTCGCCATCCATTGGTTCCAGAGGGTAACGTCAGGGGCGGATCCAGGCCCCGGGCAGAGTAGGCTGTAGCCCGGGACCTGGTACCGAAAGCCCATTAAAATTCTACGAAAAATTATTGAAAAATCATTGAAAACATATATTTAATCTAAGATCAGCTGGTCTAGCCCAGGGCTTGGGCCTGGGCTAGCTCCGCCCCTGGGTAACGTGTTGCCTACAACTACGTACCAGGCCAAACAGGTTAGTTCGCTACAATGGGC
Organism: Rhipidocladum racemiflorum; assembly: GCA_036346355.1. Classification (NCBI taxonomy): domain Eukaryota; kingdom Viridiplantae; phylum Streptophyta; class Magnoliopsida; order Poales; family Poaceae; genus Rhipidocladum; species Rhipidocladum racemiflorum. The sequence goes on from CM070589.1 coordinate 78,843,249, forward strand.
TACAGCATTGCCTCTCGTCCAGGTAAGCACAGATATCCAAGGTGGCATGCATGGGCTGCACACCATCTACGTACGTGCAACCATTGTACGTACATGCTAGCTGCATGTAATGACGCCCGAGTGAATTAACATCGCATGCATTTACGTACTTGCTGAAATTATAAGTCCAAGGAAGAAAACGTGCGTTCATGAATCATTCATGATGAACAAACCCGCTTTGGTCAATTCATAAAATGATAGCTAGCTAGCTAGCCAGCCTCGCAAGAAACATTTTTATTTGGCGGATCGACGCAGGAATTAAGTAAAGATAAACATGCGTGTTAATATGTACTGCTAGTACTGCACTGCATGCAGTTTAATTATCATTGTGCACAGTGGCACAGCCAAGATCGGCCTCGATTAGAAAACTAATTAAGCAACTATAACTAATACCAAATATATAACTAAACAAGACTGAAATTTTCTATTTATATACTGAGGATTATTCCCTACTAGTAGGTGTACATATATCTTGGGCCATGACCCAGCTGCCCTAGTCCAGCTTCGCCCCCTAATTGCGCATGCATGCATTCTGTAACATCCCAAAGTTTGAATAAAATAGAAAATAAAAATTCAAAATGTGCTTTTGCTTTAATATTGGATTTTCTAATTTTCTAAACCTTTTTAATGATTTTTTCAATTAAAAAGCTATGTAAATTGAATTGGTAAAGTGGTAAAAGTTAAAAAAAGGTAAAAGTAAAAATCAACTAAAATCTGTAAAAAGTAATGTTAAATTATTGGAAGTGTCTATAGTACATTTATTATTGACAAAGTAATCATGGATGCATTAATTATTGATAAGAGATTTAAAATTAATGCAATTTGACTACAAAAAGTGCAAAGATAGATTTTTATAAACATTAACCAAGCTTATCTTTATCTAAAATTTTAACCACACAGTCCTCAGATAATTATTCACCTTTATAAGGATTATTCCCTTCCTTATTCAACGAGATGCATGATCAGTGATCGATCGATCAACCATATGCATCTAGCTAGTTGTGTTATTAGTATGATTGTGTATTAGTACAGTTTTTATTTGGACGCTTTGGGGGGCTACTTGTAACATCCGAAACTTTGTTAACTACGTAAAGTGCACATTTCAAGCGCTTCTATTCAGAGCATTGCATTGCCAATTTGAGAAATGAATGTTTCATGCCACAACTCCACTTCCAAAACTTTTGGCTCAAAGATTTCCATATCCTTATGGGCCAATCAAATGTGCGAACTGACAACTCAAAGTAGCAACTAAAGTATCAAATGTTTTTACATGCTTAAGATTCGATTTCGTATTCATGCTTATTAAGGAAAATGGAATATTAAGACTTTCATGCTCAATTAATTAAGCTGTTAGCTTTGCAAATAGATTTTGAAATGTAGTAAAACCAACTTTAAGTTACTTCCGTATACTTTCCCTAACAGTTCTTAAGGAAGGAGTAGATAATTTATTAAGTTGCCACCGCGATCTAAAAATGAAGGTCTAATCTTTAACATGTGCAAATTAGTATTACTTAAGCCTTTTCGGTCAAGTGTAGAGCATCTCATCTCAATGCAAAAATTAAGGGGGAATAGCTCAGAATTACTCTACAGTATTTGTACTACCATGATATGGAAAAATATTTAAATAATAACTTGCTTTGCATCTGAATCCTATTAGCATTAGGTCTAAGTTTTATGGTTACGAATAGCGCATTACTTGAATAGTTAATTTTAAAATCTAAACAATCTTAGCTTCTTGAATTCGATTGTTTAATTGCTAAGATACACAAATTTAGCATTCCTGAAACTGAAAGAATGAAGGTAGTAAAGTTGTAAAAGAACCCCATTAACTTGATGCGTTTGAAACTAGTATGCTAGCAGTAGAATGAATTTCCCTGTAACTGCTTTGTTCTTTTGTTTGAAACTAGTGTGCTAGCAGTAGAATGAATTTCCCTGTAACTGCTTTGTTTGTTTTGTTGAGTGTTAAATCGTTATTTGCATCTGATTTCCTTTTGCCCCATTTTGATTCGTTGTTATTTACTTTTGCCGTGGTTTCTATCGTTCGAACGCATAGCTGACGACGTGTCAGAGTCCGTTGATAACGACCCCGACTTTATTCCCGAGAACGATCCCGATGAAGAGCAAACAGGCAAGCACCCTCCTTTGAACATTTTGATCCCATACTTTACGATGTTGATTTTGTTTTGATTAAACTATCATGCATGCGTGTAAATCCTGTAAAGTGGCTATGTTGTGGGTAATGGTAGCTGTATCCGAAATTTGTGGGATTTCCTTAATTACTTTGACATATGAACCTTGTTAAAACCTAGGCTAGGACTATTCATTCTATGAAATGAAACTTGGGTATATTCGAATATTAAATGTTATGCTTAGCCATGCTTTAGATATGGGTAGAATGATAAGCTTGAATGTTTGTGAATTTTTAAAAATGTTGGATATGGCAGTAAAGGATACTGATATGTTGGTAAAAATAAAAATAAATTATGCTTTGAACACATGCGAGTTATGTATAACCGAAAGTGCAATGGATTGGCTTGCACCGTACAAGCGGCCACTTGTACGGTACGAGGAGATAGATTTGAGTTGTGTGGGATTGGTAATTGCACGTAGCTAGGGGGAGATCCTCGCCTGAGTCAATCTAAGGACCGAACTTGATACTATTAACTGAGTTAATTGGTGCAGCCACATGTGCTAGTATGGGATAGCCTTAACTTAGTAAGCTAGTTGAAGTTTAAACCTTGCACGTTGGTAGGCCGAAGAGTATGGACGAACCGGGGGGAGTGGTGTCGTTCTAGGTGCTCCTTCACCGAGGCGTTGGGACCAAAGCATTCCAATACAACGGGTATGCCTTACTATGAGGACTACTGGAGTGAATGTACTAGAATGTACAATAAGTGGATTCTACGGTCATAGCAAGGATGGTCATACCCAGGTTAGGCTCTAGCTAGTCGAAAAGTTTCATCATAATCTAGCAAAACGAGTACTTGTGTATCGCGTGGTATGGTTAATATGATTGCTAGAACATGTCATGTGGGTAAAGTGTACACTCTCTGCAGATATTGAAATCTAATCGATTAGCCGTGCTCACGGTCAAGGGCGGCTTGGAAACATAATGTCAAGTATAGTGGTTTGGTTTTGTTTTTGCAAAAAAACTTGAAAAAAATGGTGGTATGGTGTGTTGGTGTATGGTATTGGTGGGTTGGCTTTGTTTCGAGTGTTGTTTATGGCCATGGAGGGTCATGAATAGCTGTTCAATTACTTTACTTATTGTATGTAGCTTCTAATCAAATGCTCTTTACAATATCGTCGTTGTTTATCAAATTGCATGGTTACACATAAAACTTGCCTTATGCTGAAAATTGAACCTAAAGTAGAAGCTTTTTCCCAATAATTAGCCTTGCATGTATAAATACTTCCATATACTAAAGTCTTGCGAGTACATACGTGTACTCATCGTTTGCTCAACTTAAAAATGTTTAGAAGAAGGTAATGAGGACGTTCCCGACGACGCTTACTTCGAATCGGAGTCAAGCGATTTCTTGGATGGATGATTTGGGCTTTTCCCCAGTCGGATGCCTTTGTGTTGGATGGCATACCGTAGTCCTCCTTTTGGTCTTATGTTTATTTCCGCTACACTTTACTCTTTTGCGTTGTATATTTGGTCAGTCGGCCGTGGACTTGTAATATATATATATATATTGTGCGAATGTATTAACTCCCCAAACTACTTTTATGTTATGTTCATATGTGTATGTGTGATGAATCATCTCGAGTGCCAAATATGTGTGTGCTAGGCGTTGATCTTGGGAACTAGCAACGGACACATATGCGGGAAGCTCGGATTGATTCCAACCGGTTGGCAAGAGCACAAGTATTGCGCCGATTGGTTGATCTCAATCCGGGTATGGTTTCAGATGAGCGATTCGGAGTTCTTTCGGGTTGCATCATTTCCACACTACTGATCCTAAGCATATATAAATTCAAATGGATATAGTCATGCACGTTTTAAACTTTTAATTAATGTTGAAGAGGATACTGCATATTAATCAATGTAGATGAAAGGACACATATTTCTCCATGTGATAGACGTACTCGTTGTCGACCATGTATACAAATATACAATTAATATAGAAAGAAATCAATATATGGCTAGAATGTAAAGCATGAGATCAAAACTGGTGCAAGATTGATCATGCATCATCACCACTACAGAACGTCTTACGACAGATGGTTTATGTTAAAACTAAGAGCAGTGCTTCTATGCATTTTCTCTAAATACAAATTGAACGAATCTTAAAGCAAGTGAAGGGGTAAATAATCACCGTCTACTTTTCATTCATGCTTTAATAGTTATGCAACTTTAAAAAATAAAAGCATAGAAGCACCTCTACAAAACTAATCACAACTATGAACCATCTTCGAGAATAGAATATCACATACGAATCTTGATACAAACCATCTGTGATAAATACATATCTCACAGACAGTTTAGAAACCGTCTGTGATGCGTCGTGTTATCATTGATATATGTTTACACGCGGTCTAAAAAAATCATCTACCAATAGATGGGAGTACATATAAGACGGACGGGCTTCTTCTCATACCATGTCATGGATTTGTGCGCATGTCTGGTCTGGCCAAACAAATAAAGCAGACTGCCACCGGGGCAGGCATGCATGTTGGAGGAGGGAATCCATGCAGACCGCAGGCAGGAGATGAGAATTCAACTATTCCATGCCATGTGGCAGCATCGGCCCGATGCAAGCATGCATGCATGTGCTGCTTATTAGCCTCTGTGCTGGAATGTGTCAGTATATAGTGCTATATCATCACTCATCAGATATATATATAGTGAGAAACTATATATACATATACATATGCTTGTGAGCTTTTGGAATTCATCGTCGATCGACTAGCTAGGGTAGGGACAAAAAAACAATGGCGTTTTGCGATTAATTGTTGTTGTTGTTCCTAGCTATAGCTTAATTAACCCTTAATTGTAGTATCTAATTAATTTCTAACCGACCGCGAACGAACCGCGAACGAACGAATACGTACTTATGTATAATTAGTATGCATGGGAGTTTTGCGATTTACTAAAATCAGGTACTGTAGATTATTTCTTGTGAAGAAAAAGCAATTTGCGAGTGAACTGCATGCACGCACGCACTATTTTGAGGAGAAGGAAGGAAAAAAGTTAATTTGTAGTTATTAAATTTTCATAAATGCTCGAGTTTGCATCTAATGATACGATATAAATAACATATCAGATCGAGGGGGATCAGAATATATATATGAGCTGCATTGCCCCCACATGACGCATATATAGGGAGTGTATAAGACAATAACAGATGATCAACTTCGTCGGTTCGTCCTGACTAGTGTCTGCTTGCGCTCTTGGCTGTGCTAAAATAACCTAGCTAGCTATAAACTAATAAAGATCAATGCACACCGGCCAGGGATATAATTGATAATAGAATATTTCTGTTTTGATTGGGACTTTTAGAATCGCAGCTATCAGCTTGAAGAATGAAGAACGTACCTAATCAGGCTAACTAGCTAGTTGATATATACTATTAGCTAACGTATCAGAATGTATTAGGCAGAAAAATGTACATGTATGGATCATATCAGTATGGATTCTTCATGTATACCAACATATGTATTAGCTATAACATGCATATCTAGCTTGAGAAATGTGTGGATCAGTAATATGCATGGATTCTTCGTACATACCAACATATGTATTAGGCAGAAAAATGATCAGGAAGTTCAAATTTGATCATGGAAATATATATACACGAACAAATTAACACGAAAAACTTGTACGGGCGATATCAATGGGACAAACCCCGGGCCACATGTATAACTTCTTGTACAGAACTTGCATATGTGTTGCAACAACTGAAATGGAGAGGTATAAATGTAGGAAGCCCTTAATTTGGCTACAAATTGAAACTAATTGATGCAAGACAAACCAGAAAGAAAAGAAAAAGGTAGGAATTAAGAGAACAAAATTAAAGGGGGGAACAACGATTTTGCACAAGTACAAAGACATTCATCTGTTTTCGCACTCAAACTAAGCTTGCCATGTAACTTTTGGAGTAGTCCCAAGCCTAAGCTCTAGATCTACTTCTTGTGGATCCACAAGGGGTGAACCAGAGCTAGGGCTTGCGGTTGTTTTGTGTACCTTTGCATCGTGCTCGGCAACTCGCAGCAGCACCTCCTCTCTTTGACATGGTGTTCCCAGCGGAGCCTCCGCCGCCGGCCGCACAAAGATCGGAAGCGCCACCAACGGTTGATCCACACGCCTTCTCTTCGTCGCCCACCCCGGCTCCTCCTCCTCGTCGTCGTCGTAGTGATCTAAAGCTTCCTCTCTCACCTCCATGTACATGAGGACCTTGTTCTCGCTCTCCTTGATGATGGTTGATAGGTAGGAGGGAGAAGGGGTGGTACTGCAACTTATTGTCACATCCCCCTTGGCTGCAGGGACACTAGGAGTGGTGGTGGCGCTAGGGTTAGACACTGCCCTGTACGAGAACGTGTCTTGGTGTGGTTGATGATCATGGGGCGCTTCCAGCTGGACCTGGACGTCGTCGGGGGACGAGCACTGCCGGAGACGGGCCCGGTCGCGGCGGTGCACGTTCATGTGGCCGCCGAGCGCCTGCGCTGACCGGAACTCGCGCTCGCAGAAGCTGCACGAGTAGGAGCGCGGCGGCCACACGCAGCCGCCGAGGTTCGCCGCCGCATCGCGTGCGAACGCCTGCTCCTCCAACGACGGCTCTCCGCCGTACGACGCCGCCGCCCAAGGGACGGGTCTTGCGGTGCTGCTACTTCTCCTCTCTCCCCACATGCCCCGGTACATATACTTGGATCTTTGCTCCATTGCTGTGGAGTTCATGGGTGGTTCAATTCGCAGATATATACTAGATAGGAAGCAACTCAAACTAGATCATAGAGCAACAAGAGAAGGCCTCCTCTATCTTGGTGCATATATACATACTCCAAGTTGCAAGAATCAATTAGCTAGGTAGATGCATGCATCCCTGTGTCGGACTGAGAGTGGCCGGCCGGTGTGTTTTAGGCTATTAGCTAGCTAAGAATATGATTGGAGTTTGAGAGGACAGCAGAAGCTGCAGGGAAGAGGAAAAGAGAGAGGCCAAGGGGAGAAGATCGATCGGCCGTATATGTATGATCGATTAGCTAGATAACAATTCCTCTCAAGTTAATTTGTTGTTTAGGTATTGGTGGTGGGTGGGTGTGCACTACTCATACTGCATGCACTGTGTCCATATATATGGTTTTTAATTTGTTTGCTTCTTTGGTTTCGGTTCACAAATCGATCGATCTATAACCGGTCCGAGCTGTATGTAATTTCTCTCGTACAAAAGGGCAACAGATGTTCCGAGTGCTGTACGTTCCTGCTGAACAAATTAAGTTTTTGGAATTAATACTGCTTGCTTGGTGTCAACTGGTCACTGATGTTGTTTGGAATGCATGGTTTGGCAATCCTATCTAGCCTGTGACTCCTGTCCTATCCATCCAGGTGATCCTGCAGCCAGCTGCATGGTAGTGTGTCTCCGTCGAATCTGGATTAATTGCTTTGCCATGCACATATATGGTCATCGAAATTCAGGTAATAATCAATTTGCTCCAATTAAAGAAGAGGTACATGCAAGAAGAATAATTAAACACCAATATATATGCAGTACTCTTAGTTGACAGTTCAACACGCAAAGGCATCCGAGGTGCTAGCTTAGCTCCCATGCACCCAATTATAAACAAGAGCCAAACTTTACAAGATGATGATCCGATAAAAACATCAGTATGCTGGCCTGCTTCAGGGTAAGTGCATTACTCAGTAATCTTCCAGAAATTTCTTGTCGACATTTTCGTCCCAATTCAATACCCAACTAAAGTAGCACCAGCAATACTGTAGTTTACACTGTTCACAAGTACTTTCATATGCTTACAGTTCATATGGTGTGTGTGTATCGATCTACAGTGTTGCTGGTAGCATTTGATTACTGCAAGGAATTGAAGGACCTACCAGTGACCACAACTGAAGATGGACTCGATCACTCGATTGGTCCTCCAAAAATTCAACCACATTCCAGTATTTGCACTTGATCTATCTTTGACCAAGACTTTGAGAGCTAAGGATTTCTCTGCCTGAATTCGTCTTTTCATGTTACAGTACTGCATCTCTAGAGTGTCAAATATTTCCCATTACTAATGAATATAAGTATGTGGTGCCTAATTTAAACGGCACTTGTCGCTACCAAGTGAACATGACTGATGTAACGTTAGCTGGACATGGTTGTCTATCTATCTACACCTCAGTACCAATACTGATTAGGCACCATGAGAAAGCATCTGTGTTAATAAGAAAGATCTAGTCATTAAAAAATTAGCAATTTGATTTCCATATAACTTTTAAAGTAACATTCATAATAATAGTTAAATGAAAGCTAAAAAAAATAAAAGCTAAAATTAGCAATTTGATTTCCATAGTTTTCACGGAGTTTACACGGCATGTAGGATTTGCACTGGATATTCTCCATACTACTTAAAAAGTAACATCCATAAATAACTGAAATTAGGAAAAACAATTAAATAAAAGCTAAAAAAATTAAAAGAAAGAGTCTCAATACAATCCAAATAACTAAATTTTGGATTAAAATAAAATAAAATTAGAAATTTTATTTCCGTACGAATTCAAAAGATTTCATAGAGTTGTCTATTCACAGTAAAATTTTGATGTGAAAATAATGTCTATATAAATTCATTAATTTCTAACATTAATCACTGCTCAAATTTCTATTTACAGTAATTAATTTATGTGAGGGTCTAAATTGAATTATTACTTTTTGATAAAAATTTTCAAGATTTTTAATGATCTTAGTGAATTTATATAAAAATTTCAAATTTCTTTCTGAGAGGTGCTTCTATGCTCTTCCTTTTAAAAGTTGCACAACTATTAAAGCATGAATGAAGGGTAGATGATGATTACTTACCTCTTCGCTTGCTTCAAGATTTGTGCAACTTATACTAGAAGATTGATTAATTATTTTCTAATAAATCTTTCAATACCTTTTCATATTTTTACATTTATGGTTATTGAATTTTTACAGTTAGTCAAAGTAAGTAATACAGGCATGCCTGCATGCCTCATCTGGCATATATTTCTAGAAGGAGAATTGAACAGAAACCGTACACATCAGTTTTTCTAGTAATTATACTCAAATGCAACAATGATACGATACGATCGATGAGTATTTCAGAGAGAGAGAGAGAGAGAGAGAGAGAGAGAGAGAGAGAGAGAGAGGGAAAAAAACGTTTTGATGACTTAGACTTGCACGACTCAACTACCGTCGTTATGTATACGTTGGCCTTGCATGTGTCCTTGTGGTTAGAATGAATGACATCGTAATTTCTTCTCAGAGCTAGCTAGTCTAGCCGTCTTGTCGCTTGAGTTTGCACTTGCAATATATAAAGTTGGTGCTTGTGCGCGATGTGTTTGTCTTGTTACCAACTTGGTCTCCTTTTCTCACCACTTTTCCTCTCCTTCGTTCCGATGTCATCCTTGCTCAATAAACTAATAGTAACCAGCTAATCTCCAGTTATTGTTAATCCATTGCACGTACGTACACTAGCTGACACTACCGGCTAGCCTAGAACGACTGATTAGTTTAATTATTCAGTACCTGAATGTACATCTATATCCCTTCTCTTTCTTTTTTTCTTATTTGTTGAGGTACGTACGTACTGCATTTCCCATGTGGCCCTGGCTGGTATTAGCAATAGCATTGGAGTTCGTCGCCGTGTAGTAATTTGCGATTTGTATGTGTTCTTGCGCCTGCCTCACGTACATTCACATTTCACGGTGCTGTCTGTCCGTAGTACTGTGAATTTGTTCTTGCTGCTGACAGACGCATGGCATGACACTAGCTGAAGAAAAAGAACGAGCTCCAGCAGCAGCAGCTGCTGCTGCAACGATTGCATTTCGATTCGATGGTTGGCATGCAGTGGCGCTATCGATCCTTTTCCAAACAACTGTTTATTCGCTGGGAGATATATCTGCATATGCATGCATGTGTTTATCTCTTCTTTTTCTTCTCTGCAAAAAGAGATGGACTCGTTTAACTTGCTAATCACAGCAGGCTAGCAAGCAAAGCAAAGCAAAGCAAAGCAAAGATTCTTCTTCTTGTGCTCTTGTCTGATCTGATCTCACCTCATCTCTCTCTGTCTGTCTGTCTCTCTCTCTCTCTCTCTAGAGAGAGAGAGAGAGAGAGAGAGAGAGAGGGAGAGGTACATCGATGGCAGCAGTAACCCAAGGCGTACGTACGCAGGCCATGATAGCTGCTTTGCACTAAAAGATTGTTCATGTGCTCTGCTCCGGATGAAAGAGCCTGTACATGTATTGTCGCTTTCCACCAGCACAACGCACTGTGCACTGCATATGATATATGCGTCCAGTACCCAAGCATCTTAATAACGAGAATATTAAGTCATGTCTAAACGAGCTATCTGTATTAATTAATCAGTACAAAAAAAGTCCGTACTGCCCTTCAGGTAGCGTAAACATATGAATTTTTTTTTAAATAGTATTATTATAATAAAAAAATTACAACAATAATATGACGCATAAAAAAAATACATAAATAATATATTTGTTAACAAAATTTGACACAAATTTCAGAGGAAGGTTTGTTAAGTAGAAAATAACAAGGTGGAGAGAAATCAAAAAGGAAATATTCGATGAAGTGACGTTTAATGTTGAAAGAAACGGAATGAAGGCAGGGAGTAGCGAGCCACCTCGGCTCCTCCTCGAAACTGCATAGTGCATGTATAATTTGTGCTCGAAGTACTCCCTATCATACTTGTCGGGACCATCGATCCATTGGAAGAAGGAACAACTAACGTCTTATTGGTGTCATGCGTGGACGAAATTAGAAGTATTTAAAACGCATTACAGAATGTACATGCATGTGATTAAACACATACCACTTCGTTGTTGCATGTGTAATATGCCCTGCCAGCGGTGTCGGGATGTCTGAACTGCATTATCCATGCCGAAGCACCGCAGTTGTAGTTTGGGCAGGGAAACTCCGGTAGCATAGGTGCATCCTTGCAAGAAACATCTGGGTGGTTTTTCGCGTTCTTAGCAAGCCACTTCCGCTTACGAAGAATTGCTCCGTGGTCGATCATCGTGAACCCGCCAGCGAAGGGGTCTGTGGTGCTGGTAGGGATGAGGTGTTCGGTGTGGGGATTGTCTTGGTGTGGTGTGTAAGTACAATGTATCTAAAAAAGTATTGCTAGTCTACGCAGCTAACTACTTACAAACCTAATTAATTTGGTCCCTAAATCGTGTATCTAAAAAAAGTATTGCTATTCTACACAGCTAACTACTTACAAACCTAATTAATCAGGTCACTAAGTCATGTATCTAACTAACAAGTACTCACTCCGTTTTTTATAAGGCGTATTAGGTTTCATTAGGACAAGGTTTTGACCAACAATTACTCTATTAACATATAATTTTTATAACACAAAATTAGAGGAAGTACTATTCTACATAGCTAATTATTTACAATCTAATTAATCTACTCACTATCCTGTTTCCGAGCTCAATTACAAAATCGGATAAATAGCGCGCGCGCGCGCTCTCTCTCTCTCTCTCTCTCTCTCTCTCTCTCTCTCTCTCTCTACTTCTAAAGGCAGTAAACCCCGGAGTTGATGTGTGTTGTTTGTGTTTGGCTGGTAATGTGCGGAAACAGTTGATCACATGCATTGTTTTCTTTGCGGGTTACAAGTTCGTACAATAGTATGTAAAACAGAATCTAGGCAGTAGGCACTTTCTCTAGTCAAAAGAAAAGTGATCAACTCTTGTGCACTTCGTGCCGATAAAAGTACTGTGCAATCGGTCGGCATCCAAATATGCAATCAAAACCCTCCGTTTAATTACATTAGCGCACACAGTAGCAATATAAATAAAATATCGATTCTATATACAATGAAATAAGGATAGACGAGCTAAATATGATATATATAAATAATTATTATGATTTTATGATCGAGTTTACACCTATTCTATCACGTAGAACTTAAGCACTGGAAATAAAAAAACTATAGCGGAAAAACAATAAACTCCGAAGTGACCTATATGGACCTACCGTAGACAATCGACTGGTGCTCAAATCTTAGTAATTGTCTTCTTCACTATGCTCCTCCTCCAAAGCTGACATTGACTCTTCCAATTCGCCAATTAAGCGATGTTTATTGCAAGTATATATGGACATACCGTAGGCAATTGACTGGTGCTCAAATCTTAGTGATTGCCTTCTTCACGATACTCCTCCTCCAAGGGTGATATCGACTATTCCGCTTCTCCAATTAAGTAGTGTTTATTGTAAGTATATATGAGCATATGGAGTACTCCACAAGTTACGCATAGAATGTAAGTATAAATAATTATACGCAATGCTTATTTTCTCACTAAAGTTCAGAAAGTCGATACTTTAGTGATCAAAGTGTGTTTTGGCAAATGAATATGAATTTTGTGATGTCCATCAATCGAATCAATCTTTCTAATGTACTTGTTTTTCTTGTTAGACTAGTTGTGCGCTATCTAGCTAGCAGCCAGCTAATCATGATCATGACCAACAAGATGCATGGATGACGGATGGCTAATCGATCAGCAGCGACGACGACGACGACACAAGCGTACGCTACTGGTATATACAAAACCAAGCACCGCCGACGTCCACGACTGCCGCCGCCGCTGGCAGCACAGGGCTAGCTCCTCCGTCGTCTCCCTGCGCCGCGACAGGGAGGGGCTCATCGCCACCGTCCGCGCGCGACCTGTTCGACGGCGGGCTCGACATCCTCCTCAACAACGCCGGCCAGTCCCTGTACAAGGCGGCCGCCGACACCACGACGGAGGGCTACTGCCGCCTCATGGCCACCAGCCTCGACCCGTGCTTCCACCTCGGGTGCGCACCCGCTGCGGCGACGCCGCCGCCTCCTCCGTGGTGGTGCACATGTCGCCTGTCTTCATCGCCTACCGGGTGCTGTCCCTCCATGTACTCGATCACTCAGCAAGGGCGCCATGCACCAGCTCTCCAGGAACCTAGCCGGCCGCCGGCGAGTGGGCGCCGCACGGCATCCGGTCAACTGCGTCCCGCCGGGAGGCAGGGGCGGAAGTAGATGAGGATACCCGGTGTCACAGGACCCTCCGCATGCCCGCCACCAGCAACATCATCTGCGTCGGCGGCGGACGCGCCATGGCAGCCAAACTACAAAAAGCTTAACGGGACTACCTAGCAAGTGTACTGCACTGCATCCAATGCCATCATCCCGCTGAAGGCAGATCACACTAGTCAAACGCATCAACCTTCAGCTGGGATGACTGACCACGCAATGCCCATAAAAAATTGCCTGTGGGAATAATAGGCTTAATGGCACACTACAAGATATAAAAAAATTTCACTGCTAGTTTACTTTTGTTTTATGTATTATTATATGTAACAGAACTTTCGTTGTAATAATTAATGCAACTTAATTTGTGTATGGATGTATTTTTAAATTGTGAAAGTGCTTGCTAGTTACTGATCATGGGACTGGCACAGTATGCACTTTAGAACATTGCTTTTATATTATATTGAAGCATAAAAGGAAGGGTCTCACAGTAGATTTCTTGGAGGAAACTGTCATGTGGGGCCGCGTCTACACGAGACGGCGCCGTGCGCGCGACGTACGCAGGGCCGCGGAACGCGCAGAACGCATGGCGCAGGGAGGAGGCAAGGCTAGTGGCTAAGAATAGAAAGTTAGGATTTGGGATGTTAGTTTCTAAATAAAGTCCTCAAGTCTAGGAAGGATTAGTAAGAATAGAAAGATATGATTTGGTTGGTTAGTTTCTAAATTAGGTCCTGGCCAAGAGCCATATATTCCCTGGACCACAGATTGTTATGAGGAAGCAAGATTAATTCCATCTACTCTCCTTCCTCTCTCTCTCTCAAAGCCGGCGGCTAGGGAACTCTTCCCTTCCGACGAAGAACGGCGGCGTGGGGGCATAACCCAGCCGGCCACCACGGACCGCAGCTACGAGCTTCGTAGTCGAGGTCCGGCTACCCTGAGCACCAACGCACTTGACAACTTGGTATCACGATCAGGCCGTTCCTCACCCGCCCGCTCCACAACTTCCAAACCGCAGCCATCAACCATGAGCGAGCCCACCATAGCCGATGTGATGATGATGTTGACGTCCCTCACCACGGAGATGACATCCATGAAGGCAGACGTGGCGGCTCTAAAGGAGAAGCCATACTCGACTTCGGCAAGCAGCTCCGGCGGCCGCCCGGATGGGCCGCGCGACCTGGATCGTCCCCCACGTTTTCAGAAATTGGACTTTCCCCGCTACGACGGCAAGACTGATCCAATGCTATTCATCAACAAGTGCGACTCTTATTTTCACCAGCAGCGCACCATGACGGAGGAGCGCGTGTGGATGGCCTCGTATCATTTGGAGGACGTCGCGCAACTCTGGTACGACCAACTCCAGGAGGACGAGGGCACGCCGTCATGGGCACGTTTTAAGGAACTACTGAATTTGCGGTTTGGACCCCCTCTCCGCTCGGCTCCGCTGTTTGAGCTTACCGAATGCCGGCGTACAGGGACCGTGGAAGAATACTCCAATCGTTTCCAGACCCTACTGCCTCGCGCGGGCCGACTGGTTGAGGCGCAGCGCGTCCAACTCTTCACTGGCGGACTCCTGCCGCCGCTCAGCCACGCCGTCCGCATCCACAACCCGGCGACGCTCGCGGCGGCTATGAGCCTGGCCCGCCAGTTGGAGTTGATGGAGCTCGACAGACTGCAACAGGCGCCGGTCAAGCCCGCGCCTCGAGCATCGCGCCAAGACGGCTCCAGCGCCCGCTTGCTGCCGTAGTCGAACCGCTTCGCCTGCCGGCACTACCGGGCGATCCGGCGCCACCACCGCCGCCGCCCCAGTCGTGGGCGGGGTCAATCCGGTGAAACGCCTCTCGCATGAGGAACAGGCGGAACGGCGGCGCCTCGGACTCTGCTACAACTGCAACGAACCCTATTCACGGGGCCACAACCGAGTTTGCCGCCGGATTTTCTACATTGCCGGCGTCGAAATCGACAACACCGCGCCTGACGACGGTGAGGCCGATCAGGACGCGCCGGTGTTCTCCCTCCGCGCCGTTGCTGGTATGCCGATTTGTGACACAATGCAGGTGCGCGTGACCGTGGGCGCGGCGACCTTCACGGCCCTCCTCGACACCGGATCCACACACAACTTCATCGCCGAAGCGGCGGCGAGCCGCACTGGTCTCCAGGCTCACTCAGACCCGCGCCTCACGGCCACCGTGGCCAACGGCGAGCGAATCTCCTGCCCCGGCGTGTTCCGTCAGGCCCCCATTACCATCGCCGGCGAGGAGTTCGGCGTCGACCTCTACATCATGCCACTCGCCGGCTACGATCTGGTCCTAGGCACTCAGTGGATGGTGACCTTGGGCCCGATCGTCTGGGACTTCACCAAGCGTACCATGGCGTTCACTCGCCAGGGCCGGGCTGTTTGCTGGGCGGACATCACAGCACGCCGGACTCCACTCCTGGCTGCCACCGTGTCCCCGACGGCCCTCCTCGACGAGCTGCTGTCTAGCTTTGGGGGAATCTTCGCCGAGCCGACCGGCCTTCCCCCGCAGCGCGCGCGCGACCACAACATCATCCTCAAACCGGGAGCGCTACCAGTGGCGGTCCGGCCGTACAGGTACCCGGCCGCCCACAAAGACGAGCTGGAGCGGCAATGTGCCGCCATGCTCGAGCAAGGCATTGTCCGACGCAGTGACTCCGCGTTCTCATCCCCGGTCCTCCTCGTCAAGAAACCGGACGGGTCGTGGCGATTCTGCGTCGACTACAGGGCGCTAAACGCACTCACGGTGAAAGACGCTTTCCCCATCCCAGTCGTCGATGAGCTCCTGGACGAGCTCCATGGGGCGTGCGTCTTCACCAAGCTCGACCTGCGCTCTGGCTATCACCAGGTTCGAATGCGAACAAGTGACATCCACAAGACGGCGTTCCGGACGCACGACGGTCTATACGAGTTCCTAGTCATGGCCTTTGGGCTGTGCAACGCCCCGGCTACGTTCCAGGCATTGATGAATGACGTCCTCCGGCCGTTCCTCCGCCGTTTTGTGCTTGTATTCTTTGACGATATTTTGATTTACAGTCGCACATGGGCGGACCACTTGCGCCACGTCCGCACGGTCTTCGGAGAGCTACAGCACCACAAGCTCTTCCTCAAGCGCTCCAAATGCGCGTTCGCAACACCGTCCGTCGCGTACCTCGGCCACGTCGTCTCGGCCGCGGGCGTCGCCATGGACCCGGCCAAGGTCGAGCGATCTGGCGCAGCGCGACCAAGGTCGGCCAGCGGCGCGGTTTCCTCGGCCTCGCCGGCTACTACAGGAAATTTGTGCACAATTACGGGACCATTGCCGCACCGCTCACCGCCTTGCTTCGGAAGGATGGGTTCTCATGGTCCGAGGCGACCGCTGCTGCGTTTGCCGCCCTCAAGGAAGCGGTGACCGCGGCCCCGGTGCTCACCATGCCGGACTTCACCAAATTGTTCGTGGTCGAGTGCGACGCGTCCTCCCACGGCTTCGGGGCCGTGCTGGTCCAGGACAGCCACCCGATCGCGTTCTTCAGCCGGCCGGTGGCCCCCCGGCACCGGGCTCTCGCCGCCTACGAGCGCGAACTGATCGGCTTGGTGCACGCCGTCCGCCATTGGAGGCCGTACTTGTGGGGGCGCCGATTCATCGTCAAGACCGATCACTACAGTCTCAAGTACCTGCTCGACCAGCGGCTGTCAACCATTCCCCAGCATCACTGGGTCGGCAAGCTCCTGGGCTTCGACTTCACAGTGGAGTTCAAGCCGGGGCATTCTAATGCAGTGGCGGATGCCCTCTCGCGCCGGGACACGCCGGAGGGTGGCGTGATGATGGTGCTCTCGGGCCCGCGCTTCGACTTCATCGATCGGCTTCGACAAGCACAAGCCACCGATCCGGCCCTCCTCACCCTGAACGACGAGATCCGGGCAGGCGCCAGATCACGGCCATGGGCGCTGGCAGATGGGCTGATCCAGTACGGCGGACGGCTGTACATCCCTCCGACGTCGCCTCTGCTGCAGGAGGCTCTACTGGCCGTCCACGAGGAGGGGCACGAGGGTGTCCAGCGCACGCTACACCGTCTCCGCCGCGATTTCCACTTCCCCAACATGAAGCGCGCGGTGCAGGATCTGGTCCGGGCATGCGCCATCTGTCAACGCAACAAGTCCGAGCATCTTCTCCCGGCCGGCCTGCTGCTCCCGCTGCCCGTGCCGCAAGGAGTGTGGTCCGACATCGCCCTCGACTTCGTGGAAGCTCTGCCGCGCGTCCGGGGCAAATCTGTCATCCTAACCGTAGTTGACCGGTTCAGCAAATACTGCCACTTCATCCCCCTCGCGCACCCATACTCGGCGGAGAATGTGGCGCAGGCGTTCTTCGCTGAAGTTGTCCGGCTGCACGGCATTCCGCAATCCATCGTATCTGACCGCGACACGGTGTTCACCTCAAATTTTTGGCGCGAGTTAATGCGTTTGTGTGGCACCAAGCTCCAGATGTCGACGGCCTTCCACCCTCAGTCAGATGGGCAGTCCGAGTCGGCTAATAGGGTCATCATTATGTACTTGCGGTGTTTGACAGGTGACCGGCCCCGCGACTGGCTACGATGGCTGCCTTGGGCGGAATACGTCTTCAACACCGCCTTCCAGTCGTCACTGCGCGAGACGCCGTTCCGCGTCGTCTACGGGCGCGACCCCCCGTCCATCCGGTCCTATGAGCCAGGCGAGACGCGGGTCGCTGCTGTGGCCAAGACCATGGAGGAACGCGCGGAATTCCTGGAGGACATCCGTCTACGCCTGGAGCAGGCCCAGGCGGTGCAGAAGCGCCACTATGATCGAGCCCATCGCTCGGTCCACTTTCAGGTGGGCGACTGGGTTCTTCTACGCCTCCGGCAGCGCGCGGCTGCGTCCCTTCCCCAGGCTGCGTCCGGCAAGCTCAAGCCCAGGTTCTACGGCCCCTACCGCGTCATCGAGCTCATCAACAACGTCGCTGTTCGCCTCGCCTTACCACCGCAAGCCCGGCTACATGACGTCTTCCACGTCGGGCTCCTGAAGAAGTTCCATGGCGAGCCTCCGCAAGCGCCGCCACCACTCCCTTCCGTACGCCATGGGGCGGTCATACCTGAGCCGGAACGCGCTGTGAAGGCGCGCCTGGCACGCGGCGTGCGTCAGGTTCTCATACAATGGAAGGGCACATCACCGGGTTCGGCGACTTGGGAGGACGTCGACACGATCCGCAGCAAGTTCCCACAGTTCCAGCTCGAGGACGAGCTGCCTCTTGAGGAGGGGAGAGATGTCATGTGGGGCCGCGTCTACGAGCAGGCCGTCATGGCGCGTCTGTGAGGGCAGCGCAGCGCGAGCATGGCGCAGGGAGGAGGCAAGGCTAGTGGCTAAGAATAGAAAGTTAGGATTTGGGATGTTAGTTTCTAAATAAAGTCCTCAAGTCTAGGAAGGATTAGTAAGAATAGAAAGATATGATTTGGTTGGTTAGTTTCTAAATTAGGTCCTGGCCAAGAGCCATATATTCCCTGGACCACAGATTGTTATGAGGAAGCAAGATTAATTCCATCTACTCTCCTTCCTCTCTCTCTCTCAAAGCCGGCGGCTAGGGAACTCTTCCCTTCCGACGAAGAACGGCGGCGTGGGGGCATAACCCAGCCGGCCACCACGGACCGCAGCTACGAGCTTCGTAGTCGAGGTCCGGCTACCCTGAGCACCAACGCACTTGACAGAAACTAAAATTGATTTGGACATCAATAAAAAGATTCACGGAATGACACAGCGACAACAGATGGAGTGATACTATTGCAAGGTGAGCATTGTATACTGGGACAAGACTATCAAGACCAATCAATAAAAAGATTTCACGGAATCACTGCATTGATTACTGAAACCAAACATAAGCATTGCACGGTCTCTTGCACAATCACATGTATGCTATAGTTTATAAAGTGAATCAAACAAGGCACCACCTGCTACAAGCATTTCATGACATGACAGTTCCAGACTAGCAAACGGAGGCCGAGTTTTCCTCGATGATATCCAGAAACAGCTTGTTGGGACGAATTTGGTCCAATGGAAATATAACACTATGTCATACAGTGCAAAACACCATATATCTCCGAGTCGGGATATTATAAAAAACTAATGTGTGCTTGGTGAGGACATTTCACTGTCAAGTGTCAAACTGGCTCACTCTAAAAGCCCTCAAGTTTAGATTATTTATAGGGCTGGGGAAAAATAGTTAAGAGTGTATCTTACTTTGCAGCAGGGGATTTATATTAAAAGTGCAGTGCGACTTTCCTACCAGCGATAGTCCATTTAGTATGGGGAGAGTATCCTCTGACGTCGTGTCCTCTGATATTGAGTCAGTGACATGTGGACCCCACGTGTTGTTGGGCCCACATGTTAGTGACTCAACGTCAGACAATCGACGTCAAAGGATCTCAACGCTTTAGTATGACACCTAGCAGCTGTAGCATAGCTCTTGTGTAATTATGCAAGCATTTATGCTTCTTCTTTTTTCATGATTTGCAAGTACAGGGATTTGACTCTGAATTTGAAATACCCCACACCTTCATGTATTTAGTGCAACTTTAGGCATTTGTTTGTCCTGTCAAAGATGAAGAGTTAATTCCCAAATTGCTTAACATTGAAGCATTTCCAAATTCCAAGGGTTCGGTAGGTAGGAATTTCCATTTCCATTTGTTCCTTTTGGAAAATGTAACCTCCCGCATCCGCATTGAAAAGAAATAATGTGGGCATTTGACCCAGGATCACATCACTTATTCGATGCCTCAAGACAAATACTCCTTTTGTATGAACAGGCAGGTTTGATTGGGTCGCAAGGAAGGCTAATACTTGCAGAAGGCGCGCAAGAGGTTTCTTACGTGGAAACGTAGCATAAACAGTAGCACAGAAAAGGAGTGCTGTTTGCCTGGTCTTGTTTGGTCCATACGATCGGAAAAAGATAGTCAAGAAAGAAGCATCCTTTTCTTGTTTTCGCTTTCTTCCTTGCCATCTCGGAGATAAAAAAAAAAAAAAAAGATATATCAAATCGAATCATGGCTTATAACAAGTGGAGAAAGCTGTGTGGCTACTCTTCTTCCCCGTGCTATCTATCTCGTTCGTTTGCTCTTGATGTGAACCTACCATTCTTAATCTGCTTTCCGTCCCGTCCCAACAGCAGCAACAACAACAGGAAGCAAATGAGGAAGGAACACCTGTGAGGATCGAGACGGAGGAGGAGGGAGGGATCGGAGTGGTGGGTGCGTACCTCCCAGGCGGACTCGAGGACGGACGACGCCATTGCGGGCTCGCCGGCGGCGGAGGGCAGGGAGGGAGAGAGAGAGAGAGAGAGAGGTGGGGGAGAGATTCTAGAATTTTTTGTTATTTAATATTTATTTTAAATCTTTTTTTCAAATCTAATCGACGGAAATAAAAAATTACAAAAATAGACACCCGTCGCCCCAATATGGGGCGATCGCCCCATATTGGGACGATAGGTACCTGGATATAAAAAATGTACTTGTGAAAATGGACACATGAAGGAGTGGATTTACCAACAAATTTTGCATTCAGGTACCTATCGCCCCAATATGGGGCGATCGCCCCATATTGGGGCGACGGGTATCTATTTTTGCAATTTTTTGTTTCCATCGATTAGATTTGAAAAAATGATTTAAAATAAATATTAAACAAAAATAAGTTCGAGATTCTTCTTGCCGCTGCTGACAGCTGTATGTACCTAGTGGGCCTTAATTGTTGGACCGGACTATGTCACCACGTGTTGCCTTAACTGGACTGGGCCACTTCGCGCCTTATGGGCCGATGAGAGAGTCCTGACATGGGGATTGCTGTATCGGACTCGGATGAACCAAGCAATCGCTTGCTCAAGAAAACATGGCAACCTTAGATTAAGATTGAGATTAATCCCCATCCATTAATAAAATACGACACTGCAGAGCGATTCAAGTGTCCAAATAGTTTGCAGCCATCATCAGCTCCAGGGTTATCTCGGGTTCAATCGGGAACTCCGCCGTCTCCTTCCCACTACAACCAAACAAGAAAAACAAAATTATTCCAACCAGCAAACCATCAACCGCCACATGCCGCAATTATGTAGCAAACACTAGTCCTGCATCCTATATATTAAGATGGTACGATGTGAATGTAATTAAAGAACCATAATTGAATGAATGAATAGCTCAAGCGGCAATAAAAAGCAAAGCTAGCATTCATCTCATATATGTCATAATATTCTCTTATCGTATGGCAATCTCGCAACTTTATCCAAATAAACGGTCCGATAAAACAGGCCTGTTAAACAACATTAACGGCCCGATAAAACAGACAAACCTTGAAATGTCTATTAACGTAACGGATAGGGGACCTTTACCGTTTTAACAGTCTTTATCTAGAACACTGCCCGCACCAAAATCTACAAGATGCGGGCAAGCCGAGTGGAAACCAAACGAATTTAAGAAAACAAGTCTGCCTTCAAATTAGAGGAAAAAAGTAAAACGCAACCAGAGTTAGCCCGACAATTCTGGATTGAAGAGGTACAACCAAGACAGATAAGGTAGAAAACAATCGAGGCTATGCTCACCCATCAGTTGAAAAAAACTACCCAACTTCTAACGATTCTAAACCAAATGGATCTTAACTAAAAACAGAAATACCAAGTTGACCACAGAACCAATTGACTAATTAGGTCAGCTTAGGACTCTCAAGGGGGCACACAGCTAGATTCTTAACCTTGTCAACACAAAACTATACAACAAGGCTCATATTTAGCTCCAGTTAACACCAGGGCGAGTAAATAAAGAGGGATTTGCATGACTGCTAATCCACAAATCCAATGGGAATGAAAAAAGATGAAGAAAGTAAGGCAAAAGAAATTGCACAATAGAGGAAACATAGAATTAACGCAATTAAGTTCAGTGCCTGTGCATACTTTATACTAAGCTATCCAAAGTGGGTGTTAAACACTTGGAACACTGTTATTTGAAAGGTTTATGACGTCATCCAGACTTCCACAGAGCACCTTGTGCGCTAACGGCAAGGTGGAAATGATGTATTGAGTGCAGATTTAGTATTGCAATTAGGAGACAAAATTCTCATGCTTCATGAGTTCAAAATCATCGAACACGTTCCATGAACCATAGGAGAGAGGAAGCATGCGGGAAAAATGGGAATGCCTTTTGTTTAAATCGTTTTGATAGCTTGTGCTCCAAATATCATGGTGGATTACATGGAGGATAGTATTCTCGAACTTGCGAAACATAGGCATTGAGTGATGAAGTTTCCTCTTTTCCACTAGGATACATTATTACATTTACTTTGTTCCTTTCGCCATTATCAAGCAATCGGAAGCACCTGGAAGAAAAGGAAACTATTCTGTTGGTAAACTGCAGCTTATTGGAGAAAAAGCTCTAGGCTATCAGCAAGCCTAACATCATTATTTCTGGATACTTCTGCAGTAGGCTAATAGGTTTTTAACAACATATCGAAAAGCGGTGCGCGCAAACAAGATAAAATCAAACGCAGAATTAATAGAGTATACCAAGTGGCAGGTTGTAGCTTGGTTAAGAAAACCATCCAACTCCGAAGAGCAATGGTCGTAGAGCACCAACATTTGATTAAAAAAAATCAGTAGAGCGATTAGAACGCAGTGAGGAGGCAGCTAAATTGGATCATTAAGCTAGTTAGAATTGGGGCTGATTCCTTAATCGTTAGGGTCAGGACATCAACAGTTGCTAGGGGACCCGGCCGGAATCATGGACGATTCACCTAGTGGTAATCCGAATCTAGTACCTCAAGAGAGAATAGGGTACTTACTACCTGGAGTAGTGGAGCGACCAGTAGAAGTACTGGCAGATCTTCTCGAGGATGGGGGTGCTGATCTCCGGGAACCTCACCTCGCCCTCGCGCGTCTCGGAGAAGCCGCCTAAAAAAAGATTCAATTTTTGATTGATTCGTTAGTTAGTTTAGCGATGGATGGATGGATGAATCAGAAGAGAACGAGATGAGGAATCGAATCGAATCGAATCGAATCGAATGGGAGGCAGGACAATACTGCTAACCAGGTGAGGTGAGCATGTTCCTGAGGGTGTTGGAGGCCATGGCGGCCTTCTTGTCGACGACGAACTCGAAACCGTCGGCGCTGACCAGCTTCACCACACCCGACGTCTCCCCCTCCTCAGGCTCCTGATGCTGCTCGGCCGCCGCTGCCGTCTCTCCTCTGCCCAGCATCCCACCCTCCCTCCCTCGCGATCTCCTCCGAGAATTAGCTGTGGATTGGTTGGTTGGTGCGGGAGGGGACGAAACAAGCTGGGGCGACGCGGTGAAGGGAGGCGGAAGAATCCCAGTGGACTGGACTGGGCTGGCCTAGGCCGCCTGTCCTACTCTCGGCCCACCTTACATTCTCTAGTGGAACTGCTGCAAACCCCTTTAGTTTAGGCTTTCATGTTTGTTGCAGTTGCAGGGGTGTCCATGTCCATCAGTGCTTGCCTTGCCAGATACTGTGCTGCAGCAGCCGAGTTTCATTGGCTTCACAGGCATCCATATACTTTTAGCTTTCATGTTTGCTTAATAAATCTTCTTCAGTTGTAGCTTTCTTTCTTTATGACTTACACTGTGCTCTCAATGGTACATAGTAAGTACTTACACTGCTGCCACTTTCAGCATGGTGCATTTTGACAAAGCTCTGCAGCAATTCAACTGCTTCAGCTGCATCAGTTGTTACCATGTTTCGATTATCTTGATCTGCAGCTGCAGTGTGCCTGTCGAAGGAGGAGAAATGACGCTGGTCGATTGACCTCAGTGCAGTCCTTTCATATCTGTGGTTGTTGGCAGCAAAGAACAAGCCCTTCTGGTTAGCAGGTTAATTTGATTGGCTCAAATGAACGTTAAATAAAAAGCTTTCTTGTATATGATTCTGTAGGATTCCTGAAAAATTCGGACAAGGTGGTTGTCCAAAAGGACGTAATTCATATCCTCCTGACCTGAGACGCTCGCTCTTGCTGATTCAGTTCCTATCCTTCAGGAAGATTCACTTCGTGTCTTTCTGATGAATGTTACCCGGCATACGCTTAGTTTCTTCCTCCTACAGTCCAAGTACATATGGAACCAGGTTGATGAACTGTACACCGTCCAACGTCCGTTGGACAGATGCCGGTCCAATGCCGCCTGTTGGCCGTCGGATGAGGACCTCATCCGACGGTCAGGAACAGATCTAGTATGAAATTTTGTTATTTTTATGTACTTGTGTATAAATTCAAAAAAAAACTTCAAAAAATATGAATATTATCTAATATACACCAGATTGAACATATATTATTTTCAAATTTTTTAGCTTAATATTTTTTATTTAAAAAGTGTTCTAAAGTATAAATTGAACCAAAAACTTTCATAAATTTTTTGAAAATAATATATGTTCAATCTGGTGTTTATTAGATAATAATAATATTTTTTGAAGTTTTTTTCGAATTTATACACTGGTATACAAAAATAACAAAATTTCAGACTAGATCTGTTCCTGATCACCAGATCCCCATCCGACGGCCAACAGGAGGCATTGAACCGGCACCTGTTTTGGACCTAGCTTTTCTGAAAACTGCCTTTTAATTTTTTAGGTTGTAAAGTAGCCGTAGATTTTTACAAGAGATCATTTAACCAATAGCTAATTTTTCTTAGCACTAAGCTGCAAAATCGCTTAAAAGTTGAGCTGGGCGGCTTGCTAGCTTTTCAGAAATTGAAGCTGGCTTAAATCCCCCAGACATGGCTACTAATTTGGTAACGTGTTTGTCGCGCATGCGGCCATGATAGCACCGAGCGAGGTTTATGATCCAACCCACTCGAATCATCCGAGTCACATTAAAAATCCCAAAAATGTCCTCTGTAAAATTGATCCGACGGGTGGCTCGATCAACCTGAATCGTCCGATTCCCATTGGAATTTCCATAATCATTCCTCCGTTGGAATTTCTGGCCGGACGGGAATCGAATGGGGATTGAGGTGGAAAAGAGAGCTCCTTATGGTTGTAATGCCATCATCCTCTCCATCCACCACCGCATCACCCTCTCCACATTTCTCCAGCCTTGACACCTCTGCATGCATCGTAAATTCGTAATCACGGATCAGAGCATGGTCGATGGAACTATCATCTTCTCTTCGTCCCACATGAACCCTTGAATGTTCTGAACCATCAAAAATAGCATCAGGAAGCTACTGGTTCAAGCAAAGAAACTAATCTGGAATGAGATTGTGAAGACCATCGTCGTATAGTCAATTACCCGAACCCACTCAAAATAGCTAACGATCACTGGTGCCGGCTTTTACTATACATACATACATACATACATACATACATACATACATACATACATACATACATACATATAGAAAATCCGTTTTGTACTCTCAGGTGTATGTACTCCTTAGTTCTATTTGGTTGTTAACAACTTCCTAATCAGGAGGTACTAGTTAACAACTTTCACTTATGAAATATGCTTCCACTTACGTAACATCAGTTAATATACAGGGAGTAGAGAGTACATACTCCTCGTAGTATGTTTTTATTTTCCTATACACACACACATACACTATAAGCTTTTATTACTACACAGACTATACAGGATGTTGAACCCTCTGCATGATGGTAAAATATATATGGATAGTAAAATATGTTAGCGAATAGCAAAATGATTGTTTATTAACGAGACTTATATCATTAAGTTGTTCTCGTCGTCAGTAAGCTATTGGTGAAAATTTTTGTGAATCGAAGTTATCAATAGAATGTTATAGCTAAAACAAAGAAAAAAGGATTTATATACAAACTAGAAATACATTTATTAGTTGGTTTGACCACGTACTTATGGGCTTAGTCAATTGGGGCCGTTGCACTGATTAGTGGGATACATGGCTTGATCAGACTAGGTTAACTAGGCCAGACGTACAATAGGTTACTCTACTCTATATATTTGAAAATGGTATATGCTCTCCCTGATTCTCTCTTTAATAGTAAAATCAAAGATGACCATTGCTTGCAATCAAGGGTAACATAACATACTAAATATTCCCCATGACTATACAAAAAAAACGAAGAACAAACCATAACAGCTTACTCTAGGTAGTTAGCGATCGGTATGATCATGATCGAAACCGTGCGTATGGAAGCAACTCATCTGCCGTTCCTTATTGTATCTGTTGGTTTACTTTATATGCAAATTGGTCTCTCTCTCTCTCTCTATGGAAGCAACTCATCTGCCGTGCGTATGGAAGCAACTCATCGGTATGTTTATGTGGCTGAAGCAAATTGCTTTACTTTACAACAGAAACCAAAATTTTGCACCAAATATTTTTTTTATGCTACGTACACATCCTTTGAAGAGCTTATGGTCAAAGCACTAGCATCATTTTCGACTTCCGATCAGGTTAAAAAAATCGACGAAAATCATTTTGATTTCTGTCCATATCAATGTGGTCTAGCTTCTAAAACCGCTCGATAAACTGGTTTAACTAAAAAAAAATAAAAAATTCAAACATTTAAAAAATTTATGTGACATAGACCGATCAAAAATCGGTAGAAATCACTTGATTTTCATCAAAAATCGACGAAAATCGCTTCAAAAATCGATCGTCAGAAAAAAAGTTCAACTAGTCTGTCGATTTTCCACGAAAAATCGTTGATTTTTTATTTTTGAAACTATACCATTTTTTATCGATTTTTAGCTCGATTTTGCTGATTTTTTAAAATCAATTTTCACACGATTTTCATCAAAACATAAGTAAAACCTTGCTTCCGATATGCATCTATTACATCTGAACAACCCGGCCTAATACAAGAATTTTAGACTAAGGGTGTGTTTGTTTGCCTGTATCAAGTGGTACATGTATAAGGCCATGTTTGGATCCCTGGACTAATTGTTAGCTGGTTAAAAATTAGTTCTAGTCTATCCAAACAGGAAGACTAATAGGTGGGCTAATTTTTAGCCAACCCTTTAGCTAACAATTAGTCCATTAGTTGGTGGAGAGGAGCTAATTTGGGCTAATAGCATGTAACACGCTAGGAAAAGTCTGAAATACCCTCGCTCTTGCCTTATCCTCATTTCCTCACCTATTATGAGAGGGCAGACATGACTTTTCTAAGAAATTAGCCCAACCATTAGTCATGTATCCAAACAGCCCTAGACTAATTTTAGATGGACTAATTATTAGCTGGCTAACAATTAGCTCTAGCTATTAGCGAGCTAACAATTAGTTTTAGCCCATCCAAACATGGCCTAAGATGGTTCAAGAAAAAAAGTGATCCGTGTGTTTGGTTGCTTGAATGGAATCATCCCATCCTAAACCAAGTGATATAAATTTGAGGAATATTCCTTCTAGATGCTGAACCATTTCGTTCACCCAAAATAATAGAATCAAATGGTATAAGACCATCCCATCCCAATCAATCTCATCCCATCAACCAAACAAACCATAAATAGATAAATGCATCCGCTTTGCTACGGATTAGAAAACCATAATACTTTTTATTAATTGATGCCCCCTTGTATTAATTGATGGTTTTGGTTTGGGGAATTCTTACGGCAACATTATTATTATTATTATTATTATTATTATTATTATTATTATTATTATTATTATTATTATTATTATTATTATTATTATTATGCAGTTGTTTTCTTGCAAGCAAATGAACGGAAAGGGTGCGCTAGCTGATGATCAACCATTACATTTTTTACAAATGTTGATCTGGCCTGGTGGATATAAGCATCCATATTTTCCCTTCCCTGCTATAGTCGTTCATGAGGGTCAACGCTGCTAGCATTTCTTGCAATCATGGGTTTGATAGTGCTTCTATATAGTTTATGGGCCTGTTTGGGTCAACGCCGCCAGCATTTCTTCGAATCATGGGCATGGTAGTGCTCTATATACTTGATAAATATAAGGCATATAATTTTAATAGTTTTATTTAGCAATATAAGGTTTGCATGTAAATTTAATAAGCTTTTCCTACTATACCTCTATTATTCTCTCTCAACTATATGCATTTATTCATTACTATCCACACAAAGTATTATCTTTCATCTTCTAAGACAATTAAGATGAGTATGTAAGTCATTTTCTCTCATGTTTTTCTCAATTTCACCGCAACCTTAATACTTGTGCAAAGTCAAAATACGCCTTGTATTTATCAATGGAGGGAGTAGTTTATGAGCTTGTTAGGGACAACATCGGCCTCGCCTTCTCTCCTATGGAAACCGAAAGCTATTCCAAACGGCCAGGTTCTTCGCACTCAAAAACCATCAGCCCATTTATACTAGGAGAAGCCGAAAGACGACATGGGGTGACTTCCATGGTTTCGACGAGTTGGGTTTCAAAGTTTATCCTAGAGTTGTAGAAATTAAGACAAAAAATAGTTGATATTATAATACAAAAGAGATGTAGTATATTGAATTTGAATACTACATATAAACTGTTTCCGCTATCCTATATAATAATATGTGTATGGATGTGTTATCAATAACCTATTGTTGGTATTTAACATCAAAATTGGGGCCTCACAATGCACCGTATATGGCAGTATTTGTCACTACAGTTGCTCTAGTTGGCTCTCTATAGTCTATAGCAAATGAAAATGGCACGATTAAATGATGATTTGCAGTAACATATCGACAAGATGGCTATATGACACGATCCAACGATGATAGTCAACAAAGTAAAGGGAGGCGTGCAATTCATCCACCAATCCACTTGCACACTAACTCGGATTGCAAAAGGTTAAAGGAGCTGCTGTAGCCGACTAAACTACGAAAACCAAACGCTGTAATTTTCTGAAGCACCTAAGATGCACGGTGGTATATAGATCAGAAAATTAAGTATGTCATCAGCAAAAGCACACGTATAATCCAGTGACCAAAACAAGAGTACAAGGCAATTTTATCGGTGAATGAGATTTTTACTGCCAATTTATTGAATGTGTTGTAAGATTTTACTACTACATAGGCTGCTGAACTCAGTATCTAATTCAAAAGATGGGACTATATCGTATGTTGCTCTCGTCGTTGTAAGCTATTGGTAAAAACTATTTATGAATCGAAGTTATCAACAAAAGGTTATGGTTAAATCAAAGAAAAAACGTATTTATGTACGAACTACGAAACGCATTTACTAGTCTACACGCAGCACGCAGGTATAGAATAGTGCGCGCGCGCGCGCGCGCACACACACACACACACACATATATATATAGTGCAAACCTCCTTTACCGTGAAAACTCCGTGAAACCCACGTGTAAAAGTTTAGAAAAATTCTCAAAAAGTTATCATACGTAGGGGAGATGAGGTTCTACAACCCTGTAAAATTTGAAGATCAAACCCAATTGCATTTGGAAGATATAAAAAAGACAAATTCAAGATGAATAATGATTTTTCACTATTTAGCACTATTCATTTTGCAATTTGTCTTTTTCATATCTTTCAAATGCAATTGAGTTTGATCTTCAAATTTCACAGGGTTGTAGAACCTCACCTTCTCTACGTATGGTAATTTTTTGAGAATTTTTCAAAACTTTTACACGTGGGTTTCACGAAGTTTTCACGGTAAAAAGGGTTTTCACTGGATATGTTGCCTATATATATATATATATATATATATATATATGATGCTGAAATGGGCATTATGCTTGGGCATCATGATTTCGAATGCGCGAATTCAAGCTAAATCCAGGTACATTTTTTGAAAATGTCAGTTTTAGGGTATATACCCATCTATAAGACTTCAAAACACAATACATACATTTGAAAAAGATACTCGAATTCAAATATTTTGAATGAATTTAGATCGCATGCTTTGCTAATTTATATATAAAATCAACACATACGTACAATCAAACTATTGTCAAAAAAAAAAGAAAACTCTATTTTGAATTTTAGTAAACCGGTTAAACTTGACATCCTAAAAAGTTCAAAAAATTTCGCATGTAATACATAGGAAAAATACTCATTTTGGAATATGGTATGTTCACCCTGATTCTCTCTTTAATAATAAAATCAAATATGACCACTGCTTGCAATCAATGGTGACATAATATACTAAATATTGCCCGTAACTAGACAAAAAAGAAGAAGAAGAACCAACCATAACAGCTAAGGGGCTGTTTGGTTGCCTGTATACACAGATATTTGCATCTACAGATGCAGAATTTTGCTTTTTCTCGTATTTGATTGTCTGTATCTAGTTTTGAGCCTGCCTCTCTGGATGCAAGATTCTCCATACAGCCTGGCTCTAGAGATACGTAGAAAATAGGCGTATCTCTAGATGCAGCCTCGTGTTCTGCGCAAGGGGCCACTGTCAGCCACAATAGCAAACTATGCATACGGTGCCACGTGGGTATGTAAAAGTTTCCTTTTTCTTTTTTGTTTATATCTTTTGATTAGCATTTCCGATTGCCGAACCGATTTCAAAAATGGGTTCCTGACATTTTTTGAACAAAACTAGACCACACTTGCTATATAAATTTCAAAATACATGCATACTAAACACTCAACCAAACACCATCTTTGTACCCGTATCCCATCAACCTGGCTGAGTCGAACAGGCTAGGCTAGCGAGAGAAGGCAACCAAACATTGTTATTATGCTGAGTTAGCAATCCATATTATCATGATCGAAAACGTGTGTATAATGGCAACTCGATCAGCTGCCATTCCTTAATGTTATCTGTTTTCTCAACTTTTTGATGCCCCCTTGTATTAATTTATGGTTTTGGTTTGGGAATTCATACGGCAACATTGTTATTATCCTGTTGTTTCCGTGCAAGCCAATGAACGGAAAGGGTGCGCCGATGATCAACCATTACATTATATATATATAACTATGCATATATCCTTTTCTATACTCTCAGAAATACGTACTCCCACCTCCAGTATACCACTTAAACGAATGTGTTATACATTTTTTATCACTTTCAGTATTATCTAATAATAATTCTAAGATACTACAATGCGACATTGTTGAAAAAATCACCGGAGCCCTTTTGTTTTGCTATATACCCTTTTCTATATGTAAAAGAAGTATATAAATAAATTATGCTATAAGAACTTTGATGAAATTTTGTGTAGAACTCACTTTGAAGTATCTTATAATCAACATTAAAGTATACTCAAAAGGATAAATATGTATAATAGCATTATTTAAGCGGTATACCGAGAGTGAGAGTACATACTCCTAGGATATGGAACAATTATCATATATACGTATATATATATACACGTATATATATACACGTATATATATATACGTATACATATATGTATATAATATATATATATATATATATATATGTATGTATCCGGCCTGTTGGATATATGCATCTATATTTTTCCCATCCCTGGTATAGTCGTTGAGGGTCAACGCCGCCAGCATTTCTTGCAATCATGGGCATGGTAGTGCTCCTATATAGTTCATAGTCCTATTTGGGACACCATCGTCTTCGTCACTTCTCCTCTAGAAACCGGAAGAAGTCCCAAATGGCCGGCTTCTTCGCACTTGAAAATTAGTGATCTATTTATACTAGGAGAAGTCAAAAACCAATCTGGAGTGGTTTTCCATGATTTCAACTGGTCGGGTTTATGACTTTACCCTAGAGTTGAGTAGAAATTACCCACCTTATGCCAGGTATAAAAGTTCACTTCCCTTCCACTCTTCCTCTCTCTTTCCTCATTCTTCCACCCACCCACGTCGCCTTTGCCCCCAACACCATCGTTCCTGAGCTCCACCGCAACCCCCACTCTCTCAATCTCTCTCCCTCTCTCTCGATCGACCACCATTCCGTCCACAGCCGCCACAGTAGGAGAGGGACCCAAGGGGTGGGGGCGGTCTCTGACGGAGTGAAGGGTGGTGCCAAGATACGGTGGCAGGGAGGAGGGCGGCAACCTATAGATCAAGTGTGTTAGTCGAAGACGAACCCGAGGGGTGAGGGTGGTTGACAGTGGGGTGGAGGGTGGCACCCAAATCCGGAGGCAGAGTTATCGGCACCCGAAGCACGCATGGTTGGAGCATGTCTCTTCCCCACATCCAGATCCGATGCTCTCCTCGCCGATCTGTCTTCATCTCCAACTCATCGGAGTCATCCTTTTTCGCAGGTTGATATGATTTTGTGCACCATGTAGTGTTTCCTTGCATTTCTTGGAGTCAAAATCCGAATGATCAAATTCTTGAAAATGAAATCCGAAAATGGAACTTATTGCATTTTCTTGTAAACCAAATTTGAAAATACAATAATGTTAAAATAAATGCACAAGGAAAATATTGACCGAAAATGATTCAAATTTTGACCAAAATGTGTTCGAGAATAAAAATGAAAATGAACCCAAAAAATGAAACAAGGATGGCGAGACAATTGAAAAAAATGTTGAAGCATAACAGTCAAAATGTTTTAATACTTGAAAAAGAATGAACCAAACAATGTTCAAATTTGACGAAAATATGAACATAGCGTATGTTCAAAATTTGGTCAAAAAAATAAACCAGTAATATGTATCAAAAAAATGTTAAAACTAAGAGAGATGATCAATTATTAGTGGACTATTGTTAACGCTTAGATTTATAGTAATATTAAACAGGGCCTATGTTCAGTCTGCTGCCTCTGATTTGTAGGAAAAAGAAATACAGAAATACTATTCTACGGTCATTGCAACGGTATAGCACTGAAACTCATAAAACTCGTGAAATTTGCACTGAAACTCATGAAACTTAGAACTAGAATTAATGAAACTAAACACTGGAACTCATTAAACCAGATGAAACTCATCACTAAAACTAATAAAACTCAGGTATACCGTTGCCTTCTGCTCAAAGAAATATAGTGGTTAGGATTCTCATTAGCTTTCGTGTCGTTATTCTACTCCTGATTTAGAATTTTTTTAAATAATAATTTTTTTAAATGTATTGCGGTATTAATACGCCGAATTTTTTTTTGCAAAAACAATACCTATTCGGAAAACGGTACGGTGAAATAGCTATTGTCGCCATACGCTTAGATTTATAGTAATATTAAACAGGGCCTATGTTCAGTCTGCTGCCTCTGATTTGTAGGAAAAAGAAATACAAAAATACTAATCTACGGTATATTGTTGCAACGGTATAGCACTGAAACTCATAAAACTCGAGAAATTTTTGCACTGAAACTCATGAAATTTTTAAATAATATTTTTTAAAAATGTATTGCGGTATTAATACACCGAAAACAAAATTGCAAAAACAACACCTATTCGCACTACGGTACGGTGAAATAGCTATTGTCGACTGTTAACTGCGTAATTAAGCAGTGGTTGCCGCACTGTTTGGCGAAAATAACTATTTCGCCGTACCGTTCGGCGAAAATAGCTATTTCGCTATACCGTTAGGCGGATAGGCATTATTTTTGTAATTTTTGTTTTTCGTGTATTAATACCATAATTCATTTTAAAAAAATATTATTTAAAAAAATCCCCCGATTTTTTATCAGTGGACGCACAAGCTAGCTAGATGGCGAATTAATGGTGCGTGCATCGCATTGCATCATTTTATTCATACACGGCAGAGCAGTACCGAATAGTGCACCTCACTCAAAGTGAAACATGGTATAGTTTTTTGGGTGTCTAGGGAGCACCTGAGTATTTTTTTGGTTTGTGAGTAGTCAAATTTATAGCCTTTAGATTTAGATCCATTGACCACCCTTCTCTTTATAGGCCCTCAAGTTGAGTGCTCACAAACCAAAAAAACACTCGAATGTACTAATTAGCCATTCTCTAGTTTTTTTTGTCTTATAAATTATAGAGAGGTATACGTGGAGCCAATCCCGATTGATTATTTGATGGATAGAGATGGACGACGACATGGAGTTGCAAGTTACATACTATATCTCACTCACTACTCGGTATATATACACGCAACGCGTGGCCGCAGGAGGAGCAGTGCCAGCAACGGCAAGGGCAATAATGGCTGCGGCGGCAGGAGGAGCCCTGCAGGTCCGGCGCCTCTCCTGCAGCTGCCTCTTGTCGCCGGTGCTGCAATGGCTGCTGCTGCTGCTGCTGCTGCTTGTCGCCGATGCTGCAACGGTCGAGCACACTTTCATCGTACGAACGCTAGCCTACGCCTTGCTGCATCGAGATCCATCTCTTGTCGTCTCTTGAAACAAAACATGCAACGTATGTATGCAGATCAGCAACCTGACGGTCAGCCGGGGTTGCACGACGAGGACGGTGGCGGCGGTCAACGGCCAGACCCCCGGCCCGACGATCGATGTCCGGGAGGGCGACACCGTGGTGGTGCACGCCGTGAACCGGTCCCCCTACAACATGTCCATCCACTGGCACGGCGTCCTCCAGCGCCGCAGCTGCTGGGCCGACGGCGCCACCATGATCACGCAGTGCCCCATCCCGCCCGGCTCCCGCTACACCTACCGCTTCAACGTCGCCGGCCAGGAGGGCACCCTCTGGTGGCACGCCCACCTCTCTTTCCTCCGCGAGTCCGTCCACGGCGCCCTCATCATCCGCCCGCGCGCACCAGCCGCCTACCCCTTCTTCCCCAAACCTGCAGCTCACAGGGAGGTGACGATCATCCTCGGCGAGTGGTGGTACGTGGACGCCGTCGCCGTCGACCAGCGGGCCTTCTCCACCGGCGGCCCCACCCGGCCGGCCGACGCGCTCACCATCAACGGCCAACTCGGCGCCCTCTTCAACTGCTCCCACAATTCCACCAGGCAGCATCACACGGTAGCTGCCACTGCAGGAGGGGTGTTCACGAGCTATGAGTTGAAGGTGGAGCGCGGCGAGACCTACCTCCTACGCATCATCAACGCCGCCATCAACAACCAATTCTTCTTCAAGATCGCCGCCCACTCCTTCAACGTCGTCGCCGTCGACGCCAGCTACACCAAGCCCTACAGCACCGACGTCATCGCCATCGCGCCGGGCCAGACCGTAGACGCGCTCCTGCTGGCCGACGCGCCGCCGAAACGCTACTACATGGCCGCGCGCGTCCTCGAGACCGCCGACCCTCCCGCGCCCATATTCGTCGACGGCATCGCCACGGCCATCCTCGAGTATTCGGTGGAGTCGTACAGCTCGGCAGCACCTCCGGTGCTGCCGGCGCTGCCCGCGTCCAACGACACCGCGACGGGGAACCGTTTCTTCGACGCCCTGAGGGGCCTCGGGCGGCCGGGCCACCCGGGCGTGCCGCTGCACGTGGACGAGCGCCTGTTCGTCACGGTGGGACTGGGCTTCGCAGACTGCCTGCCGAGCCAGGCGCTGTGCAACAAGACGTCGCTGGCGGCGAGCATGAACAACGTGTCGTTCCTGTTCCCGACGGGGCAGTCGCTGCTCCAGGCCGCCCTTTCCCCCGGCGCGGCGACGATCGGCGACGAGGGGATCCCCGACAGACCGCCAGTGGCGTTCGACTTCACCAACGTGTCGGTGAACACGGAGGCGCGGCTGGCGGCGCTGCTGCGGACGAGCAAGAGGACGAGCGTGAGGAAGGTGAGGTACAACTCGACGGTGGAGATGGTGCTGCAGAACACGGCCATCATCGGGACGGAGAGCCATCCCTTGCACATCCACGGCCACAACTTGTTCGTCGTGGCCACGGGATCAGGGAACTACGACGACGAGGCCACGGCGGCGAGGAGGCGGCCGAACCTGGTGGACCCCGTGGAGCGAAACACTGTGGCGGTGCCGGGCGGGGGGTGGGCGGTGATCCGGCTGACGGCCAACAACCCCGGCGTGTGGTTGGTGCACTGCCACATTGACACGCACCTCCGCTTGGGCCTGGCGACCGTCCTCCACGTGGACAACGGGCCAACCGCGGACGCCGTCCTGCCACCGCCGCCGCCAGACTTCCCGCAGTGCCACCACTATTTAAGCTAGGGATCCTAAACCCTAAACATCATTCGAATGTTTTTGTTTGCTGAAATCATCTAAATCTGGAAGTATTTGATCATTGTTGAGATTCAAAAGTATCGATTACATTCGATTCTATGATTTGATCTGACGATTAAATTTTTAATCATCCAATCTAAAATTTAGATATTATTTAAGACCCAGCTAGCCAGTACTCCCTCCCGTCGTGGAAGCGAAAGAAAAGAAAAGGTCGAGCCCGCCGGATGGACCCTAGTGGACTGGGCTGGGCGGGCCCCAACCTTGAGATTTTAGGGATATTATTCGGCTGTCGTTGATCTTAATATGGGGTTTTAGGGCCGAATTTGCTGGGCCACAGCATTCGTTAGGGCTAACAAGGGAGGCCCAGTCCAGTGGATCTTAGTATGAATGAATGAGCCATGGACAATTGGACACGTCATGCTCGCTAGAATGCTAGGAACCACCACATAAGGATATATGTAGAACCTAGATAGATATGGATACATCGATGATGTGATGAGTACGTCAATCATGCCCGTACTCGGTCTAACTTAATTTTCATCGTAAATCTGATGGAGTTAGAGCTCTACTAAACAGGACCACAGAATCTAGATAGATATGATACATGGATGATGTGATGAGTACGTCAATCATGCCCGCACTCGGCCTAGCTTAATTTTCATTTTAGCACGTCAATGATGATTTGATGCTGGTTGTATGCATGCATGGCCATGAATTGAGCCCTGCCTCCAAATTGTATCCATTAGATAGAAAGAAAGATAGATGGTATCGCCATAGATGGATGAGTTGTTATTCCACGCAAAGACGTCTCCAAAGTTGTGTTTGGGTGAGTTTCATTTTTGCTTCTCTTCCTATTCGTTCAAGGTGAGTGCAGGTACTGATGGAGCAGAGACTTAAGGAGTGCTCCCTTCGCCGAGAAATACCACTACCAGGGAACAGTGCAACACAAACGGTTCGTAACCGTTTTCATAAACGGTTTTAGAACCGCTTATAAGCAACCGCGAGTGATACTCGCGGCAGTATCACAAGCGGTTATAAAACCGCTTGTAGAAGCCACTTAAGAAGAGAAAATAATATTGTGAGGAATAGGATTTGAATCCACGACCTCACCCCTCCTTGTGACCCACGCCTCACCCATCTAACCAACCCTCCCACACGTGATCTCTGATAGAGCATGACAAG
Source organism: Rhipidocladum racemiflorum (assembly GCA_036346355.1). Classification (NCBI taxonomy): domain Eukaryota; kingdom Viridiplantae; phylum Streptophyta; class Magnoliopsida; order Poales; family Poaceae; genus Rhipidocladum; species Rhipidocladum racemiflorum. The sequence goes on from CM070589.1 coordinate 78,880,574, forward strand.
CATTCCTTTTATTATTTCAAAAACTGGGCTTCTATAATCGGTTGGTAACACGAACCGCTTGTAGAACCACCTTCTACAAGCGGTTCGTATTACCAACCGGTTGTAGAAGTTCAGAACCGGTTAGGGACACAAATCGCTTGTAGAAATTGGGTTTTACAATCGGTTGGTGTCCCTAACCGGTTGTAGAAGCCCTCTCCTGGCTCGTGGCTATTGAATCGCTTGTGGTGCACTATCGCAATGGGTTCTAAATTTATTGGTTGTAGAGATACCGTTTGTGATGCTCGTTTTTCTAGTAGTGTACAAGACATATAGTTTAAATAGTCTTATTTTCTTTTAATTATATATATTTATTCATTACCACTCATATAAAGTATTCTCTCCTCCGCATAAAGCATCCATTACCACTCACATAAAGCATCCATTACCACTCATCTCCTCCACTTTCTACTCTCCCTCTCATGCGCACTGCAAGAGAAGAACAAGGCATGTACTTGTTATTCAGTTATGCATGCGATTGATGAGTGAGGAGTCGAGGAACTGCCAATTAAGTTGAGTGATGTGCCCCTAGCAAAGTATAGGTAGCTCGGGACGAGGATGAGCAGAGAAATGTCTGGGCAAAGTCTTTGTTTGTACAATAACAATGTTTATATAAAAATTTCATCCATGATTTGTTATAAAAAAAATAGTGGTTGATTAATCAGTTAATTGTTATCCATATAGTGCCTGCTATTAGATGGCAAAATAGAGCTAAAAGTGTGATGGACATCACATCACAATCGATTCTTAGCTCAGAACCGATTGTGATGAGGAGCAGCAAAGAACTAATTGTGATGACACCACATCTTTATCGGATGAAAACTGATTGTAATAGTGTCTTCTCATCACTGCATGACGATTTTGTATCGTCATCAAAACTAATCTAAATAACGAAAAAAAATTATTGTGATATTCATTTATGTAGTAGTGGACGCATGCTACTTTTGATTGTGATTTTGGTGCGCCAATGTGGGGACATACGTCTGCCGAACGGAAGAAAGCAATCCATCGATCTGGAGTGGAGACTCATTCCATCAATCCCTCTCTTCCTTGCTTTGCACATGCAATGTTTGGTTTGGTTGTTTGGCCTGGCGGAATATATATATATATATATATATATATATATATATATATATATATATATATATATTTATATATATATATAGTACAATTACCTAGGACACCATGGTGTCTGGGCAACATGATTCAAAATAGATATTTTATTTATTTATTTGTATAAATTTTTTAAAAAAAATTTAGGATGTTGAGTTTAACCAGTTTACTAACTAGTTCAAACAAGTTTTATGATAGTTTGATTGTAGGTATGTGTTGAGTATATATATATATATATATTAGCAAAACATGTAATCTAAATTCGTTCAAATCTTTTAATTCGAGTATATTTTTTTGAAAGCTATGTGTTTTATTTGAATTGTTATAGATGAGTATATACCCTAAAACTGAAAATTTCAAAAAATATATCCGAATTTAACTTGAATTCGTGCATTTAAAATCACGATACCTAGGCACCATGGTACACCATTACGGCATCCTATACATACATACGTACTACACATATATATATATATATATATATATGTGTATATACATATACATATATATATACACACAGATATACATGGATATGTACATATAGTCGTCCACTCGCGTTGGTTGGCTGGCTGTATGCATGGCCACGAATTGAGCCCTGCCTCCAAATTTGTATCCATTGATTGATAGGTAGATTGATAGACGAATTGTTATTATTCTACGCAAAGACAGACGTCTCCAATTCGTTCAAGTTATACTATATAATTTTCTGTTGGAATTAACATGAAACATATGGTATATTTATGGATAACATCGTTAAAAAAAAAGACAGTAGTCTAGAAACTTGGACCATTAGATTAGGATCAGTTGGAAACACGACGGAAACGAGAGGGTCGTATGGTCGAATGATCGATGGATCTTGTAGATACGGACACGCGGGCCGCTTTTGATTGTGATTTCGGTGCGCCATTGTGTGCATCTCTCCTCCTTTCCTTGCTTTGCGCATCTCTCTAGATCTCTCTCTCTCTCTCTCTAGATCTCTCTCTCTCTCTTTTCCTCCGCGCATGCCATGTCTGGTTTTCTTGTTTGGCCTGCCACCTGCTGCTGCTAGCTGCTTAACTTTCCGTTGCCTTCCCTTCCTCTTCGATCGGATCCATCCATCCAGTCCGGTCCAGTGCTGCTACTAATATTCCGGACTAGCAGCTGGTACCAGTACCTCCTCCGTCGTCGATCCCTGCGTACGTGCATGCCTACCTAGTCGTTGTTGGACCATTTCTTATTCCAGCTGATCAAGGCAGGCCATGGCGGCGGAGATGGCCGTCGACGTCGACGACGTTCCCAACGCCAGCACCAAGCTCGCGCTGGGGGAGCCCGTCGACGATGATACCGCCCACCAGATTAGCGTTGGTACGTACCTAATTTGCCTCCTCCTCCTCCTCCTCTTAATTCCATTATCATTATTATTATTACTGCTTCTCGATCGATCGATGCCTTCATCACTTGTATTATTTCTCTCAAATCAATGCCTCTTAATCTTAACTCTCATTGTTACTTAATACATTTTGATCTTGGGGCCCTCTGTATGCCTGCCTGCCTGTCTGTCTGTGTTCATCAAGATCGACAAGCATAATCTTGTTCTTCTCTGTCGTCTCATTCTTCGATTAATCTGCAGGTTTCAGTTCTGTCTAGTGTGTGGTGTAACATAATTGCAGCAAATCGTTAATTATTTCAATTCTATATATACGCACCGGCACCGGGTTGAGAGGCAGAAACATGCACCGGTTGCATGGTATCGATCGAAGTCCCGTCTCGGCCCTCCAACTCTTTGATATTTTTATATATATACACCCTTGACAGCTTAATTTGCCTTCTTACGTTCCGCCCCCTTGGAAAGTATATAAATACGATCGATCGATGTTTCCTCAGTTTGAACCTATTGTTATTAGTTTTATACGGAGCTATATCGTAACGATGGATTTATTATTTTATTTATGCGTATCGATCGCATCGGCCTATAGAAGGATTACGAAAACTATCTATTTGGAAAGCCAAGGCTAGTGTGTGTGATCGATGTGTCCCTCCCATATGCAGCATCGATCTTCCCCTGTTTACTTATTTTCTTCACTTTTTCAAGACTACAAGTCATGATCGAATAACTAGCCTAGCGTAGTGTAGCACTAATTCTTTCGCTCTCTCTGTCTTTCGCTCTCTCTCTCTCTCTCTCTCTCTCTCTCTCTCTCTGTGTGTGTGTGTGCGCGCGTGCTGTACCTTGTTGTTCTTTCTCCATGCATAATGAAATTAATTAAGGCAATTAATCCTTTCATTTGCCCTTTGGCCAATTAAGAAGCAGGGCCAAATCATGCAGGAATGCACCGATCTGCTACCAGTCTGTTACCTATCGCATTCGCTTTCCGATCTTGATAAGATTCTACATATCCATACGGAGTACTACGTACGCTATATATGTATGTATGTATGGACACATTCTCACAGTGTATGTATGTATGGACACATTCTCACAGTGTATGTATGTATGGACACATTCTCACAGTGTCACATGTCATGTTCATGCATGGGCTGATATATATAATTTAGTATTACCTATGTATGTATCTATGTGGATATCTTTCTGATTGATTGATTGATTTTGATATCTTTGTGATTGTCTGGTTGCATGCATGGTTTGGTCGATCAGATCCTTGGTACCAGGCAGGATTCGTGCTGACAACGGGGATGAACAGCGCGTACGTTCTGGGCTACTCCGGCTCGCTCATGGTCCCTCTCGGCTGGGTCGCCGGCACCTGCGGCCTGCTCCTCGCCGCCGGCATCTCCATGTACGCCAATGCTCTCCTCGCTCGCCTCCATGAGGTCGGCGGCAAACGCCACATCAGATACAGAGACCTTGCCGGCCACATATACGGTCCGTGCATGCTACCTAGCTACTACTTATAATGAACTACTCCATTGTTATATAATCAATCCCCTTGAAAAATATGAATGCATGCACGCAGGCAGAAAGATGTATGGACTTACATGGACACTGCAGTATGTGAACCTTTTCATGATCAACACTGGATACATCATATTAGCAGGCCAAGCCTTGAAGGTATATACGCTCCATTGCAAGTAGAAATTACTTAAAACCACCAAATTAATTAACGCTGCATGATTTCCTATTAACTAATACATACATATTTGTTCGTACGTGCTCATCCATCATCTCGATCCAGGCAACATACGTCCTCTTCAGGGACGACGGCGTTCTGAAGCTCCCCCACTGCATCGCAGTGTCTGGTTTCGTGTGCGCTCTCTTCGCATTCGGGATTCCGTACCTGTCAGCTCTCAGGATCTGGCTGGTATTCTCCACAGTTTTCAGCCTCATCTACATCATCGCAGCATCGGCGCTCTCGCTCAAAGATGGTATATATGTGCAGGAAAAATTGATAAAATGCCACTCTCCAGAAGCGGCTTCGCTAAAAATACCACTCCGCTGTCGTTGACAGGCGGGACCATCTGTGTGTATGACAGTAGGTCAGAGTGGCATTTTAGCGATGCCACTTCTTGAGAGTGGTATATGCAATCACTGCATGCATATTGCTACCTAGCTAGCCAATTGGTTAAGTTAATTGGATTCGATTTGGTTTGTGCAGGGATGCATTCACCTGCCCGGGACTACAGTATTCCTGTAGACAAGGCTAGCAGGATGTTCACGACGATAGGTGCCGTTGCAAGCCTGGTGTTTGCTTACAACACCGGAATGCTGCCAGAAATCCAGGTATGTATATAATGAACAGATCAGATGGATCATGGATGAGCATGCATGCGGATATAATGAATTAATCTGCCACGGTGGTGTGGTGTATAATGTGTTGCAGGCAACGGTGCGGTTCCCTGTGGTGAAGAACATGGTGAAGGCTCTGTGGCTGCAGTTCACCGTCGGCGTGTTGCCCCTGTACGCTGTGATCTTCATAGGCTACTGGGCGTACGGCTCCTCGACGTCGAGCTACCTGCTCAACAACGTGCATGGCCCCGTCTGGGTCAAGGCCGTCGCCAACATCTCCGCCTTTCTCCAGACCGTCATAGCCCTGCATGTAAGCGATCGATCGTCACCAGCTGCTCTAATGGTGAGGTGATACAGAGATACTGATACTGATGAAGAAGAACTAATGGTGAGGTGATGCATGCATGATTTGGCATGGCAGATCTTCGCGAGCCCGATGTACGAGTTCCTGGACACGCGCTTCGGGAGCGGGCGGGGCGGGCCGTTCGCCGTGCACAACGTGCTCTTCAGGGTGGGCGTCAGGGGAGGCTACCTGACGGTGAACACGCTGGTGGCGGCGATGCTGCCCTTCCTCGGCGACTTCATGAGCCTCACCGGCGCCCTCAGCACCTTCCCCCTCACCTTCGTCCTCGCCAACCACATGTACCTCGTCGTGAAGCGCCACCACCTCTCCCCCCTCCAAAAGTCGTGGCACTGGCTCAACGTCGTCGGCTTCACCGTCCTCGCCGTCGCTGCCGCGGTTGCCGCGCTCAGGCTCATAGTCGTTGACTCCAGCACCTACCACCTCTTTGCCGATCTCTGACTGACGGGACGGACTCCATGCATTAATTAGGTGGCCTGGCGGCAAGCTTTAATTAGCATTAATTCGTCCTTCATTTCATCCGTTTTGATGGAAGCTAGCTAGCTACCTCAAAGCATCATCGATCGATCATGCATAAATCCACCAAGAATTAATACAAGAGATCGAGGTTGAATTGGAAGGCCTGCTCAATTTTTTCTGCGCTCAGCCAGCGTGCCATACATACATACTACCAGATCTGAAATGGAAGTGCTCTAAGTGGAATGTAATGTGTGATCTCACTTAATTTCTGACATGTATGTCATAATATGCTTATGATGTAAATCATGTAATCTGTTTCTTTCAGAGGATATAACTTTTATTTTCTGAGGCTAGCCAATAAATAAACAAGCCTAAATAATAAAAAATAATGTCACAGACGGGTATAGTTTGGAATCGACGGTTTCAAATTAGAACGGTCCATGATGTCAATTTTCGCAAACGATGTTAGAACGGTTTGTGATGTGCTCTTACATTGCTGACACATTTTTACTGACAATTCGTAAAACCGTCGAAGACGATGATTTCCAACCGTCTGTGATGACATTTTCTATAGTAGTGTCTCTTGTGTCCACCCTCACTATCCACCTAACCCTTCTATAGTAGGGCCTGGCAGCAAGCTTTAATTAGCATTCCTTCATTTCATCCATTTTGATGGAAGCTAGCTAGCTCAAAGCATCATCGATATATCATGCATAAATTCACCGACGTATTATTGCTGCCAAGTGCGGACTTGCTAGCAGTTCCACTACGGCATGCATGCAGCACATATTAATGGACAAGCAAGCAGCAGGTGGTGGAAAACAAGAATTAATACAACAGCGGTTAATTTCTTCTGCGCTCACCCAGCGTGCCATACATACTACCAGATCTGAAATGGAAGTGCTGTAAGTGGTATCTAATGTGTAATCTCACTTAATTTCTGAAATGTACGTCATAATATGCTTATGATGTAAATCATGTAATCTGCTTGTTTCAGAGGGTATAACTAGTATTTCCTGAGGCTAGCTAATAAATAAACAAGCCTAAATAATAAAAAATAACGTCAGACGGGTCTAGTTTGAAAGCATCGGTTTCAAACTAGATTTTAAAACTCTTACATTACTGACACATTTTTACTGACAGTTTGTAAAACCGTCGAAGACGATGATTTCTAACCGTCTGTGATGATATTTTCTATAGTAGTGTCTCGCTAACCCTCATCATCTGCCCACCCTCACTATCCACCTACCCCTTCTTTCCCAAACCTGCAGCTGGTTTGAAACATACTTTAATATTATTAAATTTTATAAATATATTAAAAAAAATTAGTGATTAAAAATGATATGCATATGTACAACGATTTCTCAGCATCCGTCGGTGGAAGCGAAAGAAAAGAAAAGAAAAGGTCGAGCCGGCCGGATGGACCCTAGTGGACTGGACTGGGCGGGCCCCAACCTTGAGATTTTAGGGAAGTAGTCGTATTATTCGGCTGTCGCTGGATCTTAATATGGGGTTTTAGGGCCGAATTTGCTGGGCCACAGCATTCGTTAGGGCTAACAAGGGAGGCCCAGTTCAGTGGATCTTAATACGCTATGGTCGGTTAGCCGTGACAGCAAAGTAGGCCAAACTAGGTACGAACAATAGGAGATTAAACATGTATGAAGCATGTGGGTCGCATTCCGATACCTCGCCGAGAGAAGGAAGCCTTGGATTGAGCTGTCGGCGGTTCACCGGAGTTGGAGGAGATGAGCCGTGCGGTGAAGGAGCTATGGTGGATGAGGTTCCAAATTGATTGAGGGATTTGGCTTGTGATTGGTTGAAGAAGCTTCGGTTGAAGGGAATTTGGGAATGGGGGCATGTGGAAGAAACAGAACCGAGATTTGTTGACGGCGGCGATGCGGCCGGAGAGGAAGAAGAAAGAGGAATCGGGAGGCTAAACTCAGTGGTGAAGCTTCGAAGGAGACTGTGAAGCGCTAAAGGAGTCTTATGCCATGCTTAAATAAGCCATTGAGGCAGTTATGCTCGGGGAATTCACTGGATGTGCCCGGTGTAAATCCAACGCAAGGTATGGGCAAAGCAATGAGGTGGCAGAGGGGAATGACACAGGTGCTTTGGTAGACGAGTTGCGCCATGGGTGAGGACAAATGGCGAGAGGCGGTGAGCTTAGTGAGTCAATTAGAGAGAGAATGAGAGCAGGAGGCGAGGTGAGGAAGAAGCCGAAGCTGACATGTGGGGTCAGGCCCACATGTCGGTGACTTGCGTGAGAGGAGAAATAGAGAAGTGGCTGCACTGTGGGTCTAGGTGAGAGGAGGGACCACCTATCGGTCGACACAGGTCCTGAGCTGGTCGGTGGAGGCAATAAAAAAATTAAATTTAAAATTAAGTAATTATTTTGTAATAAATCTTTTACTCAAATTTACAGAATTTTAGATTTACAATAAATAAATTAAAAATGCATTAAATATTATTATTAATTTTTGAAAATTTTACTAGATTGGACCATAGTAAATTTCAGTTTTATTTTATAAAAAAATTAATCTTTTCACTATTCAGGGTCACATCACATAAATGAATTTCATCATTTCTTTAATTAAATGGTTTCACACTTATTTTTGACGGCCTAGGGTTTCTTCCTGAGAAATATATGATTTTATAATATTTTTTTAGATTTTTATTATATTTTTACTTTTTACCTTTATCTTTTTTACTAATTTCATTTTAAATGATTTTTCAATAAACATGACTTCAAAAGACAATCAAAACCAAAAAAATCAAGAATAAATCAAATACATATTTACAATTTTATCATTTTCCCCCTCTTTTATTGAATTTTAGGATGTTACACTTACCTGTCTGCCTGTCTAAAGGCCTGTTTGTTTTTGCTTTGGATTATCTGAAAGCTGATTCTGGATTATGGTTATAGAGAAGTTGATTCTTCATAAGCTAAAATTCAAAAGCACATATGAAGTGGATCTTGTATTCTGGTGTATATGTGTTGGTTGAATTATGAGAACCGATTCCTAGAATCGAGCTGTTTGTTTCTGATTTAGCTTTTGGGGCCAGAATCCAAAATCAAAAGCAAAAACAAACATGTCCTAAATACATACATACATGCTTGTACTGTTTGATTGTTGTTTGGATGGATGCAAGCACTCGCACCACAAATTAAATATGAATGGAAAATATCGTTGTTTGGGGGCCGGGGATTTGTGTCGTGGGTGGACTAGAATGAATTGAGAAAGTTGAGCAAGGAAAGCAAAGGAATATTCATTGCAATTGGCACAATGCAAGTTGAATCGCTCACTGGTCCAGCCCATTCCATCAGTTAGTATATCAGAATCGAGCTGCTTTGAACTCTTTATTCTGCAAAGTGAGTAGTATTCTACACACGGATTGGATTGGATGCTCACCATCCATCCAAATTGTTTGTCAAGTGCAGGGGCAGCATGCTTGCAGATCAAGAGAACATGTTCCTCCATCAACTATCTGTATTCCTTGAAGATTCAATTTTCGAGAGTTTTACGATTTGATCTTGCATTGATCGATATGGATCCCTTTGTTTGGAGCAATCAATCAATCTTTGGTTTGTATGAATGCGCATGTGTAACCGTATCATGATTTTAATTGCTAGGCTACGCTAGATTAGGATTTTCATTTACTGCAAAATCCCTGCATCCCAAATCGGACCTTAAAGATTTTCCAAAGAAAAACACCGAAATCATATTCCTATAGGATTTTCATTTACTGCAAAATCCCTGCATCCCAAATCGGACCTTAAAGATTTTCCAAAGAAAAACACCGAAATCATATTCCTATAGGATTTTGCACTGTAGCTACACTTGATTTAAGAATTAGGCCATGTTTGGATCCCTGGACTAATTATTAGTTGGCTAAAAATTAGTCCTAGTCTATCCAAACAGGAAGACTAATAGGTGAGCTAATTTTTAGCCAACCCCTCAACTAACAATTAGTCCATTAGCCAGTGGAGGGGAGCTAATTTGGGCTAATAGTAGGTAACACGCCGAAAAAAGTCTGAAATACCCTCGCGCTAGCCTTATCCTCACTTCCTCACCCGTGCGTCCACTCTCCAGTCCGTTATGAGGGGCAAACATGACTTTTCTAAGAAATTAGCCCAACCATTAGCCATGTATCCAAACAGTTCTAGGCTAATTTTAGATGGACTAATTATTAGCTGGCTAACAATTAGCTCTAACCATTAGTCAGCTAACCATTAGTTTTAGCCCATCCAAACATGACCTTAATAAACCGAAGGTATTATGTTTTAACCCAGCATTTATTATATATTACCACAACTCATTTTAGACAAGCAATATGGAACTAATTCTGTCACTACTCCACATAGGCCTTCACATTAACGAGCCATGGTATTACACTTATCCCTTTAAGGGTATACGCCCTTGGCAGCACACCGTATATACGGCAGATACTTAAAACCACCACACAGTACACGTTCGTACATCCATATCATGTGACTACTCCGGGTCCACACACATCATGTGCATAGCCCGCACCCCTTTCCACATACGACCATGCAGCGAAGGTTGATACTCTGATATAACACGCTGACCCAAAAATTCGATCAATGCAAAGCCCACCCATGGGGCAGATCTACGCACACATAGCACACTGCGTACACTTTTGTCCTAACTTCGTATAAAAGGATTAATCCGGAGATGCCATGTTTGGATTCAACAGACATTATATACTACTGCAATTCACTTTAGATAAACAATGTGTGACTACATGAGCCTTCACATTAATGGACCGATCAATCAATCTTTGGTTTGTATGAATGCGCATGTGTAACCGATCAATCATTTATTAATTGCTAGGCTACGCTAGATTAGGATTTTCATTTACTGCAAAATCCCAAATCGGACCTTAAAGATTTTCCAAAGATGCACATATGATGAGTCATCTCCACATATTCATAAATCGTAAGTCATAAACAAACAAAGCGAAGCGAACAAGACGAAGAAAGAAAGACAACAGGAGCTCGCGTCGCGGCTTTGCTTTCCTTCTTCCCGGCGCCAACTTCTCCTCCTCCTCCTCCTTCTCTTGTCCTTGTTGTTCTCCTCCGCCCTCTCTCTCTCTCTCTCTCTCTCTCTCTCGCTCATTGTCCCTTCCCTTCCCTTCTCTGAGTCTCTCTCTGATTAGGAGGAGGAGGAGGAGGAGGAGTCGCGTCTTGGTCGCTCGCTCTTGCCTCTTCTCTTCACCGGGCTGTCGTCGTCCTCCCAGGCACAGGCAAAGGGAAAAAGGCACCCCCTCCCGTGGCGTCAATCATGCCGGACCACGGCTCCAAGCCCGACATATCCTTCGCCGGCCGCTTCACGGCAAGCGCCATCGCCGCATGCTTCGCTGAGGTACTCCCTACCCACAGTCCCACACCGCACTTGGCTTCGCTGGCCGGATCTCCTAGATCTTGCTGCTTCCTGGGATCACCCGCTCCGCTGCCTTATTCATTTCTTGCCTCGCCGGATCGCCCACAGCTTAATTTCTTGGTCCGTAGGGTCAGAAATGTCAAATCTTGGATGTTCGCCTCCAGGATCCAATCCCCTTTTGTTTGCCACAGATGCCAGCCCTCTTGCTTGGGTGGTTTCAGGGGATCATACCATGCATTCGTACCCTATTCGTCTTCTTGTTTTTGTTGCATTGCTTAATTTTATTCACTTAATTTTCCTTAGTTGTGCACGATCCCCCTGGACACGGCCAAGGTCAGGCTGCAGCTGCAGAAGAACGCCGCCGCTGGAGACGCCGCCGTGGCTGCCGCGCCCAAGTACCGCGGCCTGCTCGGCACCGCCGCCACCATCGCTCGGGAGGAAGGTGCAGCGGCGCTCTGGAAGGGCATCGTCCCGGGTCTCCACCGCCAGTGCATCTATGGCGGCCTCCGCATTGGTCTCTATGAGCCCGTATGCTCCCCTGGCTTCTCTTCTCTCCCTGTGTCTATTTTTGTCTCATACTTGGTATGTAATGCAATAATCAACTCACCTGATTGTACCTTGCAGGTGAAATCCTTCTATGTTGGCGAAGACCATGTTGGGGATGTGCCTTTGTCCAAGAAGATTGCCGCTGGCTTCACTACTGGTACCATCATGATCAAACTCTTGGTGAATTATACCTCCTGAAATATGCAGCTAAATCAATGGTGTGACCGACATGCATGCTTTTGATCAGGTGCCATTGCAATCAGTGTGGCCAACCCCACTGACCTTGTCAAGGTGAGGCTTCAGGCTGAGGGGAAGCTTGCACCTGGTGTGCCACGACGCTATGCTGGGGCAGTGGATGCTTATGCCAAGATTGTTAGGCAGGTCAGGATCTACTCTTGTTCCTACTCGGTATTGGATTCTCCTATTGCTGGAGTCCTTCACATTTGTTATCTGTATGATCTTTAGGAAGGGGTTGCTGCTTTGTGGACTGGCATCGGACCGAACGTTGCACGTAACGCCATCATAAATGCTGCTGAGTTGGCCAGTTATGATCAAGTGAAGCAGGTATGCTTCTTGTTTGCGATATCTCCATTTGTTTGCTCATTCACTTGCAAATGCAAAATGCACTACTTATTTTGCAGACAATTTTGGAACTTCCTGGGTTTAAAGATGATGTGGTTACTCACCTCTTGGCTGGTTTGGGCGCTGGCTTCTTCGCTGTTTGTGTTGGTTCTCCAGTCGATGTGGTGAGATGTCCTCTATGCGAAATGATCAATTTATTGTGTTCATTTCCCTACTGTGGTGACGTAGTCTTAAACATTATTTACTATCTGAATAACGGTAAATAAATTGTTCATGGTCTTCCCGCGTAGCTATTTTCTTAGTCCTTTCTTTGGGAGGTTCATACTTCTGGAGGTTTGTGCCTTCCCTTGTTTTTGTTAAGGATATATTGTCTGTTATAGATGATTGCCTTATCTCTTGTCCTTTGCCTTATCTCTTATACCCTCATGTACTCTATATGTTGTGGCCATTGGCCTTATATTGAAAACAAGTCCTATTCATAACATGGTATCAGAACTCTAGATTTTTTCCCCCTAGCTTCATCCTTCCGCTGTTTTAGATCTAATCCGCTACCCCGGGAGGAGACTCCCGGGGCGGCACCCGCACGACAACTTCGGCCACCCATTGACGTCATCTTCTTCGACGTCACCGTCCTCCGCACGCTCCTTCTGACTGGTCACCTTCTGCGCTTCGCGTTGGTCGGTCCTGCCGCACCCACCGACGCCTCCTTCTGGCCGTTCGCGGCCTTCGCACCGCCATCGACCTCCAGTCGGCCACCTTTGCGCTCTGGCTCCCGCGACTGCCACCGCCACCGTGCCCCTCGGCTTCGGCGCCGCAATCCTCTGCGGCCCTTCGATGGAACAACCGCCGCAGCCATCATCCTCAGTGTCCTTCCGGCTTTGTCATGGCACACCGCGGCCGCGTTTCGCTGATTCGCTTGGCCCGTCGAGCCGGCCGATTTCCTACGGCAGCCGTCTTTGGCCAGCGCCCGCTGGCGTCCTCCGCCGCCTTCAATCATGGCCGACTTCCTCGGATTGCGCTGATCGCCAGTCGCCTGCCGTCGACGGCCGCTGGGCTCGGTCCGACGCCGGGCCGACTCGGATTACTTACGGACGCCACCGCTTCTTTCGAGTTTGGCTGCTTGGGCTTCATGTCCGCGTGAAGAGTTTAGTTCACATCTGCAGGAGGCCACGTCTGGGAGGTACTCAATTCTCACGTGAAGGTTTGGCTTCAAATCCGGTTTCTAGTATTTGCTCAATTTCGTGAAGGGATAAGTCCGTGAAAAGGCTGCCGAGTCAACAGAACAAAAGACTTTATAGAATGACATGTCGAGATATGTCTGCTATACTATGCAGTGGAGTTTGCTATCTCGATTAAGATGCAAAGCACTTGATGTATCAGAGCAGAGGTTACAACCCTAGTTCCGTGATTGTCTTCCGCTGTTGTTGCCCCCGGGAGGAGCAATCTCCGCTCCTGGGGGCGGCTACGTACTTGGATCCGCCGGAATCCGCCGCCCCCGACGTCTTCACCACGCCGTCGGGCCGCCTTCTTGGCCGTCCTCTTGGTCGCCGGAGCCGGGCCACCGCCGCCGGAATCGGAGCCGGGCCGTTGCATATGCGCTACCCTTTGCCTCTGCCAATTGGAGAAGACAACAGATCGGTCTTCAAGCTCTCCTTTTAATCATTTTTGTTGGCTCCAGCTTTTATGGCTTTCGGTATTGGCTCTGGCTCCGGTTCTTCAGCTTTTCAGCTCCGGCTTGCGACTCCAACTTCTAGTCTTTTGCTTGGCTTATCGGCTCCGGTTCTTCAGCTTTTCAGCTCCGGCTCCAGTCCGGCTTGCGACTCTAGCTTCTAGTCTTTTGCTTGGCTTATCGGCTCCGGCTTCTTGGATCAGCTATAGCTCCTGGTTCTCTACATGGCTGGCTTGGCTCCAATTCGGTCGGCTCGGTTTCGGTTCTTTTTCAGCATAGCTCTGTCATCTTGGCTCTTTCGTTGGCTTGATGGCTTTCAGGCTACTGCTTTTTAGTGCTGTAGCTAGTAATTCCTAATATTTCTTTAGTCTTCCGCTGCGTCTATCGAAGTCTTTAGTATCTTGATTCTGTCGTCGCTCGGCTCTTTTATCGGCTCGGCTCATTCTGTCAACTCCGATTACCTCGTCTCGTCTCGTTTTGTCGGCTTCGTCGGTTCTTCTTCGTCGACTCGTACCGTCGGCTCTTCTTCGTCGACTCGGCCCTACCTTCAACTTCTGTTCGTCGATTTGGCTTCTTCGTCGACTGTTCTTCGTCAGCTCGATTTTTCAAGAGTTACATGCTACGATGACTACTTCAGGATTATGATTTTGGATTTTTCCTATTTTAGTTCATCCCTTCCAAATGCAATGCTATTGCATACGCCTTGCATTTTGGGGGGGGTGTTAAGGATATATTGTCTGTTATAGATGATTGCCTTATCTCTTGTCCTTTGCCTTATCTCTTGTACCCTCATGTACTCTATATATTATGGCCATTGGCCTTATATTGAAAACAAATCCTATTCATAACAGTTTTAATGTGTGCATCCATGCTTGCCTCATGCTAATTTACTGCTTTGATGCTGGACGTTCTTTGTACAGCAAGGAGGCTCCCTAATTCCTTGTGGTCACTATCAAAAAGTCTTTCTGTACTATTGAGTATTGTTTATTCATTGAATTGTTGGCTTCAAGATCTGTACCTGAAGATAAAGTTTCTCTTTTTTTCCTCTGGTTACTGAAACTGATATAAAGCACCTTATTGCAGGTTAAGTCAAGAATGATGGGTGACTCGGCCTACACGAGTACTCTTGATTGTTTTGTGAAGACACTAAAGAATGATGTATGGTCCACTCTGATACTCTGTTCATGATTTTTGAGTCACAATTTGATGAGCAATAAATACATATCATGATCTTTCAAAAGCATCTGGACAATGATTGCGAATAACATTGTTCAGATTTTATACTGACATTTATTGATGGAATAGAATGTATCAGTATAATGCATTGCTCACTTGTGCAGCCTCTCTTGGAATTTACCTGCCTGATGGTTGTCAACTTGTTATTGTGAGTGACAACTATCTAGTGGTTCCCGGCTATAACATTCTACTGGGAGTAGTTAGTTTCGCCACCCAGACCTTTCTTAGCAGAAATTGTGAACATTGGATGTTTTGTTTACTTAAAACATAAGTTTGTCTTGGTAATAAAAAAGTGGAACTCCATTGTTTAGATGCCATCATGTACCATCCAATTTTTTGTTCATGACAGCCCATTGTAGGAATAATTTTTAATCTCCTAGCAACTACCATTTGATTTGTGTGTGAACCAAATCTTGAAGTCCAGATTTTGTTGAAAATTCCGTCCCCTTGTACCGACTAATTCTAGGTCTCTGTGCTTCTAAACACGTTTTGAGCAGTGATTTGTAGTCAGAAATTTCTGGGAACTTAATTCGCCAAAAAAAGTAAGGAAAGAAATGACTGGGAACTGGAAAATCTGTTTATGTCTAGCACCTGCTTTATGCCTGTTGGATATGCAAGGAACTCGGAGCAGGTAGCTAATAAGAGTTTTCTCTGCAGGGACTTCTGGCATTTTACAAAGGGTTCCTCCCAAACTTTGCTAGGCTGGGATCATGGAATGTGATTATGTTCTTGACACTGGAGCAGGTAAACCAATAGCTGAATTATATACGCATGTTATGTTGCATCGAATATATAATAAACTGTTGTCTGTTTACTTGCACAGGTCCAAAAGCTATTTGTGAGAAAACCTGCAAATTAAATACAAGACCATATGATTTTTGCAGTCAGGTGGCATACAAGATTTTTTTCCCTACACAAGTGACACTTTACCCCTTGAAAATCGGGGAGCAAGGAGAAATCTGACACCTCAATTATCAGATACTATAATAAATTTTAGAGG
Organism: Rhipidocladum racemiflorum; assembly: GCA_036346355.1. Classification (NCBI taxonomy): domain Eukaryota; kingdom Viridiplantae; phylum Streptophyta; class Magnoliopsida; order Poales; family Poaceae; genus Rhipidocladum; species Rhipidocladum racemiflorum. The sequence goes on from CM070589.1 coordinate 78,896,696, forward strand.
GCCTTTGCATGACGGCCCTGAAACGACTATAAAGTAGCGAACAGATGTCAATCAAAGTGTTTTAATTTGTGATGAATGGAGCTGCAGTAGAAGATTGGTCGAATCCCCTAAAACTTTTAGGGATAATTCATACTATATAATTCCAAACATTGGTAACCACTAGAATACCACTCTAAAAGATTTTTTTTTTCACAGAATACCACTCCATAGATATTTGGATTCACACGATACTATTTTCCCCTTTTTTTTGTTTTATTTCCATCGGTCTTCAAAAGGCTGAGTTTTAGACGTAGTGATGGTCAAATTTTCAAAACTTTAACTATTCATATATTTTTAAATATTTAAATTGGATACATCAAAATTATATGTGTAGACTTGTTGTTATGCGCAATACCTTTGATCAGGTCTATTATAGGAAGAAGGGGAATTAGGAAAGTTTTGATTTAGAATACTATTTCTTTCCTTGTTGGATTCTGTCATTAGTTTCCGTGTGTGTGTGGGTTTCCTGGTAGAGATCCTTCAGATCTTTAGGAAAGTTTGTTACAGCAATGATAACCTTATATATAGAGAGAAATAAACAGAGAAAAGGCATACCTGATTTTGATGCCACAAATCCAAGTCTAAGACGGTGGCTCCGACAACAGCCTTTGTATCCAAGCCGCGCGCAACGTCGGCGAACACATCCTCCAGTTCCGGTCGTCCGGGGCTTCGTTCCGATATCAGGGCATACGAGAAGGCCCGGTTGGATCTTGCACGTAACAACTTGGTATCAAACTTCCATCCTGCGCCTGTGGCAACACAAGCACCTTCCGGCGATTCTTCTCCACTTGCGTGCCAGACGATGACGTCCACTCCATCGGTGGAAGATCGGGTCGCGGCATTGGAACTCGCCGGGAAAGAAACCCACCGCCTCCTGGAGGAAATCTTGAGCAACATCCAAGCCAACAGAGAGACCGGCCACTCCGTCTTGCCTAGAGGGAGCCACGGGCCGGGACAAGCGGACTCCGGGGAGCGACCGCCAACCGGCTCCAATGGCGGAATACTACTCGGTCTTCATGGCAGCCACGAGGGTTTTCATCGGGGTCAGCGGGGGATCGGCCGTTTGGAGGAGGCTGATCGACGCTGGATTCCTCGTCCACCTCGCTTTGATCTCGCCGAGTACGACGGGACAGACGACCCTCTGGGATGGCTGTGGCAATGTGAGCGTTTTTTTTCGTTTCCATCGCATTCCATCCGAGGAATGGGTGGAAGTCGCTGGCATCCACTTACGAGGTGAAGCACTCGAGGTACTCGATAACTGGCAATTGGAGGAGAGATTCCTCCACTGGGACGATTTCCACGAGACCTTCGCCCGTTGGTTCACTCGCTCCTCGAGTATGGGCCCCCTTGGCGATTTGGTTAACTTGACGCAGGGTAGTTTGCGCGTGGATGCATATGCGAAAGAATTTCAACTCCTACTCGCGCGTACTCCGAGTATGCGTCGCCCAGATCAGATTGAAACATTCACCGTGGGGCTCTCAGTCGCCTTGGCTGGGGATGTACGACGAGACAAACCATGAGACTTAGCCGAAGCCATTGGGTTTGCCAGGGAGGCCGAGAACCGGAAAGACGCCTGGTACGCCGAAGCAGCTCAGTTGGGGATGAACTCCACCGGTCGTTTTTGGCCGACCACCAGCCGGCCTACGTTTCCCACTACTGGCACAGCTTTACCTCCAATATCAACTGCATCAGGGGGGCACACGGGCGAACACAAGAGCACCACCTCCGTTCCAGCGAGCTCGGCCTCCAGCGCTCCTGCCCGACCGGGACAACCGACTGCTCCAACAGCAAGCTCTCAGCACAACTCATCACCATTTCGCCTGCGTCTCAGTGCAGATCAGCTGGCCGATCGTCGTGCCAAAGGCCTTTGTTATAATTGTGATGAGGTTTACACGAGGGGTCATCGCTGCAAACGTCTTTTTCATCTAGAACTCCAGGACGATGAGAATGCGGGCCAGAACACACCAGATACTACCCTGGACGAGGAAGAACCTTCACTGTCGCTCATGGCCGTTCGCGCCCCTAAACATGGCATCACAATGCAAGTGCAGCTCCACCTACAGGGCCGTAGCCTACTCACTCTCATTGACAATGGGAGTACTCACAACTTCATTAGTGGGACAACGGCTCTTCCGGGATCGTGGACGCCTGTGTTCGGGCCGCCGCAGCAGGTCCTCGTTGCCGGCGGCAACCATCTCCCTTGCCTTGGGGTGATTCTAGAGACTCAATTCACCATCCAGTCTAACACATTTCGTGCTCCTTTCCTCATCATTCCCCTGGATGGGTTTGAGGTGGTCTTAGGCGTCCAATGGCTACGCACGCTGGGCGACATTAAATGGAATTTTGACACACTCACTATGACTTTTACATTCCAAGGACAGCAGATACAGTTTCAGGGTATTCAAGACCAGCGACAGTCCCACATGCTTCAATCGGTCGAGACCAAGTTAGCCCCTGTGCAAGATATTTTGTCCCAGTTTGAAGACATCTTTGCTGACCCTCAAGGGCTTCCACCGGCTTGGCCATGCGACCATCTCATCCGGTTGATAGCCGGCACAGACCCAGTGGTGGTTCGACCCTATCGTTACCCGTATCGCCAGAAGGATGAGATTGAGCGCCAATGTACAGCCATGCTACAACAGGGCATCATTCGAGTTAGTCGGTCACCCTTTTCCTCCCCGGTTTTGCTGGTCAAGAAGGCTGATGGGTCATGGCGATTTTGCGTGGATTATCGAGAACTCAATGCCAAGACCATTAAAGATCGGTTTCCTATTCCGGTGGTTGAAGAACTGCTTGATGAACTCCGACATGCTACCTTCTTCTCCAAGCTTGATCTCCGTTCGGGTTATCATCAAGCCCGCATGCATGAGACTGATATTGAGAAGACGGCATTCCTCACACATCATGGTCATTATGAGTTTCTTGTCATGCCATTTGGGCTATCTAATGCCCCGTCCACATTTCAAGCCCTCATGAACGAGATCCTACAGGAATTCCTTTGTAAATTTGTTCTGGTCTTTTTCGATGATATCTTGATTTATAGCCGCGCGGAAGAAGACCATTGCATCCATCTCCGTTTGGTTTTGGACCGTCTCCGCTATCATCACCTCTTTTTGAAGAAGTCCAAATGCGCCTTTGCTCAAGAGTCCATTAGTTACTTGGGACACATCATATCCGGCAATGGAGTGGCAGCCGATCCAGCCAAGCTACAGGCTATTGCATCCTGGCCGACACCATTGTCAGTGACCGCCTTATGAGGATTTTTAGGCCTCACTGGTTATTACCGGAGATTCATTCAGGATTATGCCTCCTTAGCCGCGCCTCTAACGGCATTATTGCGCCACCATAACTTCAATTGGACTCCTGCGGCTGATGCGACCTTTGCTCAATTACAACACGTCTTGATGTCTGCCCCGGTCTTACAAATGCCCGATTTCGCTTCACCGTTCGTAGTCGAGTGCGATGCTTCGGGTACCGGCATTGGAGCCGTTCTGCAGCAACATGGTCATCCTATTGCGTATTTTAGCCGACAATTGGCTGCTCGGCATACCAAGCTAGCCGCCTACGAGCGTGAGCTCATTGGGTTATCTAAGGCCGTGCGTCATTGGAGACCCTATCTATGGGGGCAATCTTTTATCGTCCGCACCGATCATGGCAGTCTCAAATATTTACTGGAGCAGGCCCTTGTCACCCCACCACAACAGCATTGGTTGAGCAAACTTATGGGATTTGATTTCCGTGTCGAATACAAGCCAGGCAAAACAAATGTGGTGGCAGATGCCCTTTCCCGCATCCATCAGGACGGACCCACCTGCGCGGCACTCTCTCTTCCAGTAGCACTCACTAGAACTGAGTGGCTTCAAGAGCTACGTCAACATCCAGAGGTTCGGCAACTCCATGAGAAGTTCGCTCCCTCCGGCGCGACACAGACTGCAGCGGGCCGAACACCTGCTAGTTCAGGCCAGACCTCCTCAGTGGGCGCCCTCGTCGAGGATTCTTTTGCAGACAGCACTGAGGCCGACCAATCCAGCCAACAATGCACACCATGGCGGGTAGTGGACGGCTTGGTTTATCGCGGCAATGTCTTTTTGTGCCAGCTACCTCCCCATTGGTGACCTTGATTATTGCTTCTGTTCATGATCTTACTCACGAAGGGGTGCAGAAAACACTACATCGTATTAAGGCAGAATTTTATTGGGTGGCTCAACGCAAGACAGTGGAATCATATGTGGCGCAATGCCATGTCTGCCAACGGAATAAATCAAGCTCCTTGTCCCCGGCCGGCCTTCTGTAGCCCCTTTCTATTCCACAACAGGGTTGGGCCGACATTTCCATGGATTTCATAACCGCCCTTCCCAAGTCAGGTGGCAAGACAACAATTTTGGTGGTGGTCGACAGGCTCTCTAAGTATTCCCATTTTATGGCTCTTACCAGACCGACCACGGTTGCAGCAGTGGCGTCCATTTTCTTTGATCAGGTGGTCCGCTTACACGGCATTCCGGACTCTATCGTCTCCGATCGCGATCCTATTTTTCTCAGTGCTTTTTGGCAGGATTTATTCAAGCGCAGCAAGACTGCCCTCCTTTTCTCAACAGCTTACCATCCGCAGACGGACGGTCAAACCGAGGTGGTCAATCGGACCGTGGAAATGTATCTTCGATGTCTTGCAACGGATAACCCTTCTTCTTGGGCAAAATGGCTTCCCTGGGCCGAATTCTGCTTCAACACATCTTTTCATTCTGCTCACCGAATGTCGCCCTTTGAATTGGTATATGGCCGTAAACCCCCTGCCTTACTACCATATCAACAAGGAATGACAGCTATTGACGCGGTGGACTGTCAGTTGGTCGGTCGTGATGCTCTCTTGGATCAAGCCCGAGCTCATCTCTCCACAGCACAGAATCGCATGAAGCAACGTTATGATGCAAAACATCGGGAAGTGGAGTTTCAACCTGGTACTTGGGTGTGGCTTCGCCTGCAGCAGCACCGACAACTTTCGGCCCGTGATACTCCTTCCCACAAGCTGACCACTCGTTATTTTGGACCATACCAAATAGCTGCTCGGATTGGTCCTGTCGCCTACCGCTTGAATTTGCCCCAGGATACTCGCATCCACAATGTCTTTCATGTCTCCCTTTTGAAGCAGTTCAACGACGATCCTCCAAGCGACGTCCCAGCCCTTCCGGACGTAGGGTCAGCCATTCCGGCCGACTCTCCATGGGAACCTTATCAATTGTTGGCCCAACGCTTCTTTCAAGGCAAGCGGCAATTTTTAGTTCACTGGGCCGGTGAACCACAAGATGAAGCCACCTGGGCAGATGTTGCAGTTCTTCGTCGTTCTTTTCCGGACCTTAAGCTTGAGGACAAGCTTGTTTTTCAGGGGGGGAGTGATGTTATGCGCAATACCTTTGATCAGGTCTATTATAGGAAGAAGGGGAATTAGGAAAGTTTTGATTTAGAATACTATTTCTTTCCTTGTTGGATTCTGTCATTAGTTTTCGTGTGTGTGTGGGTTTCCTGGTAGAGATCCTTCAGATCTCTATCTTTAGGAAAGTTTGTTACAACAATGATAACCTTATATATAGAGAGAAATAAACAGAGAAAAGGCATACCTGATTTTGATGCCACAAATCCAAGTCTAAGGCGGTGGCTCCGACAACAGCCTTTGTATCCAAGCCGCGCGCAACGTCGGCGAACACATCCTCCAGTTCCGGTCGTCTGGGGCTTCGTTCCAGTACCAGGGCATACGAGAAGGCCCAGTTGGATCTTGCACGTAACACTTGCCTTGAGAACTACTTTCATAATACTATAATTTTATTGAGTTTTATAAATATATTATAATAAAAATTAGTGGTCAAAGTTATGTTTTGAAAACCATGTCGATGTCCAAAAGCTGACAACGTCAACTTTTTGAAGACCGGAGGGAGTAATTTGTTTTGCCACTTTTGAGCTGTGCAAAAGGACATCTTTGCCCTAGGTTAGTGCTGCTGTTTTATGGATCAATCGATAATTTATCCTCACTTACATGTTCCATTGATTATTTACCTCATGATGTCTCACTGACATGCGGATTCTAGGGCCACATGTCAGTGAGACGCATGGGGCAAATGATCAATTGCACCATAAAAAAGTGGGCAAATGATCTTGTTTTATTGCAACGCTTTGTGTGTTTTGGTGTGAGATATCAACTTCAAGAGAAGTGATGACTGAATAAAACTCTAGAGCATATGCATGGTTCATGGAATACAACTAGATTGGAAACAAATGTACATGAGGCCATCCATACTTAAGCGTATAAACAAACTAGTACAAAATATCTCTACTATTCTAAAGCACCACTTGGTGGCAGTAGTCCATTCTACACGTCATTAATTGCTCTGTTTAATTGCTCTACTTAATTGCCCTGCTTAATTGCCCTACTCAAGAAACGAAACGTTGCTTTAATTAGCCAGCTTTCACAAGAAACGAAGCGTTAAAGATAGATGTTTGATCTTGTAAAATAAATTTTTTTATTTTTTAATCTTTATTTTTCGTTATCAATTTTATTTTTCGTAGCAACGCACGGGCATGTAGCTAGTCTATTCTAAAGTTCGCAGATCACAAAGGACGCATACTATAAAAATTTACCTAAGGGTTCCCTTGCTTAAGTGGCATACATAATATCTATTGCACAATGTCGGGTCTAGTCTAGACATCAGTATCGGGCTAGTTGGGTCACACCATCAGGCAGGGGGGCAAAAATGCCTTTTCACATGGGGGCAAAAAGTTCAAAATGAATTAAAACTGAGGAAATGGATCCAAACATCTTTAGAGTAAACATTTCAATCAACCTTCCTTCTGAAGTTAGAAAAGAGTAAACACCAGAAGTTCATATTTATTCCAACTTTCTCCGCACTAGGTTTTTCCTCCCATTGAACAAGGTATGACAGTTGGATTCAGCCATTAGCAAAACAGCTACAAGACGCTTACTACAATAGAATAAGAAAAATTAATCAGGTCTCTTCAATGTGCTGCAAATTGGTGTAGTTGGTCACCGTAACAATCTGGTATCAAGTGATTAAAAAAAGAGCGGTTAAGCAGAACAGTATAACTCCATACTTTGGAAGTAAAGGGTGTCCGCAATAGGAATAAGCCTCGAGGATCATATCTTAACGGCGATGAGATTCTCTGACGTTGGATCACTGACGTGTGGTACCACGCGCTAGGAGGACTCACGCGTCAGTGACTCACGTCAGAAAACTCGACGTCAGAGGACCGGATCCATCTGAATGGCCGGATCTCCTCAGCGTTCGAAGCAAAACGTGCCCGTGCCCGTGTTTCTTCTTTCCTTTCTACTCTCACAAATACAATATTCGGCTCATCAACTGAAACGGGATCCTGCTCTTACGAGTGAAGTGTTACAGACTCTATGCCAAGTAACTTAAGTGAAATCAAACCTAATCTATGAGAACCCTACTGACTAACCCAGCAAGCATTCCAACTAGGAGTATACAGGTAGACGGCAAAAATGATGGAGACGACCTACAGCACAAACAATTCAAAGAGGGGATAATATACCACAAAAAAGTTGAGTGGTGTTCCAGTGGTTGCTAATGTTTGGACTGATATAGTCGAATTTTATAAATCGACCACGTTTCTTTGGCAGGGTTTAAAATATCGACGGAAATGGTTTAAAAATCGATCTGGCAGAACGATCTAATATAGATTCAAAGTCAGAAAAAAAAATCAGGAAATTTGGGAAAATTTATGCATGAGAAATATAGAGGGCAAGCACACTAATTTCTGATGTACTAGCATCCAAAACAAATCAAGGACAGGATGTGTAATAATAGATAGGCCATTTATCTGATGGTATCCGAGAAATCTACATGCATGGAATGAATCCGTCTCGGTCACATCTTGCTGGTGACCTTGCTCATCTTTCCGAAGAGGGAGTGCCTGCCCTCGGCGACGACCTCCCCGGTGGCGGCGTTGGTGATGAGGACGTGGGTGCTCGAGTAGGCGCCCTTGTGGCCCAGCACCCTGGCCGTGATGTGCAGGTGGTCCCCTGGCGCGGCCTGGGAGAGAGAGGTGAAGGAGACGGACATGTCGACGGAGACCTTGAGGTGGTGGCCGTCGGCGATGGCGGCGGCGGAGCCGATCTCGTCCACCAGGGCCACCACGGCGCCCGCGGCCAGGCACCCGGTCGACGAGTCCTGACAGTAGGGTAGGGTAGGGTTGGATTGGATTTAATTGAATTAGGCAAGGAAGAGAACACAAGCAGAGTACTGACGGTGAGCCTTGGAGGGACGGCGAAGGAGCAGGTGATGTGCCCCGGGTGGATGCGGTGGACGCGGATCCCGCGCAGCGCGAACCCCTCGAAGAAGCTCGACGCCGCCGCCGATGCTGGTGCGGCGGAGGAGGAGAGCGCGTCCACCCGCGCGCACTCGTCGGCGCTCAACCCCAGGGCGTCCCGAGCCCGAGCCGCAGCCAGTTTCAACTTGTTGGAGTCTTCCATGGCCGAGACAAGAGAACTCCTCCTGCCGCCGCCGCCGCCGCCTCCTCTTCTAGTCTTCTTCTTGTTGGAGGATTGGATTGTAAGTACTGAACGAGACGTCGCTTCCAAGTCCCGCTCCGTCCGGTCCGGCCATATCGTATATAAAAGTATAGAGCTAATTTTTACCAAACCATTCTTTTAGAAATCGTGGGAGATATACAAGTATGATATACGCTCTGCGATATTACTTTTAACCTAACTCATTTGCATTTGCGGAACACAAATAGCATTATTTTTATAGATAATTATAGAGGTATCGGCGGTTTAATACCACATGATTTCTGACTAATCACTCTTCTCAGCCAACACATTCACGTGGGGCTTCATATAATGTTATAATCTCTGAGCGGTTAGTATAAATAGCTACCAAGGTCTGCTTAAAAGACCGTAAAGAAACGGTTGTATTATCATAAAGAAACACAAACTCGGTTTGAGATTTGGCATTGTGGAGATCAGACAGATAGCTAACATCCATATATCCCAGAATGATCAAGTCTTAATCCTTCTAGTAAAATAATACAAAATCTTGAGTTAAAGGTATGTTATTTGGCTTTAACATAACTTGAATAACAAAAGAAGGTAACATTTTAACACACACACACAGAGAGAGAGAGAGAGTGGGCCAATATAGACAACAATCAGATAAAAGTATAGCATATCGATGTTTTTTAACACACACACACATTATAATATAGGATCCATCGCAGCAAACAAACATAAGTACATAACGACCAACATATGTTAAGATACAAAATAAAGTTAAAGGTCTGTTATCTGGCTCCAACATAACTTGAATAACAAAAGAAGGTAGCATTTGTTTTGCAATACAGAGTTTACACCTCTATTAATTTAAAATTAGATTTACGATTACCGGTTAGATCAAATGACTTGATAATATTATCAGAAGTTTAACTTCGCTGCCAATTCCTTTTCAATTTAAACTACTAGGTAATCCCGCATAAAAGCATCTCCCATTTTATTTTGGAGATGTGTCTTCACAAGTTTCATTGCTGAAAAGGCTTTGATATGCGTGATCTCTCTCAAACGCTCGCGTACCCGGACGCTGGCCGGAACGGGAGCTGGAAGGCGCGGGCGGGAGTCGCCGGCGACCTATGGTAGCTGGCGATGTCGGAGCCACCGGCCGTTTCTCGTCGGCAACGCCTGAGAATTAGTTTGTGGAATTGGAAAGCTCCCGCTTCCTCCCTTCCTGTTTGCCTTTTATTCAGAGGTACCCAAGTCCTCTTCCAATACGACTCGGTTTGGATACAAAAATAACTAACTAACAATTATAAATTGAATCAAGCTGATGTAATCGCTTGTGGATAAAACTAGAAGTCTAGACTAACCCTGGCACTACTCTCTGGCGTCTCAAGGCCCGGTTCCCCTTGTTTGGGCCTGCGCCTAACAAATACTCGGTCGGGTGTAACAGGCTCTCTCGGTGGTTGCAATTGACACCGGAAGAGTTAGGACTAATGTCCACCATTTGATAAGAAGAATCTTTACCCACCTTAACTAGTCCACTCGTTAGGTCAACAAGTGATGGCAATATATTCAGTGGATGATTGCATACATCAAATTGAAAATGTGGTAGTTGGCGCTCCAGTTGAGCCATTTCTTGACTTGAGAAACCAGCAGGATAGTATTTTTTCACTAGACAGTGTACCTTTGTCATGTCGAATGACTCGATTCTTGAATCCAAAGAGGCACAGAGGGATAGAAGCTCAGTTGCTTGACAACTAAATCGATTTTCTAACTGAATCAATTGTTGATCAATTGTAATATTAAACACATCTACCTTATAACGGTGAAAAGTTACGGTGTTATCATTCTTGTTGCAATGCGAAACCCTAACCCCGAGTGAGTGGATCTTCTTCTTCCGCTGATACAAGACAGACTGAGATTTCTGCAGTAAGCAACGCACTCCATAGATACTGAGAGTTCAGGCACCCAAACAACTGCAACAACTGCAAAAAGGAAAGAATACTGGCAGGCAGCTGCAAGCCTGCAGGCTGCAACAACGACCCTGCACCCAGCTTCCGCCTTCCAGGTACAAAGCTCAGACCGATCAAGCGAAACAATTCGTCTGACCGTGAGAGGCACCTGATCCGATCAAATCGGAGGAAAAAAAATGAGAGGTGCTTCTATGTTTTTCGTTTTAAAAATTGCACAATTATTAAAGCATAAATGAAGGATAAACGGTGATTACTTACCCCTTCGCTTGTTTCAAGATTTGTACAACTTGTATTAGAAGGAAAAGCATAGAAGCACTGCTAAAAAAAAATAGACAACCATTCTGAGCACAAGCTTTTCTCGCCCTGCCCGCCAAACGTCAATGCAAACCGCCAACATACACAACCACATCTTAATGCGAGCATTCGACTTCGATTAAGAGCCCCTAATGTTGCAAAACCAAGCGGAGGACAGCACCACTGCCAGAAATGTTTGTGCCTTACTCTTGGCCTCTTGCTAACTTAAATCCAATTGGCGAAAAACAAACATAGATATCCCATACAAGATTGACTTGAAGGGTGTAAAGTTAAATGATATACTCCATCCACTTCCAGTTGGAAATAAGAACAACAATCAGCAGTTCACTTGCAACCCTCCTCAGCCTAAGAAAAGTATGATTGTGACGATGCTAACATATAAGCTATGCACATTGTAGCCAAGGCACGGAAGAAGAAGGAGAAGAAGAAGGAGAAGCAGAAGAAGAAGAAGAAGAAGAACCCGCCTTCATCTCCGACCAAAAACTGCTAGATCAGTAGAGTCCAAGCGTGCTCCTAGGCAGCGAATTGGACGGCCTTCCCTTCCCGGACGTTCCATTCTGACCCCGCCGGCTGAACTGGCTGCCTCTCACCAGGTTCAGATGGGGAGGAATCATGCCATTGTCAACCCTGCAAGGCGAATAGCTCGCACTCGAATTCCTCTCCAGCAAGACCTCATCCCGCCTCGTCCTCCCTGAGCCATTTCCATGCATTTCCACGCTGCTCCTCCTCCCGCCGGCACCAATGGTGGCTGCGCCGCCAGCACCGAAAGAGCTTCTCGCGCTCACGCTACTGCTGCACCTGAGCATATGCCCATTGTAACCCCTTGCGCGGAGCTCAGGCCACGGCTCCGAGAAGGATCTCCGACAAGCCTCAGATTCCCGGGCGCCGCTCTTCTTGTGTATGAGACCCCAGATGTTCCACCCCTTGATCCACTTCTTAGGCTTGTTTGCCAGCACGCCCTTGGTGTGATCCCGGAACGCCGACGCAAAGCTCTCGGAGGTACCATCCCGGAGAGAATACGGTCCCTGCTCCCAGTGCTGATGGCTGCCAAGAACGCTCTGGGCATGATGGTAGAACTCTGTGCCGATGGCCGGAGAAACCCTGGCATTGGCATTGGCATTGGCACCGGCGATCGTCCTGGGCAGCTCACTGGCACTGGAGAACGACTTGCGACCGGAGACAAGCGACCGATCTAAGCTCCGACGCCTCCTGCTGGAGCTGGAGGAGTCCAAGTAGTAATCCCTTGTCTGGGAGGAGCCGCCGGGCGCAGCTTCGTCGTCTTCCTCCTCCACAGGGATTTGGCCGTCGTAGCGTGGGATGGCCACATCCTCGACGACTGACAGCATCGGGGGCAGGCGAGCAAGCACAGGCCGGCCGCCGTGGTACCCATCCCAGGAAGCACGGGGCCCCTCGTCCACCAGCGAATACTTTGGAGCGTCCAGCGAGAGCCGGGCGTCCACATCGCAGGAGCGCCGGCCGAGCGCGTCGACGGCGACCTCCGACTGCGTGTCGCGGAAGCTGTGGTGCTCGTGCCGGAGAGGATTCTCCGGCGGCATGGCGGCCCTGCTAGTGGCGGGCCCCTGCTTCTTGAGCTTGCTCTTGCGGCGCCACTCCTGCCATCTCTTGCCCAAGACCCCGAAGGTGCCAGCGATCTTCCTGGAGGATTCCTGGCTGATGTGCTCTTTCATCGGCCTCCCCGCGGAGCCGAAATCCCCGATCTGCTGTTCCCCTTCCTCCGGCGGTTCTCGGTGGAAGAGCGGGCCGCGGGCGTCGCAGGAGCGGCGCTGCGGCTCGAAGCAGGCAGCGGCGGAGCGGCCGTAGGAAAAGGACTTGCAGCGGCGGAGCTCCGTGGAGTCAGGGTGGAGGCCGGCGAGGCGCTCGCGGAGGCAGGTGGGGCAGAAGCCGGTGACGGCGACGCCCGGGTGGAGGCCGCAGACGGAGGGCAGCGGCTGATCCATGGCGACAACCAAACTCACTCAACGCAGCCGCAGGCCCGCAGCTCCATTGATCCCTGGCTGCCGCCTGCTGCTGCTGCTGCTGGGACTGAGCCTTGGTCGATTCAGGATTTGGGAGTAAGACAAGACAAAACACTACCCCAGATGTCCAGAGGAGCAGCCAGCAGCAGATGGAATGGAAGGCTGGAGGAGGAATCTACCCTTCTACTCTCCTTTTGTGTAATTGTGTTGTTGTATTCTCTTGTCTAATCTACTACTACCCTTCTAGTTCTACTCTCGTCCTGGGCTGAGCTGAGCTGAGCCGAGCAGGCAAAAGAGACAGACACTAGCTAGTAGCTACTCACTCACTCATCACACTCAGCTGCTCCTGCAACCTCAACACTTCACCTCATCACTCGTTCCCTTTTCCTTTTCCTTTCCTGCCTCTTTTGCTTTACCCTTTCCCCGTCTTGGCCTCTTGTCCCATGCCTACATTTGTTTGCTGCTCGCTCGCTTGTTTCTTTTTGCTTTCCTCTTCCTCCTCTAATTCTTCATTTCATACATACATACATACATACATACATACATACGACTAGCTCATTTCCAAGTTCACACCAGACAAACAAATCTTACTGTATCTTCTGCAGCCTTCTCCACCAAAGGCACCTCCTACCTACCAAGCTGTAACGTATATATGTGCAGTGTGTAATTGTATATTTCATACTTCAACTTTACTGACAAACCAAATCCCACAATCTAAGATCTCAACAGATCGAAGCCAAGGAAACATATTTAAACAGCTAGTTTATTGTGTAGCTCTAAAACTATTCTTACATTTTCCCTGCCATTGTTGTGTAATAAAACAAAACATTTAAGCATGCAGCTATCTTAATCCGCATTTGCATGTGCTGAGGAGGCTGAGACTACATATGTACTGAGTTTAATTATATCCTGAGCATCCATCTTTTTTCCAGACGCCCAACTGCTGACCAAATTCTAGGAACAAGTAGTCCTAACGTTAACCTTCCAATTAATTGTATGCCAGAGATCATGGCTTGCACTTGAGAAGTGATCAAGTGAACTAACGACACATCGATCGACATATATTATATACGTGGGTGCACGCTTGGTGCGAGGGAGCATGGAGATGAGAATGGATTCAGCGGCAGCACAGGCAAGGTGTGGTAGGTGCAGGTTTCAAATTTTGTTTTCGGTATGTATTTCGGAGGTGACTAAAATCTGAAATTTCGATGAGATCTCCGAATTTCAAATAAAATTCGGGCAAAATTCAAAATTCAAATTCTGTTTTTTTTTTCAACCGAGAAATCCGAAATTTCGGCTGAAATTACCGAGATCTCGATCAACTTTAGAACTTTTGAAAAATAGTTAAGAACACGTCAAATTTTTTTGTGGATAGTCTGGACCACAAATCCAATCAAATCCGGCCCACAAAAATTGAAATCCGGTCAAAATGTCCGAGATCTCACCGAGATTTTGAAAATTACTATAACATTTTGAATTTTTTTTTTAAATTCTTTATTGGGCCGAGATTTAGGATCTCGGCTCCGACCAGCGAACGAAATTTCGGCTAAGATGACCGAAATCTGGGTGACATTTTGAACTACGAGTAGGTCAAATTGATGCATCGGCGTAACAAATTATGAGCTGGACGGGCCAGGCCCAGTGCAGTGCAGGGCAACCCAACCACGAGTCCACGACAATTCAGTGCATCATGAATGATAATGCGATGCATTCATGCTAACCTTTTTCTCTTATGAGCGCTCGAGCTGCTTGCTTTGGATGCATGCAGCACCTACCAGCTCCAGATCTGCTGGCTAATGTTGCTGTCCACCGTGCTATTTAGCACCATGATTGTAGTAGTATGTGTTGGCTAATTAATTTCCATCTGATCTGAAAGCAACAACACAATAATTAACACGCACAGCAGGAGAACTAAATACAATAACCTTGTATACAGCATTTTTTTTTGGTTGTAAATTTAGCCTCCTATCATTTTTCTGTTGCAAAAATAGCCACCTCCTCGCAGTGGAAGGTGCCGCAGGCAATGCTCTAAAATGAGTTTTATATAAAAAAATTCATCAAAGTTCATTCATACAAGATAATTTGTATGTACACTTCTTTTTCATGATGCATGGTATAGCACTGTAATAGTAGCAGTACACCACACCGGTGCAATGTACATGCATGCTCTGTCCGTACTCCATATACTCCCTCCGTCCCATAAAGAGTGCATTTGTAGTGTTCAAAATTTGTTCCACAAAGAGTGCATCTTTAGTCTGTAGGACCCAGTTGTAAATGTAAGCATGCTCATTTAAGTGCTGGTGGAAACTAAAGCACCATCACACCTATGTATGGAGTAATGAGGGTCAAATTAGTCATTTACCTTGCACACTAATCTGTCCTAAAAAACTAAAAATACAGTCTTTGCGGACAGAGGGAGTACACCTTTGCTTTGCACCATTCCCAAGGATTTCCTTTCCTTTTCTTTTCTTTGTTTGTTTGGCACAGCACCGATTTGTGGTTGTAGCAGCAGCTGTTCACTGGTATAGCCTCTAAACTCCGTTCCAAAGAATACAGGAGCTGCAGAAGCGCCGATGCGTTTCTCTCTTCTTTTACTTCACTTTTCCCTTTTTTTTTGAAATTTTTTTTAGCAAGCGTGAAAGCGAATCTGATGCCCTTTTTCTTTCCGTACATGTGTGAAACACAGCTTTAGTTCTGATTCAAATTTGCATTTGAATGTGATTGAGCAAACCATCCGCGCCTTGCGTGGCCGGAAGTACACATATATATAATAGGCATATCATAAACTACATATGGTAGTATGATCAAGAGAACAAATACGTCTATCTCATACGTCTATCTCATGCATATGTGCTAGCGGAAAGATATCAAGAACATGAAAACTTCTAACACATGTAAACAACACAAATGCGCTACCCGATGGTACCAACAACGCCATCCAACTAGTGCAGTCGGCAAAGCCCTAAAACTTTTGTTCCACCCGTCCAAATTGAAGCTTGGGGCATTTAGAGGAAGCCTAGGGATTTCCTGATCTATTATAGTCGATGTATTTGTACTACCTATCGGACCTAGATAATATCTAGAATCAGCACGAGGAACAGGAAAGAATACCTAGTTGGGATCCATTTGGCTCGGTTAAGTCGATAAAAAGAAGGCCCAAGAGATGATGAAAGCCGATGGGGAACAGAATGCTGAGGAATTATATAAGCCAATAGGAACTAAAAAGCCGATAGAGAGGAAAGGGAGAGTAAGTGCGCGTGAAAATGACAAGGGAACGGGCCTCATATATATAAGGGATTAAACCCAGTGGTAAAAGCGGGTAATTTTTTATAACTTTTGCTATAGTTAATGCTTGAGAGAAGTGCAGTCATGCTGTTACCAGGGAAATTTTACCGCGCATGGCGCGAAAACTGCTGGAAGTTGAAATGCTTAAGTTCAAAACCGATATTCTATGTTCAAAGCCAATAGCGGTATTTTTTTGCGCGATTCACAAAGTCAATGATAGCGATAGCTGTTATGATACCTCGGGATTAGGGGTGAAAACGGAACGGAAAGTTCCCGACCGTTTCAAAGAAAAACGGAAACGGAAGCTCTTTTTCGGAAACAGAAACGGAAAATATCGGTACAGAAACGGAAACGGAATTTTTTTGTCAGAAACGGAAACGGAAACGGGAGAGCCAATTCCGGCGGAAACGGAAACGGAAACGGAAATTCCGTATAAGTGAAACCGGAAACTAAAAACGGTAACAGGCCAGAAAGGGAAATGGGCTTGGCCCAAAAATGAGAAGAGAGTTTATATTTATTTTCGAATTAAAATAATTTCATAAATACAAATGGTTTTATATAAAATACTAAATAGAGTTAAAAAACTCCAAAAAAATTCTCAAAAATACTTTGGAATATTTTGAACCTAGAAAAATTATTTTCAGCATAATTTTTTTATAAATAAATTAATTTTATAAATCTAAAAAATGCAAAATAGTATTTATAAACTCCAGAAAATCCAAGATAAATCTCAAAAATCATAAATGAACATCGAATAATAATATACAAATTTTAGGGTGCTAAACCTTTGTAGTTGGTGGAGCAATAGGATATCAATGATAATTATATGGATGAGGACATGATGATCTTATATGGGAGGCAAATAATGTGCCATTAGCTGACAAACTTAAGAAAAATTTTCTAGTGATATCAGTGAACATAGCACTATTCTTGTGTCCACCTTAGAGGTGGAATGAGCTATATTGTTCTTGTGGTCATGTATATTATAATTCTCTACTATGTTCTTATGGAATTTTTCGTTTCAGATCCGCTCCGCCTGCTCCGATTGGTCCGTATCCGTTTCCGGGGTTTCCGATTTCGTTTCCGTTACCGGTAAAAAATGTGGAAACGGAAATGGAACAGTCATTTACCGACCGTTTCCGTACCGTTTTCATCCCTACTCGGGATACCGTAAAAGGAGATATCCACATTTACATTAGTCATTGAAAATCGGTTACATTATCGACTAAAGGCCTATGGTGAGAAGAGAACACTAAGAAAGTTGCCGGTGGTTACAAGGCAATATTTTGAGAAAACAAAAGGAAGAAAAAGAAGGAAAAGAAATCTAAAAAAGCCGACGGCGCTTCCCATCGGGATTCATGCTGATAGCGATGGCACCGCCACCATTGTTGCTGCTGGAGCTTACTGAAGTCATATAGAAAAATCGATCTAATAAAGAGAGAGCTTTTCCCTTTACATAATGTGTGCTTCTATTTGTACTCCTACTTCTATTCTTGTAAATTACATTGACGTGCTATCGATTGATGTGGACGAACGACTACCTTTCTTAACATTATTTACTTCCCTGGTCCAAGTAAGCTCTAAAGCATGACTAGTGAACCTAAACTAAGATGATACCCGGTACAACCGTGCACGACTAGTGAACCTAAGCTAAGATGAACCAGGACGGGAGCTAGAGCCAACCGAAAGACAAGGGAGAGGGATAAATGTACGGCCGGCTCTCCGGAGCTCCGACGGACTCATCACGACAGGAGAAAAAAGAACACAACGGAAAGTGATGTAAACCTAGCTATTGCCGCTACTGTCCCCTTGTGGCCACATCACATGGCAACGTTTTACTCGTTTGCGCGCATATACATAGAAAGAGAGCGGGGGGGTATGGTTTCATATCTCTAGGAGTATGTAATTCCACCTTCAGTATACTCCTTAAATAATGTTGTTATACATCTTTATCTTTTCAAGTATACTCTAACACTGATTATAAGATACTCCAAAGTGAATTTTACGAAATTTTTTTATCAAAGTCGACTCTTTATAGCATAATTTGTTTATATACCCTTTTTACATATGGAGAAAGGTATATAACAAAAAAAATAGCTCTGATAAAATTTTTTCAACCACATCACATTTGAGTATCTTCGAATTATTATTGGAGTATACTGAAAGTGATAAAAGAGTATAACAGGTTCGTTGAAGTGGTATATTGGATGTGAGAGTATGTACTTCTAAGAGTATGAAAAAGGCTTTATATTTATATATATAGAAAAATGGTTCCATACTTTTGGGAGTATACTCCCTACTCTTCTGTATATAGGCTGATATTAAGCTAGCGAAAGCATATTTTATAAGTGGAAATTGTTAACTGTTTTCTTCTGATTAGAAAGTTTTTTTAACCAAATAGAGATATGGAATACGTACACTTGAGAGTACAAAACATACTTCATAGATAGATACATAGATAGATAGATATAACGGTGAGCGGGTCCTGCATCTTTTACGGTGAGTGGTTGAAAAAGAAACCGAACGGCCATGGGTTAATCCCGCGAATTTCCGTTTTCTCCTCTCTGTTTTAGAAATCACAAAGCACCAAACCTATGCAGCTTCTCCATTAAGAATACGTGGCAGAGAAGGAAAAAAAGAACAATAGATAATTTGGCTTTACTTATATATACCATAATCATTTATCTCATGATATCTCATTGTCATATAGACCTTAAGATTACATGTCAGTAAAACATACGAATAAACGATGAATTATACCATAAAAAAGAGAACAAATAGTCCAATCTCACAAAGGAAAAAGGACAGAAGCTCATGACTGGGTTGCCTCCATTGTCAACTAGGATGGGACATTTTGTTTTGTTCATGCTGTAACTCTCTCATCTCCCAGAGGAAAAGACTCTAACCTCTATCTACACTCTACATCCTACCATGTTTTGTTTTACGGATAGGTAACTTTTGTTTGGGCTCCAAGGCAGGACGTACGCGGCAAGAGTTACTGGATCAGGTTCCACTTTTCGACAAAATTCACTTATATCGTTGTGGTTCGAAAAAGGATTTTGTTCTGTTTATCGCGTAAGTTCAAATTTAAATTTAAAAAATTCAAAAATTTTAAATAAAATTTATCTAAAATCCCTCTAAAATTAGTATTAATAGCTTTATGACTTCTGGTGTAAATATTTTTTAAAAAAATGAAGTTTAAAATTTACAAACTTTTTTTTTCCCAATTTTTCAAATGGTCTCCGATTTTCACGATAATCGCTCGAAATTCGCCAAAAACCACCCGAAATTCGCCGCTTTTTAAGTGGTTTTTGACTTTTTCGTTCGAATTTCGCTCACGGTTTGAGCAGATTTCAAATTTGTTTAACTTTCGAAACCATTCGATTTTTCGTGAATTTCAATACCACTGGCTTGTCGAAATCTTAGATCAAAACGGTATTGTTAATCCTATATTGGATATTGCTGCTTAGTTTTGATTTTATTTTATTTTGGACCTAAGATACGTAGGACCCGCTGCCATGTACTAAGCAAATGAAAAGCTGCCATGTGGCAGGGAGCACCATGAGTAGGCAAGCCGAGGGCAAGAAATCATTCACCAAAATTTTGCTAATGCCAAATATTGGCTTAGTCACCATACAAACACCGTCCTTTTTGCCAATTTTTTTTCAGCTTTGTCCAAATTTTGGCTATACCAAAATTTGAATTGGCTCATTTGCGCTATAGACCAAACATCCCATAGATTTGACCTACAATAAGCCAAACTTCACGAGTGAGGAGTTTGCCTCATGTGTCGAACTTTTTGTTACATGGAAAACAAGCATGGTTTTAGACTTCGACTTTTTTCCATTGTAGCTTTTTTTACTACATAGGTATCACATAACATATATAATTACGCGGTTATCTATTTATCAAGTGACTAAATTTTTGCTAAATTTTAGGCACTTTTTATCAACCTTTGAATAGAGATCTAACCACTCTCACACCATTACCACCTCCCCCCTTTCTTTGTATAACCCAATCATTAGAAGTGCACAAAGACTCAAACATAAATTATTTTAATCTAGACAAAAAAATATTATTTTAAAATAAAAAAGAGATCTGCCATTCGTTAAAAGAAGAAGAGAATCCAGAGGTACAAAATGAAACAAAACAAAGGAAAAACAAAAAAGCAAAGAAAAACCAACAAACAACAAAAAGGGCTCCTAGCAGCCGAAAACAAGAGAAGAGGCTACAGCTTGTGTAGCCGAACCTACGACGAACAGAACCAAAAGCTAATTCTCCACCTCTAGGCTTCCGGTACTTTAGTGATAAATATATGTCGTTTTCGATTATACATAGTCAGTTTTTTTAACTTTAACTGTTGATATATTTTTTAAATATTTAGATTAGACTCATAAAATCATATGTATATTATAGACCGAGTTGCAAAAAAAAAAAAAACTATAGATCGGGTAATAATACATGTTTCGAAAAATATTATAAATCGAGTTGCAAAAAAAAACTATAGAGATACAGTTGTACACATATTTCTTTTTTCCAAAAAATATTAGAGATCGAGTTACAAAAAGAAATAGAGATAGAGCTGTACACATTTTTTTTTGACGAATTTGATTAACACTCTATCATCACCCGGTCAATCTTCTTTTATCGAGTTTAACACTCTATGTGTTAGCCGGGTAATAACACATGTTCCGAAGAGTATTAGAGATGTCAACCTTTTTTTGTCGAGTTTAACACTTTATGCGTTCACCGATTAATAATACATGTTTCGAAAAATATTAGAGATCGAGTTGCAAAAAAAGCCTAGAGATCGAGTTGCAAACCTTTGGAATATTAGACCCTCCCTGTTATTGAATGATTTGTGTTGTTCACGGGAGCAATAAAGAAAGCAATATTAATCCAATATGCATGTACAGCTGGCTGGCTGGCTGGCTGGCGTCCAAGGGAAAGCGATTACTAACAAGTCTAGAACACATATCAACTCAATTGGCCAATCAGGGAGGTTGCTTAACTGTCTGGAAAAACAGATCTAGGGCAGCAACATCGATCAGCCCTATTCTTTTGATTTGTTTTTGCCTGCAGATTTGTAACCTAGCTTCTTCCTTTTCTCCCCCGGTGTTGCACCGTGCATATATATACTGATTAGTATTACCGAGCCTCTGATTAAAGCATATGATATGCTTATGCTGCCCTGGTATATAATTTTCAGATCATGGGACGGCGCAGATGCTAATTAATTAAAGTGCAGGGGGTCTAAATCTAAAGCGTGTGTGTAACCTGCAATATGTAGGTTTGGTTGGAGGGAGTCCTTCATATAAAGTGCAGTGTAAGGGAGCCTGGTTGGTGTTGCAAAGATGGATTAATTGATTGTGTATCCGACTATAGATGAAGCTTAGCTAGTCAGAGAGCAAGGGGTGCTTTTCCTCTCCTCTCCTCTTAGGTAGTTAGGAGGATCTTTCTTGTACTAGGATCTGCAATAAGCTAGCTTTTCCAGAGCATTTCTGAATTTGCATTTATCTTAAGCTTCATTCGGTCGGCCGGGTGGACCGATCCCTCCCTAGCTGCTAGTGTAACAGGGCAGCAAGCGCGGCGCACGCCGCACGCGTGAACGAAAAACGAATTAATAATACACGCTTCGAAAAATATTACAGATCGAGTTGGGAAAAAAGTCTAGAGATAGAGATGTACACGTATTTTTGTTCACGAAAATATTTTTTCCGGGGAAAACAGAGAAATGACCTGGATGTAAGGAGCGGGGATCTATTTGTTATATTTTTAGACCTAAGCGCTATTCTTAAAAATTAGAAAAAGGCTCGCTCGTGATTTGTATTTAACGGGAGTCTCTTTCCGTAAAGTAACGAACGGGGGGCCTAAACGCAATCCGTGAAAATTTTTCCTGCCCTCACAAGAAATCGCAAAGGATCTTTTTGTAAATTCGTAAGGACCTATCCGTAATTTAGAGGAATGGAGAGACTTTTTCGGAAAAGTGGAGGGAGGATTCGTGGGCACCTTTCTTGAGCTTGGAAGCTCCCGGTTGTTGACAATAGCTTTGGGATGGATGGACGGATGGATAGATCGATATTCGAGGTTGTTCAGTAACAGTGACCGCAGGTGCTGTGCTGGTCACAATGTCACATCAAAAGTAATTAATTATCCAATCGATCCATCCGTAAGCTCCTTTCTTGTTTCTTTTCTTCCTCTTCTTCAGTACTACTCGAGAATTAATCCAGATACTGTTGCTTGCCAGGTCGGAATTGCAAGAGCTGCTGCTGCTGCTGCTTCTTCTTCTTCTTCAACAGGGACATGTAATGTATACAATACAATGTAAGGTATAATACACCATAATGCAAAGCAAAAGAATTTTCTTTTAAAAAAGAACATTCGATTCTCTTCCATATATGAGTGACACACAGGCCAGCCAGTCAGGTGGACATGGGCTAGCTAGCTCAAGCTTGGTTTTGAATCAATCAATGGAAAGCAAATTAAGCACTACATATCATATCATCATACGTGTACAACAATATGCTTATGCCAGGCTCTGACTACATATATCTCTGCATCTGCATCATGAGTACATCGAAATCGATCGTACTCTTTCTCTACCCTAGACAGGCACCTCCCAACTATAAAGGAAAAGGATGCAATGGTTATGTGCCATGGTTCTCATATAATGCGTTGCACTCTTCAGTTAAGCTCAAGAGAAAAAAAAACTTGAATAGGTTGAAGCGCACGCACCACTTACTAGAGCCACGAATTCTACCAGTACACAACAGCTGACAAGGACGCATTACGAACTGTGGCTGCTCGATCCATCGATCATTCATTCCATTGATATCTCTGGCTACTTTCTTCTCTCTCTCTCTCTCTCTCCCTCTCCCAGGACGAAACATCCAAAAAAATCAAATTAATTAATGATCATTCCTTTCAAGTGTAAATTAAATACATACGGAAGAAATTAATAGCCAAAACTATCTAATACTCACTCCTCCCTCTGTTCCTCCGTATATATGTTATTGTAGAATTTTACACTATAACTATGTTAACACTAGAATCTAGCTCATAGCTGATTTGGTATGGTTAATTGATTAAGGATAGCATCGGGTTTGCAAAGTCATAAGCCGATACAGGTTTATCGGATTATAACCGATGTTAGTGTTAAAGGGAAAGTATCGTGGGGGAAAGCTGAGGACGATATGGATAGTTTCGTGAAGTCCAAGGAGAACACGATAGGATCAGATGCTATAAAATAAAATGACAGGCGACATCTGCAAGAGGACATATACACAATCAACTAAACAACCAATCTACTATTCCTTTTTACTTTTCGTCGACTAGGAGTAGAATTTTAAATTTGTAATATTTCATCTATAATTCGCTTGATCAATAAAGTTACGCATCACCGATTATTGATTTCATCGATTTACGCCAACCCAACATCGTCTTCTTCAGAAAAAACGGCCTTTACCCCTATATAATCAAATCAATCAGGTTGATTAGATCTATCGGTTACTTTTCGTCTAAATCGTCTCAAACGGCTGACTAGACTATATCATTATCAAAATATTAGATCGGCTTAATGACTGATTGAATTATATATTATCCTCTTGCCGATTGCATGATCAAATCGGCTGGCACGCTCGCACCCAAAATTAAACCCGGCATTTGCGTGTGCTGATTGCCGATCTATCCTTCATCACATTTTTTTTTGGTGTCAACGCACTTTCGACATGCCCGGTGGGACACAATAGGACGACAATGTCTTCTACTGGAAAGTCAATCTCTCCATCCGATGTCAATATCGACACACAATTCCCGGTAGAAACTTAATTTTCTTGCTACGTTGATTCTGTACTTCATTCTGGAATTCTTTGAACTTTTCGAAGGTTTTCGACTAGTGCCTCATCAGGTAGACATATGCATATCTACTATAGTCATTGATAAAAATAATGAAGTACTGAAAACCACCTCTAGCAGTCATACTCATAGGTCCACATACATCAGCATGTATGAGTTCCAACAGGTCGGACGCCCTCTCACAATGCCCAATGAAGGGCGTCTTGGTCATTTTACCAAGTAGACAAGACTCGCATGTTTCAAATGATTCAAAATAAGTGATTGTAGAAGACCATCTCTATGAAGCTTCATCATGCATTTCTGACTGATATGACCTAAACTTCAATGCCAAAAGTAAGTGGGATTCAAATCATTTGGCCAAAGCCTCTTTGCATCAATGTTATTGCCAGGTTCATCATCAAGATTTGAAATAAACAATCCGTTCACAACGGGTGCATAGCCATAAAACATCTCATTCAACATTATGGAACAACCATTACCCTCAATATTGAATTTATAACCTTCTGCCAACAAACATGAGGCATAAATGATGTTTCTACTTAGGGCATAATAACAATTATTTAGTTCCATAATAAATCCTGATGGCAGATGTAGAGGCAAGATCCCGATGGCCAATGCAGCAAATCTTGCTTTATTGCTGACGCGGATATCAACCTTGCTTCTTGCAATGTTCCTACTCCTTATTAACCCCTGCATCAAGTTGCAAATATGAGCAACCGATTCGGTATCAAATACCCAAGAGTTATTAGGAGAATCGGCAAGAAATATATCTATAACATTAATACCTGAACTTGATGGCTTAGGTCCAACATTCCTTTTTAGATCTGCCATATATCTTTTGCAATTTCTTTTCCAATGGCCTAACTCTTTGCAGTAGAAGCATTCACTCTTTGAAGTAGGGCCAGACTTGGAATTAGGCTTAGGCTTGTTGTTGGGGATCTCATCCAAAGCTTTAGCCTTGCCCTTTCCTTTAGTCTTAGCCTTCTTCTTGAAGCTAGTACTTTTCTGCACCATCATCACATAACTAGTTCTTTTCTTAATGTTGTCCTCTAATGTTTTGAGTATCATATGCAGTTCGATGAGATTCTTGTCCATGCCATTCATATGAAAAGTCATAATGAATTGCCAAAAGGTCGGAGGGAGCGATGCAAGAATCAAGTCAGTAGCCAACTCTTGGCTAAGCGAAAAACCAAGTTTTTTCAAGCTCTGTGTGTAACCAATCATCTTGATTACAAGAGGGCGCACCAGACTGCCCTCGTCCAGCTTACATCCAAACAAAGACTTTGAAATCTAGTATCTCTCAGTCCTAGCCTGAGTCTCAAATGTGTCTTGGAGCACCACGATCATATCGTAGGCCTCTATGTTCTCAAACTGTTTTTGAAGGTTTGAGTTCATAACAGCAAGCATGAGACAGCTAACATCGAGGGACTCATCAACTAACCTTTAGTAAGCGGCTTTAATAGCATTGGAAGCATTCTCATCGGGCACATACGGAATTGGCTGCTCTAGAACATGTTCCTTTTTATCTTGCTTGAGAACAATTTTCAGATTGCGGGACCAGTCCGCAAAGTTTGTTCCATTAAGTGTTTCCTTTTCAATTATCGAACGTAAAGCAAAATTGGAAGTGGGTACAACAACAGATGGTGCCATGATGTAAAACAGAGTATGCAAAATTGAGACAAACATTCATGAGGAGTAACTTGTATTAAACAATTTAATGAAATTCCATGTCCCTATTATGGTACTTAGTGATTCAAGACCCATAATTAATTAGTCTACTAGTGAGCTTTAGCGTCACTGCTAGCAGGCTAATGAATTCGGTAAGCAACTCCTTGCTAATCATATCTCTATATAACTCTTGCTGTTGGGTGGCATCTCTATACCCCAGCCCCAACCCTATGCCCCAAGGTCCATAACTGTTATTGTGGGGGCTCCAGTCTTTGTAACAGTAACTCGGTTTCTTACTGTTGCATCGGACTAGTATTGACGCAACCCGTCAGTAATCCGATCACTAATTACAAACCGTACCCGGATTGAGGACAATCAATCAGCATGACACACTCTGCTCGTGGTCGTATGCCAATCGATTGATTCCAACCCGAGCTTCCCCGAGATATGTGTCTAGTGTTAGTTCCCTGGATCAGTAGCCTAGCATCCACATATTTCTCACAATAAGTCGTATCCCAACACTTATCAACAAAATGGTTACAATAGTGCTGGTTTGATTACAACGAAATAATAATACACAAAAGAAAACTCCGCTGATTGGCTACCACAACAAAAGAAAGAAACCAAATTTGCAGCAACGGTAGTGGTGTGCCTTCCCATACCCAAAGGCAACCGACTGGGGGCGAAAGTCCTAGATAACCGCTTAAATCTCGAAACCTGCTTCAAGGAACTCGTCGACTAACACGTCTTCATTTCCTTCTGCTCCGTCTTCTATGCATGATGTTATTATAGAGCAAATGGTGAGTACACGTATGTACTCGCAAGACTTTAGTGTATAGAAACAGTAATATAAATGCATGCTATAACAAAGAATACAAGTTTCTACACTAAGTCTGTTTTGAGCACAAAGCAAGATTTATTTGCAATAACGTAATAGATTCGAACCATTCATAATTTGTAAAGCAAATGTAAAGAAATTGTTTTAATGAGAACAATAAACATAAACATTTATCCATAAACCAAGTTTTCTAACCATTCCATTCCCATGAACCAATAACCAAACTAACCTACCAAGCCAAATCCATTTTCCAAAGCCAAGTTCCGACCCTTTCCATTTTCCAATTCAACACCCAACCATGATCCAACCAAAACCGTTACTGGAACCGAACTAAGACCAGAACAGAACCAACACAATAAATTCTATACTTGATAGTACTTCCCAAGTTGTTCATGACCGTGAGCACGGCTAATCGATTAGTTTATTTATATCTCTGCAGAGATTGCACACTTTACCCACATGACACGTGCTAGCAATCATGTTATTCATGCCACGCGATACTCTTTGTATCCGTTTTGCTAGACTGTGATGAGACCTTTCGATAGGTTAGGATTTAAACCTTGCACCAGCCCGGTAATGTGCATCCCTTGCTACGGTCCCAGAGGATGGCCACTAGTGGTCCCTCGATGCCTCGACGAGGGAGTCCCTAGAACACACCGACACTACAGGTGTGTCCATACTCTCCCGCCTCCTAATGATGCAAGACCAAATCCTTTCCAATTTACTAAGTCAAGGTCATCCCATACTGGCACATGTGGTTGCACTATTTGACCCAGTAATAGCATCAAGTTCAGTCCTTATGGTGACCCGGGCGAGATCTTCCATACCACTTGCTATGGCCATAGAGGATCAGCGCTAGCGGCCCCTCGGAGCACACACTAACCCGCAACCTCCCCATAGCAAGGAACCAACCACAGCAAGCTCCTGCTTGCAAGATAACCAAATCCAACCAACGTACAAGCTCCTGCTTGTACTCCGCAACCAAAACCAAACTGACATACAAGCCCCTGCTTGCAGCCCACACCAATTCCAACCAAACCAAACCAAATTCCGAACCACCAATCACCATACATCTCGCCCGTGTCTAAATACTCCTTTTTCATTTTCCAAAAACACCAACACGACCATTTTACAAACCAAAACCCAACTCCAAACCATGGACCAAATCCAACCAAACAGTCAATTTCCAGGAAGAATTGTAATTGATTGAGTGGTAACGTCATACAATACATTCTACAGCGTAACTAAGCATATGCGAATATTACTCATTATTATCCGAGTGACATTTACTTTTATGCCTAGAATTAGCCTAAGGTTCAACAAGGTTCACAGATCAATTAAGATTAAGGAAATCCACCAATTCGGGTCTAACTACCAAGTTTTCCCACAACTAGCATCTTTACCGAACATACACGCATGCATAATAGTTTTGGTAATTCAAAATAGAATTTGCAATTATAGGATCAAGATGGTCAAAAGAAGTGCTTGCCTATTTGCATAACAAGGTCTAACAAGGTCTAACCTGGAACGTGGCCAGAATCATCGTCTACCGAATCGTCAATGCCTGACGAAAAGCAACAAGAACCATCAACAACGAATCAAACCAGGCGATTAAGAACCAAATACAAAAGTGAATGAAATCTGAGAAACTAAGATCAAAAGAACTTGAAAAGGGTTTGAACTTCTCAGCTCATGCTGGCAATATCGACACACAATTCCCGGTAGTACCGTTCAATTAGCAGCACCGACCTTATGGCAGTACTGTCGACCCCCGATAGTACTGTACCATCGGGACGATAATGTTGACGGCCGAGAATCAACATGGGGCGCCTTGAAAAACATCTACTAGAGTGTTGCTCACGGTACCACTGCTCGAGCAGTAGTACCGGCCCCAAACCTCCGGTAGTGTCGGGGTTCCAAAGGCCACAATTAGCACACTCTGGAAAGTAGCTATCGGAGTGTGGCTCACCGTACTACCACTAGAGTGGTAGTGCCGGCCCCAAACATTGGCAGCGCCGCGGCTCCAGAGGCCAAAGGTAGCTCACTCTGGGGAAACAACCACCGACAAAATTAACCACGGTGGTACTGCTCAAATAGCAGTACCAGGGTTCCCCCATGTCAACGACTAACGGAAAGCAAAACCTACAACATCGAATCAAATAGGGAAAGGAAAGACCCAATACAAATCCGAGAAAACGAGAACTCAACGAGCAAAAGGGAAATCCAAACTTTTCCCTAAATCTGGCAGTACCAGCGGCAACCCAGCGGTAGTGCCGCCCCTCACACCCGGCAGTACCGACCCAGGGGCCTGGTGGTGCCGGTGATTGGGGACCCAAAAGGGGCTCTCTGGAATTTAACTACCGGTGGCCTCCGCGCGGTAGTACCGGCTGCCCGGCAGTACCGGCCTTGCAGGGCGGTAGTGCCGGATTTCCAGGGTTCGAAAGAGGGAGCCACTAGAAAATAACTACCGGCATTAAGGTTGCGGTACTGCCGCAAGGGCGGTAGTACCGGCCTCATAACGTCGGTAGTGTCGGCCTTAGGTGAAATTAGGGTTTTGCAAAATGGGATTTTGCGCAAACAGATTCGAAACTTTGAGATGATTGCACATTAGGTTCCTAGCAATACTAGGGACCCATCCGCGCAGGTCACACCAAGTTTTGAGTTCGTTTGACCAAACTTTCACCTTTTCAAACTCGATAGCCCTAATTACCGCCATAATTCGATTTTCGGCCCGAATCAAATTCAAATTTGATTCTTTTTCGTGAGAATCAAACTATAACGACATTGGATAGATTCTAAAGTCGTTTCCTTGGCTTTTGGAGGTAGAGAATCAACTAAAACTCCAAAATCTAAGAATTTGACCTTTTTGGCGAATAATTCCGACAAAACTCGAATTAGGACTCTCGGTTCGAAACTTCACGAGAATGGAACCTCTGCGGCACAAAGAGCTAATATGAGGCATTCTTGTGATTTTTGGAACCTCGAAACTCTGAGTCACTCCAAAAAGCACAAAATGCACTTTTTGCAAATCGAGACGAAACGAAGGATTTGCAACGAGCATATTAATTCTTTTTGCACAAAAGGTTCCGTTCGACCTAATTCGCAACTAAGACCCAACACACGATGACGGAACTCTTCGCACGACGATTGGACCCTTCGAACATGAAAACCCCAATTGACACCAAATTCGATTCTAAACCCGAATCGAGTTCAAACTCGGTTCTTTGACGAGAATTGAACCTCAGCGGTATCGGACATATTCGAGCGTCATTTTCTCAACTTTTTGGAGTTAGGGTTTCAAAGGATACTCCAAAAATTCGACAGAAAGCCGATTAAGGTTTTCGGATCGAACCGATCGCGCTAACTAAATCTTCTGAGCTTGCACTGGGTCTAGCAACCCAGTCAATCGAAGATTGACCTCACAAACTAGGGTTTCTAAGGTTAGAATGACAGAGAAAAGAAAAGAGAAAAAGGAAAATCTAAGGTTTTGAGATCAAAACTTAACGGATTGACCTTAGAATTGATTCCACCGATTGAGAAGCTTGATTAGGGTTTCACGAACACAATCAACACCTCAAAATTCAACTTCTAGAAATAGAAATTGGAATGAAAGAAAGAAATAGAGAGGAGTGAAGCTAGGGATTGCATCAAACCTCAAGAATTGAGCTCCAAATTGAAATCCACCGGTTGAGGGACTTGCTAGGGGCATGAGGGAGACTCTCCACGCCTTGGATTGCCTCCACCGTGCTCCACTTGAGCTCCAACCGGCCGGATTTGAGAGAGGAGGGGAGGAGCTCGAGTTGGAGGAGGATGAACGAGAGAGAGGGGGGGAATAAGGGAGAGGGAGGAGAGGGCCTCTCCCCTGGCTCCTTTTGGCTGGAGGGGAGCCGGCAAGGTGATGTGCGGGCGGAGTGGCGACGACGTTCAAAAACAGGGGCGTGTCCCCCAGCCCTCGACGCCTCGGTCGGCAGTACGTTCATTTTTTTCGCTTGACATTTTTTACTTTTTACTATCTCCGACATGCGATTTTGATGTTACTTTTTATAAATATATGTTAAATATATTAGTAAAATTATAATATTAGGAAAGTATTTTTAATAATAAATCTAATGGTGTAATTTTATATAATTAATTTAGATAATTTTAAATCTATCGACAATTAGTAAACTTCAGACGGTATGGATTATGGGACGTAAGTAAAAAAAAGAAGGGAGATAGCGGTTGGGTTCGGCGAGAGTCTGGAAAGGTTTCCGCGTCATGGACATGCATAGTTGGAACCCATGTTTTGTTTTTCGCTTCTCTTGCAACCAATTATTAATCAACTGGACAATTAATGATGTGATGGCCTACTGGTTGTCCATTGTGTTGCCAAGATTAGCAATTGCAGAGGCAGAGCAAAGACTGGCCCGACGCATACTCCTCCTATAATTGTATGCACGCCACTGAACTTGTCAGTTAGCTCGCTTGTCATAGTCGGCTTATGTAATTTTGATTACTATTTGCACCGAGCAGAGGGCTTGTCTCTATTTCGATTACTATTTGCACCAAGTACAGGGCTTGTCTCTATTTTGCATGCTGGATGTACAATTGAGAGAGGGCTTTTTTCCTATATATATATATATGTCTAGGTATGCATGGTGGTACGTACAGCAATGTTGTGGGTGTGGGTATGCTTATCTACTTCCGCCCCTGAGGATATACTGTACATGCATTCATAAACGAGGATATACATATACATACATGCATAAATACGTACATCAATGTGATGATTAATTAGTTGATACTAGCTAGCTAGGCTAGCTAACAAGCAGCACAGGTGATTTTGTTTTGTCAGCGAGGGCTCGGAGTACGGAGCGGAGGACAAGCACAAGGAACCAAATCAGAAAGGCACGTACACAGTACATGGATCGATGTTGGCTTGGGCAGCAGTGGTGTGGTGGTAGGTTTGTTGTTGCAGTTTTGGCAAAGCCATCAGCCAGCCGACCCATCGATCCAGGTCAAGTACCAGTCGTCTACGCGTACATGCAAAACAAATACACCTATATTATTAGCTGCAGCATCAGAGTTGCATGTATGAAGCACACATTTCAAATTCAGCAGCTTAATTGCATGAACAACAACAACAATAATAATAATTCTGCCAGTCGTACGCGGCAAGCGAAGGTAGGGTTAACGCAAGTCAGGAACGGGGGGCTAGCAGATAGGCAGGCAGGCAGGCAGCAGCAGCTTTATGTGGTGTGGGATTCAAGATATGTGGTGTGCAAACTGCAGGTAAAATGAATTGAAGACGAATGAACCAAGAAGAAATGCAATCAGTCTGATATGCGGTGTTACAGGTTTCCTACCGCAGCCTTGTTTAGCAAGGCTTCCCCACCTAAAATTAAAAACGACATGGCAGCTGCAAACCCAACACCACCCTCAAGGCCATTATAAGCAAGCATGCTTTGCCCTGTCATCCCATGCACGGTACTGTCACGCACAGGCAGCACGGCCGTCTAGCTTCGCCTTCCTCTGCACCGTCTCCGACCATGCATCTAGCTCCGATGGCCGTGCCCCCGCCGTCTCGCCGTCTCGTGCTGCTCCTCACGGCCAGCTGCTTCCTGCTTCAGGCGCTCAGCGTCCAAGCAATCACCCGGCATTACAAGTTCGATGTGAGAACCTCCCCACCATCCTGTCATGCATTGCACACATTGACTGCAATCATCAGAAACACAAATATTATTATTATACCACATACCGGAGCAGCAATATCTAGCTATATGCTGCATCATGCACATTTACTTTATATCTGCGTGCATGCTGTCAGCGTTATACCAAAGCATATCTACATTTGCACCAGACTTTCTAGTTTCTACAAACAGATATAGACCGGCGGTGTGAATAGTACGTGCTTCCTTTGCCAGAATGCCATGTTTTAATAGCTAATGACCATGTTTTCACAATACCATTTCTGTATCCATTATAAGACCGGTTACAACAATAATCAACATGCATGGTGTGCTGGGGCTCCCAGAATGCAGCAATTAAGGTTTTCAGGTGCAGCCATGACAATAAAAACGGCAAAATGGTCCACAGAACATACCCTTACACACTGAGGCAGCTACAGATCATCTCAAGCTGTCATGATGATTTAGCATGGTTTGACTTGCGCAGGTGGTCACGAGGAACATGACAAGGCTTTGCTCGACCAAGCCCATCCTCACTGTGAACGGCAAGTTCCCAGGGCCGACCCTCTATGCAAGAGAAGGTGATAACGTTCTGGTTAACGTTGTCAATCATGTAGCTCACAACGTTACCATCCACTGGTAAGTAGTCCACGGCCACTCCATGGTTGAACCCTAATTATAGCAGAAAATCACCACCTCAAAACCTCAGTCCTTCAACATATTGTTGACATATGAGCTTCTTTGTATACTTTGTTTTCTGTAAGCAACCAAAAGAAGAAAAACAAGTTGTGTTAGTTGAACGGTAAAAAACATAACTTGCAGGTCTAACGGACGGCACATCCTTCCCTTTGAATGCCAAACATAAATGATCTAGCTATTGTTCATGTTTATGCGACACAAGTACGTATATAGCTTGCTGACTAAGTCATGATCAGGCACGGGATAAGGCAGATCCGGACAGGGTGGTATGATGGACCAGCCTACATCGCACAGTGCCCAATCCAACCAGGCAGCAGTTTTGTGTACAACTTCACCATTACTGGCCAACGTGGTACACTCCTCTGGCATGGCCATATCAACTGGCTAAGGGCTACCATCCATGGTGCTATTGTCATCCTCCCCAAGCTTGGTGTGCACTATCCCTTCCCCGCTCCTCACGGGGAGGTCGTTGTTGTGTTAGGTATATAGTTGATTCTCTCGATCTTATTATTTATCAAGAATAACCCATTTAGCACTTACTACTTGATTGTGTGCTGCAGGAGAATGGTGGAAAGCGGACACAGAAACTGTAATCAATCAGGCCATGCAACTAGGTGTGGGACCCAATATTTCTGATTCGCACACCATCAATGGTCACCCTGGCCCGATGTCTGATTGTGCTTCCTCACAAGGTATATGAAAGTACTACTAGTTATCGACTTATCGCAAAGGATGTGCTAGTCCACTACATAGTCAAAGAGGCTTTCCTGATATATGTTCACAATTCACTGGGCAGATGGATTCAAGTTCAATGTCGAACATGGCAAGAAATACATGTTACGGATCATCAACGCTGCTTTGAATGATGACCTATTCTTCAAGATAGCCGGGCACGAACTAACTGTAGTTGAGGTTGATGCAATCTATACCAAACCATATAAGACCGATACACTGCTCATCACTCCAGGCCAGACCACCAATGTCCTTCTCACTGCTGACCAAAGTGCTGGCCGCTACCTTCTCTCAGTCTCTCCCTTCATGGATGCTCCCCTACAGGTTGATAACAAAACAGGCACTGCTACCTTGCACTACGCCAACACTGTCTCTGCCACAGCACCCCTTACTCTCGTCAAGCCACCACTGCAAAACTCCACCCCTATCGTGTCAAAATTTGCTGAGTCGCTCCGCAGCCTTAATTCTAAGGAGTACCCAGCCAATGTGCCACAGACAGTAGAGCACTCCCTTTTCTTTACCATTGGTGTGGGTGTCAATTCATGCCCAAACTGCATTAATGGGACAAAGGTGGTGGGCACAATCAACAATGTGACATTCATTTTGCCATCCACCCCAATTCTCCAAGCCCATTATTACAACATTCCAGGAGTGTTCACAGAAGATTTTCCAGCAACACCACTACACAAGTTCAACTATACAGGAAGTGGCCCCAAAAACCTTCAAACCATGAATGGAACCAGGGTATACAGGCTTCCATACAATGCTTCAGTGCAGGTCATACTGCAAGATACAGGGATCATATCACCAGAAAGCCACCCAATCCATCTGCACGGCTTTAACTTTTTTGTGGTTGGGAGGGGGATCGGGAACTACAACCCCAAGACCTCTCCTTCCACATTTAACCTTATCGACCCCATTGAGAGAAATACCATTGGAGTTCCTACTGGAGGTTGGACAGTGATCAGATTTAGGGCTGACAACCCAGGTATAGATTGCAGACCTACAATTTTAAGATCAAGAGTCTCCTTCTGTTACCTGACAATTGCTAGAGCTGTTATTATATTGCAGGTGTTTGGTTTATGCATTGCCATTTCGAGGTGCACACATCATGGGGACTCAAGATGGTCTTTGTGGTGGACAACGGGAAAAGACCTAGTGAGACTCTGATTCCACCACCCAAAGATCTTCCGCAGTGCTAAGAACAAGGGAATGAAGGCTCGCTCAGAGGAGTGAAGCTGATTACAAGAAGGGTAATTGGCTTTAGTCCAATGCACGGAAAAAAATGAAGGAACTTCGGAAAGTGGTGATTTGCTCGGTGTGATTTTGCTTGGCTCCTGCCACACATTTTCTTTCCCTCCTTTTTGATTTTATTGGCTTGTTTACCAAGATAATGCATACAAGATTCAGGTTGCAATTGGCTTTTACCGTCACCAATAAGCTTTTCCCTTTTGTACAATAAGCGGAATTGTATATGATTGCATATCACATGAAATTGAAAATTTGGTTGACAATTAGAGAAAGTTCAGTCCCTCAAAAGTATTTTCAATCCACAGCAAGTACTGGTGTTCTAGGAGGTTGACATATAACCGATCTTGAACAACTCTTGACATTAATAACACATCCCTAAATCAAAGCAGCACTTGCTTCTAATTTTTCTTAAACAACAGGCTACCCAAAAATATGTGATCAATATCACCATTGTTTGCCTGCTACCTCTTGTATTATGTCCAAAATGAAAAGAAGCATCACACTAGTGCGACATCAAAGTAATCCTTGCATAAAATGGCAGGCATGGAAACTAATTAAGAAAAAAAAATGGCAATACTGCAAAATCATGCATTCACAGAATAAGTGAAAAACGAATTCAGACAAACAACAATAACTGTCTGAATGTGTAGTAGGTGTATGCACATCACTCTGGTATCATACCACGTAGATAAGCAGCTTGAGGACATGTACAAGAAAGCATAACAATAGCAACAGGCAGGCCTAGAATGTACCTGGCAATGGGCCATCACCTGATTTGAGGACTTCTGTCAGTATCCCAGGAACAATGGTTGAACCACATGAGCAAAATCATGCTGACCCATGCTTGATCATTTGCAACAGATAAGCACCATTCGCAACAGGATCGTACTCAACAAGGTTATTAAAACGTAAAACGAGAACGAAACGACCCACCCCCTTTTTAACTTTTAAACGTTTAAACGGACGTTGAAACGTAGTTTTAGGCACCATTGTAAAACGAATATGAGAGCAAAGATATATCACATATGTATTTTGATTTTGTAGTCTTTTTCCATATAATTTGAGGCCATATGCCATGCATCTTTCTCCCATGTATCCCTTGCATAACCAGTAAAGGCTGGGGGTAAGGTGGTCATTTGGCAGCTTGGTAAAGGGATAAGAACCAACAAGTCAGCCACTTCACTCCTCCCATTCGCCACAAGGCCCACAACCGAAGTCAGCCACTCTCTACTCCCCATTGCCATATGCCAAGAAGAGAGAGAGCGGGAGAAGCGGCGAGCGGCAAGGTTCGGCGGCAGTGCGAGCAGGGAGGCGACAGCGGCGGCAGCGGCGGGCGACCTTGCGAACGGCGCGGTTCGGCGGCAGTGCGACCAGGGAGACGGCGGCGCAGCGACGGCGGCGGCGCTGGCGCATGCGACGGCGCTAGGGTTAGGTTAGCCTCTCTCTCGCCTCCACCGCTTCTCGACCTCCACTGATGTCCCGATTCGGTTTTTCCCCTTCTCCAAGTCCCTCGCCCTCGGTCCCAACCTAGAACGCCCGTTTCGTCCGAAAAGGGCGTTCTAGACGTTACGCTGACGTTCCGCGGGACGTTCGAGCGTTCTAGACTGCGTCGGCAAAACGCCTCGGACGTTTCGAGGCTGGGGCTCGTTCTCTCGTTTAAACGACGTTTAAACGTCGTTTAAACGACGTTCTAATAACCATGGTACTCAAAATTATGCAGTCATAAGATAACAGCCTCCATTGCACAAGAAAAACTACATCACGCTTTCGATAGTGTTCAACACAAAACAATGTCAAAATTTGCAGTACCATTACAAAAAGAAGGAAGAAAAACCAACCTGGCAATTCAAAAAAGAAAGAAACAGGCAATATGTACTACAGCCACCACGAATTTCCCGTCTGTCCTTTATGGATGCAGAGAAACAACACATTCTGGAAGGTCGGACCTCATACCAGCAAGAGAGTAGTATGCAAGCATCTAAGCCTGATGTTCTACGGCAACTTGGCTACCATCATCGGCATCAACAACTTCCAGCCGGGAAGTATGAACTCTATGTTCCACTAGGGCCATGCCATGGCAATAAGATCTCGTCCATTTGGGGAAGATAGAAATCCCTGCACCCACAGGTACCTTAGAGAATGCAAGTGCAGTGCAGCATGGGCCAAAGCACCCTCACAAAAAGCAACAACTTCTCAATTCCAGCTTCTGCAAATTTGCACAGGCTCTTGCAAATTGCAGCATCCCACCATCAGAATCCCCAACATTACCAAGCATATATCGTATATTGCCACTATATTTCCCAATGTAACCAAGACCAACATCAGAGAGGCCTCCAGGTCTCAAATAAAGTGAGAACCTCTGAAGATTGTTGCAACCTCTTAAAAGAGACCGAACACCATTGTCAAGGGGCAGATCAGCGATTCCTTCTTAGCTGTCAAGCAATACAAAGCGGAAATCACAGAGCTTCTTGCAGTACATCCCAAAACACTCTAGAGCTGCATTCGTGATGTCAGAGGCATAGACTGCAAGATACTCAAGTTCAGGACAACCCAGGGCTAGAGAAGAAAGGCCCACATGCGAAACCTTCCCTTGTTCATCCTCAAAGCCCAGTTCATCTTCTCCCTGCTCTATTCTGAGCCATCTCAGCTTCTTAAATTTCTGAGCAAGAATTTCTAGTCCCCTATCCCCTAGCACATCCCTCACCCGCATTTAATTTTTTGAGAGCATTAATATGGCAATTGAGATGCAGTTGAACACCGAACAAATCAAGAAACATTTCAGTTAAGATGCACAACCTCAAGGACCTCAAGGTTTGGACACTGTTGAATCAGTTGGCAGTGATCATCGGTGCTGAGAAAGGTGTACTGAAAGTCAAGCTTCCTGATTGCGACACAGACTGGAAATACTGTGGGCATCTCATCTGTCCCCATGAAGAGTAGCCCCAAGGAGTTGAGCCTTGGGGGAAAGTTAAATCCATAATATCAAGTTAAATCCATGATATCTATTAGTACCATTTCGTTGTTTGGTAAAAGAGCGCCCGGCAAACTCTTGCAATGCATTTGCCGCTTGGAAGAAGCCAACTAACTCAGAAACATCGTAGTCACTGATCTTAAGATCTTGCAATGCATTTGCTTGGTAAAAGAGGGTTCCTTGCCAGCAGCTCCAGGTGTTGCAATGAGACTCTCAAATCTGTCACTTAGAAATTCAATGTCACGAGGACAGAGTTATTCATGGCGAGTTCCCGGAGCCACTCACCCTCATGGTCCATGATGTTGCTCTCTTCCAAGAAGAGCGTCCGGAGGCACCTAACACCCGTACAGTAAAATTGAAGCAACATCACAAACCAATTAATTAAGTTAGCTGCAGACCAAGGGCGGAAACCATCATGTCCATCTCAATTATGAGCTGATTTGCGGTAAGGAAATGCCTTCCTGCTCAAATCATAGGGGGAGGGACCAATCTAATATAAGCTGAGCTGCCCGTTAGCAGTAATGGATGTCACATGTCACAAAGACATCACAGACCCGGTCTTTGTGGTTCGCCCACCGATTTTATTGGTTTGGCGAAAATAATCAGCAAAGGCGGAATCTTTACTTAGATACGGACGAATCTTTACCCTATGAAGATTTGTGAGTAGATGACAAGTAAAAATTGAGCGGTAAAAGTAGAAGCAGATCTAGGAGGCGGAGGGAGTGGGTGGAGAAGCCGGACCACTTGTCGAGGCGTAGGTCGTGCCCGCGGGCGCGGCGGAGGAGGGCGAGGGCGTCGTCGTCGAGGACCATGCGGCGGAGGTGGACGGCCTTGAGGCAGTCGAGGTGCGCGGCGGCGTGGGCGAGCCATGGCCCCGCGTGGCCGCCCCAGTCGTCGGGGATGAGGTTGAACATGGCGGCGCGGGGCTTGGCCTTGAGCTTGAGCGACTCGACGCGCCGGAAGCGGCGGCGCAGCAGCAAGGGAGAGGCGGCGTAGCAGAAGGCGACGGTGACGTGGGTCCGGGTGCGCGCGTCGAGGCGGTGCCAGCGGCGGCAGACGAGGGAGACGGCAGCGCGGTCGCGGGGGTCGTCGACGTAGCCCAGCACGCACTCCAGCGCCACGTCCGGGATCGGAGGGGGCCCTCAATGCCGACGCCGGTGCTTGCTTGCCACCGCCGCTGCTGCTCGCTGGGGAGGTGGAGAAGGGGTTTCTTGGTGGGTTTGTTGGGGGGGTTTTGCTTTCCTTTCCTTTCCTTCGTGGGTGGGGTGAGGTTGTAAATTTTGTTTTCGGTTAATATCTTGTCAATCTTTAATTTTTTATAAAATTTTATTATATTAAATTAAATTTTAAAACTAAAATTTAAATCTGAAATATTTTGGATCGAAATTTCCAAAATTTCATTGAAAAAACAGAAATTTCGTCCAAAATTTTAAAATCTCGGTAAAACTCAACCGAATGAAAAATGGTTCAAACGACGTCAAACAATTTTAAATTTTTTGTAGATAGTCCTGATACATTACTAATATTTCCATAGAAATTTCAGATGATGATCAAACTTGAGGAATTTTTAAAAAATCTAACAGTGCTACCGTCCTGATAAAAGGCTGATCGGCAAATTTCAACCGAATAGAAAATAGTGCAAAACATATTAGAAAATTTTAAAAAGTTTTGTGGATGGTCCTGACACATCCATAATATTCCCATAAAATTTTCAAATGATGATCAATCTTGAGGAATTTTCAAAAATTCGGACAATGCTACTGAAGACTGACTGGCAAATTTCAATCGAATGAAAAAATGGGAAAAAAATAAAAAAAAATCATGAAAGAATTTATGTGACATTTCCTATATATTTGAATACAAATTACTAAGTTTTTGCATATAAAATACGCTACACTTGCATTGTACTGGAATTTGTCAATGAATGCCTACACAGAAAATAGACCAATAAACTTCATCATTTAATCACTCCAAATAGATCTAGTTGCACATAATATGTCATAAATATTTCTCAAATAATTCAATTTAGCCTTTCACTTTTGAGCTTAGATCAAATTAAAAGTTTGTGAGCACTCATTATTCGAGCTGTAAGCAGCCAACTCCAGACTTCAATACCCTTTTGAGTAGATTAAAAGCAGTTAGATCATCTTCTTCTGCTGGGTAGCACAATGCAATATTGTGCAACCACTCTCTGCTGTGTAATACACTAGCTACCAGGTAATAGTTCTTGAGAAGGACATGCTAGAGGTTTTAATTGCCCTGACATGGACAGTGTGAAATTTTGATGAGATTTCAAACCTTGTGATTGGGCACCGGCCAAAAAGCTACCCATCTGCTAGTAGCACTTCGATTTGTTTGTTTCCATGCGACAAAGTATTTTTTTTGGGACTAGTTTGGTTTTATACTATACATTACTCCCTCCGTTTTTTTTTATAAGGCGTATTTGGTTTCGTTAGGACAAGGTTTTGATCAACAATTACTCTATTACATATAATTTTTATGACATAAAATTGATATTAGCAGATTTGTATTCAAAAGTACTTATATATAATTATGATTTTGTATTGTATAAATGATATATTAATGAAGTAATCGTTGGTCAAAGTCTTGTCCTAACGAAACCAAATACGCCTTATAAAAAGAAACGGAGGGAGTACTATATTATGCATAGCATGATGGATGATATCTCCTGACTTAATTAATTTAGCTAGTAAGGCCCTGTTTGTTTGCCCTATGGATTATATAATCCAGCTTATATAAGTTAATGGGGAAACAAACAGCCTAGATTATAATCTAGATTATATAATCTAAAGTATGAGATTATAATAATCTATAAGCAGCCATTAGGGTGCTTATATAGTCTCAAACTAATAATCCAACACAGTAATAATCCAGGAAAACAAATAACCCATCAGCTTATTTAAAGGTAGCTTATATAATTCAGCTTATATAATCCAACACCAAAAAACTGGATTATATAAACTGGAGAAGAAAACAAACAGAGCCTAAGTCACTCCTAGGCCATACGAGAGCGTGGGACTAGAGTATACATTGATAATATAAAGGAAGTAGCTCGCCATTAACTTGCAGAAAAAATGGATAAAAAAGCAACCTACTAATTAATAATGTATGCAAGCATTGGGATTAATATAAGGAACAAGGTTCAATTCACAATTGTATGGTTTCAGCTTGAACTCCAGCCAAAACCGGCTATGAAAACTGCACTCCGGTCAAAAAATGTGAATTTTGGTTAAAAAAATGAAATTTTTCGAAACTACCGTAGCAATTTGAATTTTTTTCAATTTTTTTTATTTCGTCGGGATTATGAATCTTGGGGGGAGCAAAATTCGAGATTTCACCAAAATTTTGTGAAATTTCGTCGGGATTTTGATCCTTGGTTTGGGGTCGCAGAACTTCCAACTTTTTTAGTCTACAATGCAACGCACGAATTTCACAAACAAAAAGTTTAATTCTAGTAAAAATAAAAAAATCTGAGTATTTTAAACAGGGTTTAATAACTACTCACTCTGACACATATACATATTGTTTTAGACATAGATATAATTAAACTTTTGAAACTTTGACTATCAAAATATTTTTCAAGTATTTATCTTGGACACATGAAAACTATATGGGTAGGATTGTACTTTCTTAATATTATATTTTTATTTGTTTTACAAATATATTACAATAGAATTTAGCCGTTAAAGTTGTGTTTTAAAGACCACGTCAATGTCTAAAACGATATGTATTTGTGATCAGAGGAAGTATCTAACACTCATACTGATTAATTACTTATAACATTTAGGATTTATTTTACTTACTTTTAGATGGTCGGATTGGATGGGTTTTGGCATCGGGCTCGAATATTTTGCACGAGATATATACACACAATAGCATCTTTTAACATCAAAACAAACATGTCCAAAGTGTTGGCGAACAGGTTGGCACCATTCCTACATATCTTGGTGTCGAGAAATCAAACTGCCTTCATCATGCACAGATCAATTTATGGTAGCTTTCTTCTTACCAAAACCTAATTTTGGAGTTGCATAGGAAAGGAGTATCTTCGCTTTTCATTAAGCTGGACATAATCAAAGTCTTCGATTCAGTAAGTTGGGAATACTTTCTTGAATTGCTGACCCACTACAACTTTGGGCGGCGATGGAGAAACTGGATTTTCATCATCCTGGCAACCTCCTCATCTAGAATATTACTAAATGGATTGCCAGGAAAACCGATCACTCATAAGAGGGCCTCCGACAGAGGGAGACCCAATATCGCCGATGTTGTTCATCCTAGCCCTCGAACCTTCGCAGCTTTTGATGTCCAATGTGGCACAATGTAGCAATCTTTGTGAACCCAGTTACACAGGAGCTACAAGTTTTATAGGCTGCACTAGCAGTGTTCGGGGAAGCAACAAGGCTAAAGGTCAATTTGTAGAAACTAAATATATACCCCATTTGTTGCGCTGGATTAGACCTACCAGCCATCTTGCAGGGATTCCCAGCAAAGCTAAAGAACTTTCCCTCTAGGTACCTTGGCCTACCTCTTCGTCCAATAAGAGTTAAAAGGACAGATGTGCAGCACCTAATCATAGGGTCACAAGCATGCTCGCGAGCTGGAAAGGTGCTCTGTTGTCAAAAGCGGCCAGACTGATTTTGGTGGATTCGATACTTACGTCCTTAGTGACCTACCATTTAACAATCTTCCCGATTTCCAGGTGGGCATTTAAAAAGATCGATAAGCTCCATAGGAAGTTCTTTTGGAGAGGACATCTGGACTGCAAAGGAGGCTATTGTTTGGTCAACTGGAGAAAGGTCTGTAGGCCAAGATCAATAGGTGGATTAGGAATTAAGCACTCCGATAGCTTTGGGAGGGCACTCAGGTTGCGTTGGTTGTGGCTCCAATGGAAAGATCAATCTAGGCCTTGGATGGGGATGACTTTGCCCTGTAATGATACTGACAGTGCTCTCTTCAATGCAAGTGCAAAAATCACACTAGGAAACGGCGCAATGACCAAATTTTGGACGTCGAACTGGCTTCAATGATCCTCCCCGAAGCTCATGCTCCCCTTTGCTTTCAACTCGTCTGAAGGAGGAACAAAATGATGCAGCAAGATTTGAACAATAATAATTGGCTTATCCCACTCAGAAGAATGACGACACGGTCGTAGATTCGGGAATTCTTTTCTTTATGGCAGATGTTACAAGGAGGCCCTCCACAAGAAGATGTTCAAGATGAGATCACCTGGTGGTAGACTGCAAACGGCCAGTACTCATCCAAGTGGGCTTTTTTGTTCGCGCTAATGCCCGACCAACAGCGTGTAATTAAGGTTGTGTTTGTTTAGGCTGGTGCTGGAGGAGAAGCTGCTGGAGCTGGAAGAAGCTATTGGCTCTTTGGAGTGGAGAATTTGGAGCTGGAGGAGACTTGATGAAGGGGATGGCAATTTTTTGTAAATAAGATCAAGTTGCAAGGGTACCAGGGAAGTGGGATTTTCAGAAGCTCTAGCCAGCCCGAGAAGCATCGTTTTTCTTGCTTCTCTCGTGTAGTGCAAATTGGGCTAGAGCTTCTCCTCTCCAGCTAGCTGAAAAATTACTGCTCGTTTTGACTTGTGATTTATGAAGGCCTAGAAGCCAAATAAGCCTAAGCAGAAGCCTAAACAAACACAGCCTAAGAGCTATCATTTTTTTTTGATTAAGAGCTATCATATACATATATACTTTCTTAATTAGGCTGTTATGACTTAAGACACCTAGTCGATCACGATCGAGTCACTTAGACGCCTTTTGGTAACGGATTGTAAATCTTTAATTTGAGAAACGATCGCGCGAGCAGGTGTTTAACAAGTACTAGCTCTTGAGAGTGGAGCAAGTACAATACAACTGCATGCAGCACGAGCTTAACAACCACCGAATTGGTCTAATGCTTTCCATTAATTCTTGCGAGATTGTGGCCAGCTGATCCAGCACTTACGATCGATCAGTCCCCGGCCCCAGGATTGCTTTATTAATTACATGCTTAGTTTGATCACTTGTTTGCAGTTGCAGCATAGTATTAGCTTAATTAGAGTCTGACGAGGCTAGCTAGCTAGAATTTTGTGTTGCTCATCGTCGATCTCTCTATAGACTAGGGAATTAAGTAGTGCAACAGGCTGCATTGGCTTCAACTGGCCGGTTTAGGCTTTTTGGGGGACGAAAAGTAAACGTTTTTAGAGATGACGATTATATATGAAAATTGGATTTTAGAATTCGCTCGTTTCTTTAATAAGTTCGATGCATATATATGGT
Source organism: Rhipidocladum racemiflorum (assembly GCA_036346355.1). Lineage (NCBI taxonomy): Eukaryota > Viridiplantae > Streptophyta > Magnoliopsida > Poales > Poaceae > Rhipidocladum > Rhipidocladum racemiflorum. Next base: position 78,940,768 of record CM070589.1, read on the forward strand.
TAATCTTTGATTTACATGCAGGTGAGTAGGTGACTGACGAGCAAGAGGAGAGTACGTACGTAGTAGATTATTAGGACCTGCAAGGCAAGCGGTCCGTGGCCATCCATCGTTCTGACTTGAGCCATGCTAGAGGATCAGCAAGAGAACAACATCGATCCATACGTACGTGCTGCACCATGCATGCATGATTGGTAAGAGGCATGCATGCAAGAGCACCCCGGCCTGCGTCCTTTATAGAATTTTTTTTAAGTAATACTTTTTTTAAAATCAATTGCGGTTTTAATACTCGGAAAATAAAAATTGCAAAATTAATACGTGTTCGCCGTACCATTCGGCGATTATCCCATTTTCGCCATACCATATGGCGAAAATACCCTAATTACCCGATTAAAACCGATTAACCGTCGGCTGTTTGGTTAAGGCTATTTTCGTCTTACCATATGGCGAAAATACTATTTTCGCCGTACCAACTGACGAAAATACTATTTTCGCCGTACCATATGGCGAAAATAATATTTTCGCCATACCAGTCGGCGACAATACCCAAATTATGAAAAAAAAATTCCAAAAATCATGAAATAATTATGAATTATTCCTAGGGTGTAGGATGTCCCATTTTTGCAAAAATATATAGGAATCAATTGAGTTGAATAAACTAAATAAGTATAAGAAATTAAAAGTGCATGAAATTGTTAAGCCTTTTCGGCAGCTTGTAAAATATTACGTTTAAATGTAATTTTTTGCAACAGTACTGCAGATTAGCTCTTTGATATATGGAGTACCATATTCTGGAAAAATATTTTATGTACACCTTTCGTTGCTACAAAAATAGACCGTTGTAATAACCCTAAGTATTATTGTCAACGATAACTTTTAACCCTTTTCGGTGGCCCATAAAATACCACGTTTAAATGTATTTACCACAACTGTACTGCAGATTAGCTCTTTCATATATGGAGTACTATATTTTGGAAAAATATTTTATGTACACCTTTCGTTGCTACAAAAATAGATTATCGCAATAACCCTAAGTATTATTGTCAACGATAACTTTTAACCCTTTTCGGCGGCCCATAAAATATCACGTTTAAATGTATTTTCTTGCAACTGTACTGCAGATTAGCTCTTTGATATATGGAGTACCATATTCTGGGAAAATATTTTATGTACACCTTTGTTTGCATACTAATTATACTATCGCAATAACCCTAGTCGACAACTCATGATATGAATAGTTTAGCCCAAGAACACTTTGGCCGAAGTGTTTAAATCATTACAAGCATTGTAAAAAAGCATGTAGTTGCAGCTAGTAACCTTAGTAAGCAAACTCAACCTTAGTAGGTTAGATACAACGAAAGTCAATATGATATTACAAGGATATTACAACAGTGACGAGATTGCTAGAAGAAGTGCGGATAACATTGATTGTCATGGTGGAACAAGTGATCGTTCCGCCTATGTTCGTAGAGTGGGAATGGCACGCCACATTTTCTACATATTACATCACCCGTCAATCTTGTGCGATTTGTTCTCGGACACCGCTCAATCTCTCTTATGAAAGAGCTCCATGGCCGTGCGCAGTGCTCCCAGCTGTCGCCGAATGGGTAGCCTATGCCATACGTCTCTGGGGTATGAGAAGTAACTTGTTTGTGTGCATTCTGTGGAGTTCTGCCCTCCCATACGAGCATGTCATCCCGATTTCCGGTGCCCCCTATGTTAATACCACCCGGGTTCCCAGATGGTCTTTGTAATGCGTCAAGGATGTGTTGCATAGTGCGGACCTCGGTCGGCTGCTTCCCCTTGTCCCTTTCTCTTCGAGAGGACGAACCCTCTTGCCCTTCGAGAGACTTGCCGAGACGCCTCCTCTGTTTCGGCTCGCACTCCACTATATGGTGCAGGAGGTGTGTGTTAGGCTTCTTGTTGTACCTGGCAGTAGCGTGCCTGCGATCAATGCGGTATGCATTGTGGTGGTTGAAGAATACCGTATGCGTACTCAGGGTCCAGCTTTTCTGGGATGTAGTAGCACCACGGTGAGGGTTGCTCTCCCCAGTTATCGAATACGGGAAGTTTGAGATGTGGGTAGTACGTCTCTGGGTCCACCCAGTTGAAGTAGCAGCACCAGTCATCCTCGGGCAAAGGGCACCGGTAGAATCTTCGGTCCGCTAGATCCTCATGGTAGGTATTAACCACTGCCTGCAGGCCGTGGTCGCACAGTTTGGGGCTTTGGGGTGGCCCTTGAGGAGGATGTTTCTGCCTTTACTTGAGCAATTTTGCAAGCTTTTTTTTGAAGTCTTGTATGCGATGAACTGGTTTAGAATGACTACTTTAAGACTGAAACATGAGCATGTCGCATGAAACTCACCGATTGGTTGGTCCCTTGCCCACCGACCCTTAACTCCGGTCGATCCATATAGGGGACATATCCCGGCGGCCTCTCTCACCGGATGAAGTTCTCGGGCGAAGTGGGGTAGGCATCGTGGCAATTGTAGACAAATTCGTAGTCACATCGTTCGGGCCCATCGATCCATTGGAAGAAGCAACACTGGTCTTTGTGCTAAAAAAAACAAAGAACAATGCATGAATTGGTAGTGTTACCCTAATTTGTATTAAGACCAGTTGGTTTACCTCATAGCCGTGGCCACAATAGTAGTGAGCGCGAGCGACCGTATTTCTGTGCGTAGATTGCATCATCTTCGCCGAAAGGTTGCAGTCGTATTTCGGCCGGGGCAACTCCGGCAGGACTAGAGCGTCAACGCTACTCGCATCCGGGTATTCAGGGGGGTTAATTTTTGCTTGCTGAAGAGGCGACGGTAGAACGACATCGTGGCCTAATGGGGTTAATTTTTGTTTGCTGAAGTTTATTGCAGTTTTGACAATGCGATGCACATATCCCTCCCTCGGTCGGTTTTTATAGTGCTGGTGAGGGGCCAGCCAAAGGGGAGAGTGGCGGACTTAAGAGAAGTTCAAATCCGCGAGCATCGGATTCTTCTGCAGCTTTGCATGTGATGGGACATGAGCCTGTCTATGGCCACAGCTTTAGACAGGGAATCTCTCCCATAGTCGGCTAGAAGGCTAGGTCATGCAGCTTTAGGTAGCTGAGAAAGATGATATGACAAAAGCTGGAAAAGTTGATATGACTAAAGCTGCAAAAGCAATAATGACAAGAGGTTGATATGACAAAAGCTGACAGAAATATATAATCAACCACGTAATATGAGAAAGTACACAAAATAGATGGTAAAACATAATATGAGAAAGTACCCAAAATGGGCAATACCACAAAAATTATGTCACGGAGAGCCTAATCCTGATCACCCCCCACTGGTGGATCCTGACCCCTACCCCTACCTCTCCTCTGCCGACGTGCTGAAGGGGGTGCATCATCGAGAGGTCGTGGGTGAAGCGCCCGCGACGGTCCCGCCTGGCCGTAGTGTGAAGGGTTGTACCGAACCACTGGGCGACGCACGCGTGGAGGTGACGGGTCCTGCGTAGCTGTAGGAGGCTGTGTGTACTGTGTGGCTGGGGGAGGCTGCGTGTGCTGCGTAGTTGGAGGGGGCTGCGCGAACGGAGCGCCTGCGAACAACTGATCCACCCAGTAGTCACCAACGCCGTGCCCTGAAGGAGTTTCCGAAGTAGAGGCCTGTCCTAGGACACCTATAGTTGAAACAGTAACATCAATTATATTGAGGTGGTTAGATTTGAAACGTGATCAACTGAATATTTCTCGGCTTACCGGGTGTGGGCACCATGATAAGACCGCATGGTGGTGCCTGCCAGCTGGATCCTCCAGCCATGCCTAGAGCCTGAGGCACAGGGGTGTGGAAGCTGGAGCCCGGGTGGTGTGGTGGTTGAGGAGGTGGTGTCGAGGAGCTGAGCTCGGGAGGCGGCCTGGGCACGGTGCCAGCCGAAACAGTCGGGGCTGGGACGTGGCAAGCAGCACCAAGCTCCACGATCCGTCGAGACTACGCCTCCACATGCCTCATGGCCTCCGATACCACGTCTAGTGTGAGAATGGCCCCCAACTGTAGCCTAGCAAGAAAGTCAAGGGCATGCTGGTGCAAGTCCCTGGCCTCGTCCACCTATCACGTACAAACAAACGATAAACATAACGACATTGCATAACGAATAGATGATGTAATATATTAAATAAGACTTACCATCGCGTGCAGTGTCACTCCTACCCGGCTCGAATACAAGTCTGCGACGCTAGCGGCATATATCTGGGCCGGTTGCTCCTCCACAAGTAGGAGACGAGTACGGGTTCGGAGCACGTACCAGGACACGTAATCCTGGTAGGAGGGGTCATAGGGCGCGTCCTCCTCAAGAACGTCCTCCAACGCCCCATCCCACTGCGCAAGCCATGGCCTCATCCTCTGAAGCAACGTCGCCATGGTCTTTTGGGGTCCCTGGGTGGAGTACCTGCATAAAAATCCATATTATTACAAATATAACATAAGCACGTAGCATACTTGTTGTGGCGAGTAACTCACGAGTGCACTTTCGCTGCCACGCGTTCCCCCAAAGGAATAGGGACCAGTTGGCGAAGTCTGAACTGCCTGAGAACTCGGTGCGGCGCGTAGTCCTCTACGAAGACGTCGAAGACGAGCTTCCTCCTCGTCAGCCAGTAAGCATGGCCCATATAGCACAGCAACGAGACGCCCCCCGCGGCTCTCTCCGCTACACGTTGGTCGCTGTAAGGGTCTCAGACGACCTGGTCCGCACTCAAGTGGTCGAAGGCCTCCGTGAAGGCAAGGTACGCCGAACGTACCTGGAGACCTGCCCACTGTGGATGCAATGGAGGAGAAATAAGTGTAAGCACATGCGGTTCAAATTACAATTGCATTAATGAGTAAAAACATGTACCCGTCGCCTGGTCCAAAGCGAGCCCATCGTCGGTCGGTCCAGCGCATCGCCGCCATACATGTCAGCGGTGTAGTACCGAGGGTCGACATAGGGTTGACCCACGGAGAAGCGCTCGAATGACCACAACTGAAGAAGAAGAGGCATCCCAGTAAGATTGGGGTGCTTGGCTTTCTTCACGCACGCATCGCAAAGGGCATGGTACGTGGCAGCAAGAACCGCCGAACCCCAGGATACCTGCGGTACGTCGTCAGGCTCTGTGTCGGCAATAGCCCGTGCATGGGCTATCCAACGTGCGTCCATGCTGTCGCCGTGAGTCGACGTGAACATCACCCAGCCGAACAACCAAAGCAGATAGGCCTCAAGGTGCCTAGCAACCTGGTAGTCGGTGGGCTGTGGCACCATCCGCTGCACCTGCGACAATTGAAAGAGTATGATATCACGTTAATGTTACGCAAAACTGGAGTAACATAGTAATATGTACAACCACTAATCTCAAACTGCGCCAACCACCTCCTCGATGGCCCGTGCCTGCTGCCCATCGGAATCGCTGGGTCGACAACCGCCACCCCATTGAACCGCTCCTGCAAGTCTACCACCCACCCAGCAGGAGTGACCGAGGGTCCGAAAGGGTGTCCCGGCGATCGGCATGCCCGTGAGCATGGTGACGTCCTGCAGCGTCACCGTCACCTCCCTGAAGGGAAGGTGAAAAGTGTGCGTCTCCGGCCTCCAACGGTCGACCAAACACGCTATCAACGAGCTGTCGAACGGAAAATGCCGCGACCGCTGTGGACCGTCGTCAGGCTCACCTGCGTCGGCCGCTGAACCCTCCACCATGCGGACTAGCGGAAGCAGTCCGGCACGTGCCAGCCTAACGAGGAAGAAAATAGTTGCATCAGTCGAATGTTATGGATACTAATTGTACGAACAATGTAATATGTTAATGTACTGCAACTAACCTGGTGTGGAAGCGAGGGTCAATGCATTATGCACCATGCCTTCTTAGGCACATGAATCCGCAGTAATGACACCTTCTCATTACCCTATGTCGTGTGGATGTGCGCGTGGTGCCGCATATCCAACACAGGGTCCAGAAGTGAGTCGACCTGCTCCATCCCTGCATGTAAACAAGTGGAAACATTTATTGCACATACAAATAAAAAAACATAAATAATACTATACAACATACAGGAACCACGGCATATGCTAATTAAAATACGTAAGGGCTAAACATAAATAATAGTACACAACAACATATATAAATCACAAGCCATGAGCGTCAATATTACATTACATGCAATTAATGTGACAACGTGCATATAATTACATAATTCGATACATGTTGACGATACACACATCGTCCAAACCCATGACATAGCCACCACCGCGTTCAGAACCTACAGGCTACGTGCACTGGTTTGCCTTGTGGCCATACTGACCGCACTCAGAACACCTTCTAACAGGGCCACCCACTTCAGATTCATCCATGTCGTTGCGAATGCGCTTGGTCTGTGGACAACCAGACTGCCCTTCCTCACACCTCCGCAAGGTTGGATCCGGCAAACAGATGCTCTCATCTCTGTTAATCGCAGTAAAATCACCGTGTGCACGAAAACCACGGAACTCACCGGACCAGGTATGGACAACATGATCCTTCAAGTAGAAAGAGGACATGTATTGCGACGTGTTCATCCCAATTTGCCCACAAGCAGTCATCACGTGTGAGCAAGGAATATGGAGAAGTCTTGGCTTATTGCAGGTGCATTCACACCATCCAGTTGCCCCTTGGCCTAGATTAACCTCGTGCATAATAACCGCTGTGTCGGTTCCCAAACCCCTTTTGCACCGAAGAGTCACCTCGAAGCGATACTCAGTGATTCCGAAGCTACGCACCATATGCTGCTGAGCTTTCATGGTTCGTTCCTCCATGTATGTCATCATCCGCGAACAATACGACGTTTGCAATGTCAAAGCATGAAGTACCGCCTCGGCATGCCTTTTCTGGTAGTAGGCAACGATGCCGTGCAACATGCCTTCAAGGATGGCCACAAGCGGTAGCGGACGGAGGCCTCTGATGACCCAATTGTAAACCTCGGCTATATTCGTTGTCATGACACCAAACCTGTTCAACACATAACGGTTTAGCACACCAACCCCATTTGTTCTGTGGTAATAAATATCTTAATGTAGTATACTAACTTGGCGCCTCCAGTGTCATGGAGCAATGCCCATTTCTCTAGAGGCTCCGCCTCTATCCAATGCGAGAAACATTTTATGTTCCTTGATGTTCATCTCCTCACATTGGGAGGATCGAGCTCCCCAAGAGGTGTTAGCCTTTTAGGTGGGCATTCGTTCGGTGTAGGTGGTTGCTTCTTTATCTCTTCAATATGTGCACTTTTGTGCTTATCCAACTCAACCAACAGCGCGTTGAACTTACGTGCCTGATTTTGCTTGCATAACCTCGTAAATAGGTTCATCAGTTTCTTGCTCTTAAACTGCTTGAAGAAATTTGCTCCTAAATGTCTCATGCACCACCTATTCTGCAAGTCAGGCCATGAAAATGGTTCATCTGGGTCCTCCTGTGATTAGTAAATGAGATTATCTAGTACACTCGATGGATTAAATGGATAATATTGAGAATCATACTTGGTGGTTTAGTAGATGATTTTGTGAAATATGGTCTCGCGATAACCATTTATGTGAAATTATGAATAATGTGGATTATGTGTGATTTGTTTAGTCGATAGGGTATCATTGTTTATGGAAACCACTATTGTCGAGGAATTAATGAGATTTTGGTTTTGAGGAACCTTTGTTAAAAGATGTTTGGGAATGAGATTATGAATTACTCTTTGTGAATTAAGTAGATTACAAGATTAATCGATGTATGGATGATGAATAAACGATAGTGCTACTTATATTTTGAGGAGACTATTTCATATACAATAATGTTAGTAGCTTAGCATGATTTTGGGGTCATGATGGCACATGATATAGACTTTACTTGTTGGAGTACTAAATTGGGTTGGATTGTGTAATGCCATGATAGTACTGGGGAATCTAGGTGACTTCATGAATTTTGAAGGTTACAGAATTGATTATAATAATTTATATCAACACTGAGAATTAAAAATTATAAATAAGTTATTGGTGGAATAGAATAGTTCGGTAGAAATGCTTAGACTCGCAAACGGTCAATATGCACTTATGGGTGGGAATTTCTTATAACTCTTGAAAACTTGTGTTGGAAATTATAGACAAAAAGTATTGCCGTTGGTATACAAAATAAAAATAAAATAAAATGTTTTAGACTTGGGTGGAATGGTTTGTCTGGCGGGTGCGGATAGAGCACTGGTCTTGGTTCGTGCAAGTACCGCCCCAAGTCAATTAAGGACCGACGCTTATGACTGTCCATTCTAAGCATAACTGTACAACCACATGTCAAAGTTGGCATAACCTGGCTGAATAATTTGTAGAAACCTAACTTCGACTCGCCAGTTGGTGGAATATGAGTGCCGGATAGAGGCAAGACTGTTGTCTCACACGACGCAAGAGGGGGCTTCTGTACTGGGTGGTTAGAACCCTAACAGCGGTGAAACTTCAGCGGGTGGGTCGGGTTAGGCGTATACATTGTAAAGGCCTTGTCATGATATCTCTGCCGGCACACCTAAGGAAGTGTGCTAATAGCTTGGCATCAGGACAATATCATGTCTTGTGGGTAAAGCTGTACACCTCTGCAGAGTTAAAACTATTTGAATAGCTGTGCCTACGGTCAAGGGCACGCGAAGAATGCTTTCATATTGGTAGACTTTAGTTTTTGGTTTTTAAAACAATCTTTTGGGATCCGGGAGTGGTTAGAACTCTCGGGTGTGCTCCTGGCGGCTAGAGCCAGATAGGTGGATTGAACATATTTTTGTGAACCATGGCAGACAAAGCCATGTGGATGGATTGAACCCTGATCTTTTTGAGATGTGGCGGTTAGAGCCTGTATACTAGTGATTGGTGACTAGAACCTTCACTAGAGTTATTAATAATTTCAACTGTACAAATAATTGTTAAAATGGCTTTGTGAAAATATTACATGTAAAGTTTTTGAAAGTGTTGCTTTGTGCAAAAGAACCATAATAAGCCATCTTTGGATAGCCCTGCATTATGCATCTTTCCTAGACTTACTCACATGCTACATTCTAAACATATCTCAAAAGTGATTGAAACTGTCAAAGGAGATTCCAAGGACTAGGACGCGCTCCCCACTCGATTGCCTGTGGGCATATGGATGGGTCACCACTTGGTGTTATCTTCTTCCGCTGCAGTTATTTAAGTTGTTCAGCCTGTAAAGGCAGTAATGGTAAACCTCGACCATAATGTATTTGCTTTTATTTGGTGTTATTATTACTTGGCTACATGTAATCATGATATGGTTGTTGATTCATCCTTTGTTTATTTGTGTGTGCTAGCTCTTGATCCGGAACTAGTCTGAGAAATACACAGTGTTAGGACGGCGAATCAGGGTCGACACTATTGGACTAAGGTAATAAATTCATCATCTACAAAATGCTAGGTAAAAAAACAAACTAAATCTAAACCTTGCATTTGAACTACATATAAATTAACCTTAATTAAACTAGATCTAAATATTAAATTGCAACTATATCACTACAAATGAAAAGAGGAGAACAAATTACTCACCTTGGAACAACTACAAGAAGTAGAAGGACAAGAATATTTGCAAACGAAATCTGAAATCTAGAGATAGTGTTCCAAAACTATTTGTGACGGTTCTAAACTAAAACCGCTATAGAAAATAAAGTATTTGTGGCGGTTTTTATTTAGAAGCACCACATATAGTGTTCCCACCATTTGGAATTTTAAAACCGTCACTGATAATTCTATCTATGACGTTCCAAACACAAATAAGGTGTTATCTATATCCTGTTTTATAGCAGTGCTAATAACACTAATCATTTAATGTAAAATCTAAGGCATCTTCGGTTAGAGGTGCAAACAGAACAGACAGTTCTCGTCCGATCGACCGACCAATACTTATGGAGCGAATATGGAAGGGAGAAATATGTATTTGGTACTGTTTGTGTTCAACTCTGATTCCGAGAAAAAAAGTGTGGAATACGATACGAGATGAATATCTATCTAAATCTGCTTCGATCGTATCCCTATCTCGGGTGCCAACCTCATGTAAACCTAGCTATGGAGTAACCCGGAGAAGTTGATAAGAGGTAACCCTCCGTTGCTTCTTGAAAAAGAATCTCCATTACTCATATTAAGATACCAAACGTAGTAAACTTGACATGAGTTTTCTTTAACAATATTACTATAGTTTTACTACCGTTTTCAGTAACAAATTCCAGTGAAAACTAGCAATGGTTAAGGTTGGTAGTAACCATACGTAGATGCACCCCTCCAACCAATAGATGCCATAAATGATTGAATTATTAAGAGTGAGCATGCTGAGGACGGTGGCAGGAGGCAAGCAAGTAATGGTCAAGCTGCTAGTCTGCAGCTGCAACTACTGGTATGCCTGGAATTGAATGGCAATGGCGATGAAGGCAGCAGAAGCAGTGATGGCCTGGCTGGGGTTGTTGGAGCGATGGATGTGAGAAATGGGAGTAGGAGGAGCAGTAGCAGTACGAGCCCGGCCCCTCCTAGAATTGAATGAAATGAATCGGGTGAATTGGCGGAATTGGCTCCATCTCCGATCTCCATCCATAAACTGTGCTGTACTGCTCATGTGTCATTGATGGGCATTCCTGAGCAGCTCATCTCATCTCATCTCATCTCATCTGTTAGCGTTTTTCTTCTTCTCATTTCGATTGAGAGCACGACAGGGCAATTAAGATGGTGTTGAGAGTGGCGACCCAGCTGAATTGGAATTGAATTGGGAGGGGTAGGGCTTGAAATAGTATTGATAGACTACGGATGGAAAGGTTAACGCCCGTATGGAACACGGAATTTCTTCAGATTCCTGCAGGGACCTACTGCAAAGTTGAGCGATATTAATTATTAATAACTACTCCTTCCAGTTTGATAATAGATGTCGTTTTACACATCGACACGGTCTTCAAAATACAACTTTGACCGCTAATTTTTATTATAATATATTTATAAAACCCAATAAAATTATAATATTATGAAAGTACTTCTCGAGACAAGTCTACACATATAATTTTCATATATTCAATTTAAATATTTAAAAATATATCGATAGTCAAAGTTTTAGAAGTTTGACCATCACTGTGTCCAAAACGACATCTATTATTAAACTGGAGGGAGTAGTAGGCTTGAGCTTCGCTTGGAGCCAGCTTCAACAGCCATCTAAAAGAAATAAACAAGTCTACTGGAATCGGAAATGTGGATGTACGGTAGCATATGCTTAGGAGCGATGGCTGGCGATGCAGCTGCAATTACAATCCACCTAGAAATTTCAGCATCCTGACTCCGGTTATACGGAGTATGTCTGACCGGTCTTGGTCTCTTTTGCCTGGGTCTATTCTATTCTCATCTCTATCTGCCCCTTGCTGCTCCTTTAAATCCCAAGATTGTTACTAGCTGGAGTACTACTGTAGTAGTAACACAGGCACATGCTGCTAATAGGGAGGTGGAGAGTCACTTCAAATCTACTAGCGTGCAGTACATGTAATAATGGGGGCATAAAATGAGATGGGATGGAATCAAATTTTATTTCCAGCATAATCAGTAACCCACCATTTTATTAACAGGACGAAAATAACTTTTATTCCATCGGTCTATCACCAAATGAATTAGTGCCAGAGTCTTTTTCTCGAAATCATCCGAATCGATAAACGCATAAGAGAAAATGATTTAGATGCACCACTTAATTACTTTTTAAAATAACAGATAGTATTCTACACGAGTGATAAATGTATATAGCTAAGAGAATAAACATCATTAAATGTAGTGAATAGGATGGAGTAACTCTTACCAAAATGATGTTGGTACGATCGGATCGGAGCAGGGGCCGGGTGAGATGAGGACCAGTGGCAAGGTTGTTTGGGAGTCTGATGAACTTGGGGGAGAGCAATTCGATACAGACGGAGCGTGTAATTTCAGAATTTGACACTCAATTCGCAGGCCTTTCGGCTTATTTGGATGACATATGGGGCCGCGTAATGTGTGTATGGCGGTGGTAGTGTCAGTCAGAAATGCGAATTTTAAAGTGTGTCAAATTCTGAAAACTCTCCAGACGGAGCAGAGGCGTCCCTCTGTCTGCTTATTACTCCCCCTACAGACGGTCCAGATGCGCGCGCGCGCGAGAGAGAGAGAGACGAGAGAGAGACAGAGATTCCACCAGCCACAGCTCGCAAGCTAGGTAGGTGCCGGAGCAGATAAAATCAAGAACCGCCGGCGATAGATCGAATCGAACCGGCTAGCTAGGATGATCGGCGGTGCGCCGGCGGCAGGCCGTCCCGTATTCGTGCTCTTCGGCTCCTCCATCGTGCAGTTCAGCTTCAGCAACGGCGGATGGGGCGCCACCCTCGCCGACATCTACGCCCGCAAGGTACTAGCTAGTAGCATCCATGGCCTCCCTTCCCCTTCCCCTCCCCCTCCTGTGATTGTGATTGTGATTGCCAAGGGATTCTAATAATACCCTACCCAATGCCGGATTTCACTAGCTACCTGCATCACTCTCTGAGGATGAAAAACATCTTTTTTTTAAAAAAAAACATGCAATTGAACTGCTCTAATTTTGACCCCTAGTTTGTACTAAAAAGCTATTTAGATTGACCATATGGAGATGGTACTACTAGAATAGTGAAAAATATTTTCATAATTTCAGTTTTTCTAATTATGTAAAAAGTGAGTATGTGATGAAGTCCAAAAATGTCGTATACCAATACCACCAATTGGGTTACTCCATGTACATAATATCATAATTTCAATTTCAATTTTTTTCTACTTCCATAGTACATTTGATTTGCCAACCCATAATTACTCACAATAGTACTGTGTTTTTACGGAGAGGCAGTGCTTCTTCATAAATATTCAACAATCAAAATACTACAAGTAACATAATTTAGGCTCTGTTTGGAATGCAAGAATTTCACGGGATATTGTTCAATTTCCACATAAATCTGGAAAAAAATCCCCCATTCAAAATGGGGCCTTAGGATTGTTCTCTAAATAATAAAGAAACAATTTAGGATTGGATGCTGCTTTTGGATCATTTATTCAAAGTAGTCTCAAATGTAAATCAAATTGATGATTGGGTTTTCCTTTTTCATAAGCATTTGCTGAAAACATAGAGACTGTTTTACCACTTGATTCCCCGTTGATGCCTGCCAATCTGCTAGCTTGCTATCCTTTCTTTCTTTCTTTCTTTCTTTAAGATAATCTTGCCATGGTTTCTTTACACATCAAACTTACATGGCTTTAAGCTGGATGGAAATGTGATAAGGTTGTGTTATCTTGTGAAAAACACTCATCAGTGGAATATAATCGACTGTGTTAAATATTTTGCTGCCTGCTGACTTATTGTAGGCTCACACCTGTAAGCCAGAATATTTAGAATAGATGTTTTAATGTTTTACATCTATGCTGTCCCTGGGAGGTTGGGACTAGTTCGACCTGTAAGGCTGCAAATGACCTCTATTTTCGGTTATTTTCAACAGAATGTGCATATTAGTGTCAAATATGTATCTTTAAAACATTATATTAGAAAAAACGCAATAAAAGTTAAAAAAAAAGGACCAAAAACATCCAGGAAAATCAACCTATTTCTTTGACACATGTATCTTTAAAACATTGTATTAGAAAAAACGCAATAAAAATTTTAAAAAAGAGGACCAAAAACATCCTGGAAAATCAACCTATTTCTTTTACACAAATACCTGCTACCACTATGGCTGATGATGTATTTGTTGTTCTCCATCTCATGCTTTCTGCTTTCATTTTATTTTCTGTAGAAGTGCTGCTTTTTGTCACAATGGAAATCGAAGTATTTCTTTGTGTCGGCAAAAAAAAATCTGTTGGTGCAACTGTTTTTATAGAATCACCAATAAGTCAGTAATACTCTTAAAAAGATAACAGAAACAGGAAAATAAACCAGAATCAAACAATATCAGCTCTTTTGGACATGGCCATCAACCTAACAAGTAACAACGACATTGTCTTACTTCACTGATCGTGTATCTGACTGTCTATCTGCAACTCATTCAGGCTGATATTGTTCTCAGAGGGTATATTGGCTGGAACTCAAGGCGTGCCCTTGAAATCATAAACAAAGTTTTCCCCAAGGTATCTTATCCCATGCTCTCCTTACGACCAGATCAAGTAACATAGAGAATTCAACTCACTACATGGCTATGGGTGGCAGAGCCAGAAAATTAAAATTGTGTTGGAGTGCACCATTGATGCTTTCATACCATTCACACGGTGCCACATAGGAAGAGAAAAAAAAGGCGTTAGTTTTTCTACAAAAATCTGAATAGAGGGCATGGCATACAATTTACATGTAATTCCTTCAATTATTGTCAAATTGCAATGAAGTACAAATTCAATCAGAACCTATAGCCAGTAAGAATATATACATAATTTTCAAAAATTTTAGGGGTGCCCATTCATACAGGGCACAATAGCTGGCTCCGCCCTCGTACTTGCAATTAATCTGGTAACTCTTATTTAAGCAATAGCCTCTTTTGCACTGGTTAATGCACTGCTCTTCTGAGAAGAGTAGATCTGCTTGTACCCTGGTCGTTGATTGCCATTAGCCAGGCTAGTTGTCATTTATTGGCCAAATTAATAATTTAATACCCTCCATTTGCCGTAGGATTCACCAGTGCAACCTTCTTTGGTAATAGTTTACTTTGGTGGCAATGATTCCATTGCTGCCCACTCATCTGGCCTCGGACCTCATGTGCCGCTTGAGGAGTACGTAGACAACATGAGAAAGATTGCAGAACACCTCAAGGTACAAAATGCATATAAGTTTACAGGTTGCATGGCCGGACTGTTTGTATGCTTGTCTGACTGTTGGCTTCATGTCCAGAGCCTGTCCGAGAAGACTCGTGTCATTTTCCTCAGCTGCCCACCGCTTAACGAGGAGACGCTCCGGAAATCAACCAGGTGACAAGGGATCATGCATGCATCCCTGCATTAATTAATATGGTTTGAATCGAAGGTAATTAACCTCGATGTTACAATTAATTAATACATTGCTGAGGCTGAGATGAAATGCACGCAGCACTGCCCTGAGTGAGATAGTGCGCACGAACGAAACCTGCCGTCTCTACTCGGAAGCCTGTGTGTCTCTATGCAAAGAGATGGACCTGAAGGTGGTTGATCTTTGGAATGCTATGCAGAAACGGGACGACTGGGCGACAGCATGCTTCACGTGAGTTCATCTCATCTGTGTTCACCTTTTACGATTCTCGATCGGTTCTTGCTGCAAACACTACTCTACTAGCTAGGAGAAAAACACGTACGAGTTGACGATCTGAATCAATTAATGCTTGCTTGCACGCACGCAGCGATGGCCTGCATCTATCCGAATCGGGGAGCAAGATAGTCGTGGAGGAGATCCTGACGATCCTGAAGGAGGCAGACTGGGATCCATGCCTACACTGGAAGGCGATGCCGACGGAGTTTGGGGAGGACTCGCCCTACGACCTCGTCTCCTCCAGCGGCCAATCCACCGTCAACCCCTCCGAGTGGACCTTCCACCGGGACATACTATGGGACTGACTAAACTTGCTCTATATATCTGTCCATGGCTCAGCTGAAGCTAGCTTCCAGCTGCCTGATCAACCGACTAGACTAGCTAGTAATTAACTAGCATCCCTATATTATAATACATATATATGCTGGTGATCGATGGTCTATATATTCATCGGAGTATGCATGGCTGATGATGCATGTGGATGGAACATGCATGCAAGCATGAATAGACGAAGAAAATGATATTATGTTGAGTTGAGTTCGAGGGTGGATATTATGTGCAGCTCCATCGATCGTACGTATACCTCAAAGATTTTTAAAATGGTTCTTTCCTTTCCCTACTAAGTGTTGAAGTATAAGTGAATTGCCCATCTTTCCTCATCAGCTTAAGCTTTTGGGTGAACTAGTTGGTGCATGCAACTCAATATGGTATCAGAGCCAAGAGGTCTCGAGTTCAAGACCCGGTTGGTGCAATTAAAAAATAATAATAATTGCAACCCACTTCTATTCCACGTCTTAGGCCTGAGGAAGCCTACACGTGAGGGGGAATGTTGAAGTATAAGTGAATTGCCCGTCTTTCCTCATCAGCTTAAGCTTTTGGGTGAACTGGCTGGTGCATGCAACTCAATACTAAATATCGATTGAACATGCATGCATGCCTGATTATCCAGAGAGAAGAAATGTCTTACAACAAAACAAGGCCTAGTTAGGCTAGGTCTTACAACAAAACACTGAAGGTGTGCTAGCCGTATCCTCCTGAAAATACACTCCAACTCTTTCTCTGCAGATGAGTAGGTGATGTGATGTGTGTACTGCAGTTGGGCGTGCCCCGGCAAGGGCTCTCCTTTCTTCAATTCTGCCTGATTTTAGTTTTTACTAGCCAGCACCTACGGTATTTGTAAAACCTAAGCATGCATTTCGTGTGCCTAAGATCTTACCATAATTATATTTTTCATCATTTTCACCACAACTTTAACTCTAATTTCTGCAAACATCCTAAATCAAATATCACTACTACTAAACAATATCAACAAGAACTAGCATAATAACATAAACAATAACCAATAGAACTTTGGAGCCACATGCCTAAGCACGCCCGAGTCTGTGACCGGGGACGCTTAAGTCTTCGCACTTAGGTTCTTCGCATTTAGGTACGCTGATCATATGTGTCCGGAAGCAATTTTTTACCTTTTTTGTCAACGACGATGATCAAAGATTTAGAGACAATTAAATAAAGAACTAAACTACTCTATTAACATTAAACTCTAACTAAGTTGACATGACCATTATTATTATTATAACAGTATGAAAGTTCATCAACTAAACTGACTAGACACTTTATTAGTTTAAGAGTGATCACTAATTTTAGACAATTGTGGGGATTACGTGACAATTGAAATGGTGGCACTATTCACATCACATTCATGTCGTCCTCATTGTTCACCTAAAAATATTAAATAATCAAAGGTGAGTCCATGACTCAGCAAGTACAAAATAAAACAATAACATAATCATTCATCACATCCATCCCACTAATCATCTTTTATCATTAGCCATGCAATGCAAAAATATCTACATGCTCATATGCTCATCATATTGCGTATACCGGTATCGCTGAGTGCATACCCGTCGATGTTGTACCCTCTCATTTTCTCCATCCCGTGGAAGTGTCTACTGAAGTAAGTCTTTCGTGCCTGCACCAAGTAGGTCATAGAGGACCACACATATCACCTCTTTTCATTATAAATACGACATATGCAAACAACATGATTGCACAACATTCATATATTTCATTGTCTATTAATCTCATCATCATATCTTTTTCATCATAATTGAAAGAAACCATGCTATTGATGTTCAAGACTTGGGGGTCTCTAGATCGAGCTTACGAATGTAAATGGTGGGTTGCCTTTCGTGAAGTAATCATATATTATAAAAGTAGGAGAATGTGATTGCTTCTTTATTAGCCAAGTGACTTAATAGAGTACAAACTTGCAGATTGTCTACAGAACATAAATGCTACGCTATCTAGTTCTCTTCTCAGATCTTGATCCTGATGATCATACTTCTTGTATTATGCAGACTACCCTACTTAAATAGAATGAATGGATGGCAGTTATCATCTTCAGAGAGGTGTCTTCCCGCCAAAATATCTTTTCGTCAGGAATCAAAGATGAACATTATCTATTGAACAACAAGTAGCCTCACATTCGAGTGATGAGCATAACAATTGACATTTACATGTTACAAATCCTTGTATTTTTATTTGACCCACCAAACAGAACAGGTAAGCAAAAACTAACCAATGGTGACGATTCTTGGCAGTGTCAAGCGTTGGAGAAAATAATCAGCACAAGTGCATAACATCAATCATTTTATCTTAACACATCTCAAACCCTTGTATCTCGGCTGGTCAATGCAGAGAAATTACGTCATACCTAGTAAATTACATTGATTTTGTGTAAGCAACCAGACCTCCATAACTCCCATCATATAAATACTGTCTTGGTGTCTTTTGACCTCAAGTTGAATCCAGAAGATACTTGTCCAAACTAAGTGACTAAATCTTTACTCCAACAAACATATAACGAAAGACACCATAGAAAAAAAATTCTATTACAAGTTATAATAACTTCAATACCGACCCAATGTTTTGAAAACTGAAAACTGTTCTAGACCTGATTCCCATAAGAAAGCCAATAGAGAGACCTCCCATTGTCAATTCCGAACCCAAAAGGGCTGCTACCCTGACCCCTAGAAAATCAATCCTGTCAGAAAACCAGCAATTTTCAACCAAAAAAGATCAAGCGAACAAATCATGGCTTTTCTCATCCCTGGGCGACGGCCTGAACTGAAAAGTTCAGAACCATTGTGCAGTATATCAGATATAGATAATATTGTAAAGATGAATACAGAAAGCCATAAACTACTTCAGCATGAAAGGCAGCTACAAATTGCTAAAGATATCGAACTGATAAACCCACCATCAATAGATCATGCCAACCCTGCATCAATTCAGCATATTTTCCCAACTTACATGGCAACCGTTTTTGTAACAGCAGGATATTGCACTCCTACAGGTGTACCATTCTTACTCTGAACAGTCTGTCTCACCTTGTTAACCCTCCAATCCGACAGAGTATTACCCAGTACCCACAAAAGACCCTCCAGGTATATAAGCCAGTTCTATTATGGCCATGTTTGGATCCCTGGACTAATTGTTAGCTGGCTAAAAATTAGTCCTAGTCTATCCAAACAGGAAGACTAATAGGTGGGCTAATTTTTAGCCAACCCCTCAGCTAACAATTAGTCCATTAGTTGGTGGAGGGGAGCTAATTTGGGCTAATATTAGGTAACACGCTGAAAAAAGTCTGAAATACCCTCGCGCTGGCCTTATCCTCACTTCCTCACCCGTGCGTCCACTCCTCAGTCCGTTATGAGGGGCAAACATGATTTTTCTAAGAAATTAGCCCAACCATTAGCCATGTATCCAAACAGCCCTAGGCTAATTTTAGATGGACTATTATTAGCTGGCTAACAATTAGCTCTAGCCATTAGTCAGCTAACAATTAGTTTTAGCCCATCCAAACATGGCCTAAGTTTTCATCATCTTGGCTGAGTGTCTCTAGAATGGAACCTGGTCTGTCTGAACCAGTTGCTTCCAGTCAGAACACCGATCCTGAGTAGTGCAACTTAACCCAAATGAACTGACCAAGCTAAGAATATGTTTTTTTTGTGTGTGTTTCTCTTAGCCATCTCCACAACTAAATTTTTTGGGGGAATCAAAAGGCCTGACCCACCCATTCAAGCGAAGAAACCAAACTATCTACCACCTATGCTACAAGAATATGGCATGTCCAACAAAGCAATCAAACATTTTTTTTAATTTTGGTCAGAAGCTTGACATTCACTGTAGAAGAAAAAGAATAATAGCCAAGCTATAAACGCACACTGCCCCCCGACTCATACGCAGCCGGGCGAGTCCAAGACTCAAACCCGGACGGGCTGCTCGCTCACTAGCGCAGCTAGCCACACGAGCGATCGCTCGGCCGCCAATCACCACTTACAAACAACGTTTTTTAGAATCATCATGCCAGACATCTGCAATGCCAGACATCCAGTCGTCTCCCGGCCAGCGCCCCTCCTCGCCTCTTCTCCTCCCGCCCACTGTAGCTGCCGCCTCGCCGTCGCCTCATCTCTGCACTGCACCGCTCACTCCCCCTCGCCGGCGCCTTCGAGGGCTTCGGCTCTAGCGAGCCCTCATCCCCGCACTCTCGCCGCTTCCGTCGCTCACTCCCCCTCTCCGCATCTACTATGCGCAAGGGCCGCTCTTGTTTGCCGTAGCGGGGCGCCGGCTCGCTGTGGCCGCGGCGCTGAACCCGCCGCCCCTCCCGTTCCGCGTGGCTACAGCTCCGACCTCCACCGCCATGCTCGCCGCCTCCTCCCTAGCAGGATCTCCGCTCACCTCTTGACCTCCTCCGCGTCTCCTGTGCGTGCAAGGGCCGCTCTTGTTTGCCGCCATCCATGGCTTCTCCCATCGCCACTACCGCCGACAGATCGGCCGCCTCCCTTGCTTATCGGGTTCAGGTACACCTAACTTCCTTCTTGGACCCTTCCCCTATTGCTTCTTCTTGCTTTCTTCGGCGGCATGGTGGTCTTGATTTGATGCCTGATCGATCTCCTACAGGCCATGACCGCAGGCTCTGCAACTTTCCCAAGGCCGTACCTAGAGGCGATCGACTGGAGCAAGTGGCGCGTGTTCTAGGTGGATGAGAAGGTTCATCGCAAGGACCATGAGGATAGCAGCTACAAGCTCGTCTTGGGTGGGTTGCTCGCCAAGGTGTTCTCCACGAGTTCCTGCATAAATTGTTCTTTCTGCAACGGTCTTTTGATTTATTTACCCCTTCTCCATGATCTGTTCAGGTTATTGGAAGACACAGATTTGTGATTTAGAGTGATGGAAAGTTATTCAGGAATTGGATTCTGGTAAAACTTGAATTGATGGAAAATAGGAACAAACAGCTGCTTGCGTAAATTATGTGCGTCTGCAAATTGCATTGACAAAATTTTTTGCTTCTTGGATGCTATAATATTTAATTTGTGGTGTCCAGTCATTATGAATGCTTAGATAAGCTATAATAATTAAACTTAGCTTATTAATTGATCATACAGATTATACAATGCCGCTGAAAATTATTTGCATGTATGGCATAGTGTCGTATTTATGTTAAACTTCTTTTCGAGATCATCTACACAAATAACATATGATTCTCTGCTTGTGTAAATTATGTGCGTCTGCAGACTGCATTGACAAATTTTTTGACTTAGATGCTACGATATTTAGTCTGCGGTATCCAGTCATTACAAACATTTGGTAATGAGTTATTTACCTTTGTCATGATATCTTTTGAATAAAATTGGAGCCGTCTGTGTATCTTCATGTCTTGTAAGAAATTTTGTGAGTATTTGAGAAAGCGTATGATGTCTCTCACTCTCTCAGTCTTATATTCAAAGAATACTATTATAATCAGCTGTGCTTAGATAAACTATAATAATTAAACTTAACTTATTAATTCATCATACAGATTATGCAGTGCTACTCGAAATCATTTGCATGTATGGCATTGTGTCATATTTATGTTAAACTTCTTTTCGAAATCATCTACACAGATAGCATGTGATTCTGCAAAAATAGGAGTTTGTGTATGAATTGCACGACTTGTTCATTATCTTTTTTTTATCGTCCCTCTTATTCTCAAGTAGTTTTTGAGGATCAGGTGAAAATTCACTATTTTCGCAGCTGATTTTGTTAGATTCCGTTAAAGACTGTAGACCATGAAGCTTGAATCTATGGTAACAGTTTAACCGCTCTCTGATCCGTTTTTCTCCGAAAAAAGGCTTTCATTTCCCGTTCGCGCGCACGCCGTGTGCCGCGCTTGATGGCCTAGTGCTGTACACAAAGTTATGATTTATCTTCATATGTATGATCGCCATTGCAAAATCTGGAGTTAGCGGGGTAGGTCTGTTGAAGTTTTGTAGTATTTTGGTTGAATTGCTTTTTGTTCTAAGAAAAGCCCAACCTAATCTTTATGACCATCATGTTACTAGGTATAGCACTACTTTTTTTTGTTCATATTCCATTGTTGATGTTGACAAATGACTATTATTGATTAGAGGTTATATCTATTCTCACACTAGCGGGATCAATTTGGTATGACAAGAAATTAGTTCTTCAATATGCAGAATATGCTTGAATAATTCCTTCTGGTAAGATCATTTCATGCTTGAATAATTCCTTCTGGTAAGATCGTTTCTTGCGTTTATAGTAGATTGGTGGCTTGCTTAAACAGTCACTATGAAAGAATTGACATATAGCGCTCTTACACGCATATCCTAACTGGTTTAACGAAGCGCTCTCACAGCACATATCCTAGCTGGTTTAATAAATCTCAGCTAATGCATTTTCTGCCTCTTCCCTTACTGCCAATTTTGTCGGTATACTCCTTTACTTTATGCATGCTTGCTGATCTTGCTTGGTCGCCTGTGAAACAGCAAAAACATTTGTAACGATACTCTGCTTATTAATTTGCCTGCTAAAGTTAGTCAATCGGGTTCTAGATGTGAGCTTACAGTACAAGGGCGTGCTGTGGTATTGCATTCTATTACTGCCTCCTAGGTGATAGGTAAAAAGCCTCATTTCACTATTGTTTTTTTTGTCCTGTGACAGAATGCTGCATATTTATTTCAATTCGCCGTTATGTGCCATAGTACGTTTACTGCATATTACAACCCTTCTGCATAGCAACTAATGGACTCATGAACTTCTGTATAGCAGACATCAATATTATAAACTTTTATGATTATATCTGATCACTGAAAAGGGCTTTGTTTTTTATTTTCTATTGAATTGATTTGTTTTGTCCTTCTTCAAATGTACCCTTTCTCCATTCCAATTAGCATCGAGACGAGCAAAAGTTGTTCAGCAATTTTTAAGGTTCAAAACTCTGACATTACTGTTAGTATGGAAACGAAAGGGTGTGCTGAGAAAGCGATTACAGTTATAGTTTGTGACACACAATGGACAAGAATTTGTGCGATGTATTTCACCTTTCTTCTAAAAGGATTCATAATATATTCTCAATTAGACAACTAGGTTTGATCTCTTAGCAAGTTTCTGGTCTGCATATACGGTATCTTATTTAATTAAGTTGTTGTTTTGCATCCATAGGTTAAAAATTCCTCTAGATTTAAGGTAAGGTTCAGTTGTTTTAGCGAAGTATTAGTAACACTGTTTTCTACCCATTCTTCTTAAGAACCTCTTCCATGTTTCAGTTGCTTGAATAGAAGCACCAGATCATTAAGCTTGAGATTTGTGTTGCTGTGAAGCCTGCCACTTCTTTTTAGGTTACTCATCATGCTATTCACATCTCACATTTTTAGCCAGCTGGTTATATATATTCATAGTGATATTCTTCCGTATCTTCTGTTTTGGTGAGCAAAGTAGCTACGGATTTAAACTTTTGATTATTATCAGCCTTAGTAGTATATGTTAAAAAAACTCTTAAGGAAAGTGTGCTTACGTGACAAAGTGTGAAATGCAAATTGCTTGGTAGGATATTGTTTTTTAATCATAGATCTATTGAAACAAAGTTTTGAGACTCAAAGGTTGGATTCAAATTGTTTCCAGTGTAATTACCTATGCAGAACAACAACATTCGACGGCCATTTTCTGCATTACCTACTTCAATTCATTCTATGGATTTGTATTTAGTATCATCCAACGTTTGCTGCTATAATATAGTGTTTTTACCGTTTTATTTAACGACGAGAAAGTTACACAGTTTTCTGCTTTTTTTACAGGATGCTTCCGCTGAAATAGCAACAAGATTACATCGCACTCAGGGCTTCGTAATTGGAAACTACAATGATAAAAACCTTTATGGCACCATTGCTATCTTACAAGATGAGAATTAGCCAGGTATGCTTTATTAAATACTTATATTATGCTTGTACAAAACTGTGCTCAAATACTTATATTATGTTAATATCATATCATCAAAGATGTAACATATTTCTCATAACCAAAATCCATATAAAAATCCACCTAAACGTTAAAAGATAATTGGTGCTTACTAGTTCCAAGACAAAAGGATCATCCAATTACCACCTCTTTTACATAGGTCCCACAATACAACAAGATGAATCAAAGCACTTGGTTGCACTACATAGCAAGACAATGCACTCGCTTCAATTCGTTTGTGATAGGTTCCAATACAAAGAGCCAGTGGAGGAAGGAGATGGAGGAGCATACCCAGTTTTACGAAGCATCGGTCTTTGCAATGGAGCTAATGTCATTCATTCTTCACGTGTATTTTTATGATGATGCACAACAGAGAGTGGGCATTTACAAAGCATCGGTCTTTGCAATGGAGCTAATGTCATTCACTCTTCACGTGCATTTTTATGATGATGCATAACAGAGAGTGGGCATTCAGCGTATGCAGTCGCCAAGACAGGTTTGCATCTTTTTTACTTACCAACTATCTATTCCAAAGTGCTACATTATGACATTGAATATAACAAACTGCTCTTGCTAATGTTGTACATTATGGCAGACTAACTTCTGTTGAAGTAAGTTGCAAGCACTTTCTTAGTTGAGAAGAAAATTGGGGTGGGTGAAAATGTTATCATTAAAGAGATAAAAGTATTCTTCATCGGTATGCCGAGAAGGTTTGTGATTCTACCTTAAAGAAAGATCCGACAATTCTTATGAAATTAGGGTTTTATGTGATGCGTATTCTACATCTATATTGTCAGTGATTCTATTATGTACATTCTACATCCATGTTGTCTGTGATTCCATTCATTCTATGTGCATTCATTTTGTCTATGTCTATTGTGTAGTTCTTCTTCTATACTATCTATTTATCCATACTATCTTTGCACTAGTTAGCACCTACAGTGAAAATATCTTTATTTGTCATGTTGACACCTACAATAGGTATAACAATAATTTCTTTTAGCATAAAAATGACAAGTTGTTTCCAATTCAATTACCGCATAAAAACTCTAAAGGACTTCATTACCGGTAAAAAACTTGTGATGCCTGTGAGTCTGTTTGCTGATGACATTGTTCCTACAATTGTTCGGATTCCAACAGCTCTTGGTAGGCTAGTGTTTCTTGCACTTTTGGCAATCATTCTTGACAAGTATGATCAAAAATTGATTTGGGCTGGGCAATTTGATTTGGATGATATTTTGGTAGAGGATTCTAATGTATTTAAGATAATGAATAAGCTAGTGAAGTCTAAATCTAGTGATAGGCCAAAAGATTTGCACCAGGTTGAGAAGCTTTTGTTCCTTACTACCATGATAAAAAGGAAGGTTTGCCTATCTATTTTGAAGAGCTACAAAAGGATCTAAGAGATGCTACTGAGGGCAATGTGAGTGAGAAATGGTTCCGTGAATACTTGCAGTACCATGTTGCGGTTATTCCTTCGAGGGGTAGAAACAATTTAACTAAAAGTCTTCACCATGTAATCAAGAAATTTGGTTGGACTTGTGCAAAAAGTTTTTGGTCAGACATAAAAAATGCGCTGCCAGCTTGCAATGATTGGACTGTTGAAGTGCTAGAGTCTGGCTTTAAGTTGCTAAATGTGAGTGAATTCAAAAACACTTCAACAGTCCAATCATTGCAAGCTAGCGGCGTATTTTTTGTCTGACCAAAAACTTTTTTTAGAAGTCCAACCAAATTTCTTGATTATATGGTGAAGGCCATTAGTTAAATTGTTTCTACCCCTCGAAGGATAACCGCAACATGGTACCGCAAGTATTCACGGAACCATTTCTCAATCACATTGCCCTCGGTAGCATCTCTTAGATCCTTTTGTAACTCTTCAAAATAGATAGTCAAATCTTCCTTTTTATCATGGTAGTAAGGAACCAAAAGCTTCTCAAGCTGGTGCAAATCTTTTAGCATATCACCAGATTTAGACTTCACTAGCTTATTCATCATTTTAAAGACATTACAATCCTCTACCAAAATATCATCCAAATCAAATTTTGATCTTGCTTGTCAAGAATGTTGCCAAAAGTGCAAGAAACACTAGCCTACCAAGAGCTGTTGGAATCCGAACAATTATAGGGACAATGTCATCAGCAAACAGACTCATAGACATCACAAGTTTTTTTACCAGCAATGAAGTCCTTTATAGTTTGTATGCTGTAATTTAATTGAAATAACTTGTCATTTTTCTCTTAAAAGAAATTATTGTTGGCAAATAAAGATATTTTCACTACAGATGCTAACTAGTGCAAAGACAGTATGGATAAATAGACAATATAGAATAAGAACTACACAATAGACATAGACAAAATGAATGCACATAGAATGAGTGTAATCACAGACAATATGGATGTAGAATGCACATAATAGAATCACAGACAATATGAATGTAGAATACGCATCACATAGAACCCTAATTTATAATAATTGTTTCATCTTTCTTTAAGGTAGAATCACAAACCTTCTTGGCATACCGATAAATGATACTTTTGTCTCTTTAATGATAAAATTTTCACCCTCCCCAATTTTCTCCTCAACTAAGAAAGTGCTTGCAGCTTGCTTCAACAAAAGTTTAAGCCTGCCATAACGTACAACATTAGCAATAGCAGTTTGTTATATTCAATGTCATAATGTAGCACTTTGGAATAGATAGTTGGTAAGTAAAAAAGATGCAAACTTGCATTGGCGATTGCATACGTTGAATGCCCACTCTCTGTTGTGCATCATCATATGATAAAAATGCACGTGAAGAATGAATGACATTAGCTCCTTCATTGCAGAGATCGATGCTTTGTAAAATTGGGTATGCTCCTTCCCCTCCATCTGGCTGTTCACGTCACATGACCTGAAGGAGTCTACGATCCAAACCTCTCCCTTCCCTGTCCTACAGACTTGAATCAACGAGAGCGAGATGCAGATGACTCAATACCGGGATAGATCAAAGCAGATCTAGGAACCAAAATCTGAGTCACCCGAGGAGAAGAACCAGTCACTGAAGCAGATGAATGCAATGTAGCGCCTCTCCGTGACTCTACTCTCACCAAGTTAGAAATCACTCCTGTAGGATGTCTAGGAACAGGTATCGGATTGGTCCGCCGATGTACAAAGGCCAGACGATCCCAGTACTGCTGCCCAAACCTCCTACTGGAGGAAGCAAACTCGCGCCGCTGATATCCACTTCGATGGGAAGAACGAGGAATATCAATGGGACGGCAGAAGGACTGACTTGGGACAGCTCTGGGGCAAAAACCGGAAGTAGAAGCCTGAAAACCAAGCCCCATACGCTGTCCAAAAACAGGCAACTCTCTAACCTGTCTAGAAGCAGTGGGTGTCTTAGGAGCACTCAGAATATGAAGATGACCCTGAATACCCCTAAGGGCACGAACACGCTCACGTATGGTGGGCGTCGAACCCTGAAGGCGAGGCCGTCACCAGGTTGGGCCAACCGGCCTGCTCGGTGGTGGGGTTTGGGTGGCTCGTGTAGACGACGGCGCAACCCCAGCAGTAGCGGCCGTGGTAGGCGTCGGGGCTGTCTCCACACGCGTAGGGTTGGCGTTGAACCTAGGAGGCGAGCCGTTCTCAGTGGTGGGGTTTGGATGGCCCGTGGTTAGGGGTGGGCATTTTTAGACCGAAACCGAATTATCGAACCGAACCAAACCGAATTGAATTAACGGATTATTTTTATTTTTTTGGTTTACAGTTTTCCGTTCGGTTTTTATTTTGGTATAATTTGGTTTTCGGTATTCGGTTCGGTTTTTGGTTTTCAAAAACCGAAATAACCGAATAGCCTATGTACAATTCTATTTTTATAATGTTTTTCCTAAATCTACCAAACAATTATTTTTGTGAACTAGGGCTCGAATCAGTAGACTTTATATTGTTTTTGCTTAATCCGATAAGTATTAAATATCTGCCATTGCTCACTGTCAGTGTTACTTCATCTCTACTATATAAAGTGAGAGTTTCTTCCCACGTCACATTAATTGCCCTGCTTAATTGCCATACTTAATTGCCCTGCTTAATTGTCCTACGCAAGAAACGAAGCGTTGCTTTAATTAGCCAGCTTTTGCAAGAAATGAAGCGTTAAAGATAGATGTTTGATCTTATGAAATAGTATTTTTTATTTTTTTATTTTTTTTCGTTATCAATTTTGTTTTTCGTAGCAACGCACGGGCATATAACTAGTTGTCTTTATACTGCTCTGTTTAGTTGATTACTTGGTAAAATTGCTAGCTAACAATTCTGAAATCATCTGATGATTCGCTTAGCAAATATTCAATCTGTTGATATGAATGTATGCTGAACTGAATATAATATGTTAACAGTGAGCTTGATTATCAATTCTTTAATGTGCATGTTAAGGTGGTAAGGGTTCGAGCCCTTATTCATTTCATTAATAGTTTAACCCATTTGTGATTGAGGTTGAAGATTTCAAATCTTCAATTGAGCCCTATTTCTGAGAGCAATATAAAACAAACCCCCCTTTCTTGTCTTCAAATCTTCAATCGCACAGGTAACTTTATATAAATATAATGGAAGCCACAGTCTAGTTGCCCAATTCTTGTCTTCAACTATGAAACCAAATATTTTTCTACAACCCTTAGCAGAACTTCCATCATTAATATCTGTTGTTCAAAATTTTCATATGCTTAGATATTTCTGCAACGATATTTATAAGGCACAACCAGTTATAGATTTTGTAATTGAATATCTAAACATCCTATATGCATTGAGACAACAGCTTATCTGATCAGGATCGTCTTAACATATGAAGTTTTGTAGCGCTTTCATCTCCTTTGTTATTATAATATTGATGGATTCTAAGGCAAAATTCATTTCATTCCACAGTTCATCTTGAAAGGTGTCATGCGTGCCCGTCTCCGAATGAGAATACCATTGTCAGCCATGCTTCTTGAACTATAGATTCAATCACCAACGCCCATGCGAAGAACAATCGTGCAATGTAGA
Organism: Rhipidocladum racemiflorum; assembly: GCA_036346355.1. NCBI lineage: Eukaryota > Viridiplantae > Streptophyta > Magnoliopsida > Poales > Poaceae > Rhipidocladum > Rhipidocladum racemiflorum. Next base: position 78,969,350 of record CM070589.1, read on the forward strand.
TCGATGCCATGTAGACGATGCAGTGTAGACGACCACGGTAGAACGTCATGCTGATAACGTGTTGTGAAACATAGTCGTTCATCCGCACTAATCAACAACACGCCCACATAAACACATGAATAAAAGTAGAAGCACACACAAAAGTATGGGGCAATTCTCCCCTTCTTTATTAGATTAATTTTTCTCTATACAAAGGTGTGGTGGCTCTGGTCTTAGATTAGCGATAAAGACTCTTACTGTTGCATCGGACTGGATAATGATGCAACCCGAAAGAAATACGACCGCTTATCTGAAACCGTACTCGGATTGAGGCCAACCGATCGGCGCAACATTCGTGCTCTTGCCAACCGGTTGGAATCAATCCAAGCTTCCCGCATATGTGTTCAGTGCTAGTTCCCAAGATCAACGCCTAGCACACACATACTTAGCACGTCGAGATGATACATCACACATACAAATATGAACAATACTTAAAGTAGTCTAGCAGTTATTACAAGCACTTAAGTTACAAGTTCAGGGCCGACCGACCAAATATACAACAAAAGAGAGTAAGCTCAGCGAAAATAAGCATAAGTCCAAAAGAAAGACTACGGATTGCCACCTATGACCCAAAAGGCATCCGACTGGGGAAAGACCCAGTTCAACCATCTAAGAAATCGCTTGACCCCGGCTCGAAGTAAGCGTCAATAGGAGCGTCGTCATTACCTTCCTCTAAACATTTTTAAGTAGAACAAACGATGAGTACACGTATGTACTCGTAAGACTTTAGTGTTTGGAAGTAATTATACATGCTAGGCTATTCAATGGATGAAAGCTTCTAATCTAGGTTCAAAGTTTGGCATAAAGCAACTTTTATTTGTAACCATGCAATTTGTTAAACATCGATAACATTTGAAATGAGCATTTGATTAGAAGCTACATACAATAAGTAAAGTATTTGAACAGCTATTCATGACCCTCCATGGTCATAAACAACACTCGCAGCATAACCACCCCCCCATGACTAACACCAACAAGCTACCACCATTTTCCAAGTTATTTTGCTAAACCAAAACCAAAATTCTATACTTGACATTATGTTTCCAAGCCGCTCGTGACCATGAGCACGGCTAATCGATTAGATTTAAATCTCTGCAGAGAGTATACTTTATCCACATGACATATTCTAGCAACAATGTCAACCATGCCACGCGATACACAAGTATCCGTTTTGCTAGACTATGACGAAACTTTTCGACTAGCTAAAGCCTAACCTTGCACTAGCCCGAGTATGACCTGTCCTTGCTATGGCGATAGAATTTCAACAGTCACGATGGTCCCGCTAGCCATCGCCCTCGTTCTCCCCATAGCAAGGCATACCCGTTGTATCAGGTCACTTGATCCCAACACCTTGGTGAAGGGAGCGCCCTCGAACGACACCACTCACTTGGTTCGTCCATACTCTTCGGCCTACCAACGTACAAGGTTCAAACTTTATCTAGCTTACTAAGTTAAGGCTATTCCATACTAGCACATGTGGTTGCACCAATTAACTCAGTTAATAGTATCAAGTTCGGTCCTTAGATTTGACTGAGGCGAGTATCTCCCCCTAACTACGTGCAATTACCAAATTCACACCACATCCATCCAATTCCTTGTATCGTACAAATGGCCACTTGTACGGTGCAAGATAATCCATTGCACTTTCAGTTATACATAACTCGCCCGTGTCTAAAACATACTGAGGAATTGGATTGTTGATCCATACTCTTCGGCCTACCCCAATTTCAAGGATTGTTGAGGAATACATATGGAGGTAACCTAGGGTTTGGTTTTACTACGTTTTAAACTATTTGCAAGGTTAAAAGCTTACATGAGCAAGAATGACCTAGCAATTCCATTCTTCCTTAATGAGCATGAATCAAAATTGATACTAAAGCATGTAAAGGCAGTAAGACCTAAGCAAGTCATACGGCAGCATGATCATACCATAATAAAGTTCTAGGAACAAGCTCTAATGCATTTGAATTATAATTGCACTTAGTTAATAGCATTTCAATATTTCTAAGCATGAAACATAGCAATCATCACAAACATTGCAAATCAAGTTCAAATTCAAATATGATCACAAATTCAGCAAGTTTACAGACCAAGGATTACCATGGAGTTGGTTACATTCAATTTGAAGTTGAAATGCAAAAATAGTACATTATGCAATTACTAACCTAAAGCATATAATTGAGCTCATATTCTGTACATTAGTCCAAACTGAAATATTTTTGCATATTCACAAAGTTCATGATTTTATACAAATTTTAGAAGTGGTTTCATCTCATTTGGAGTTTCCTAGCAAAAGATACATCCATTTGAATTTGGATCGGCCAGTTAAATCAATGGAAAAATGAGAAAGGCGGTTTCATGAAGGGAAAGCGCATTCCTCGGGCGCACGTGCCTCAACTGGCTCGTAGCCACCTGACAGCCGGTCCCAGCGGTCGAGAGCCAACGCCGCGCGTGCCTCGGCCGTCGGGCCAGCAGCGTCGGCGACCATGTAACAAAGGTGCACGATAAGCGGGCTTGCCGTGGCCTGCGGAGCGGAGGCCGGCGACCGCAGGAGAAGCAATAGGGGACTGGGGTGGACCTGGGGGTGTAGTCGCCTCGGGCCAAGCGGCAGCGGAGGAAGCTCGCGACGAAGGATGGCGGGGCTCGGCGGAGGGAGCTGCCGGCCGGGAAGAAGATGATAGGTTAGGCTCGGCCGAGGGAAGAAAAATGATCAAGGGGAGGAGGCGATGTTGCGAAGGTACATGGAGAGGGCGGCGAGGCAGCGGAGTGAGCTGGCGCCACGCGAGGCAACAGGTTGCCAAAGTACTTCGGTGGGGTCGCCGCCTGGGACTAGGCCTGGAGCTTGGCGTCGCGCCGTCGCCGGCGCCTAGCTTGGCCGTGTCCGCGTGGAGGGCCTGGAGGCAGTTGCTGTCGCGTCAAGCCCGTCCGCGTCCGCGTCCGCCCGGCTTGAGTCATGCACTCGGCTGCTGTGCGTATGTGCTGAGGCCTGAGGATTGAGGAAGGAATAAAGAAACACTGGTTTTTGAGTCTGGTTGATGTGTCTGTGCACATGTGCTGAGGAGTGAGGAGGGACCAGCCTACGCTGCTGTGCGTCTACGACTGTGGCATTGTGCGCATGTGCTGTTTGGTTTGGGACTTGGCCACTTGGGAGGTAATTATGGGTCTGTTTGGTTGCTTGCATGGAGGTTGTATGGCATGAGTGGATGCAATTAAATCACAAATGCAACTGTTTGGTTTCCTGTTTGTTGAAGCAGTCTTGGCCCAGCCCATGCAGCATTGCACCTCACATCCGGGCTGGCGGAAACGCGGAGAGCAACCTTCTCTCGCATCCGGGCCCGTGACAACCAGCTCCGCTTCGCTTGCTCTCGCATTAGGGTTACCTCCGCTCGCCTCCTCCATCCGCTTGACTCTGCTCCGTCCTTCCGCTCGACTCCTTCGGTCGCCTCCCTCCGCTGGATCTCTCCGCTCGCCACCCGCCGCTGGACGGTGGTGGATGGCTTACCGGAGGCGACTCTCAACGAAGAGGAGGCCTCACACGGCTGTGCCGTGTGCAAGGACAGCTTTGCGACAGGGCAGCGCGTCGTTCGGCTCCCGTGCAAGCACTACTTCCATGGGGACTGCATCCGGCCGTGGTTCGCCATCAGGAACACTTGCCCTGTGTGCCGGTACGAACTCCCCACCAATGATGCTGAGAATGGGCAGCGACAGGCACCGCGTGTGACGGTTCTTGTGCCAGTGGTACATCAGGGCGCACCGGCACAGGTATGATCTTGAACATTGTAGACTTGTAGTGGTAAAATCTTAGATGCAATGTCAAAGGTAGTAATATAACCTCATTCATCATCCCGAGAAAGGAAGAACTGTAAAAGGTTTTGCTTTGGATTTCAATGACAGGTATAACTTAGTGAAATTGTGCAGTACTTACAGTTCGGTGATTCGATTAGTTCCAATAGGCAATAGTCATGCAATTCTTATTATGCTCTCTTATGACTATTGCTTGTTTGCTTGCTTGTTCCAAATGAACGTTTGAAATTTAGGAATTAACATTGATGCTAGTAATGTTCTTTTAAACCTGAAATCTAAATCAATTCAAGCACTGGGCTTTCTTTTAATTACCATTGCTTTGCAGTCCTGCAAAAGTCTCACATATGAACTGGAGGAAGCATAAAAGAAGTCTTTTACGGAAACCAGTAGTTCAGAATCCTTACATCTAAATGCACGAATACCAAACCAAGCAAAAAGTAAGGGGTCCTGTGTTAGTCACTTGCCTGCAGCAAACTTTTCTAATTGTGTGTTGTAGCTGTTAGTGACATTACTGGCTGTGGTGGAGCTAGGATTATGCTGAGCCTCGGGCAGAAAACTAAACGGCCATAATTAACACCAAATATATAATTAAGTGGCTGAAATTTTCTATTTATATATAGGGGGTATTCACAACTATTAGATGTATGCGTCGGGTCATGGCCCAGCTCTGCCCCTGATTACTGGTGTTTGTCTATGCTGATGAAGAGATTTGATACCAATCTGTATGCCAATGTGGTTATTGGTTAACCAATCCTGTTAGTTGCGTAGTTATATCTGCAGGGCAAATTATCGTCAACATAGCTCCATTTGCAATAGCGTGTAGTACTTTTGTAGTCTTTAGGAAAAAACTGTATGGAGGTATATATATTATATATACTTATGTTGAATGACCTAGTGTCTAAATATGAACATTTACCAATCAATCACTATCCATTAATCTTTTCACATTCATTTGTTATTCGAGGTCCTCAATGCTCGCACGTTTATCTAAATTTTTTCATATGATGAGCTTTCCACTTCCTATCATTTGTTAGTCTGTGTTGTTTTTACCTGTAGAGGCAGTGTTGATATAGGGCAGTAGGAGGCTTGTTTGTTGCGTGGTTGCTGCTCCTGCTGATTTTTTTTTCGTCGTGGAATGAAATAGTTGTCCTAGACTAGTGCTAGTTCTTGGTGTTATCATTTGAAGTCTGTTTTGTCTTTCCTATTTAACGAAGACCATTGAATGGTTGAACTATTGCTATGATAATACAATGTGTCGACCTGATGAGCCTTCCATTGGCAGAGTGGAGGCGGAGCAACCACGGGTGCAGGAGGCGCAACTGAATGCTCAGCAGAAAATGGACACGGACAAAGTGCATCTTGATGCAACAGCGCCGGAGGATCATCTGATGACAAATGTCACTAACCAGCAGCTAGAATTCATCAGCGTTCAACAGTTCATAACTCAGTAAACTGTGGTTGTATGATATGCCATGAAATGTTCAACACTCACTTAATAGCTTGAACTACTCATTTCAAATCAAAATTTAGAAACAGAAAGACAGATTGGTCGTTCCATCTGTTTGCATTGTACTCCCTTAGTTCCTTTTTATTTGATGTTTTCAACTTTTGACGGTCTCCAAACTGTTGGAGATATACCCTAGCGGCTAATCATAGATATGATTGATAGATATTTATGTTTATGTTCCTTTAATAAATACCATATTATAGATCATCAAGTATTTGATTTGATCGTGAGACTATGTAACATGTTTGCTAGGGGTGAAAACGGGACAGAAAGTATCCGCCCGATCCGATACCGAATTCGTTTAAATGGACACTGATTTTTTATTATTTGTTTTTGGACACAGATACCCTGTTTTATCTATTTCCTAGTAAATTCTTTTCAAATTATAATGAACATCTGTTAGATTAACATTATGTTGGAAATGTTGGATGCTTGCCTTAATCATATGTTGGATGCTTTCTTAATATGACCAAAGTTCCAACACGTGATGCTTTGCCATTGGGAAGGATGTTCAAGATATGAAATCAGTTGTTGGAGAGGAGGCCTTTCATATGAGGATCTGGTCTGTTTAATTAACTTGTGCAATGATTTTTCTTTCAGTCCAAAACTAATGCAATATTTTTTTCTTGTACAGCTCTATTTAGAATGCCTTGACAATTTTGGCAATACTACTACAGAGATGCCACGCATTGATCTTTCTGTGTAGAAAATGTTTGAAGTTTCATGAATAGTAGATTGAATAAAGAGAGGAATTTAAAATTCTATATTTTATTTTGTAATTATCATGTATTCTTAATAAATCACAAGCTGATGCTATTTTCGGTTTCGAATATGTTGGTTATATTTATTTTTTCCTTTTGCTGGTGATTGCCTTGTACTAAGGAGAGGTGGTGATAATTCTCCTAATAGTAGTTTTTTTTTCTATTCGTGTCAATGGTTGTGACCGACACCCATCTGGCTTGGAGGAAGAACGGCCTGAGGTTCTTGCCACTCACGATGAGGTTCTTGCCGCTAACAAACAAAGACCGACGGCTGGTACCACAATCAGCTAGACACAACAAACCAAACAACATCTCTTGTATCCAACCATCCCTCCTACCCCATCAGACAGCCAACCAAACAACTTCTCAACTCAACCAGGATCAACACATACAACCAACCAAACAAACTATCTTGCATCCACTCAGCCTGTCTCTTACTAGCCCGTATGGCTCATACGAGCCAGGCTAGGTACATACAGGCAACCAAACAGACCCTATAAGTATTGGACTAGCTAGTAGTACTGGCTACTAAGTTACCAATGGATAGTAAGAGAGAATCAGTGAGGTAAAGTACTAGCCGCACTAGTACTAGTTACTAAAGCAGTAAAGCTAGAAAAAAGAATGTGCGTATCTTTGCCAAGGATACTTAAAAACTAGCCGATCATTAGCAATTTTTTTAGAAAATGCACTATAATATCTTTATTAGTGAATCGTTGAAGCGTTTTTGTCATATCTTTCTTTGTTTTTATTTATAAATGTTCACATGTGTATTAAACTATACTTTTAGTAAAAAAATCTTGTTGTAGTTATTAATTTTGCTTGCGATATATATATACTTGTTTGCATTTATAGTTATAACCACGCTTGCCCAGGCTCTCAAAATTTCCTGGCTCCGTCACCGCATGCACATGAGAGATGGAAGAGAAGCCAGAACAGGAGCTGAGGAGGCGCCGCGCCCTGTATTCTGGGACTTGAAAAAAAGGCAGTGGTGCCTTATATTTTGGGATGGAAGGAGTATATACTAGGATCTAGATGCGCGCCTCGCGACGCGCAGGAGTGTGACAAAGCGCAAAGATATTTTTTTTTGAATCTTGTTTTTTCACAAAGAGGAATGGATCTAGCTTAAAAATATTTTTTTGCGGGTCCTCTCAGGACAATGGAACGTAGGTTCAAAAAAAGAGGGAGAAATCTGGATTCCAGGGACCTCTCTGTGTAAAAATCAGAGACGTAGATGTGATTTCCGAAAATGCTAGGGTTTTTCGCGGGAAAAGAGACTTTCGGGGGGTTTTCGCAGGAAAAAGGGCACGGACGTAATTCTGGGAAACTTTAGGATTCTTTTCAAAAAAGCGGCAGACCAAGGGCTTCTCCGCAAAAAAGTGACGCCATGAGCCATTCGTGCTCGCACCACGTGTCGTGTGGAAAAAATCATGTGCGGGCGCACGCACGGCGACGGGGATCGAATGTGCGACCTGGTGGCTGGGGGCGAGAGACGTTCTACAGCTGCGCCGCATGAGCATTGCGGCCGAGCGAGGAAGGAAAAATACTTAAATCATCGGTATAAGCCGATGAGTTAAGCGGACCGTGCGAACAACGAACATACCAACTGAATTAACGATGAATCTCCGGGTTTGTATCAAAACCACACGCACATACATATATCTTAGTTGTGTGGAGAATACCAAGCAAGCAATGACAAGCAGGGAGCATCGAATCTATCTATCTATCTTAGTTGTGTGGAGGAGAATCCAATTAATACTGACCAGTAACAATGCAATGCATGCTCAGCAACATGCGTGGAGCAGCTAGCTACCTAATTAGCTGGAGTAATCATTAAGACCGGCATGCAGGAAGGATGTCGACGCATGGGTCATTGGGTCGAGCGATCGGCAGCGACGACGACGACACAAACATACATACATATAGCTAGTGAGCTCGAACCGTACCGTACGTGCATGCACCTTGAGATGGCGTGTCACGACCCGTTGCCGCCGTGGGTTCGGGGCGTGAGCACGCGCAAGATCTCACCCAAAACTTGGAACGGAAGAAAGGAAGAAATGGAAGAACAGAGAAAAATAGCAAACAGACAAAAGTGTATTTTCTTTCATATATTTTTCATATCCCTTCAATACTACTTGCGGATATATATACTACTCAGTAAGCCACTCATGTAACAAACTCTCTGCGTAATCTCTCTTTAACCCTCCGCTTATTTACAGTTTACTCAAAGTACCCCTATTTACTTTCAGCTGTTGTCGGTAACTGTAGTTTTATCCCCTGCCTCTTCGGTCCCACCCGGCTCTTACTCCTGGCACCTCCTCACGTTGCCTGGTCTGTGACAGCACTCCCCCCTGCATTCATTGCTTGTCCGCAAGCAATGGCCGATGGAAAACGTGCCTGTAGAACATCCCAATCTTCCCAGGTCGCAGCCTCCCTTGGAACACCCGACCACTTGATACGGGCCTGAACGATTGCAGAATTACCCCTTTTCACCAGTCTGCGCTCTAAAACTTCTTCTGGCACCGTGACCCGGCCTTCCAGATCCTGAACTTTGGGCAGTTCCTCAAATACCGGTGAAAAATCAGGAGTAAAAGCCTTAAGCTGTGATACATGAAAAACGGGATGGATCAGACTCTTGGCTGGAAGATTGAGACGATACGCCGCTTGCCCGATTTTCTCTTCTATGATGAAAGGTCCGTAAAATTTGAACGCCAACTTTGGGAATGGCCGGTTCACCAATGATGATTGAGCGTATGGTTGCAATTTCAATAGCACTTTCTCTCCCACCTGAAACTGTCTCTCCCTCCGGTGTCGGTCTGCTTGCATCTTCATTCTATTTTGCGCTCGTGACAGCTGCTGTTTGATCATTTCAGTATGCTTCAGCCGGTCTTACAGCATGTCGGCCACATCCTCTGCAAACACTTCGCTCGAACCCGACAGATTGCCATAATTGGGCTCCACTCCATACAGAGCCTTGAATGGAGAGCACCCTAAAGATGAGTGGAAGCTAGTATTATACCAAAATTCTGCTAGAGACAGCCAACTCTTCCATTTTCCCGGGGATTCATGAACTGCACACCGGAGATACATCTCCAAGCACTGGTTAACACGCTCACTCTGCCCGTCAGTTTGAGGGTGATATGCCGTGCTATACTGCAGTTTAGTCCCCAAGTGCTTGAATAATTCCTTCCAAAAATTGCTAGTGAATATTCTATCTCTATCTGACACTATGGTCCTTGGAACCCCATGCAATTTTACCACTTGTTCAAGAAATACCTTAGCAATCTTCTGGGCAGTAAAGGGGTGACGAATGGCAATGAAATGTGCATATTTCGACAACCGATCTACCACCACCATGATTGTATCGTACCCCTGCGATAACGGCAATCCTTCTATAAAATCCATGGTCAAGTCTTGCCAAATTGCTTCTGGAATTGGTAAAGGTTGCAAAAGGCCTGCATACTTTGACTTCTCTCCTTTGGCTTTTTGACAAATTTCGCATTGTTTGATGAATTCCTCCACATGTAATTTCATCCCACTCCAACAGAAGAGCTTCTTCAAGCGTTGGTAGGTAGCACCTATTCCCGAGTGGCCTCCCACGGCCCCTGCATGAAGTGCCGAAATCAGCTTTGTTTGCAAGGCTGAGTTGGCCCCAATCCAAATTCTCCCTTTTTGCCTTATCAAACCTTGTTTCAACTCGTAACCTTGCTCGTCAGGACTGTGGATTGCCAACTGCTGTAGGCGACGCTGGGCGTCTCTATCTGTTGCGTAAGAGTTGAGCACTTCTTGAACCCAGTCCGGCTGCACCACCGACATTGCTTGTAACTCTCCATGATGTCCTGATCGGGATAGCGCATCAGCCACAACATTATCTTTCCCTTTCTTATAAACTATGCGAAACCGAAGCCCCATAAGCTTTGTCATAGCCTTCCTTTGCATATCTGACTGCAGCTGTTGATCTTCTAAGTAGCAAAGGCTCAGGTGATCCGTTCTGATCACGAACTCATGACGATGAAGGTATGGCCTCCACCTCTCCACAGCTAACATCAACGCAAGAAATTCTTTCTCATATATGGATAACAACTGATGCTTTGTTCCCAAGGCCTTGCTATAAAAAGCCACTGGTTGTCCTTGTTGCAACAAGACAGCACCTACACCATGATCACAAGCATCTGTCTCTATCTCAAATCCCTTCTCAAAATCTGGTAACCTTAACACCGGAGTTGTAGACATTGCTTCCTTCAAACTGAGAAAAGCCTTCTCCGCAGTTTCTTCCCATTCAAAGGACTTCCTCTTCAACAGATTCGTTAGTGGCTTTGCTAATATTCCATACCCTTTTACAAACTTTCGATAATATCCGGTGAGGCCCAGAAAACCTCGCAATTCAGTTACATTCCTTGGCCGTGGCCAATCCCGCATCACTTGGGTCTTCCTTGGGTCAGTTGCGACCCCTTGATCAGATATTATATGCCCCAAATATTCAAGCTGACGTTGAGCAAAAGAGCACTTCGATCTTTTGACAAAGAATTGTTGGTCCTTCAAAGTGCGAAGTACTGCTCCCAAATGCTCCATATGGGATTCCAAATCGGGGCTATACACCAATATGTCATCGATAAACACCAACACACACTTCCTCAAATATGGAGCTAGCACCGAGTTCATTACACACTGAAAAGTGGCGGGTGCATTAGTGAGGCCAAAAGGCATAACCTTGAATTGAAAGTGCCCATGGTGTGTCTTGAAAGCGGTTTTATACTCATCCTCCTCCTTCATACAAATTTGGTGATATCCCGCCCTCAAATCCAGCTTGGAGAAATATTGAGTTCCTGCCAATTCATCTAACAATTCATCTATCACGGGCATGGGAAATTTGTTTTTGACGGTGAGGTCATTTAACCGGCGATAATCCACACAAAATCGCCAAGTACTATCCTTCTTTTGCACTAATAGCACGGGAGAGGCAAATGGACTGTGGCTCTGTGTGATCACACCTGACTTGAGCATCTCTTGAACTTGCCGCTCAATTTCATCCTTATGCATAGGAGAATATCGATATGGTCGTGAGTTGACCGGAGTTGCTCCTGGGATCAAAGGTATATAGTGGTCATATTCTCTTCTCGGTGGTAACCCCTTTGGTTCTACAAAGACCTCCTCATAGCTCTCCAGCATCTCCAAAACTCGTGATGGTATGGGATGATTCTCACTGATGTTTTCCGGAGTAACTACTGCCATTGCCCAAATCTGATTACCTCTCCTCCACTTCTCCAATTGTTCTACTGTCATCTCCCGAATTCCCCCTTTTTCCAATTCATTGATTCCTTGCAACTGAATCTGTTCGCCCTGATGATGGAATGACACAGTCTTCTCCTTCCAGTCACAAACCATCGGACTATTAGCTTTCAGCCAGTCCATCCCCAAGATTGCGTCGAAGGCTCCTAAGTCCAACACCCTGAGATCGGTCTGGAAAGTATGACCTTGGATCCACCACTCCAGTTTGGGAACCCATCGATCACAGATCATTTTATCTCCATTAGCCACCCTTACTGCCACCGGCTCTGTCAGCTGGGTCATACATCCAATCTTTTGTAGAAACTCGGAATTGACAAAGCTATGGGTGCTACCCGAATCAATGAGGACCAACATGATCTGATTTCGGACTAATGCCAACAACCGAACTGTCTCCTTCTCTTCAGTACCTGCCAAAGCATTCAACGAAAGAGTATAATTTTCCTCTTGATTGGCCTCTGATATCTCCAACATATCCAGAACTTCGTCAGATAACACCTCCCCTGATTCCTCCACCCTTAACAACTGCAATTGGGCTTGAACCTTTTTCTTACACTGAAGATGATGATTTGGCTCGTACTTTTCACCACACTGATAGCACAATCCATTAGCTCTCCGGTAATCCCGCACTTGCCTTGCCTTCCATAGATCTCCCTGCCCAATCTTCAGATTGTTGTGGTTTGCTTCCCACTTCTGAGTTCCACCCTCTCGAGCCCCAACTATCTTTGGCTTCCAACCTTTACTTCGTTCCACCACTTCTTGACGAGTACCCATACCATGGGTACCCCCATCAGCCCGGAAGCACGAACGGGCTGACCTATCACGGCGGAGGCCGACACCGAAAGGTACTTGCGCAGCGAACGAGCCCGACATCTTGGGGCCGACGACGATCGGCGGACTCGATTAGGCGGTCGGCATCGGCCGGCCGCTAATATTGAAGCTCAAGCTCCACTGCGCCTGAGCAGGGGCCACGCCGATGTCGCGGCGGCCTTGTGCGGCGTCTGACATCCGTACGAGGTAGGCGGCTCCTTCCCAAAGTGTCGGAAGAGCCACCGAAGTCAAGCCCCGTCCGTCGCTGGCACACCGCAGAGAGTACGCCCACTCCCGAGGCCAAAGCAAAGTCAAGCGCCATTAAAGCCACCGAGTGACAAGAGCACCACGCAACACGCCACCACGACAACACTACGCAAGATGCGCCCGCAGAGCCACCAACCCTACCTTGGGACGAGGCGAGGGTTGGCCGGACAAGACAAGCCAAACCTCAAGGCGTGCAGACCCTCTCCTCGTAGTCTTCCCAACTCCGTGTAACTGCCTCCTCCGTCTATATAAGGAGGCGGGGCCCGAAGGAGGCGCGGAGAAAAGAGAAGCAGTCTCCTAGGTAGCCTCGACTCCTAGCGAAAACCTCAAGGGGATCGGACAGGCCGTCGCCTCGCTGTACACCCCTTGTCCGTCTCCCAAAGATCAATACATTCACACCGCAGGCCGGAGTAGGGACATTCGGCCCGAACCAGTATACATCTTCTGACTCCTTGAGTCGACCATTCGGGGAGAGGGAGCGCGCGACCCCATCCGACCATAAATTCGTATTGCCGGTGCACGAAACACCGACACTTCTTGCTGCACCTTAGCCAGGAAAGCAGCACGATCCACGGTCTCCGGAACCAAGCTCTGCACGGCCCATCTCAATTCCGATTTAAGTCCTTTCACAAACTGAGTCAGAAACAGTTCCTCACCATAGAATGGATTGTGTATAGAAATCTCATACATTAGTTCGTCAAACTGTTGTTTGTACTCAGAGACATTTCCTGTCTGACGAAGTCCCATCAACTCCTCCATCAACCTACGATGGTCTTGAGCTCCAAATTTACGCTCTACTGCTTGTATGAACTGCTCCCACTCACCTATTTCATTTCGAGTTTTGTACACCTGCAGCCATCGGGCCGCATTTCCTTCCAAGTGCATCGTCGCTGCGGTCACCCACATTGACGTTGGTATGTTGTAAAGCCTGAAGTAATCAACACATTTGTCTCGCCAGATTCGAGGTCCCTCCCCATCAAATCGGGGAAAAGAGAGCTTGGGCATATGCTGTTTGTCACTTCTCCCAAATTCCTTCGGGTACCTTCCATTTGATCCAAAGGCTTCCGATGTATCCCCTGTCACTTCCCTTCCACGAACTCCACTGGCCGTCAAAACCGGTACCTCCTCCATTCTTCTTCCGGCTTCTGGTGATGCTGGAGTATACAGAGCTCGATCAATCCCTGAACCTTCCCCCAATCTGCCTGGTTCTGCCCTGCGCCCCAAGGTGAGGCGCGCCACCGCCTGGGCTGTCACCTCGATTTGCTTCGCCATCAACTGGTGATCTTTGGTCAACTGTTCCACCGCCATGCCCGTAAGCTCCGTCCTCGCCATGAATTGTCGCTGGGTTGAGTCCATCGCTTCGATCCTGGCAAAAAGCAGATCCAGACTTTCTCTGATACCGCTCCCCTGCTCCTCAGAACGCTCCGCCGTGGACGCCATCGCCTCCAAGACGAGTTGAGTCTGGATTGATGGCTTTGGAGGAGCCGTGATGAATCTCTTCTCCACACCTTGCCGGTGCTCGGGATTTTACAGGGAGTCTGCACCGATCGTGCGATCTGGCAAGAACTTCCCCAACCTCACACCAGCGCCGCTTCTCCCCGATCGTGCTGGCTCTGATACCAACTTGTCACGACCCGTTGCCGCCGTGGGTTCGGGGCGTGAGCACGCGCAAGATCTCACCCAAAACTTGGAACGGAAGAAAGGAAGAAATGGAAGAACAGAGAAAAATAGCAAACAGACAAAAGTGTATTTTCTTTCATATATTTTTCATATCCCTTCAATACTACTTGCGGATATATATATACTACTCAGTAAGCCACTCATGTAACAAACTCTCTGCGTAATCTCTCTTTAACCCTCCGCTTATTTACAGTTTACTCAAAGTACCCCTATTTACTTTCAGCTGTTGTCGGTAACTGTAGTTTTGTCCCCTGCCTCTTCGGTCCCACCCGGCTCTTACTCCTGGCACCTCCTCACGTTGCCTGGTCTGTGACATGGCGGCAGCGGCAGCGGCAGGCAGTGCGAGCAGAAGCAGATGTGCAGAGGAGGAGATAACCCTGAGCCTCCGGTGGAGCCTGGTCGGCAAGACGGCGCTCGTGACCGGAGGAACCAGAGGGATCGGGTACGTACGCATCATCGATCTTCCTATTCATACATGCATGCTGGTGCTGATGCTGTCCCTGTACGCGCGGATCCATAGATGCTTCATGCATGCATGGCTTGTGCAGGCACGCGATCGTCGAGGAGCTGGCCGGCCTTGGCGTCAGGGTGCACACCTGCTCCCGCACGGCCGCCGATCTCCACGACTGCCGCCGGCGCTGGCAGCATAGGGGCGTTCACTCGGTCACCGCCTCCGCCTGCGACGTCTCCGTGCGCCGCGACAGGGAGAGGCTCATCGCCACGGTCCGAGAGCTGTTCGACGGCAGGCTTGACATCCTCGTCAACAACGCCGGCCAGTCACCCTACAAGGCGGCCGCCGACAACACGCCAGAGGACTACGGCCGCCTCATGGCCACAAACCTCGACCCCTGCTTCCACCTCACCCGGCTCGCGCACCCGCTGCTCCGAAACACCAACGCCTCCGTGGTGGTGCACATGTCCTCCATCGCCGGCTTCATCGCCTACCCGGCGCTGTCGGTGTACTCGCTCACCAAGGGCGCCATGCACCAGCTCACCCGGAGCCTCGCCACCGAGTGGGCGCCGCACGGCATCCGCGTCAACTGCGTCGCGCCGGGCGGCATCCAAAACACCGACATCTCCAGCAGCACGCTCGGCGACCCGGCCAAGGCGCGCAGGCTCGCCGAGATGGAGATGGCGCGGGTGCCCATGCGCCGCTTCGGCAAGCCCCACGAGGTCGCCGCCCTCGTCGCCTTCCTCTGCACGCCCGGCGCCGGCTACATCACCGGCCAGGTCATCTGCGTCGACGGCGGACGCGCCATAGCAGCCAAGCTTTAAGCGCGCAAACATATACCGTATACTAGCTAGCAATCAGTCACCACCTATATATAGGCTATAGCTAGCGTTACGTTACGTGCACAGACATGTAGTGGTAGTACCACTCGTATAATTAAACACAAGAGGACCATAACTATAAGATGTTTCCCTAGCTGCCTTGCAATATATGCAAGTCAAACCAAGTTTCTACCACGTATAGAGGCCTTACAAGTCACAACATTGCTCAATCTGCGAGGTGCTTCTGCGCTCTTCTTTTTAAAGTTACACAAATATTAAAGCATTAATAAAGGATAGATGAGGATTACTTACCCCTTTGCTTACTTCAAGATTTGTGCAACTTGCACCACTCTCGCGGAATCGATTACGAAAACATACAAGACAATTAACACACAATTAACCAATCAGAACCAGCATTTACACGGCAAAAGTTTTTTTTTACTTCACTTGCAAAACTAATCTGATATCTTGTAGCTTCAAATAGTTACTTCCGGCAAGGTTTGTATCCGGCCAACAAACCCCAATAGCGCACATCAAATTTAATTCATAACAAACCATATAGGCAGGATGACCTCAATAATACAGGATCTCATCATGATGGTAAATTAGGGGAAAAGAAAATATCAACTTGTAGGTAGGATTGATCATCTCAGGTGATACCTGTGCCTAGGATGCCTATCTCCTCCCATGAACGCAATGCTATCACCAGTACAACAGATCAAAATCTCGTTTTGATGAGTTGCTGAGAGAAAAATAGTAGCTTCCACAATTCACAAATGCTTCCCTTCTTTCTCCTCGATGGCCTTTGCCTTGCGGTAATCCTTATCCGTCCCAAACAGCCTAACACAAGATGACGAGCTTGTCAGGTAAAGGAGGGAAGGAGGTTACCATGCATGATTCAACACAGCAATGGCAAACAAATACTCACCAGTCCATGTAAACAAAAGTAGAGGCATAGTTCCCAGATTTGGTGTAGAGCACACGATGATGGTAGTCATGGAAGTTGGAGCTGTTCATAAAGAAAATTCAGAAGTGTTAAATGTAACGCATCAAATAGACAAATAGAATCCCCCTACCATCATATAGCACTTTTGTAAATTCTAGCTTACTTACCCTCCATACAGTGGCAGGAAATTTGATGGGCTCCATGGGAAGTGGTATCCACTGTGAGCTTCAACTGTCTCCAACACCCTCAACACCATCCACAGCCATAGGGTGAACAAATGAGGGCCAGTCAGGGCAGGACCAACAATTGTGGCGAATCCCAGGAACAAAATTTCAGCAGGGTGGGCATATTCGGAAGTTAAGCCAAAGGGTGTAGCATATCTGCTCACAATTTATTGTGCTAAAAATTAGAATAATAAGAAAATGATGTAATACGTAAACTAAGAGGTAATGAGGCAGTATCACTTACTCGTGGTGGACACTGTGGACATGCTTGTATAGCCATTTGGTATGCAGAGCCCTGTGCCCCCAATAGAAAATGAAATCCTCGAGTACAAAGTAGAAAAGAACTTGAGATACAATGACAGTCCTGCACAAATATAGGTAGTAAGTTAAACCATTTTCATTTCAACTTGAATCTTGTTTATCCTGGTGCTTTCATGTTTACATTTTTAGATGAGAAGAATACTGGTAATGCAATTAAGGAGGTGAGCAACTTTAGTTGGAAGAAAGGAGTAAAGGAAACTAAATTTGAATACCAGTGTGGCAGAGGAAGAGAGCTCCTCAGGCCCATGAATTTGAAGGCGGGATAGGAAAAAATCATGACAGGCAAATTCACACAGACATGGTACAGAATGAGAAGCAGGACGCATCTGTTTTGGTAAGCAGGGGCATTGCTCTTCTTCTGCAAAGATGCACACACTTCTTGTTGAGAATCCAAATATGGTAGCAAAGTAAGTACAAATGTTCATTGAATTATATAGTTCCAAAAGATCAGATGTTCATTTACAGAAAAAGAAAAGAAAGCAAATTCAACTTAAAGGGGACCACTAAAAACTGGAAACAAGATAAATAACATGCACTCCAAGATTGATTTCTCAGAGAAAACCAGTGTTACTCGGACACCCATGTCCAACAAAATTTGCCAAATCGGACACCTCGAATCCGAGTTGGATTCCGACACCCGTGCCCGATTCCGAGTAGCATTTCCCGTGTCCAAATTTTTTTTTGCCGAATCGGACACCAAATCCGAGTCGGATTCCGACTCCCGTGTCCGTGTCCGTGTCCATGTAACACTGGAGAAAACTAATTTGATTTGGATATCAACAAAAAGATTCGTGGAATGACATAGCGCCAACAGCTCAAGTGATACTGTTGTGATGTGAGCATTCTAGACTGGGATAAGACCAATCGAACGCAAGTTTCTTTTTTTAGAGCCAGGAGGATAAACCCCGGGCTCAATTACTGAAACCAAACATAAGCATTGCAGGGTCTCTTAAAGAATCACCTGCATGTTTTACTTTGTAAAGTGAAACAAACAAGCCCACCTAGAAACATTTTGTGACAGCTCCACACAAACAAACGGAGGCTGAGTTTTCCTCAATGGTATCGAGAACTTGCCTTGTTGGGATAAATTTGGTCCAATGGAAATATAACACCATTTTATACAGCTACAAAACGCCATATACCTCTGGAGAGATATTATACAGAACTAATGAGATTGGTGAGGACATTTCACTGTCAAACTGGTTCACACTAGAAGTCCACACGTTAGGCCCTCATATTTAGATTATTTGTAGCACCCCGAAAAAGCTAAGATTATATCTAAATTCACAGCAGGGCATTTATCTTAAAAATGCAGACGAGTTAGCGATAGTCCAATTAGTATGACATCTAGTAGCTGTAACACAGCCCTGGGCTCTAGCGTAATTATGAAAGCATTTATGCTTTTTGAGATTGTGTTTCATTCCTAGCCTACCTACCCCAACTTGTTCGGGACAAAATGCTTGGTTGTTATTATTGATGATGATTTGGCAGTACAGAGATTTGACTCTGGATCTCAACTATTCCACATCTTCATGTATTTAGCGCAAGTTAAGGCATTTGTTTGTACTGACAAAGTGCTTAACATTGAAGAATTTTCAAATTCCAAGGATTTGTCAGGATGGAATTTTCCTTTTTCCTTTTTGAACTGACTGGAGGAGTGGTGAGGCAGGTAGGGAAAGGGAGTAGTGGACCTGACCTGGATCTTGTACTTGGCGAAGAGTCCGAAGCGCTCGAAGAGGAGGGAGGGGAGGCCGGAGAGGAAGAAGACGCTCTCGTGCAAGAGGAAGGTGACCACGGTGGCCAGCTGGAACTCGCTGAAGTTTCCGATGAGGCACTGCATTCCGCCCCGTCCCGCCGAGAGCAAGAGGATGAGGAGGGAGGGAAGATCTGTCAGGATCGAGACGCGGGGGCGGATGGGTGAGGAGGAGTGGTACCTGCCAGGCGGACTCGAGGACGGACGCCGCCATTGTGGGCTCGCCGCCGGCGGAGGGGAGGGGGGAGATTCTTGCTGCCTTTTCCGCCCTGGATGGTCCGTCCGTCTGTCCACTCGACTGGAGTACATTATTCAGCTTCATTTTCAATCTTATTTTATTTTACAGGATTGAATGAATTCGTTCATTTCGTTTTGTTCTGGCTGCTTGCTTTTTGCAATTCATTTTATTTATTTTATGTAAGAGAGTTTCTTCATAGAGGCTTGGGCCTCTTTTCTTTTGGCCCACGACATATCTACGCAAGGATCCATGCTTGCGCGGAAAAAATCGTATATAATACAAGTTTCAATCCGTATTTACGATATGATACAACAGTTTTGAATATTTATAAAAAAAACCACTGATCTACGGTTCCTGGTTTACCATAGATGCATGTACCCCAAACGGGGAACCGGCCAAGGGCTCGTACCGCACACGGGGAACCGATCAAGGCTTATACCACACACGAGGAACCGGCCATGCCATGACCGATTTATGGGGTACCATAAATGCATGTCAGAGGCGGAGTCAGAAAATTTTAAAGAGGGGGGCTTAAAAAAGAGAAATCCAAAATTATGGACCATGTGGACCATCGCAGCCTCACGGGTGGTCTTTGAGCTCGGAGGACTGGGTGGGCTCCAGCCCCACCCCGCCCCACTGCTGGCTCCGTCGTATGGTAACCCAGGAACCGGCCAAGGCAACAAATTATTTTTTTTTCTTTTTTCGAATTTTCAAACCGAGGTCATTCGAAATGCAAATAATTTTCTTCCAATGTGTAGATGGACAAGAATCCAGAGCAGCTCAGTAAAGGCTTGGCCTAGACAATCAAAGAAATAGATGGCATCGCATCTGACCTTAATAAAATTGCAAAAGACAACTTTATTCCTGGCACATGTTCATGTGCTAACGAATTCAACAACTTTGTGACTGACATCGAAGCTATAACTAGTAGCCTCGAACAGGTTGCCATACAGTCTAATGAATTACTGCAGTCAGACCCCCCACAGCCAGAACAAGAGGACCTTCAAGACGTAGCTTGCAACCGTGAGTAGGTTGCCACAGAAGAGAACATCGAAGGTGTAGACCCCGACTTGTGTCTTCCATGTGACTACCAGAGCGTTGAGGAGGGCAAACGTTATCGTTGGAAGTATTTCGAAGATGAGGGTATTGATATAGATAGTGATGATTATGGATCGTTTTAATCCTGTATCGCTAGAGTTGTTAAAATAATATGTATTAGTGATGTACCCATCATGTACGTTGATAAGGCTTTGTATTCCAACGTTGTTTTTTCTGTGTTGTAATGTTATGTTGTAACTTATACATTTCAACGCTGTATTTTCTGTCTTCAATATGATTTGTCATTACAAGCCATACGAGACAACACAACACCGGATACCCCAACACAACATCGCTTTTTCAGATGTTGTCGACATAACGCTGCAACACGCTGCAGCCTGCCTTTTCGGTTCGACTTAATCATACGTGCCGCAACATTTAAAGCTAACGTTTTATGACATCTTCGTAATCACAACGAGCGTTGTCAGTCCTTTCACTTCTATTCTGTAGAAGCTCCGTAAAGTACTCTACTTTAACTCCGCCATAGTGAAGTAATGCGATCAAGAACCTTGATGTGAATTCAGACCATCGATGACACTTATCGAAAACAGCATCCATCACCTTTTGCAGTGACAAGTTGTGCAGCTTTGCCAAATAGTGACATGGCGTGCTGCTTTGCCAAAGAGTGACAGGGCGCGCATTTTTCACCAAGCGTGACAGTAGTGCAGCTTTGTCAAAGCGTGACAGGCCATGCAGCTTGGCCAATATGGGTCGATCGCCTATATAAGGGCCATGCCCTCCTGCCTTCATTCTCACCAAACGAAAGTAAGACAAGGGAAGGAGAAGAGGGAAAATACGAGGGAGGAAATAATGCCAAGGCGTGCAAGTGGAAAGGAAAAGGGGAAAGCGAAGGAAGAGGGAGGCGTTTCGGGCTTTCCGCGCAATTTAGCGTACCAAGAGCTCTTCCTACCTCCTGGGGTTGTCGAACCCATGCGTCTGTGCGGAGATCCATGCAGGTTTGTCCGCTCTTGGGAAGTTCCAACTTGGAAGAGGAGGCAATGGAAGTGCCGCAACTACGTATTCGACCCGCTGGAGAAGAGCCTGAGGAATCGTCAGTTGGTAATAATCATACGTCTTTCATAGTATTTCCATGTAACACATTGCTAATTTATGTATTATGCAGTCGCCTCCGCCACTGTGTGAATTTGAGGAGTGGTTTGACATGGAGATCAACCCCGAAGACCAAAGGCTCCTAGATCAAGCCAACCGGAATGAGGAGCTTAGGCAGCAGCTACAGCAGGATTGTGATACCACACACGCGAGGAGGCACGTAGGAAAGAAGCGGAGGAGAAGGAGGCCGAGAGAGAGAGGAAGCGAGAGAGGGCACGTCGTGCTAGAGAAGCCCCACCAGAGGCATGGGCGAAGGGGAAGTGGGATGGATGCACTCAGTAGACGTCTACATTATTTTTTATGCGTTGGGCTATTATGTTGTGACTGTTATTTTCCTTGTACTCCCTCCGTTTCTTTTTATAAGGCGTATTTGGTTTCGTTAGGACAAGACTTTGACCAATGATTACTTCATTAATATATCATTTATGCAATACAAAATCATAATTATATATAAGTACTTTTGAATAAAAATCTGCTAAAATCAATTTTGTCATAAAAATTATATGCTAATAGAGTAATTGTTGGTCAAAGCCTTGTCCTAACGAAACCAAATACGCCTTATAAAAAGAAACGGAGGGAGTACGTGGTAACACTTTTAGTTTTAAGCCGTAATAATGAGTATGGTCTTTAACTAAACTTGATTTTAACATTTTAAATTTGTGTGGAACATGCTAATTTTTGTGATATATTATGAACGCTTATAGCGTAATAAAAATTTACATATTTTTTTCCTTTTGGAGGTTCGTAGCTTTCGATATGAATTATTGCAATTACAATGGAAATAATTAATTCGGTGGTTCCTCTGAATTCTCCAGCATTAAAATATAAAATTTGAGCGAGTGAATTTAACCAAACCAATTAAACCAGATATGAAATTTCAATTTCATAAATACGCAGCAACCGGTTTTCGAAAATCCGAGTAAGCAACAGCCCGTTATGAAAATTCCGAATTTACCGTGACTTGGACATCGTTTGTTGCACAATAAACAAAACTAAAATATTTTTGCATATCCATAATCTAAATGATTTTACACACATTTAGAAAGTTGTCTCATTGATTTTTGAGTTCCATACCGAAAATTATTTGCATTTCGAATGACCTCGGTTTGAAAATTCGAAAAAAGAAAAAAAAATAATTTGTTGCCTTGGCCGGTTCCTGGGTTACCATACATGCATTTATGGTACCCCATAAACCGGCCATGGCATGGCCGGTTTCCCGTGTGCGGTACAAGCCTTGGCCGGTTCCCCGTGTGCGGTACAAGCCTTGGCCGGTTCCCCGTTTGCGGTATAAACCCTTGGCCGGTTCCTGGTTTACCATCAATGCATCTATCGTAAACCAGGAACCGTAGATGAGTGGTTTTTTTTATAAATATTCAAAACTGTTGTATCATATCGTAAATACGGGTTGAAACTTGTATCAAATATGATTTTTTGCATGCTTGCGCGTGTCTATCTATCAATACTGGATACATACGCACGTGGCCTAAGGGCACGACACCACATGAGCATGATTTTAATATTCTAAATATATATTCTGAAATAAGAAATGGAATAATGTGTGTAAATATTTACCCATAAGTATTAAAAAGAGGAGAAGATAAATGAGAGTAAAAAAACTAAGAAAATATAACATACAAAGCACAAGCTCCAAATAAAAGAAATAAAATTTTAATCTAAATCTTAATTTTCTCAGGACACTTTTGAAAAAGTTTAAAAATTTCCAGCATGATTGTTACCTCAATTAAAACAGTAAAGTTGCTTTAAATGCACTTATAGTATTATCAAAATTTTTAAAAATTGCACAAGTTCTAAGACTTTCATAGTAACTCATGCATACTCACAGGACGCTTCCCAAAAAAGTTTAAAAAATTAAATTCATTTGATGCCTCCAGAAAACCAAAAACAATAAAATTTAAATGCATTAGTAGCATTGTCCGAATTTTTAAAAATCACACAAGTTTGATCATGATCTAAAATTTTTATGGTAGCGTAGGAATGCTCTCAGGACCCTTCTCAAAAATTTTAAAAAAATTTCAACATGATTAATAGTTCAATTAAATTAGTGAGTTTGCTTTAAATGCATTAATAGCATTGTCAGAATTTCTAAAATTTGTACCAGTTTGATCATAATCTAAAATTTTTATGGAAGCTTAGTCATGCTCTCATGACCCTTCTTAAAAAGTTTCAAAAATTATCAACATAATTTGCTATTGCAAAAAATCAAACAAAAAATGACGGTTACCAGGACTCGAACACGCAACACGGCAAGCAAGTGCTCTACCAACTGAGCTATTAGCAGTGGCTGTTATATTATGTATAACAAATTATATAATTCTACCTGTAGCTAGGTGTCGGTGTTTCGAGCACCGGCAATACGATTTTTCGGTCTAGGGGAGATCGCGCGTTCCTTCTCCTCGAATGGCTTGGCTCAAGGAAGCCCAAAGAGTATACTGGTTCAGGCTGAATATCCCTACTCCAGTTCGCTTGCTGTGTATATGCCTTTTCGGAGTACTACAATCGTTGCTTCCAAAGGGAAGCTAGGGTTGGTTCGCTGTCCAGAACCCTTTCTTAGTGTGTTCTTTCTATCTTCTCTTGCTTTCTTTTTCATCGTCCCCCTCCCCAGGGTCCCGTTCTCCCTTATATAGGCCGGGAGCTGCGGGTTACATGGGAGTTCCTCTAAAGAAAGGAAAAAGTAGGAGCCGGGATGTCCTGTCTCGGGGTTCGGTCTTCGGCCTTGGCGTCCGACCGGCCTCCACCTCCCCGCGTGCTTGGTCGGCAGGCTTGCGGTGGAAGGCTTGGTCCTGTGGGGGAACGTGACGCGCCGCCCCGCACGCTTTGTCAGGCGGCTGGTTTTAATGGCGAATGACCCTTGAGGCTTTTGGTGGAGACGTTCCCTTCTGTTCCGCGTCAGAGCAATGGGACCGGTGCCTGGCTTTGCAGGCGACTCCTTTGACACCTTGGGAAGGAACCACCTACCCTGACACGGACGTCCCGGGATGTCGCATTTGGCAGAATAGGTACTTGAGTACCGGAGTGCCCAACCGAGGGAGGCCCCCGACCTGGGTGGTCGGGGAAGGTTGGACGGAGTGCCTGAGCCGAGGCACAGTCGAGGGCCAGAGCTCGCTTCGCCCCTTGATCCGGGGGTTGGGCCTTGAAGGCAGCCCGCTCGGGGTTTCCGGGCTGCTGGGACAACCCATGGTATTAGTATTCGTTAGTAGCCCCTGAGCCCCCGACCGCGCCCTCGCAGGGGCGATCGGGGGTTTAACTTTGTCTTGGCGGACTCGTTTTGCCGACTGTCCCGGGTGCGCGCGAGCGCACCCGGTGGTTGTAGCCCCCGAGCCTCCGAGCGGGTCGGAGACCCGGTCGGAGGGTTACCTGGTCGGAGTTCCTTCGGTCGAGCGCGTGCGACGCGCACTTGACTAGTCGCTTCTTTCCGGGTGCGCGCGAGCGCACCCGATGGGTGTAGCCCCCGAGCCTCCGAGCGGGTCGGAGATCCGGTCAGAGGGTTGCCCAGTCGGCGGTCCTCCAGTCGAGCGCGCGTGACACGTACTCGATTAGTCGCTTCCTTCCGGGTGCGCTCGAGCGCACCCGGTGGGTGTAGCCCCCGAGCGGGTCAGAGAGCCGGTCGGGGGTTACCCGGTCGGAGTCGGACCAATCAAGTGGATGTCAGGCACGCTTGACTGGCTGCTTTGGGCCTTGGTCACTGGGGCGCCCTTGTTTGGAGCTGAGGTCGTCCGTTTCGTAAGGGGTCCGTCGCTTTCAGTCTTTTTGTTGCCCGAGTGCCTAGTCGGCCCAGTGGGCCTCCGCCTTCTCCCTCCAGGTAACTGCAGTGCGGTAGACCTGGTGGTCGAAGTGAAAGAGTTGAGGCGGTTGTTCCGAGGCAACGCCGCCTCGGCTTCTACCGTCGTACTACGAATTTAATGCGAAGCCGCGGGTGCAGGGTGACGCGCCTCCTCGATCGACGAAGTGGCCGTCCAGATTTTGCCGTTCCGTTTCCCGCACCCGTCCATAAAACGAAGGGGGCGTGAACGGTTTCTGCCACCGCCTCCCACGTGCTGTTTCTTTTGCTTCTGCTTCCTCCTCGCCTCAGCACCCTTCTCTTCTTCGAGCATCGATGGCGAGCGGTTGTGACGATGCCGGGGGCGGCCGCGGGCGCAGGAAGCGCCCTGCACCTGCGAACCTGCTGGGCCCGGACCGTCAACGGCTCTGCCCCAACGCTGTGGTCTCTGTTGGCGCGGCGGGGGGCGAGCTTGTGCTGCCCTCGTCCTCCTTCCGCGTGCGGGGTCCGCCTCCGGGGTGAGTTTCTGTCGTCGGTTTTTGGGCTGAACTTCGGCTCTTTTTCTGATTCTGGCACGTTTTTCTTGCCTTCTTTAGTACCTCCTGCTCGGGCTTCCGCTCACCGCCAGCGGTGCCTTCGTCGGTGGCCACGGCCGAGGTGGGGGGAGCGGATGCTCCGGGCGCCACCTCCCATGCCATTCCATCCGCCCTGGGCGGCCCTTCAGAAATAAGGCTGCAGGCGTCCGCCCTGACGGACACGCTGAAGAGGCTCGAGGCCACCTTGACTTCCCAAGCCGAGGTTGTTAGCGCTCGCGAGGCGAAAGCGCTGGCTAAGCGGGCTCGTGCCGAGGCGGCTGAGGAGAAGCTCTCCTCGACGCACCAGGAGCTCGCCGCCGTGCTTCGCCCGGCCTTCGAGGGCATGGCCAGGGCCCTGGCGCCGCTAAACGTGTGGCTAGAGGAGCCCTCGGAGCCCACTGCGGCGCAGTAGGCTCTTGGGTTTGTCCAGACGGCCGGGGCCTTGGCTGTGCTGCCCCGCACTCTCCGCTAGCGCTCGGTCCGCAAGGGGCGGGACGCCGCACTTGTGGTGGCGGAGCACGTGCTGGCTCGGTGCGGCAGTCGCGATGCCTCCTTCGATCCGATGGCGGTCGTGGATGGGCCCGAGGGGGACGCGGGCCACGCCCAGCCGGGCGTTCGGATGGCGGCGGAGATACTGGCGCAGCGGCTGCACGTGGGGACCCTAGGCGCGTCCTTCGAGAGCGACGACGACGACGATGACGACGAGGGCGACACCTAGGGGTGCGCACCTGGGAGCTTTTCGAGCTCGCCCCGTCGTTGCCCTTTGTTTTTTGTGTTTTGGTGTCTTTTGGGTTTTTAAGCAGCTGTCGGCTGGACATCTTTGTACTTATTTCGTCGAATGGGAACAGATGATGATCCTTGCTTCAGCAGACGCTTCTTGCTACCCGTAGCCACTAGGATCCTCGTAAGGCTCCCGAGCGTGGGTCAACGTTGTTGTGACTGAGTTGCTGCCGTCTTCCTTTCCCCAACGCTGACATTGCTAGTCGTAGGGTTGGCTCGGTTCACCAGGAGCCGTCGAGCTTGCGGTCCTGTCGTGGACCACCCCTCGAAGGGAATGCCCGGCGGACGCCAACGCGGGACGCTCTTCGCTAGGGGTAGAGATCATGTTAGACCACTTCACTTTACGACGAAGCGACTTTTAGTAAGCAACGCGCTAGGGCTCTTGTGCTTCGACCTTTGCAATGAGCGAGGCGCGAAAGGAAGCGGGCTGCTCGGGTGCGGAGCACTCCGATGGCTTACGCGAGGGATGGTATTCTCGATTTAGCCAAGGACCACCGCCTTTTGGGCACTTTCTTCTTCCACAGGACGTTACTTCGGAACCGTAGTCACCGGGGCGTAGGTCGTAACGCCTTAGTCGAGAGGGTTACCGTTGGGTGGAATCCGAGGTTTAATGGGATCGTCGCCTCGTGTAAGCGCGGGGGCGGCTATCCTTCTTGCACTCACGTGGGAAGAGGATGTTTCGGTCCGGCCTCGGACCGCCCCGCTAGGGCACTTCCTTCTTCCACGATGCACTACTTCGTAACCGTAGCCGCGGGGGCGTAGGTTGTAGTGTTCGGGTTGAGAGGGTTACCGTCGAGGAGGGTTCCGAAGGTTGGTCGGATTTCCTTTCCAAGTGCGCGCAAAGAAAGACGGCCGAGATCCGGTTTCTTAGCGCAACGAAATCTATGCAAAGGACTTTTTGCGGATTGCGCAAGTGACTTTTGGCCGACTGGCCCAGTCTAAGTGCTGGCTGTTTGCCTGTCTTTGCATTTCTTGTTGCGATAGGCACCTGGCGACCATAGCTGTGAGAACTGCGGGGTTGCTCAGGCGTAGGTTGCCAGGTTTATCGTGCTTGAAAGAAACGAAGACAGATTTTACTTAGACCGTTCACTATGCGGGAACGGAGTATTCCTGATCGGCTTGGAGGTCACCCTTCTCGAGCATCTGCTTCTACCGCGAAGCGCTACTTCGCAACCGTAGCCGCTGGGGCGTAGGCCGTAGCGCTTGGGTTGAGCGTTACTACGAGGAGGAGCTAGGTGGTTGGTCGGGTCACCGGCCCGAGTAGGTATGAGCAGCCCCTGAGTGGGGCGTGGGGACTGGTTTGCAGTCGTCACGCGCCGCTTGAAAAACTCGGAGGGCGGAAAAAAAGAAAAGGTTCGAGGGTCAAAGTTGACTTATCTTTTGTGTGGTTGGTTTTTTGGTTGGAGGCGGCTTGGGGTGCTCCTGCTTCGGAGCCCGGCTCCTGGCGCTCTGTTGGGAAGAAGATGTTTCGGCGCGTCCGTTGCACCCCTTTCTCTCCTTCTCGTTCTTCGAGGCGAACGACTCTTCTTAGTTCCGGTCGGAGTCTGTCCGTGGGGCGAATCGTCGCGTCGCACATGTGCGCCCACGGCGTCGCGGAGGCCGCAGCGTCCGAGACGAGGAGGATGTCAAGAGGGTGACCAGCGGCTCGGGCAGACTACCGATCAGTTACAAGCTCCGTGAGCTGAAAACATCTCGAGCAATACAACGGTGGAAACAAGTTGTCTAAGGATAAAATTTCCTGTTTTTCTATGTTCCAAGCGTTGGGGATAACCTTGCCCTCGGCATCCTTCAGACGGAAGGTGCCGGGTCGAAGTATTTCTGAGATGGTGAAAGGACCTTCCCATGGCGGAGAAAGCTTGTGTTTGTCTTTGTTGGATTGGACTTGGCATAGGACCAAGTCACCGACGCTGAAGGACCGGCTGCGAACTTGGCGACTGTGGTACCGCCGAAGGGTCTGTTGATACTTTGCGGATCGCAGGGTGGCGATGTCACGTAGTTCATCCAGCTGGTCGATGGCGTCTTGCTGTGCTTCAAGCCCCCGAGTCTCATCATAGGCTCGGAGTCTTGGAGCGCCGTAGTCCAGGTCGGTCGGGAGGACGGCTTCTACCCCGAATACCAGGAAGAACGGCGTGAACCCGGTCGACCGGGTCGGCGTGGTCCGCAGGATCCAGAGAACAGAGGGCAGCTTGGCCGCCCACCGTCCCGCGAATGTCTTCAGTTGACTGAAGATTTGCGGCTTTAGCCCTTGGAGGATCATGCCGTTTGCTCGTTCCGCCTGTCCGGCTCGGGGGATGCGCTACTGCTGCCCAGTCGACGCGGATGTTGAAATCGTCGCAAAACTCGAGAAACTCCTTCCCCGTGAATTGCGTTCCATTGTCGGTGATGATGGAGTTAGGGACTCCGAATCGGTAGACGATGTCGCAGAAGAAGTTCGCCGCTTGCGCCGAGGTGATTGATGCGAGCGGCTTTGCCTCTATCCATTTGGTGAACTTATCCACTGCGACAAGTAGATGAGTGAAGCCCTCGGGCGCTTTCCTGAAGGGTCCGACCAGATCAAGTCCCCAGACCGCGAACGGCCAAGTGATGGGGATTATTTGTAGAGCCTGCGCCTAGAGATGCGCCTGGCGAGCGAAGAACTGACATCCTTCGCAGGTGCGGACGATCTGCTCGGCGTCGGCCACGGCGGTCGGCCAGTAGAAGCCCTGTCAGAAGGCCTTTCCTACCAGGGACCGCAGACGCCGCCGTGGATGTCGATCAGCAACTCCTTCCCTTGGTCGGCCAATATTCACCTCTGAAGAACCCCGGAAGGGCTTATCTTGTAGAGCTCTTTCTCAACCAGGATGAAGGATTTTGCCCTTCGAGCGAGGC
Source organism: Rhipidocladum racemiflorum (assembly GCA_036346355.1). Taxonomy (NCBI): domain Eukaryota; kingdom Viridiplantae; phylum Streptophyta; class Magnoliopsida; order Poales; family Poaceae; genus Rhipidocladum; species Rhipidocladum racemiflorum. The sequence continues at coordinate 78,998,464 of CM070589.1, forward strand.
ACCGGGCCTCGGTTGGGTCAACGGGGAGCGATCCGTCCGCCAACCGGGCGAGGAAGGGCTCCCTCCAATCGGAGTCGACGGTGAGTACGCTTCGGCTCGACCCGGGCGGGCCCGAGCCCGACTGCTCGGTGGTCGGAGCGGTCGCTTTCAGGGGGTCGGACGCGCTCTCGTCTGATGAGTCCAACCGGATCAATGGCTTGTGGAGATCAGAGACGAAGATCTCGGGGGGGGGGACCGGTCCCCTACTGGAGGCGAGGTTGGCAAGCGCGTCAGCTTCACTGTTGTCGTGTCTGTAGCTGTGGTGAAGCTCAAAACCCTTGAACCTTTCCTCGAGCTTGCACACTTCCAAGCAATAGGCCGCCATGCGAGCGTCGCAAGGCTCCGTGGCCTTCATCACTTGGTCGACGACGAGCTTGGAGTTGCCGCGAACGTAGAGTCGTCGGGCACCAACGTCGGCAGTGATCCGGAGACCGTTGACCAGGGCCTCGTACGCGGCGACATTGTTTCTTGCGTCAAAAAGCAGTCGGATGGCGTACTGAAGCTTGTTGCCGAGCGGGGAGATGATGATGACTCCCGCCCCTGCTCCATTCTTGGTGTAGGACCCGTCGAAGTACATCGTCCAGTACTCCGGGTCTTCCATTGCCGGCGGGCTTGAGCTTCGTTCCACTCGACGACGAAGTCGGCTAGGACCTGCGATTTGATCGCCGTCCTGGGGACGTATGATATGTCGAGGCCGTTAAGATCAAGCTCCCATTTGGCTATCCTCCCCGTGGCGTCACGGTTGTGGACGATCTCGCTGAGTGATGAGGAAGTCACCACTGAGACCGGATGTCGGTCGAAGTAGTGGACCAGCTTCCTCTTTGCGATGAACACCGCGTACAGCAGCTTCTGTATCTGCGGGTACCGGGTCTTTGTCTGGGAGAGCACTTCACTGATGAAGTATACTGACCTTTGCACCTTGAGCACACGACCTTCCTCGGCTCGCTCTATGACGAGTGCCGCGCTGACGACCTGGGTCGTGGCGACGATGTAGAGGAGCAAAGGTTCCTGCGGCGCCGGGGCGACCAGCACCGGAGGCGAAGTCAGGAAAGCCTTCAGTCGACTGAGGGCCTCTCGGGCTTCTTGCGTCCAGACGAAGTGATCGGATTTCTTCAACAGCTTGTAGAGTGGCATCCCGCGCTCGTCGAGGCGAGACACGAAACGGCTCAGGGCCGCGAGGCACCCCGTCAGCCTTTGGACTCCCTTCAGGCTATCGATTGGCCCCATCTTTACGATGGCGGAGATCTTCTCGCGGTTGGCTTGGATGCCACGTTCGGAGACGATGAAGCCGAGCAACTTTCCCTTCGGGACCCCGAAGACGCACTTCTCGGGGTTGAGCCTTATGCGAAACCATCGAAGGTTCGCAAAAGTCTCCTCCAGGTCGGTGACGAGGTCGTCGGCCTTCCTGGTCTTGACAACGATGTCGTCGACGTATGCCTCGATGTTACGGCCTATTTGGTCGGAAAAACACATCTGCATACATCGCTGGTATGTAGCTCCCGCATTTTTCAGACCAAATGGCATCGTTACGCAACAAAACGAGCCATGCGGGGTGATGAAGGAGGTCGCGAGCTGGTCGGACTCCTTCATCGCGATCTAGTGATAGCCCGAGTAGGCATCCAGAAAAGAGAGGGACTCACACCCGGCGGTGGAGTCCACTTCTTGATCGATGCGGGGCAATGGAAACGGGTCTTTGGGACACGCCTTATTCAGGCTCGTGTAATCAACGCACATTCTCCATTGCCCGGATTTCTTTTTTACAAGGATGGGATTGGCGAGCCACTCGGGGTGGCACACTTCCCTTATAAGCCCGACAGCTAGGAACTTGGCGATTTGTTCCCCCGATGGCCTTGCGCTTTTCTTCATCGAAACGGCGCAGGCGCTGAGCGATCGGCCTTGAGCCCGGCCGGATGTTCAAGGTGTGCTCGACGACTTCTCTCGGGATCCTGGGCATGTCCGAAGGTGTCCATGCGAAGACGTCCCAGTTTGTTCGGAGGAAGTCGACGAGCACGCTTTCCTATTTGGTGGGGAGCGTGGCTCCGACCCGTACTGTCTTGGCGGGATCCTGGGGATCGACCGCGACCTCCTTCGTGTCCTCCGCGGACTTGAAAGAGCTTGGCCCCGATTTTCTGGAATCGGGGGAGGACCCGGGGATCTTTCCCTGGATGTCGGCGAGCTCGGCGGACGCGATGACCGCCGATGCCAGCTCACAACTGCTTTGCTCGCAGTTGTAGGCGAGCTGAAAAGACGAGGCCACGGTGATGACTCCTTTCGGCCCTGGCATCTTCAGCTTGAGGTAGGTATAGTTGGGGACTGCCATGAACTTGGCGTAGCATGGCCTCCCTAGGATGGCGTGGTAGGAGCCGGGGAATTCCACAACCTCAAAGGTGAGGTTTTCGGTGCGGAAATTTCCCGAGCTCCCGAAGGTAACGGGCAAGTCGACCTGCCCGAGCGGATAGGCCTGTTGGCCAGGGACGACGCCGTGGAAAGGCGCCTTGCTCGGTCGGAGACTCGAGCGAGGGACCCCCCAGGGCATCGAGGGTCTCAACATAGAGGATGTTGAAGCCGCTCCCGCCGTCCATCAGCACCTTGGTCAGGCGCTTCGTCCCCACGATGGGGTCGACAACGAGTGGGTAGCGTCCTATATGTGGGACGCGATCGGGGTGGTCGGTCCGGTCGAACGTGATCGGGGATTCCGACCACCGTAAGTAAGTGGGCACGGCGGGGTCACCGTGTGGACCTCGCGGTAGGCAAGCTTCGATTGGCGCTTATCGGCGTAACATGCTGCCCCGCCGAAGATCTTGAGGCAGCCGTCGAGCTGTGGGAACTCGTCGTTCGCCTCTTCCCCCTTCGCCCTGGCATCTGGCGCCGGCTCCCGCTTCTTCTCCTTCCCCCGCGACGTCGTGGGGTTCCCGGAAAGGAAGCGCTTCAGGACCTCGCAGTCTCGGTACTTGTGCTTGACTGGATAGGTGTGGTTCGGGCACGGCTGATCCATCAGCTTTTCGAAGTGGTCGGGTCTCTGCTGGACCTGCTGCTTAGCAGGACGGGCGGCGACAGTGACCATGCGGCCCTCGCGGCCTTGCTTCCCCTTCCGCTTCTGTTTGTCGGAGCGGTCGGAGGTGGCTCCGGCTTCGAAACCGGGCGGTTGGTTGGCCTTCTTCTTGTCGAAGATGGCCCCCACAGCCTCTTCGCAGGAGGCGTGGTTGGTGGCGATGTCGAGGAGTTCCTTGGTAGTTCTGGGCTTGGCGCAACCCAACTTATGTACCAAGGCCTCGCAGGTGGTGCCGTAGATGAATGCCCGACGACGTCGGCGTCACGAATATCGTGGAGCTCATTGCACTGTTGGGAGAAGCGCCGGATGTAGTCCCGGAGCGTCTCCCCTGGCTGCTGTTTGCAGCTCTTCAGGTCCCAAGAGTTGCCAGGGTGTTTATAAGTGCCATGGAAATTCCTGACGAAAAATCCATCAGGACCACCCAACTCCCGATGGTGTCACTGGGCAGGTACTCGAGCCAGGCTCGAGTGGATTCCGCAAGGTAGATGGGGAGGTACTGGATGATGAAGAGATCGTCAACCGCTCCTCTCGTCCGGCAGGCGAGCAGGTAGTCTTCCAGCCAGACACTAGGGTTTGTCTCCCCTGTGTATCTGGCTATGTTGGTCGGGACCCGGAACCTGGCCGGGAAGTCCGCGTTGCGGATGGCGCGAGCGAACGCCCGCGGTCCTGGGCCGTCGGGGCCTGGACCACGGGGGTCGCGTCATCCGCTGTCCGCGACCTGTGAACGGGACGCCGCGTCGGCAGCTCTCCTCCTTGCTTCGAGGGTGGTGCGGACGTCTCGGTTGTCCCCCAGACGAAGGCGCACCGGGGTGTGTGAGGCTTGGGGTCGCTCGTGCTGCGACGCCAAGTTTGCCGGGTCTTGCTGGTCCCGCGAAGACGGGCGACCCGGGCAGCTCGAGGTCGCGCCCGAGTGGTGAGAGCCAGAGCCCTGTGCGTGCTGAACGGCAGCACGTTCCATCAGCCCCCGGAGGTTCTGGTACGTAACCTTAGCCTTCGGGTCCGTGGGCTCGGGGAGCCCACGGAGCAGCATCGCAGCTGCGGCGACGTTTTGGCTCGCGTGGGGGAAGAACGGGAGGCCGTCCGATCCTTCAGCGAGCTGGTGGTATACTTGGCGCGCGCGTGCCAGACAGAGGTGGGGGCTCGAGCTGACGTTGCTCCAGGTCGGCCTGGAGTTTGTCGAGCTCAGCCCTACGGGCCTCCAGCTCCTCGTGCTGCTGCTGGAGCTCGTCACGGCGAGCCTGGAGGCGTGTGAGGCTTTCACGCCGGTGCTCATCCTCCTGCGCTTCGGTGCACGGGAGGAGAGCACCGGGAGTTGGGGGAGTGGCGGCGGTGTCCGTTACGCCCGCCATGTTGCACTTCGAGAGTGCAACCTGTGGGGGCGTGTTCTTTATCGGAACTGGAGCCGCGGCTAGAGGAATCCTCCAGCAGATCGTGGACGGTAGACGGCACGTAGCCGGTCATTGCCACGAACCGAGAATCCGTGGAAGGGGAGGCCGCCGCCCATTGCTCTGTAGTCGAGGCCTACGTGGAGGCCTCAAGGCGGAGATTGCCGAGGAGGGTGGCGACCGCGCTCAGACCCCCGGAGGGGGCCCGGTCATGGACGGCGGCGGGGATGAGCACGAGCTCTCCCGTGGTGGTGACGATGAAGTCGAGGGTGCCGAAGCGGATCCAGCCCCCCGGCACGGGTGCACCGTCGTGGATGATGGAAGCCATCGAGAAGGCAAAGCAGGAGATGATGTCGACGCGCGAAAGTCCCCTACTTGGCGCGCCAACTGTTGGTGTTTCGAGCACCGACAATACGATTTTTCGGTCTAGGGGAGATCGCGCGTTCCCTCTCCTCGAATGGCTTGGCTCAAGGAAGCCCAAAGAGTATACTGGTTCAGGCTGAATATCCCTACTCCAGTTCGCTTGCTGTGTATATGCCTTTTCGAGGTACTACAATCGTTGCTTCCAAAGGGAAGCTAGGGTTGGTTCACTGTCCAGAACCCTTTCTTAGTGTGTTCTTTCTATCTTCTCTTGCTTTCTTTTTCATCGTCCCCCTCCCCAGGGTCCCGTTCTCCCTTATATAGGCCGAGAGCTGCGGGTTACACGGGAGTTCCTCTAAAGAAAGGAAAAAGTAGGAGCTGGGATGTCCTGTCTCGGGGTTCGGTCTTCGGCCTTGGCGTCCGACCGGCCTCCACCTCCCGCATGCTTGGTCGGCAGGCTTGCGGTCGAAGGCTTGGTCCTGTGGGGGAACGTGACGCGCCGCCCCGCACGCTTTGTCAGGCGGCTGGTTTTAATGGCGAATGATCCTTGAGGCTTTTGGTGGAGACGTTCCCATCTGTTCCGCGTTAGAGCGATGGGGCCGGTGCCTGGCTTTGCAGGCGGCTCCTCTGACACCTTGGGAAGGAACCACCTACCCTAACACGGACGTCCCTGGATGTCGCGTTTGGCAGAACAGGTACTTGAGTACCGGAGCGCCCAACCGAGGGAGGCCCCCCACCTGGGTGGTCGGGGAAGGTTGGACGGAGTGCTTGAGCCGAGGCCTGGTCGGGGAGCGAGCTCACTTACGCCCCGCCAGTCCCCGGCTGGGGTTGGGCCTTGAAGGCAGCCCGCTCGGGGTTTTCGGGCTGCTGGGACTACCCATGGTATTAGTATTCATCACTAGGTCTGCCCATGTGCCACCGAGTGAGCAAAGGGCAGGCGTCGAATGGCCAAGGGCGCAACATGGGTTTGACGAGAAACTGGCAATTCTATGGAATATAATATAGGGATGATTCATAGGATTGGAGACTAACTTGGTGACCTGACCTGAGAGGGGGAGGCTCATTCATGTCCGCCCATACGACTTCTGAAAGAAATAAAATGAATATACACTATATGTAAATTGACCTTAAGTACAAAGACTTTAAATGTTCTAAAATATGTGGAAGTGGATATGGTTCTGAATGAAAATGCAAAAACTTCTTTTAAAAAAGGGGAAATAAAAAACAACAAAAATACTGTAACCTATGTTTACAGAGAGGGGGAATTGTTTTGTAAAAAAATTATAAAAAATAAAAGTACGGTAGCTTTTTACTACTGTAGCGACGGTAGAAACTACCGTGAAAAAGAGTGCGTGGACTCAGATGGTCAGGCCTCTATAAAAATATTAGGTTATTAAGATTCGGCTGGTGGTTGCATTGCATTCTACCACGCCACGCTCGGATAAGAGAGAGAGAGAGAGGGAGGGAGGGGGGCTCGTGTCGACATCAATGGAACGGAAATTTTCGTATTTCATACAAGATTCGACTCGTGTTCATAAAATGATACAACACTTTCGCGTATTTATAGAAAACCCACTCATATCCGGATTTTTAAATCCCGATTTTGAATACATTGAATTTCAAATTCCGGTTTTGCTTTTCTCGGATTTTCAAAAACTGATAATCGCGTATTTGGAAACTGGAAACCCGGGTATTGCATACCTGGTTTCTCGTGATTCGGGTATGGAATACATACCCAATTTCTGGAAAAGCGGGTATGGGCAGCGACACGACACTCCGATGTGACTTCGGCTTTTGGCGCGGCTGCATGCATGCGATGATTTGAGGGGAGGAGTGAGCTGCATGCATGTGATTGAAGATGTTGGCTGCATGCATGCATGGGAATCAATGCGTCCCGTTACTTTGTTTCTCGTGATATTGGCGGCATGCATGTGAATCAATGCGTCCAGCGACAGACATGCTGGTTCTGGCTATAAGAGCAACTCCAAAAGACTATGTATCCAACTCCCTATCTTCATTTTTTACCGAGTCACGGGTAATACATGTCTCCAACAGAGTTGCCATCGTGCTCCCCAAACTTAGCGAGCGCAGAGAGACTCGCTACATTTGGTGATTCTCTCTTCGCTCGCTACTTCGCTCCACAGAACTGCTCCTCCATTCGCGCGAGTGGACGGACCATTGTCCTCCTCGTCGTCTCCCACACACACACACACCGGTCGTAGCTTCTGCCACCATCTCCAGCCACTCTCTCCTCCCCCGATCCCATCCCAAGGTTGAGCTCGAAGTCACCAGATCTTCCCTCCCCCAAGAAGGTCCCAACAGATCCCAACCCCTGAAGAAGGTCACGGCAGATCACCAACTTTCGAAGGTCTCGGCGGATCCCCAACCCAGCACGAACCATCCGGCAGCGAATCTGGTACGGCTACTGTTGTGGAGGTGAGATCCATTCGGATTTGAGTGATCTGCTGATGCTTCTCATTTTGTTGGTAAGGAGGAACCCTAGATTTCTTGGTTGGATTTGGATTTATTTGTTGGAGGTGCTCTTAGTTGCGGGATCTGTTTGTTGTGTGCACGGTTAATCTGATTCTACATCGTCGCACGGTATCGATCATCTGATTAGGTTCTTCTATTATACATCATTGCACGGTATCGATCATGTACTGAATCTGTGAAAATTTGCTTGTTTAAACACATGGTAGAAGGGCTGACCAATGCTCAATAGCCGTCAGACAGACTTGGAAGAGGGTAGCTCTTGAATGCTACAACGTATGTAACAAAATTGTTTAACCAAAGAAAGTTCTTGCTGATGATGCCCAATTTGACTGTTAGCTATGGTTTCATTTACGACTTTCTACTGAATTTTGTAATCCTATGCTAGTATATTGACCTGAAGAAATTACTGCTTTAAAAATCTCCGTTTTCAGATGATACAAATATATTTTGTTCATCCAAAAACAGTCATTTATCGATCCAGAAAAGACCAGCAAAGAGGTACGAAGGTTGTAGTGTTAGAACAGTTTTTAGTAGGGGTGAAAACGGGTCGGGTAATTCTCGAGCCGTATCCGTATTTTAAGGAAAAACTATCCGAAACAGACGGGTAATACCCGTACCGAAAATAAACGGGTAGTATCTGTATCCGTACCCGATCAGATGCATACATGGTGCGGTAGGATACGGATGAGCAATACCCGATACTATCCGAGATAAACGAGTGCACCGATCTTTTTGTATTTTCGGTGCACCGATTATCTTTTTTGCTTTGGAAATGAAGGACATTCATGAGACTTGATATCTTGATGCATGCATGATGATCCTTGTTTTGTGTGTTCATTTATGTTAAGTAAACTCTATTTGTCACTATGTGTTGGACTATATGTGTAATTTTTAATCTATGTGTTGGACTATGTTGGACTCTATGCGTCTTTGTTGGACTCTATGCGTCTTGTTGGGTTATGTATTAATTGGACTCTATGCGTCTTGTTGAACTCTATGTTGCATTATATTTTACTTGGACTGCTATATGTTAAACTACATGATTATTGAACTATATGTTTCATCACTTGTTCTCATTCTACCTATTTCGTGTACTATCCGACAAAATATCCGATACTCGTTTTTTACCCGCTCGTTAATACCCTAGATGCGTTGTTAACCCGTTACGTCAGAATAACCGTATCCGTGCATTCGATCTGTATTTTCATTACCCGTACCCGTCCTGTATCCGAGAAAAAAATATTAGGGTAGGATATGGGATAACCTATTACCCACCTGTATCCGACCCGTTTTCACCCCTAGTTTTTAGTCAAAAGAAAATGGTAAATTAGATCTGGTCCTTTGAGGAAGAAAGATTTCCATGTTATTGATGACAGGTAACTCTTCGGAAAGTTAAATATTTATTTGACATTGCTAATAAGAGGATGACCTGGCCTGCTCATTTAGGACTACTTTGCATACTACCATTAGCATTTGTGATTTCGAACCTAACAGAGTAGCGACTGCTCATCTCGGCCGTGTCAGTAGAATTTCTACTCTTCCAATGCTCAATAGCCGTCAAACAAACAAACCAACGCTCAATCACCACGTAGCTTTGCGCCAAATTAAGCTAATCTCTTTCTAACTGTTTTCCTTTTTTTCAGATCACTTATCACTTCTTCCATTGGAGGAAAGGAACTCCATTTGCTACCGACGACCAAGGCATCTACAACAGATTAACTTGGTGGGAGCAAATTGACAACGGGCATCAGCTTACAGGTAATAGGAAGTTCTTAATAGGCAAATAAATACAGTTGGAAATAAGTATGAAAACTGACCTGTTGATAGTAGAATGCAAAGAACAACATATCCGTAGCTAATGAATCACTACCAATTCTTTCCCAAAAAGCAGGATTTGATACAATTGGTGCCTGAATTTGCGAGTAACTGGCAGGGGTGACTGCAGGTTGCCTCTGAAAATAAAGGGAGATTAAAAAAAGTTAGAAAACTACACTAGAACATTTGGTGCATACACAAATGTACAACAACATCATACCGGAATATAAGCTATGTGTATGAGCTATAGAAATGTGTATGAGCTATAGAAATGTGCATGAACTATAGATGACTGAGGTAACATTAGATTTACAGCTGCTTGAAGAAATGTGTAGGTATAGAGAGATGTATGAACTATTTTACAGTCGTTATAGAAGTCCTCTCATTGAAAAAACGGCTCCTTTTTTTGCCTGTTGTGTCTTATAGAAGTTATAGTCGTTATAGAAGTTTTGCTCTGTTGTTGTTGGCTTCTGTTACAGGTTAAAAAAGGGTATGATTTTGAATAGCCTACAAGTTTTGCTACATATGACTAATCAATAATCTATGCATATTCTCATATCTCTTAACTTACTAATTTCATTGAATGTAATTCGCCTCCTTAGGTCTTGCTATTTAAACTGGACTGGTTTTGAAGTTTGTGGCTCTTCCAAGTTTACTGATATTTCTGCTGATTCGTTGGATAAAGTAAGTCAACTTGATACCCTTTTAACGTTTATAACCTTGTGGCATTCATCTTAGTGTAACTGGGATGTATTCATCTTAGTGTACTATTTACTTGCATATAGATGGATAAAGATTTAAGTCAGTGAAGTGCATGCTTGGACAATTAAGTGTATAGAGGAAATCGCAAGTGATATTAAGAACATAGTGTACGATAATTTTTCCCCTTCCTCATGCGAGAGCAGAAATGAACTCAATTGACTCTTACTTGAGATCGAACACGCTGCTCGCCGTCTTGATGACCTTGTCATACAATCGGAAGATTTGATGGGAACAGTCAGTGTTGATCCACTCGACGAAGAAGGAGACGAGCAGTTGCACCTTTACGACCTTTACGACTATGAGAGTGATGATTTGGATAAAATTGACGATCATCAATTTACAGAGGATGAAAGTACCGAGTCCAGTGACTAGTGTTATTCGTGTTCTACTTTTGAGACCTACTTTTTGAGTCCAGTGACTAGTATTATTCATGTTCTACTTTTGAGACCTACTTTTACATGTGTTGTTATGCATCTTTGTTTAATTAAGTATTGATGCCTACAATTTATGCAATATGGATGACTTCTATGCTCGTTTGTTGAGTGAGGGGGAAGTGAAATTCGTTGGGATGAAAGCCCAATTGGGGAGCAACCTTCTCTAGTTGACCATTCCAGTCCCCAATCGAGAGCTCAAAATAAAAGATCAAAGAATTTTTCGAAGAATGAAGATAATATGTTGGTATCGGCATGGCTTAATGTTAGTTTGGATCCAGTGCAAGGGACCCAACAAACTCGTACCACATATTGGAGTAGAATACATGATTACTTCCACGAGAACAAAACTTTCGATTCGGAGCATAGTCAGAACTCACTTATGCACCGATGGTCATCTATTCAAGAGCATGTTAACAAGTTTTGCGGATGTTATGACCGCATTGAGCGTAGACGGCAAAGCGGGATAACAGAGCAGGATAAGGTTTGTCCATATCCCTTTTTTCATTATAGCTTTATGTGTTGTCCATGTTAATAAGGTACATGTCCTTTTGTAGATTGTCCATTCTAAATCATTATATCAAGAAGAAGAAGAAGGGCGATTATTTGCATACTTGCATTGCTAGAATATACTTCAACACCATCCAAAGTGGACTAGTCATTTATCTCAGAAAAAGCAGAAAACATCGTCCAATGCGTCTCCAGGTAGTTCCAGTCCTGTTAGCTCTAATGCAAGTCATTTTCATGAAGATGCTGCTACTACAAAAGCTGATGTGCTCAGAAGGCCAACTAGTTGGAAGGCCAAGAAAGAGCGGATACGTCGCGGTAAAGCTGCTGTTGAGAGTGGTGCAACAGGTTCACTTTACATAGAAGCATTAGAAAACTTTAGAAAAGAAATGAAAGAAATGGAGCTTATTAAAGAGTAGAAGAAAGAATAGCGGTACGAACGAGCATTTGCGCAAGAACAGGAGAGGATTGCTCATGAGAAGGAAAAGATTGAGATAAGAAAAAATGCGTTTGAATTGAAGAGAATGGTTGAAGAAGAGAGAATTATGAGCGTTGACACTAGTCGCTTGAGTGGGCCACAACAACAATACTACCTGTCCTTGCAGAATGATATCATCGCTCGCAGATGTAATAGGTCCGGTTGATGTATGAACTAATTATTGATGTAATAGGTTCGATTACATCTAGATGAAATCCTTATTTTGCTTATCCTTGAGTTAGTGATGGACTTGAAGTTGAGTTGTGCAAAATCCTTATTATGATCATTCTGCTTTTGTTTTTCGATGCTTGGGAGTTGAGTACATCATAGTTGAAATGCATAAACTGGTACATCATAATTGAAATGCATAAACTGGTACATCATGCGCTCGCCTACATCCCTCCATAATGGCGCCATAAGTGCTCGACTAGATCTTCTTGGAGCTGAGAGTGAGTTTTCTATTTCTGATGGATTGATGAGTTTGAATAAACTCAGAAAGATCAGGTGTTCTTTCATGTGAGACTGCAACATTTTCTCCCATTGCTTCGTAATTGTAGTCAAATGGACCTCCATCCCGCTCATCTTCAATTATCATGTTATGCATGATGATACATGCTGTCATGATATCTCTAAGTGCTTCTTGATACCAGAAACGAGCTGGCCCACGAACAATTGCAAAATGAGCTTGTAAAACTCCAAATGCTCATTCTATATCCTTCCTAGCTGCTTCTTGAGCTTCGGCGAAATGTTCTCTTATTTCCTTGGGGAGTTGGTATTGTCTTGACAAATGTTGCCCATGAAGGATATATTCCATCTGCAAGATAGTATCCCATTGTATAATTGTGATCGTTAACAGTATAATTCACTTCTGGTGCATGCCCTTCGGCTAGCTTTGCAAAGAGAGGGGACCGGTGAATAACATTAATATCGTTGTGAGACGCTGGTAAACCAAAAAAAGCATGACATATCCAAAGATCTTGCGAAGCAATGGTAGAATGATTGTTGGCTCGTGAACATGACTAGTATACATGCCTTGCCATGCTGCAGGGCAATTTTTCCACTTCCAGTGCATGCAATCTATGCTCCATAGCATTCCCAAAAAATCTCTTTCCTCACCAATTGCAAGTAATTTACCAGTGTCATTCTCATTTGGAGATCTCAAATACTCATCTCCAAAGATTTCAATAATAGCTTTCACAAACTTTCTTAGGCTCTTTATAACAGTACTTTCTCTAATCCGCACATAATCATCAATAGCATCTACTGCTACTCCGTAAGCTAGCATCCGAAATGCTGCGGTTACCTTCTGCAAAGACGATAATCCTAGAATTCCAGCACAATTCCTCTTCTGAACGAAATAGTTATCATGCGCTTGTACAGCATGCAATATGCGAAGAAATAAAGGGCGATTTATTCGAAACCTGCGCCAGAAGAAGGTTGGGCCATAGATAGGAGGATCAATAAAATAGTCTTGGAACAATCTAGCATATCCTTCTTGTCTATTGCGATGAACAACTTGATGGCCAGGAGTAGAACCGCCATGGCGTGGAACATTAACAACCTGATCTTCCATGTGTGCTAGGTATCCTGTTGTCAGAAAAAAATACGTACTCATTATTTCTCTTAGACTTCCCATCTTCTGAGAGACATTTTGAGACTAAATTTCGACGACTCATTGAGGTATTGTTGGTAGTGAACAACAAGAAACATGCAAGACTTCGAACTACAAATGGGTACGTATATATAGACAAAAATAATATGGCCGTTAAGATGACCGTTGGAATAGGACTCAACCAGTACAATATTTTTAAAAATGACCATTGCAATAAAATTCCCGCACTGAAATATAGCCGTTCGAATTTACCCGTTGAAAAATAACCATTGCAGCGTGGAAGTTACAATAAATTTTGAATTTTAAATTCCTACATTGAAATATAGCCGTTCGAATTTACCCGTTTAAAAATAACCGTTGCAGCGTGGTGGTTACAATAAATTTTGAATTTTAAATCCCCTCATTGAAATATAATCGTTTGAATTTAACCGATCAAAAAAAATTCAAGTTACTGTTATGGAGGTTATGGAATATGATAAAAATATAGGGGAGAGAAAATAGAGAGTGATATAGAGAGTTCTATTGGAGAGGAAGGAAATTTAGAGAGTCAAATTTTTGGAGAGCTCTCCAAATATGACTTTTGGAAAGCCTTGTTGGAGATGCTCTAAGAAGGGAGGGAGGGAGGAGAGAACGACTGTGTATGCATTGAGGGAGGGGAGAATGAAGGCTCTGGCTTTGTTACTTCTGATAATAATGATCTGCGAATTTTATTGCCTAGCTTGTGAGAAGAGAGGGAGGCAGGCCATTGCTCTAGCCTGTGAGAATGAAGGTCAACGCAGTCTGAGAATTTTCATTCGTGCATTGAGGAGAAGATAGTAATGATCTGCGGCGCGGGTATTTGTTGGCCGTGGACTATATAGAAGGTATGTATTTTGTATAATTATTTTAGCATGACAACTATATTTGGTATAATTATTTTAGCACGGTAGCTGTATTTCATATAATTATTTTAGCACGATAGCTGTATTTCATATAACTATTTTAGCATGGTAGGTGTATGCATTTCGGAGAAGATAATGACATTTGATAGGTTAGAGCTGTATGTGTTTGATATACGAAATTAGGCACTGTGATTACATTTGAGAACCGTAATATAATTACGATGGATTTAGGCAAAATGAGATGGTACCATAGAATTAAATAGCATTAGAGTAGCGATGCTCTTTGTGAGGGTAGGGGAATTTAATTCATGTAGTTAGACTGTGGAAAATGTTATTACAATAGCAATTAGATCGGGGAATTTAATATATGCAAGTACAACCTTGAAACTATTGAAATTTTTATCGTCTGATTTTCTTATCACTTTACATGTGAAAAGCGAAGTTGTGTATTCATATCTTAACTATGAATTGGGCTTCTGTTTTGGTTATACACAGGAAACCACGGTACCGAGACAGCCAAAGAAAGAATTGATTTCCATCCTACAATCATTGCTGCATCAATCAATGTGCACATTATTAGAGTTTAGTCCTTTACATAATTAAATTGTCGTACACAACAAATGCTATACTTTTATTTTTCATTTGGTGGTTTAATAATTTGTTGGCCGTTTACTACATATAAGGTATGTATTTTTGTATGATCATTTTAGCAAGGTATCTTTATTTTGTATAATTATTTTAGCACGGTAGCTGTATTTCGTATGATTATTTTAGAATGATAATTTCAGTGTAATATTACGTATATGAAATGAAAGCAATACTTGAGTAGTACATGAATTAAGAATGTAAGGAACCATAGGGCACTCTCCACAGTGTTGTGAGAACCATAGTGCACTCTGGAAACACATTTGGGCAGTGAAAATTTGTGTGAAAACATTAAAGTAGAGAAATGATTAAAATAAATAATGGATTTTGACTCAGCACAGCATAGTAAGAGATTTTAAATTTTTACCTAAGTTTTCTGTAGCCTAACTTTTTACCATAAGATATTTATACTCTTATCTATGTCTGGTAAATTTGGTAAAAATTAATAATGAAATTTAATAATTATTCCAATTTAATTACCGCAATCCTAAAAATCTGAAAATAGAGTAAAAGACTTTTAATAAAATAAATACTTGGAATTTAAATCTAAAAAATTTATGGAAAGAGTCTGATACCATTCCAAAAGTTTAAAAAATTTACAGGTTGAATGATTCTGTCAACTGCGTCGCGCCGGGCGGCATCCAAAACACTGACATCTCCAGCAGCAGGCTCGGCGACCCGGCGAAGGCGCGCAGGCTCGCCGAGATGGAGATGGCGCGGGTGCCCATGCGCCGCTTCGGCAAGCCCCACGAGGTCGCCGCCCTCGTCGCCTTCCTCTGCACGCCCGGCGCCGGCTACATCACCGGCCAGGTCATCTGCGTCGACGGCGGACGCGCCATAGCAGCCAAGCTTTAAGCACGCAAACATGTACCGTATACTAGCTAGCAATCAGTCACCACCTATATATAGGCTATAGCTAGCGTACGTACCATCTTACGTTACGTGCAGACATGTAGTGGTAGTACCACTCGTATAATTAAACACGAGGAACATAACTATAAGATGTTTCCCTAGCTGCCTTGCAATATATGCAAGTCAAACCAAGTTTCTACCACGTATAGAGGCCTTACAAGTCACAACATTGCTCAATCTGAGAGGTGATTCTGTGCTCTTCTTTTAAAATTACAGAAATATTAAAGCATTAATGAAGGATAGATTATGATTACTTACCCCTTTGTGTGCTTCAAGATTTGTGCAACTTGCACCACTCCCGCGGAATCGATTACGAAAACATACAAGACAATTAACACACAATTAACCAATCAGAACCAGCATTTACACGGCAAAAGTTTTTTTTTACTTCACTTGCAAAACTAATCTGATATTCTGTCGCTTCAAATAGTTACTTCCGGCATGGCTTGTATCCGGCCAACAAACCCCAATAGCGCACATCAAATTTAATTCATAACAAACCATATAGGCAAGGTGACCTCAATAACACAGGATCTCATCATGATGGTAAATTAGGGGAAAAGAAAATATCAACTGGTAGGTAGGATTGATCATCTCAGGTGATACCTGTGCCTAGGATGCCTATCTCCTCCCATGAACGCAATGCTATCACCAGTACAACAGATCAAAATCCCGTTTTGATGAGTTGCTGAGAGAAAAATAGTAGCTTCCACAATTCACAAATGCTTCCCTTCTTTCTCCTCAACGGCCTTTGCCTTGCGGTAATCCTTATCCGTCCCAAACAGCCTAACACAAGATGACTAGCTTGTCAGGTAAAGGAGGGAAGGAGGTTACCATGCATGATTCAACACAGCAATGGCAAACAAATACTCACCAGTCCATGTAAACAAAAGTAGAGGCATAGTTCCCAGATTTGGTGTAGAGCACACGATGATGGTAGTCATGGAAGTTGGAGCTGTTCATAAGGAAAATTCAGAAGTGTTAAATGTAACGCATCAAATAGACAAATAGAATCCCCCTACCATCATATAGCACTTTTGTAAATTCTAGCTTACTTACCCTCCATACAGTGGCAGGAAATTTGATGGGCTCCATGGGAAGTGGTATCCACTGTGAGCTTCAACTGTCTCCAACACCCTCAACACCATCCACAGCCATAGGGTGAACAAATGAGGGCCAGTCAGGGCAGGACCAACAATTGTGGCGAATCCCAGGAACAAAATTTCAGCAGGGTGGGCATATTCGGAAGTTAAGCCAAAGGGTGTAGCATATCTGCTCACAATTTATTGTGCTAAAAATTAGAATAATAAGAAAATGATGTAATACGTAAACTAAGAGGTAATGAGGCAGTATCACTTACTCGTGGTGGACACTGTGGACATGCTTGTATAGCCATTTGGTATGCAGAGCCCTGTGCCCCCAATAGAAAATGAAATCCTCGAGTACAAAGTAGAAAAGAACTTGAGATACAATGACAGTCCTGCATAAACATAGGTAGCAAGTTAAACCATTTTCATTTCAACTTGAATCTTGTTTATCCTGGTGCTTTCATGTTTACATTTTTAGATGAGAAGAATACTGGTAATGCAATTAAGGAGGTGAGCAACTTTAGTTGGAAGAAAGGAGTAAAGGAAACTAAATTTGAATACCAGTGTGGCAGAGGAAGAGAGCTCCTCAGGCCCATGAATTTGAAGGCGGGATAGGAGAAAATCATGACAGGCAAATTCACACAGACATGGTACAGAATGAGAAGCAGGACGCATCTGTTTTGGTAAGCAGGGGCATTGCTCTTCTTCTGCAAAGATGCACACACTTCTTGTTGAGAAACCAAATATGGTAGCAAAGTAAGTACAAATATTCATTGAATTATATAGTTCCAAAAGATCAGATGTTCATTTACAGAAAAAGAAAAGAAAGCAAATTCAACTTAAAGGGGACCACTAAAAACTGGAAACAAGATCAATAACATGCACTCCAAGATTGATTTCTCGGAGAAAACCAGTGTTACTCGGACACCCTTGTCCAACAAAATTTGCCAAATCGGACACCTCGAATCCGAGTTGGATTCCGACACCCGTGCCCAATTCCGAGTAGCATTTCCCGTGTCCAAATTTTTTTTTGCCGAATCGGACACCAAATCCGAGTCGGATTCCGACTCCCGTGTCCGTGTCCGTGTCCATGTAACACTGGAGAAAACTAATTTGATTTGGACATCAACAAAAAGATTCGTGGAATGACATAGCGCCAACAGCTCAAGTGATACTGTTGTGATGTGAGCATTCTAGACTGGGATAAGACCAATCGAACGCAAGTTTCTTTTTTTAGAGCCAGGAGGATAAACCCCGGGCTCAATTACTGAAACCAAACATAAGCATTGCAGGGTCTCTTAAAGAATCACCTGCATGTTTTACTTTGTAAAGTGAAACAAACAAGCCCACCTAGAAACATTTTGTGACAGCTCCACACAAACAAACGGAGGCTGAGTTTTCCTCAATGGTATCGAGAACTTGCCTTGTTGGGATAAATTTGGTCCAATGGAAATATAACACCATTTTATACAGCTACAAAACGCCATATACCTCTGGAGAGATATTATACAGAACTAATGAGATTGGTGAGGACATTTCACTGTCAAACTGGTTCACACTAGAAGTCCACACGTTAGGCCCTCATATTTAGATTATTTGTAGCACCCCGAAAAAGCTAAGATTATATCTAAATTCACAGCAGGGCATTTATCTTAAAAATGCAGACGAGTTAGCGATAGTCCAATTAGTATGACATCTAGTAGCTGTAACACAGCCCTGGGCTCTAGCGTAATTATGAAAGCATTTATGCTTTTTGAGATTGGGTTTCATTCCTAGCCTACCTACCCCAACTTGTTCGGGACAAAATGCTTGGTTGTTATTATTGATGATGATTTGGCAGTACAGAGATTTGACTCTGGATCTCAACTATTCCACATCTTCATGTATTTAGCGCAAGTTAAGGCATTTGTTTGTACTGACAAAGTGCTTAACATTGAAGAATTTTCAAATTCCAAGGATTTGTCAGGATGGAATTTTCCTTTTTCCTTTTTGAACTGACTAGGGGTGAAAACGGGTCGGGTAATTCCCGAGCCGTATCCGTATTTTAAGGAAAAACTATCCGAAACAGACGGGTAATACCCGTACCGAAAATAAACGGGTAGTACCGTGCACCGATCGGATGCATACGGTACGGGTAGGATACGGATGAGCAATACCCGATACTATCCGAGATAAAGCGGTCGGGTACGGTACCGATCTTTTGCATTTTGCAGATTATCTTTTGCTTTGGAAATGGAGGACATTCATGAGACTTGATATCTTGATGCATGCATGATGATCCTTGTTTTGTGTGTTCATTTATGTTAAGTAAACTCTATTTGTCACTATGTGTTGGACTATATGTGTAATTTTTAATCTATGTGTTGGACTATGTTGGACTCTATGCGTCTTTGTTAGACTCTATGTGTCTTGTTGGGTTATGTATTAATTGGACTCTATGCTTCTTGTTGAACTCTATGTTGCATTATATTTTACTTGGACTGCTATATGTTAAACAACATGATTATTGAACTATATGTTTCATCACTTGTTCTCATTCTACCTTTTGGTTGTACTATCCGACATATTATCCGATACTGCTTTTTTACCCGCTCGTTAATACCCGGTATCCGTTGTTAACCCGTTCTGTAAATACTCGTATCCGCATTCGCATTCGCCTCTGTATTTTCATTACCCGTACCCGTCCCGTATCCGAGAAAAAAATATTAGGGTAGGATATGGGATAACCTATTACCCGCCTGTATCCGACCCGTTTTCACCCCTAGAACTGACTGGAGGAGTGGTGAGGCAGGTAGGGAAAGGGAGTAGTGGACCTGACCTGGATCTTGTACTTGGCGAAGAGTCCGAAGCGCTCGAAGAGGAGGGAGGGGAGGCCGGAGAGGAAGAAGACGCTCTCGTGCAAGAGGAAGGTGACCACGGTGGCCAGCTGGAACTCGCTGAAGTTTCCGATGAGGCACTGCATTCCGCCCCGTCCCGCCGAGAGCAAGAGGATGAGGAGGGAGGGAAGATCTGTCAGGATCGAGACGCGGGGGCGGATGGGTGAGGAGGAGTGGTACCTGCCAGGCGGACTCGAGGACGGACGCCGCCATTGTGGGCTCGCCGCCGGCGGAGGGGAGGGGGGAGATTCTTGCTGCCTTTTCCGCCCTGGATGGTCCGTCCGTCTGTCCACTCGACTGGAGTACATTATTCAGCTTCATTTTCAATCTTATTTTATTTTACAGGATTGAATGAATTCGTTCATTTCGTTTTGTTCTGGCTGCTTGCTTTTTGCAATTCATTTTATCTCTATTATATAAAGTGAGAGTTTCTTCCCACATCACATTAATTGACCTGCTTAATTGCCCTACTTACTCGCCTCTACGCGTTAAAGCGTTGCTTTAATTAGCCACTTTAAAGAAAGCGTTAAAGATAGATGTTTGATCTTATGAAATAGTATTTTTTTATTTTTATTTTTCGTTATCAATTTTGTTTTTCGTAGCAACGCACGGGCATATAACTAGTTTATTTTATGTAAGAGAGTTTCTTCATAGAGGCTTGGGCCTCTTTTCTTTTGGCCCACGACATATCTACGCAAGGATCCATGCTTGCGCGTGTCTATCTATCAATACTGGATACATACGCACGTCGCCTAAGGGTAGAATTTTTTTTTAAATATTACTACTTATAATCGAAATTACAAAACTATACATTGGGACAATGAAATTATAGAAATGTATGTCTGTTGCCCGTTAGTTGGGCGACAGTATGATATTGTCGAACCAACGGGTGACAAAACAAACTCTCGCCGAACAAAACGGCGACACTGAAATGTCGCCATTTTAATAGGCGACGGTATGAAAGTCTCCTGATGAATTGGTGATAAATTCATATCGCCCAATGAATGGGCGACACCGACCATTTTTGACATATTTGTTAGTTTTATTACGCTCCAAATAGAACGAAATAAATTTCTAAATTTATATTAAGCTATATAAGTAAAAGATCCAGACTATGCAATAAAATTTACTATGTAAATAGGCAGTCGCAATAACCCTAAGTATTATTGTCAACGATAACTTCTAACCCTTTTCGGTAGCCCGTAAAATATCTGGTTTGGATGTAATTTTTTGCAACAGTACATCATATTTGCGGTTTGCTATATGGAGTACCATATTCTGGAGAAATATGTTATTTACACCTTTCTTTGCTACGCAAATAGACTATCGCAATAACCGTAAGTATTATTGTCAACGATAACTTCTAACCCTTTTCGGCAGCCCGTAAAACATCTGGTTTGGATGTAATTTTTTGCAACAGTACAACAGATTTGTGGTTTGTTATATGGAGTACCATATTCTGGAGAAATATGTTATTTACACCTTTCTTTGATACGCAAATAGACTGTCGCAATAACCCTAAGTATTATTGTCAACGATAACTTCTAACCCTTTTCATCAGTCCGTAAAATATCTGGTTTGGATGTAATTTAGCCATTATATGAATAGTTTAGCCCAAGAAAACTTTAGCCACTCGGGCGACATAGACCCCGCACCCTTTATGTCGCCTGTTGATCGGGGGATTTTTAACCACTCGTCTGTTCATCGGGCGATATAAACCTATCACCCGTGTAACGGGCGACATACACACGAAAGGTCTCATGTCGCCCGATTGACTGGCAACAATATTATATTGCCCGTTGGACCAACGATAGACGTATAAAACTGTAATTTCTTACAGCTGATGTTTACTTTTGCAGTTCCGAATAAAATATAGTTTATTAAAAAAAATTTCCTAAGGGTACGACACCACATGAGCATGATTTTAATATTCTAAATATATATTCTGAAAATAAGAAATGGAATAATGTGTGTAAATATTTACCCATAAGTATTAAAAAGAGGAGAAGGTAAATGAGAGTAAAAAAACTGAGAAAGTATAACATACAAAGCACAAGCTCCAAATAAAAGAAATAAAATTTTAATCTAAATCTTAATTTTCTCAGGACACTTTTGAAAAAGATTAAAAATTTCCAGCATGATTGTTACCTCAATTAAATCAGTAAAGTTGCTTTAAATGCACTTGTAGTATTATCAGAATTTTTAAAAATTGCACAAGTTTGATCATGATCTAAGATTTTTACTGTATCTCAGGCATACTCACAGGACCCTTCTCAAAAAGTATAAAAAATCAAATTCATTATCCTTCTGGGGGTTCGCTCTAGAGACAGTTGTGTTCACATTAAATAGGGTCCCATCAAATTAGTGACAATTTGATCTACGAATCGCAGGGGGAGGGAGGAGAGCGTGCGAGCCAGCGGGCGCCCGTGAGCCGCTGTAGTGCGGGACTTCGGGTGATAATGGGTTTAGATCGGTCTAGGTTTTTGGATTAGGTCAGTTTAAAACTACAAATAGATTGAACTTATTTTGGATCCATAACTATTTAGACCAGATATAAACCAAATTGGACCAGATTTGGATCTTATATTTTTCTACTAAATCGTAGTATTGTACATATTATGTGTTAATTCTAATTACATGTACATGAATGTTATACATGTAAATGGCTTAGATCAAAGTCTAAGCCTTTATTTGGGCCTGGATTGGACTGGATCAAAGAAACAAAAATTTGAATTTGGATCAGATTTATGCTGGGCTTCAGCACATTATCACCCCTACGCGGGATAGGGCGGGCGTTAGGGCTTTGGATGGGACCAAGGATCTCAACGCCATTCTCTCTCTATCACCCCCCTCCCCCTCTGTATCTCTCATGGCTTTCGGGGAAATTTGGCAAAATTAGATGTCACTCCATGGCATTTTTGAAATTTGCCATCCAAAATTTTGAAACTGAATATACCTTGCTCTAAAATATACTTGTTTTAATATATGGCACTCTAAAATGCGTTTGCCCTTAGGTTCCTCTTTTTTTGATCTTTCCCACACATGCCTCCTCCTCCCCCTGCCATTAGTCTGCTCATGTGCTGTCGTCGATGTTTACTATGTCCATACCGCTCTGCTAACAACTGACATTATCTGCGTACGTTGCATCTATGTTCTTCTGTTGTTGATGTATGTTGCATCTACACCCCTCTTCCTCTGTCGCCGGCATACGTTGTGGCCCATCGCCTCTGTCGCCCCTTATCCTCCTTCATTGCTATCGATCGATGAGGTGGAGGCCACGAAGCCTACGGTGAGATCAAGCACCACAAAAGAGCGAATAGGTGGTGGGGATGAGGAAGCTGAGTAGTGGAAGCAAAGCATCGGTGACAGCTTAGACAGAGTAGCTGTGGTGGCAGACGCTCGCGGAGGAAGAGGGGTGTAGATGTGGCGAATGCCGATGGCAAAGGAGGAGAGGGCTATCGGCAGTGGGGAAGAAAGAGGTCGGTGGTGGGGAAGGGAGGAAGAAGAACAACATAAAGGCAAAAGTGTCCTAGAGTGGCATATGCCGAAGCGAGCATATTTAGAGTGGTATATATTAAATTTTAGAATTCTAGATGGCATATTTCGATGTGGCATATTTTAGAGTGCCATATATCTAATTTTGGCAAATTTAGAGTGAAGAGGAAAGAAGGTGGTAGTAGAAGACGAGTGACTACACATAAGCGGACATGGCATGGCCAAGTACTCTAGCCCACTTGTATAAGGCCCAAAACTATCTTGGTGGATCGTGCCTCAGCTGCCTAGTTTAAGCCAATAAAATGGCCCATAAAATAGGAGTTAGGGGTTAGGGTTTAGGGTTAGGGTTTAGGGGTTCGGGGTTTGGGTTTCGGGTATCGGGTTTAGTGTTGGGGTTTGGGGTTTGGAGTTTAGGGTTTAGAGTTTGGGGTTTAGGGTTTAGGGTTTATGGTTTAGGGTTTTGGGTTTAGGGGTTTTGGGTTTAGGGTTTAGGGTTTATGGTTAGGGTTTAGGGTTTAGGGTTTTGGGTTGAGGGTTGAGGGTTTAGGGGTTAGGGGTTAGGGTTTAGGGCTTAGGGGTTAGGGGGGTTTGGGGTTAGGGGTTTGGGGTTGGGGTTTGGGGTTTGGGGTTTGGGGTTTTTGGTTTAGGGGTTAGGGGTTAGGTGTTAGGGTTTAGGGTTTTGGGTTTTGGGTTTAGGGTTTAGGGTTTAGGGAAGAGCCGGCGGAGGACCGGTCCGATTGAGGCTCCCAGGTACGAACCAAAAACCCCCAAATCTTGATTAAGAACGAAACAACCTCAAGAACTCCAAATCTCAGATTAGGATCAAAAAGCTTGATTAGGGTTTAGTTAGGTTTTGCAATTGGTTTTGAAATTTGGGGTTGTTTCAGAGATTTTCTTATGAGGAAACCATGAATTGTAGAGACCAAAAGGTGTTTCCTTTTTTCTTGTTGAAATGGCTGTTGTCTGGTCTGAAGCATGCGTTTGGTTTTATATTTGATTTATTAAGGATTTTGCTAGGATTATTGTTGCTATTTGGATTAATTAAGCATTGGCCGCAATAATATATGCTATTCTGCATCCATAACAAATGCGGGGACAGTTAATGTGTGCTTTTGTTAGCACAGATAACATCTTTTTCTGTTGGATGGTATTGGAGGTCATAGTTGATATTTGGTGGATGAGGAATTTCACAAGGGATTTCATGTGTAAAAGCTTTTCTGAAACGTAATGGCCAAGGGAAATGCCATGCGTGCTATTATTGGCGTGATAGATCGTCATTGAGGCTTGCATTTATTTGATGCTACATTCTGTGTTGTTGACTATTTTCTCTCTATTTCTAGATAATGGTTGGGCCTGGACACCGAAACAGTCATGGAAAGCGGCACTCTGATTATACTGAAAATGGAGGTGGCAAGAGAAGAAATCCTGGTGATGATACCTATGCTCCCGGTCCAGATGACACTGTCTATCGCTACCTCCGCCCTTCTAGGAAAATAGGGAGTATCATTGGGAGGGGTGGAGAAATTGCGAAGCAGTTGAGGGCCGATACTCCAGCTATGATAAGGATTGGTGAGAGTGTTCCTGGCTGTGATGAGTGAGTCATCACAATATTTAGCTCAAGCAGGGAAACTAATACCCTCGAAGATACTGAAGATAAGGTTTGCCCTGCTCAAGATGCTCTCTTTAGAGTTCATGAGAAGCTTGCCACTGATGATGGTCTTGGGAACTAAGAAAATGAAGAAGGTTTAGTCTAGGTTACTGTACGCTTGCTTGTGCCATTCGATCAGATTGGATGCATTATTGGAAAAGGTGGGCATAAGCGACACTAGTGCACAAATACGTGTGCTTAGTAATGAACATATCCCTGCATATGCCATTAGAAGTGATGAACTTCTCCAGGTCGGTCAATGGTCAGTTTTCCATATATTTCGTGCATTACATGTACATGATGTACTACTATAGGCATATGCGTGTATTCTGTTTTTTGTACAGTACAGGTGGTACCTGTAGCTGTAGCTTTACTAGATGTCTGCAACAAACTTTTTTTACTTGTTTTCTTTAGGTGCAGTAAGATATTTATTTCTTATGGTTGTTGGCTGTAAGAACGATGTTTTTGTTTCGGTTAAATGGAAATGAGGTTGTCCACTTGTTCCCCAAATAAAAAATCTTATACTGGATGGTTTTGCATTGTCATCTGCGAAATTTTCAATATTGATAATGCTTTCATCTTTTTGGAACTAGATATCTGGGGACCAGATAGTTGTGAGAAAAGCTCTTCTTCAGGTGTCATCTCGGCTCCATGACAACCCATCTAGGTCACAGCATCTTCTTGCGTCCAGCTTGACCCAACCTTATCCGGTGGGCTCCCAACTTGGTAGTTCATCTACAACACCAGTTGTAGGGATTACTCCTATGATTAGTCCTTATGGAGGATACAAAGGTGATGTGGCAGGAGATTGGCCTTCTATATACCAACCACGGAGGGAGGAGAGCTCTGCAAAGGAGTTTAGCTTGCGTCTGCTTTGTGCCGCATCGAATGTGGGGGGTGTAATTGGAAAGGGTGGTGAGGTTATCAAATAGATTAGGCAAGAATCTGGAGCATTTATTTAGGTGGATAGTTCAAGTGCTGAAGATGACTGCATAATTACAGTTTCGGCAAAGGAGGTAATTTCTTTCAGCTTTGGTTCTTGTTAAGTAAGCTTCCATTCTTATATTTAGTTATATACCCTGATCAATTCTTTTGCTTTTTGCCATGCAGTTCTTCGAAGACCCTGTCTCTCCAACAATTAATGCTGCAGTTCATTTACAGCCAAGATGTAGTGAGAAAACTGGTGCAGAATTGGGAGAGCCATCATATACAACACGCTTGTTGGTGTCAACATCACATATTGGGTGCCTGTGGTTCAATCATTACTGAGATACGGAGAACATCAAGAGCAAATATACGTATCCTTTCAAAGGAGAATGTTCCCAAAGTAGCAGTTGAAGATGAAGAGATGGTTCAGGTATCAATTTCGACTTTTGATATTATTTCTTTTTGAGTCTATTATAGCAATAGATATTCACCATTGTAATTTGCCTGTACAATAGATCATTGGAGACATTGATGTTGCAAGACATGCTCTTGTGCAAATAACTACAAGATTGAAAGCCAATTTCTTTGAAAGAGAGGGTGCTTTGTCAGGTTTTCCACCTGTGATCCCTTACCATACTTTGCATTCTAGTGTTACTGATGGGCCAAAGTATCTAGGCAGAGACACCAAGCCTGCTGGGCGTGATTAGCCATATTCGAGTGGATATCGTGCATCGGACGATATGGTTTCAAGTGACGCTTATGCAAATTATGGCAGCTCCCAGGTATAGCTTCCCCTTCACTTTGTATTCTTTGCTAATTCTACCAACAGCTTCATGTCAATATTTTTATTTCATAACATAAACTGAAACTTTCTCTAGGTCTCTGGAGGAGTATATGGGTCTTTACAGTGGGTACAGTGGTCATTCTGGGAGAATTGGGTAAGGATGGCTGTATTTTTTGAGTCACCATTATAATAGATATTTTGCTGTGATGATCATAAATTCATAATTCATTGTATCTCTACTATATTAAGTCACAGTTTCTTCCCACGTCTCAGCTCATTCAATTAGCATCCCCTAATGCTTCCCGCGTCATTTCAATTCAAGCCAGCGTGATTTCAATTCAAGCCACCGCCACCACGCCAAGAGAAACGGGCGTTTGCTTCCAGCTGAACACAAAACCCAAAACCCAGGATCGGTTTGTACACATACAACATACGTGAGAACACAAAACCCAGGGTCGTTTTGTACACATACACATACGTGGGAAAATTCAAAACCCCAAAATTTCCACTTCCGATTTTCAGTTCCCGCTTCCAGCATCAATTTGAAAGAAAATACCAAGAAACGAAGTGTTCTGCCCTGCCCATTTACATACTATATATATACTACTATCTTGAGAAGAAAACATACTATCTAAATACCACTTCAATACTATCTAAATACCACTTCAATCTGCAGCCAAGACCTGGCGTCTGTACTACTATCTTGAGAAGAAAACATACATATACAACCCTGCAGCCAAGACCTGGCGTTCTGCCCTGGACCCTGGCGTCTTCCATCTTCCATCCTTCCATCTGCAGCCTGGCCGCAACTGAACTTCCTCCCTGCAAGGTTAGTAGTGCTGGTTCTTATTCTCATGCTTCATGCTGGTTCTTATTCTCATGCTTCATGCTGCAGTTATGCAAACAGAAAATACTGCATGTTAAAAAAACTTGGTATTCAAATTAACCACTCACCCTTTGTCAACAAGCCAATGTACCATCCCAGCAGTGATAGCCTTTGTCACCGAGAAAACTGGAAAGAGAGAATCAAAGTTGAACAGCCGTGGATCGTATTTCCCTAACATTCCAAAGAAGCAGATCTATTATGACCTTTCCATCTTTGTATGCACGCACACGGGAAAAGGAAGAATCAGAAGGCGCCACTGCAACAAGCTATGACCAGATGCAGATATCACTACCAAATGCATGATATGAATTTTGGGCAAACAGATTTGGCACAGCAATGTCGTTACATGTATTGGATGCAATATGCACACATGAATGATACTGGTTTTCCAGAATACATTTCTAAAACAGAAATGATAGATGTGCACAAGCAACCTACAGAACAATTGGAAGATCTGGAATAGAATGTAGAAATGTATTCTGTAAAACCCACAATTTGCATAAAGCACTACTAACCTTCTTCTCAATTTTTTCTTAAACAGAACAATTGGAAGATCTGGAATAGAATGTGAGAGCATAAAACACTGAAATGTAAGTATATCTTCTTTATGTTACATGAAACAACTGCCACCAGGTTGCATGTGATGAATGGCTGTCATATATATAGTAGAGATTTTGGAGGGTTTGGTAAATTTTGATTGTTTCAACCTTAACATTTTATAGTTTCCACATGTATTTATTTGTTCCACTGGATTGTTTTATCTTTCTTTGGGTGTTAGTATGCTTGTGCTTCAAATATTTGCAGCCATGTGATCTCAATTTGTCAAAAATAAATAACATACAGATTACAGCTAAGATGACATTGATGCCCATCAAAATTCGTGGCATAAAGATTGACTACGAAGTCAAATAAGTTATACCTCCCCAGGAATACCAAGTGATCTATCACTTTCTGCACCACCATATTGATTTTTATTGTACAACAATTAGTTCCTGATCCCAGAATATTTGACAGACAAACTATCAAACATTCAAACTAAATGATTCATGTGTTTAATATATATCTTCTTTATGTAACATGAAACAACTGCAGTTATGCAAACAGAAAACACTGAAATTTGCATAAAGCACTACTAACCTTCATGTGTTTCCATGAGCACTGCACTTATGCAAATTTACTTTCCATTCAACATTTCAAACTTTACTGTGCTACTCATACTGCAATGGTAAATGGTCAACCATGCTAACTAAAGAAGACAATATGGGCAGCATGTACTAATATGGTTCTTATGCTTCATGGTTGGTTCTTATGCTTCATGTGTTTCTTATTCTTATGCTTAGTAGTAATGCATAATGTAGCAAGAAATTTCAGGAAAAGAGTCAAAACACGCAGTCAAAAATCTGTATACAGCGCGAATGTTCTAAATTTAAATTACTTCCTTTTAGAGTGAATAGAAGTAGACTTTGTATATATTATACTGGTTATATATTTTGTTCTTCGCAGTCTAACATATTTCCCAAATATATATTTTTTAGATTTGATAAATGGAACCAATGAATGTTAGTCGAAAGAGATTGTATGCGGACTTCTCTGGACAACCGGTGGTGACTAGGTTAGTTTATGATCTATCGAAATTAACCTACAATAAAACATAAAGCAATACAAAGCTAAAATCGTTCCTTTATTTTACAAGGTTTAAAAATTTCGACGACCTTGAATTATGGGACGTAGACAGATTATGGAGTATTGTTATTAGAGTGGACGTCAAGTTCCATGTTGAAGATCATGGCAACCTTCAACGATTTATCCTCATGGATACGACTGTAAGTTCCAAAAATAGTGAATGCTAATAATAGTAACAAAATAATTCTATCACAAGCTAATAATGTTTGAATTTGTGTTTGAAGGGATCAAAAATTGAAGCCATATCAAGGGATAGTGTTGATACTTTAAACATGCTACTCAATGAAGGACATAGCTATACCATTCATCGGGTGCAATTCCAACCAAACTATGGGGAGGTTGAGTTCAGAAGCATAGGAAACCCATTTGAATGTGTTTTCACCCGAAAGACAAGTGTTGAGCCTTACAATGTGCCAATTCAGTTTCCACGGTACCCAAAGCATCTTATATCTTTCACTGAAGTGTACCATCGTCCTAACAAGACTTTTGTAGGTAAGCTGTCGTACATTGCATCTTAATTAGTTACATATTGATAAAAGAGAATTTCTAAATTTGTCTAACAATCATTGGCGTAGACATAGCTGGAATAGCTGTACACTGGGGTCAACTGGAGCATTTCGGACCTAATCTTTACAGAGAGGTCACACTAATGGACACAAGGTACCTATTAGTTGATAGAAAGCAACAATTCATTGTCAAAAATATACAATGATTATATGTACATATAACACAATTTTATATTTTTCTATGTTTAATTTATAGGTTCAACCTTTTAATTGTTGGCATTTGGTGTCAACATTTGACTCGTCACGCAGCTTGCTGGGAATCAGCTTGTGCTGGCAAGCACATTGTCTTAGGAACTATGCTAAAAAAAAATTACAGACATGGTACCTGATTCCACGTCTCTATATATAAGCATATTTGTTTTAATTGCAATAACTAAAAATTTTCAATTCTCGATAATAGGGTGCTTGGAGACTTCAGATCACACAACATTTTCATTTAATCCAAGTCATCATGAGACACGTGACCTCGAGAGTAAGTAGTTGCAGTATCATAAATAAATACTCATTAAAAATTTGTAATATGTA
Organism: Rhipidocladum racemiflorum; assembly: GCA_036346355.1. Taxonomy (NCBI): domain Eukaryota; kingdom Viridiplantae; phylum Streptophyta; class Magnoliopsida; order Poales; family Poaceae; genus Rhipidocladum; species Rhipidocladum racemiflorum. The sequence goes on from CM070589.1 coordinate 79,028,314, forward strand.
AACCAAATATATTAACTGCAACATTTCTATTGTAACATGCAGCTTTACGACGGTCAATAGTCATGGGAGTTGTCGATCTCACATTTGTGACCAGATTTGTTGAAAATAGATGGGCATATCTAGCAACTGTGGTTTGAGTGTGATGGCTGCAAGTGTGTTTTGTAACTGTCCTCTTGGATGTTTTGTTTTAGCTGCAAGTGTGTTTTGTACCTGCCCCTCTTGGATGTTTTATTTTAGTGTGTTCAAGATGCATGTGTGATACCTCCTTTTAGTTTCTGTTATATCAAGAAAAGGTACCAAGCTTTAGTTTGAGTGCCCTTTTTCTTTTTACCATTCAATATCAGTAAATGATACCCCAGCCTTTAAAGAAGAAGAAAAAGGCAATTAAAACAAATGCATGGAGAGTGAACCACTGTATGAATGCATATGCGTGCATGTATGATGATATGGCACAAGAAGCACAAATTTCCAAGTAAAAATAACCTGATGTTTGCACAAATCTCAGAGAGCATGGATAATATATTAGTAGCAAGAAAAGAGGACTAGACTACAAACTTTCTTCTCAATTTTTTCTCTCAGGTGCATCTCTCAGGTGCATCTAGCGAGCTGTTCAAAAACCTGCTCATCCTTACCACTTTGGGGATCAGAGGGAGGATAGATCTGATGATCTGACGAAGAAGGATAAATACATATTTGAGGCGATTTTTCTCTCTCTTTGTTGCTACTTGTTTCTTCCAAGATCCACTACTATGCAACAAGCTGCAGAATGGAAAAGAGAGGGAAAGGGAGGGCAAGACATGAAAAGGCAAGCTGTATTGAATAAGGGAGCGAGCGCTGAAGAATATTATGGAGGTGTTGCAAGAAAGGGAGGGCAGAGAGAGAGAGAGAGAGAGAGGGAGAGAGAGAGAGAGCAGAGGAGGGTGAGGGAGAAGAGAAATGGCAGGTGGGTTCCCGGACCACCGACAATGATAGAGAAGAAAGCGGGAGAGAGGGAGAGACTTCCATGTGAGCTTGGTCGAGACTAGCAGACCACTCGACAGTCAGCGTGGGGTAAAGAGGGGCTGGTTAGTTGAGTGCATTAGAGACTGGCCCCACATGTAAGTGGGTGGTGGAAGGCTAATGCAAACAAAATTACTTCGAGCATATAGTTGTAGCATTTAATTTAGGGATAAATAAACGAGTTAATTTTTTTAAAAAAAATTATTGAATAACTTGAGTGAGTTATGTACTAGCTATAAAAATTTGAAGTGAAATTTCTGAGCAGATTAATTACAACAATTCCTACAGCAGGGACTATATCAAATTTTGATTTCTGAACAAGATTTATTTAAAGGGATAAAATAGCTTAGTAATCTGTAAAACTTTTACAAAAAGTTTGAAATGGTGTCATAACACTACCATAAAATTTTCAAATTTTCAAATTTATTATTTATTTTCTAATAATTCTCTTACTCCGATTTGCAAATTTTTACGTTTGCACTAAATAAATTGGAATAAATATTAAATTTAATTATTAATTTTTTTAAAAAATTATCGTAGATGAACAATAGCCTAGATATCATATTGTAAAAAGTTGAGCTACAGGAAGGTTAAGTAAAATTTTACAAAAATCTTTTCCTACCCTGTTCAGAGTTAAATCTAATTATTAAAATTAATCATTTCTTTGTTAAATGGTTTTACACTAATTTTGACCAACCGAAATGAGATTCCTGAGGATTCTAAAGATTTTTATGGCATTTAGACATTTCTCTCATATTTAACCTTTTTACCTTTCATCTTTTCATCTTCGTAGTAATTCACATTTAATTACTTTCCAACATAGAAATCATCAAAAAGGCGACTCAATATTTTTGTTTAGAGCATGTATAATTATTATATACAGAGGATGTATAATTATTATATACATAGGATTTTGAAAATGTTTTTTTGGTCCGACAGCTTTAACACCAAGATATCGGCAATTTTATTGTGAAGAACAAAAAGATAAACTCCCGCAAAACAATCCTAGGCTAGATCTCGTTGAGGTGGGAATTGAGAAGCGGCAAAATGACGTAGATTCCACGTGTACGCTAAATGTAGATAGATATTTACGGTGTGTTTCTGATTACTCAAGATTGCTTTTGCTTAGTGAGAGTTTTTAAGCTTAACTAAAACCGCTCAAGCTTACACCGCCCAAAAACAAGATTTTCAGTGTGCTTCTAGGTGATTTTGTTTAGAGCATGTATAATAGTAGAGATAACTGCTGTCTATATACTCTTTCGTATCATCTGAAGACAAAATTAAAGACAACTTATACAATAGATGTGATCTTAAAATTGTTTGTGTGTGATTCTACAATCTTTTAATTCTGGCATGAAAAAATGTTTATTATATAGACAATAACTCATGTAATAATATTTTATTCTGTCTATAAGATTGTCTCTTCAAGAAAAGACAACTATGCTCTCTCTCCTCCCTTCTTATCTCTCTTCCTTGTCAATAAAAATATTGAGTGACAAAGCATATAAATAGCTAACATTATAGCATTGTACATGCCTATTTTCAACATTTTCTCTAGCAAACAACAAGTCAATCTTTGGGTTGCTGTGGTGAGAAGAAGAGGTAGATCCGTAGATGCTCAATGTTGCGACGACAATTCTATGATTGAATTTTAGGAGGCAACGCCGGAAATTCCAGAAAGAGCAGATGTTTAATAAGTTGTCCAATATATTGAAGTTCTTATTGTAAAATGTCGTTATTCACCCACGCCAATCAACAGCCACACGAACAAAAGTAGAAAAGCAAATAAAAGCACACACCAAAGTATAGGAGCAAAGATCTTTCTCTAAAGATTTTTATGGCATTTAGACATTTCTCTCATATTTAACCTTTTTACCTTTCATCTTTTCATCTTCGTAGTAATTCACATTTAATTACTTTCCAACATAGAAATCATCAAAAAGGCGAATAAATTCAAGAAATTCAAAATAAAACAATCAAATATTTTATAATTGTTTATTTATTCCTTATTAAATTTTGGGATGTTACATGCTTGCCTTGTTGCTCATTGCCGGTCGCCGACGATTCAAAGATCGCCGACGCTCTACATGTCGCTCGAGAAGAAGCATAACAAAATGACAAAATAACCTGGTCTTAACACAGGCCAAAAGAATACATATGTAAAAATCCAAATTGAATCTTACCATAAGGGATGTGTGTGTGCTTCCTAGGATTTTAGGGTTGTCAAATTGTGCATGTTTGGTTTTATTAGTCTTTTTATTTGCGATTCAGTCCTTTTTATAGTATTAAGCCAAAGGATGATCTAGGGTTTATTCTAGGGCATGATTCCTTCATTCTTATATGTATGCTATTTTTATTCATCAAATTCAAGGAGCTAAGATTTATTACAAAGTAATACCAAGTTATCGTAAAGTGGTGCATGTATATAAACACATTTCATGAGTTCATGTATAACAAAAAGTGTTGAGCAATCTATAAAGAAAAAGAGGTAAGCCTGAAACCAACAATTTTTGGACAAAACTTTTACGACGGTAAAATTACCATCGTAACTATTAAACACTTGTATTTTAAGTGACAAATGGTTAGAAAATATATTGTTACCTCTCGATTCCTTTTCAGAATCTCCTTTTGAAGTATTCTTATACTCTCGAGCAACCAGGAGCTCATTATGTATCTCTCTTGAGTGTCTGCAAGAGAAAGCCAAGGTGATCAAGTACTTTACAGCTTGTGAATTTGGTAGTCATAACAAAGTTCATAACCATGCAAACCTGGATGAGTCATTTAAATCAGCCATTCCATCTTCCACGGAGCTCCTTGCTTTCCTGAGGATGGTACAGCTAGCATTTGTTGCCTAACTTTCAAGCTCCGCTTCTAAGTCTTCTCTGCATTCTTTGTCGCTCGCTTCTTCCTTGATGATGTCCACCTTAAGGGAAACAACCAAATACAGCTTATTGAGAACGAAAGATTAGCGCAACAAGTAATGAATCAACATTAAAATAGAAGAAGTAGCAAGCCACCTTGTTTTCCAAAGCACATACAAGATTTCGAAGCTCCTCAATCGACCTCTCCAATAGCTTCACTTCCTCATCCTTCTCTTCAAAGATATGACTTCCTTTCCTCTCGCTATCTCAGAAAAGAGCAATAGAATGGTTATACAGAAAAATAACTCAAGTGGTATTGATGGAGAAAAACAATAATCAAGTAGGTTTTTGAGCACCTGTTGGGCCTCTGTTGCAATTGCTAGGGAAAATAAAAGGGGGTGGGGGATGAGTAGAGAGGAGGAAGGAGAAACAAAGAGAGAGAGATGGAGAGGGAGAGGTACTTAGCTCGAGGGGGGGGCCGGGTAGGGACTGGCCAGAACTCGGCAAGGGGCGCGACGCAAAGAGGGGAGGGGAATCGGCGCGCCGATCCGGCGGCGGCGATGGCGAGAGGGAGGAAATCGGCTGGCGCCGATCCGGGCGGCGGCGATGGCGAGAGGAGGGGAATGGCGCGCGCCGATCCGGCTGGCGGGCGATGGCGAGGGGAGGAAGGGAAGCAGTGAGGGGGAGGCGCCAGAGAGGAGAGGCGCCGGGCGCCAGAGAGCAGTGAGGAGCTGTGCATGGCGTGTGAGAGAGAGGGAGATGAGGGAGAGGGCGGCGTGTGAGATGGTGTGTCGGGCAGAGTGCTAGGGAGGATAAGGCTTTAGGGTTAGGAGATTAGGGATTAGGACTAGAGGAGGGGATTGAGTCGGGCGGTGCAATAAATGCGGCTGGGACAAATAAGGGCATGGGATGGAGAGAAAACAGACAAAATAATAATGGTCAATGCTTATATGAACATTAAGAAAAATGTTAATAAAATAAATGGGACCAGAACATTTATATGGATACATAAACAAGTATAATAATAATAATAATAATAATAATAATAATAATAATAATAATAAAGCATTGATAATTTATCTGGTTAGTTGTTCTTTTGCTTTTCTCTTTTCTTTTCTCTAATATAATTCAACTCCAAATCCTTAAAATAGAAGTTCAACAACTTTAATGATAAAACCATTTGTCATTGATTGACTGCAATTCGTTATGTGAGTGTGTTATTTGTCATTGAGTTGACAAATTAGTGCTATTATTACAATTATGCTACCATCTGAGTATGTATATATATTTCTGTTATAGGCTTTAACACATGACGAAAGAAATTGCTAGCATGCCGGATAAGAACAGGAGGACAAGAAAAGGAAAAGAAGGTTTCTATTTTAACTTACTTATTATATTATTTGCTTTATAGTCCTATGCTACATCATTAAACTAATATACTAATAAACATGTGTGATACTTTTGATTTATGTTTTTCTAATAGTTATGGATGAACATCGCAAACGAAAGAGATCTACCACCAATTATTTGTTATACACCCTTCCGAATTTCTATTCAAGAAACATCCTATGTTGCAAGCTTAAAGTTCTTCAAATGGCGCCGATGAGCCACACCAGCTAACTTCCTCATTTGCAATTCCTACACAAAGTACGATCACATCCGATGGGTTATTACAAGGCGAAAGATCTAATGGTAAAATCTACTTTACAAATTGTGCAAATACAATATATCATAAATAACCTCTCTACAAAAAATGATGAAATGTGCAGAAGCAAGAAGACAACGTGACAGAGCACGCCGCGCAAGCATGACGCCTGACCAAGTTGCAATTAAGCGGGCACGTGATAGGGATCGTTATGCAAATGAGACACCCGAGCAAAGGGTAGCAAGGAGAAATCGGCAAAACCAACGAAATGCAACAAGACGTATCACTCCCAATGCAGATTGTGTTGTGGGTTCAAATATCCCTGTTGCTACAAATGGCACTGGGGTTGGCTCCAACAACCCTGATACAACTGATGTTATCTACTGCAACCTACCAGATAGCACTCATATATTGAAGCCTCAACCAGATTGCCGGCATTGTGGTGCAAAAAGGTTTGAATATGAATCATTGGGATTTTGTTGCAGTAATGGGAAAGTCAAATTAGAGATGCCAGAACCACCTGAAGAGCTTCGACTGCTATACACGAGTGTGGGACTTGAATCTCAGCATTTTCGTGAAAATATTAGATATTTCAATGGTCATTTTTCTTTCACCACGCTCTGTGTCCAACTTGACCATGACCTCGCAAGTTCAAGAAATGGAGTGTACACTTTTCGAGCTCACGGACAAATGTACCACAACATACACTCATTCGGTCAACGAGATGATAACCCGAGCCACTTGCAGCTATACTTCTATGATGATGATCCTACCTTGTCGCATCGTTTTCGATGCAGTAGAGATAAGTCATACAAAGCAAGAGACAGAACATCATTAGAAGTCTGGTCAACATCTTAAGAGACAATCCCTACTCCGAAACATTCAGGAGCTTAGGGCAAGTTGAAGACATAGATGAATATCGTATTCTACTCAATACAGAGTTCAAACTAGACCAAAGAACCTATAATAGACCAATAACATCAGAGGTGGCTGCTATATGGGTCGAGGGGAACGAGTTGCATAGGCATTTTGATCGCAACATAACTCTTTTTGGTAATAACAACACGTATTATTCAATCAGGCCTCATCATGGGTGCTATGACCCTTTGTCATATCCTCTCTTCTTCCCACGAGGGGAGCTTGGTTGGCATACTGATATACCAAAAGTAGGTGTTGATATCAACCAAGTACTGATGTCGAAGTCTGGCAATGGTGGCAACCCAGGTTAGAGAAGTGATATAAGTAAGCTTTATTCATTTTGTCATGGTATGAGTCAATTTATTAATTGTGTGTCCATTTTACTCTTTTTTTGGCAGACACTAATAGCCGGTTGTGTGTTACGATGCGAGAATACTATTGCTATAAATTCCAAATACGTCGTGGAATCTTCAACACTGTCTTGCATGGGAAGCGCTTATTCCAGCAATTTGCAGTTGATACCTACATAAAGCTAGAGACAACACGCTTGAACTACATCTTAAACAACCAGGCAAAAATACGCGCAGATCTTTACCAAGGCCTAATGGATAGCTTGTCTGCTGGGGAAAATCGAGCGGCTGCAATGGGCAAAAGATGGGTCCTCCCAAAGATCGCTTATTGGTGGTGGGAGGGATATGAGGCGCCGATATATGGATGCTATGGCTTTGGTGCAAAAGTATGGTAAGCCGGACATCTTCCTCACCATGACTTGCAACCCAAATTGGGAAGAAATAATCAGGAGCTCGAACTGGCCAAACACCACAAGATCGTCCCGATCTTGTTGTACGAGTATTTAGAGCCAAACTAGAGGATCTCAAGTTTCAGCTATTCCATAATCACATCCTTGGTGTTGTGGTAGCACATGTCCATGTCATCGAGTTCCAAAAAGAGGTCTACCACATGTTCACCTTCTCCTTATAATGCAATCACCTATAAACTAACATGTCCGTAATAAAGATGACACAGTCATCTCAGCAGAACTTCCAAATAAGGATAGATATCCAGAGCTTCATGCAATGGTAGTCAAACATATGATGCATGGCCCGTGTGGTTCGCTAAACCCCAAGAATGTATGCATGATAAACAATTGTGAAATGTTATTATCCACGCTTTACCAATACGACTCTCCAGGGAAGGGACTCCTACCCCATCTACAGAAGACGAGCTGACAATCAGACTGTACATGTAAGAGGGCATGATTTGGACAATAGGTGGGTCGTGCCATACAATCCTTTTCTGCTAAGAAGGTATGACTGCCACATCAACGCCGAGGTTTGCTCAAGCATTAAGGCCGTCAAGTATCTTTACAAGTACATCTACAAGGGGCATGATAGAGCATCTGCTTCACAATGAGGCCGATAGCAGTGGTGAAATTGATGAGATTAATGACTTTAGGGAAGCTAGATGGGTAACCCCACCAGAGGCATTATGGAGAATCTTTGGATTCGATCTCAGTGGGATCTCTCCGCCTGCTACAATCGCAACTTCATCTCCGAACATGCATCTCGTGTCCTTCCGAGAGAATGCAGACGACGCCATGTCTTGAACCAACAAGGTGCCTCAAAACCATGTTGATCGAGTATTTTAAGGCAAATCGAGACTTCCTATGGGCACGAAGCATACTATATAGGGATTTTCCAAAGATATGCAGCTTTGGCAAGCATGTAAGAAGGAATGGAAAGTGAGAGAACAACACACACAAATTGGGAGGATCATCTCAAAGACATCCCGCGGAGGGAGAGAGATATTACCTAAGAGTGCTATTAAACCACATGGCAGGTGCTACTTCATATGAGCATCTGAGGACTGTGGATAGTGTTGTATACCCTACCTTTCGAGAAGCCGCCGAGAAAAGAGGACTTATCGAGGCCGACGATAGCCTCGATGATTGCCTCACGGAGGCCGAAGTCTTCCATATGCCATCGTCTCTTCGAAGGCTATTCGCTACAATATTGGTGTTCTGTGAACCTAGCGATGTTCGTGGACTCTGGAACAAACACCTAGAAGCAATGTCCGATGATTTTCGACGATCACAAATGAATTCACATGCAGTTGAACAGATGGTACTGTTGGATATTAGAAATATGCTACAGTCGATGGGTAAGGATATAACATCATACCCTCTTCCTGATATCGAAGAGTCACATGACACCATGTCCGTGAGGTAAGGAGATATTTGAAGAGAGCTCTATTGAGGTAGATCATGAGCACGCCGGCGCATCATCTCTCAATCTGAACAACGGTATGCTTATGACAAAATACTATCATCCTGCTGATAACGATAAAGGAGGTGTATTCTTTGTTGATGGCCTGTGGGACCAGGAAAGACATTCTGCATACAAAGCTCGCTAGCAAGAGTTCGTAGTGAGGGAAAGATAGTTGTTGCTCTGCAACATCCGGTGTTCTGGCCCATCATGCCTCGGTGGCAGGATCGCACACTCAAGATTTAAGATACCACTGAGTGTACAAGACGGCGGGGTGTGTAACTTCACCAAGCAGAGTGGGATGGCTAAGCTTCTTCGATTAGCTTCACTTATATTATGGGATGAGGCTTCCATGACAAAAAGACAAGCAATCGAGGCACTTGATAATAGCATGAGAGACATCATGGAAAAGCCTGATGTACCGTTTGGAGGAAAGACAATAGTTTTCGGTGGTGACTTTAGGCAGGTCCTTCCAGTTGTACGAAAGGGGACAAGGGCACAAATAATAAATGCAACTTTACGTAGATCTTACCTATGGGAAAAAATGCAACAACTGAGGCTTGTTCGTAATATGAGGGCCCAATCAGATCCATGGTTTTCTGACTACCTACTGCGTATTGGAAATGGCACTGAACAAACAGTTAGAGATGATTACATACAATTACCTAATGAAATATGTGTGCCTTGCAAAGGTGTAGAATCTGACATTGAAGATCTAATTGATAGAGTATTTCCAATGTTAGCATCAAACATGTCCAATCCAGAGTACATAACATCACGAGCTATTTTGTCGATGAGGAATGGGGACGTCGATGGCATAAATATGAAGCTTATTGAATGCTTTCCTGGAGACGAGATGGTCTATCATAGCTATGATTGTGCAGAGGATGATCCTAACAACTACTATCCCCCAGAATTCTTGAATTCTCTCACACCAAATGGACTACCACCTCATGTTCTCAAGTTAAAGGTTAATTGCCCTGTGATTTTACTTAGAAATCTTGATCCAGCTAATGGGTTATGTAATGGGACAAGGTTGATAGTCCGAGCATTCCAAAGAAACACCATCGATGCTGAAATTGTGCTGGGACAACATGCTGGAAAGAGAGTTTTTCTTCCACGGATACCTTTGTGCCCGTCTGACGATGAACTGTTTCCCTTTAAGTTTAAGAGGAAACAATTTCCTATCAGATTGAGTTTCGCCATGACCATCAATAAAGCATGTGGTCAAACAATCCCACATGTTGGGGTCTACCTTCCTAATTCGGTTTTCTCCCATGGTCAACTCTATGTCGCCCTATCACGAGCAACCGCTAGAAGTAATCTTAAAATACTTGCTGCACCAAGTAATGATGGGAGCTTCAATTCGGCCTGCACAATAACCAAGAATATAGTCTACAAAGAAGTCCTCACCTCGTAGATGAGTTTTGTAATGATATGCTACACTAAACAATGGAGAATATCGTTATGATGTATGTTACATTTGATTAATGTATTATTTGCACAACATATTTTTTTCTTGTTTCATGTTATCGTAATAGCAGGACAGCCGTTCAAAATGTAGATACCGTTGCAACGCACGGGCACCTTACTAGTACTAGTAAACTATAACGTTTCTGTACCTTGGTATATCATGCTCCCTAGAAATCAATTGGTGTCAACTTTGTTGCAGGTCAAGTCTACTTAATATTTAATTGATCTTCTATTTCAAATATATTTTACTCACTTAGCAATTTCTAATCAAAAATAATTTTTAGCACGTTATTTGGTTGGTATGGTAGGCTTAGGTTTCTAATATGTTCTATTTATTTCTAATTTGATTTTCTTATAGAATTGCATGTTCACCGTTTTCTTAGGATACGTGCAGTCTATTCTCATAGGGCATCTATCATGTGCTTTTTTCATTTCTTTTTTCTTTTGTGCCTGAAGTTACAGGGAAAGATCCACATATATCAGTGTGGATTAATTCTAAGATTCCTGTGCTTCATGTGGCTCCTTTCTTAATTTGTTTTACATATTTCCCCTTAATGCAATCAATACAATGATCTAAGTCAGAGAAGTTTAGAGGGTGGAGTATCTCTTCCTTAATGAGAAGTTCTATTCTCCCCTTCGAAATGTGACCTAAACGATAGTGCCACAATTTCGATGAAGTCTAGATGGTGGAGTAACTCTATATGTTCCTAGACTTCTCTTTCCCTTTTTTGTGGCATCACACACATTCGTTGATACAGGAGATTCAGAAAGATGAAGCATATAGAGTTTGTCTTGTCGAGTTGCGAGAGCAATATTACTCGAAAAATTTACAATGCATTTATTGTTCCCAAAGATACAAGTGTATCCATCATCACACTAGGAACATAAACAACATTGTTCAAAAGAAGGGTAAAGCCACTATCTAATGCTAATGACAGTGTGCCAACGGCTTCAACTTTAGCCTTCTTTTCATTAGCGACTCTAAGGCTTCGCTCCCCCTTTCTTACCGTCTTCAGAGTAAGAAATCGCTATAATGAATTAGAAATATGCATAGTGGCACCAGAATCAATCCACCAGGCATTAGGGGAAAATGTAGCTTTTTCTTGGATTTGAAATCCCCTTGGAATTTACTTTTTTTTTGGCCGACAAGGTTTACATAATTCTTTCTTTTGCCCTTAAGTCTATCTTTCTCTTGCACGCACATGGCAATTAGCTCGCTCATTGTCCACTTCTCCTTTTGAGTGTTATAATTTATTTTAGAAAGTCCAAAATCAGATGGCAAGAGGTCATAATGAAATGGACAAGAAAGCCCTTAGAAATAGCCAAGTTCATGCCTTTGAGATTTGCGGCCATATCAATCATCATCATGATATGTCCTCTTACGCCGCTTGAGTCATCGTACTTGGAGGTGAGCATCCTCATAATTAAAGTGCTGGCATATACTTTTGAGGAGCCCTTAAATTGCTTCTCAACTGATGCCAAGTGCTACTTAGTATTGTCAGATTTCGGGATTGCTCCCCTTTTCGAATTGGTCGGGTGCTCTTTTACCTTGGAAAATTATACAGTTACCCCATGGGGAATTAGCAGCGCCCACGAATGATATAAATACTACTGTTGCTTTAGCTTACTCACGTCAGCGGCATGTTTTTATGCGGGTCTTAGCAAAAAAGGATTGAGTTATTTCGATAAATATATTAAACCAAACAAGCAACGGATTGAGCGCACTAGCGCGAAAGCCGTTGCGTCCTTTATTCCAACAGATATCATGATCATTAGGGACATGCAGTTGGACCGCTCCCACCTTTCCAATGTTAAGTCATAGAGTTTCTTTTTCTCAGCGAAACTCTCATCATCAGTGGCAGGAGCTATGGGAGCGTTCTCACGTAATGCATAGTCTAAATCCATGACTCCAAGAACGATTTGCAATTTTTCTTTCCAAGAGGGGATGCTAGTTCTAGAGAGTTGTTCAATGCTATTTAAAGTACTAGCAATGTTGGACGTGTTCATTATTGAATAAATATATATATTAATTAGTAAACAATAAAGCATTGTCTGGCGTGAAATTAACCTTACGTTGGTTTGATTAATAACATGCTAATGACGAAAAATTTAATAGTTCTAACTGACATCACCGTTGGGCAGAAACGAAAAAGAAATAAATTATCTTATGGGTGACACATGATCATAAACAATGTTGGTCAGAATACGATCATGGGCATGACATAATCCCAATTTTCAACATTAAATGATAATCTCTAATTAAAACTTTCCGTTGGTTCCATTTCAATTAGAGACAATACTTAGAAATGATCATCACATAAAACTAATCGCCATATTCATTAATTTTCCCAGAAATTAATTATAAAATTAAACACAATATTAAAGCCCAGGAAATAATTGCAATTATTTCTGAATTAAAGAGACATGATACAATAAATATTGAAATGAGCTAAACAATAATATAAAAATTAACTATCACATTAATTAATTTGCTCAGGAATTAATCATGATATGGAAATAATCATCACGTTGATCAATTGCCACAATAGTTAATTTACTAAGAAAACTAATCATTAAACATAACAATAATGCCCGGGAAATAAATTTTAAACAATAATTGTAGCTAAGTTAAATGACATAATGCAATAAAATTAAAGGAGCTAAACAAAATTTAGTCTCTAAACAGTAAGGGCCTTAGTACAGTGCCTCGCGGCCCAAAAGGAAACAGCCGGCCCAACCGGCTGCAACAAGTGACCGAGCTGGCCGAAGCAAGCAGCCCAGAATGTGAGAAGGCCCAGTCAGGCAGCGCGGCTTAGAAAATTCCCAACCCCGCAAACAACGGATCTCAGCCGTCAAAACGATCGGACGGATCAGATCTCTCCGGTCCGATTAAAACGCACGGCGGAAACCCTAACCCTAATTTCCTCTTCGTCTCCAGAAAAACACGGTTCACGCGCGGGCGAAGTAGCGGGCGGCGACGGCGCGCTTGGGCTGAGGTGCGGCGGTAACAAGCGGAGCGGCGCCGACGCCGGCACGTGCACGGGGAGCACGCGCGGGTGCATGGGCGAAGCCATGGCGACGGCTTGCGCACGCGAGGAACAGAGCTGAAAACCCGTCGAGGCGGGAACTCCAGTGGCGCGGTGGGAGCCGGAGGAGCGCGGTGGCCAGCCAGGAAGGAGCGTGGTCAGCGTCGAAGGAGGCCGGTGCGGAGCTGGCGGACCGGCCAGACGGAGGCGGCGTCGAGACGCTGGCCGGTGTGGCGCCGCAGGATGACGCGGAGCCGAGGAGTCGAAGGGTCGGCGTCGGAGGGCGGCTGCGCCTAGCCGGAGCATAGGCCGAGACTTGCCGATCGGAGCGGAGGCGGACGACGATTCGACGGCCGGCCGAGGCGAAGTGTTCGGGAGGAGCCTGCATTAGTTGCCAATCTTTAGAAATTAGAGGAGGTAATTTCTTGATGCTATCAGTGCTTTTCCTGGGGTCTTATCCACTGATCTTGTTTGCGTTGTCGATTGATAGCCAGTCCAGGACAAAAACTGTGGTTCTTGTGGTGCCATTTGTATAACATGATTGAATTTGTGTTTGATTACTGCATTTTTTGTTTTTTCTAGGAATTGTTGGCTCTTGGTGAATGTATTGGGTATGTAATCACTGGACTTCGTGAGGAAAAAGTTATGAGAGGCTTGAAGCAATGGAAATTTGTCAGCATACCGATTGAAGAACCTCCAACATGTGTTGAACCATGCTGCACTTGCCAGGTAATTCGAAAGCTTATATTTTCTAAACTTTTGCTACAGAATTTATTTATTTAAAATTTATTTGGAGATTCTATCGAGTTATATTTTTGACATTGTCATTGGCTCATTGTGTTATCTGAATTGGCTGCTCTTGTAAGGCATGATAGCTTGTGGCTTAGTGAATGCCGGTCACTCATGTAAAGTACTTTGCTATGTTAACCTGCATGAGCATTCGTAGTGGCTTCCTCTTGTATATTCAGTATCCAAAGAAGCCTCATCCTCTCTATTAATAGTCAAGGGGATGATAGTTGTTTGCTGGTTACCGGCCCCTCTTAATTGGAGTCCAAATCATTACATTTATGTCGATTTTTTTTAAATAATACCTTTTTTAAAAGGAATTGCGGTTTTAATACTTGAAAAATTAAAATTGCAAAATTAATATGTAATCGCCAGACCGTACGGCGAATACCCTATTTTCGCCATATGGTATGGCGAAAATACCCTAATTACCTGATTAAAGTCGATTAACCGTCGGCTGTTTGGTTAAGGCTATTTTCGCCAAACCATATGGCGAAAATAGTATTTTCGCCGTACCATATGGCGAAAATAGGGTCTTCGCCATACCGTTCGGCGAAAATAGCCTTGATTCCCGTGTAGCAAATTAACTGCGGATTTAGTGTATCGTCGCCACACGGTTCGGCGAAAATAGGGTATTCGCCGTAGGGTATGGCGAAAATAGGGTATTCGCTGTACGGTCTGGCGATTACATATTAATTTTGCAATTTTGATTTTTCGAGTATTAAAACCGCATTTCCTTTTAAAAAAAGTATTATTTTTTAAAAAAATTCCATCTATGTCTATAGCTCCAATATGGCAATATCCTTTTTCAAAATACAGGCATTACAGACCCAATCCAGCTATCCCTAAAACTTTTCTGCTATTAATGTTGAAAAGTCATTTTCTGGATTATCATTTAATTGTCTGCTTCTTGTCCTGGTTCAGCTGTTCAGTTGTTTCTAATCCTATTACTAATTCCTAACTTGTTCTATCATCTGCTTCTGCGTTACTTGAGAGGTGTAGGTATCAGCAGGGAATGAGATTGAGAGGTGTAGGGTGATTTCTCTATTTTAATTGGCTTAAATGTTTGATCTTATGTGCATTGAATCCCTATCTATTGAATGTTTACAGCAATTCATTGTTATATGAAAACTTACCATATGAGAGGAAGCAATTGATGCTCAGCATCTGCTAATATATTTCAGATGTGATCCCTATTTCTTAGGAGATGAAGCTGGAATTCATGTACCAAATTTTTTTTCTCAATTTTACCACACTTAGATATACTTTTCTTTTTCATGATTTCTCTATTTTAATTGGCTTAAATGTTTGACCTTATGTGTTTGGCATATATCTCCAATGAAAAAAAAATGGAGATGTGTTTGGTATTTATCTCCAATGAAAAAAAGATATCGAGTTTGAGTTTCTTTTACAGAAAAAGTGATTTGAAAATACTAATCTTGAAGTATGAACCTGGAACGAAGTTAAGTCTATCTTGATTCATTTCAAGACAATCCTTAGCTCTGAATTGCTTCTTATTGGCATATCTTGACGAACCTCATACTAAGGAAATGCCCCTAGCCTCTTGACAATGCTATCTTGCTCTTGCAGATTGCTCTTGAAGTCATGTTTGTGTACTGCAAGATTTGTGTGTTGTACATTCAACAGATCAATCCAAAATGTCATAACTATTTAGGGTATTGTAATGCATAGAACTGCAAGAGCAATCTGCATGACTTCACATGGGACCTTTTGTTAAAGGAAGGGACGCTAAGGTGGGGGCTCTCCTAACATATCTATTGAATGTTTACAGCAATTCATTGTTATATGAAAACTTACCATATGAGAGGAAGCAATTGATGCTCAGCATCTGCTAATATATTTCAGATGTGATCCCTATTTCTTAGGAGATGAAGCTGGAATTCATGTACCAAATTTTTTTTCTCAATTTTACCACACTTAGATATACTTTCCTTTTTCATGATTTCTCTATTTTAATTGGCTTAAATGTTTGACCTTATGTGTTTGGCATATATCTCCAATGAAAAAAAATGGAGATGTGTTTGGTATTTATCTCCAATGAAAAAAAGATATCGAGTTTGAGTTTCTTTTACAGAAAAAGTGATTTGAAAATACTAATCTTGAAGTATGAACCTGGAACGAAGTTAAGTCTATCTTGATTCATTTCAAGACAATCCTTAGCTCTGAATTGCTTCTTATTGGCATATCTTGACGAACCTCATACTAAGGAAATGCCCCTAGCCTCTTGACAATGCTATCTTGCTCTTGCAGATTGCTCTTGAAGTCATGTTTGTGTACTGCAAGATTTGTGTGTTGTACATTCAACAGATCAATCCAAAATGTCATAACTATTTAGGGTATTGTAATGCATAGAACTGCAAGAGCAATCTGCATGACTTCACATGGGACCTTTTGTTAAAGGAAGGGACGCTAAGGTGGGGGCTCTCCTAACATATTTGTAACAAATTATGATCTTAATTGTTAAGGGTTTAGGGTTTAGGGTTAGGGTTGTGTGGTTAGGGTGTTAGGGTTGTAGGGTTTAGGTTTAGGTTTAGGGTTTAGGTTGGTCAGGTTTCTGGGTTTAGGTTTAGGTTTGTTTAGGTTTAGGTTTAGGGTTTAGGCCCAGTGTTTGTGGTTTAGGTTTGTGGCCCAGGCCTAGGCTCAGGCTCAGTGGCCCAGGCTCAGGTGGCCCAGTGGCTCAGTGGCCCAGTGGCCCAGGCCTGTGGCCCAGTGGCTCAGTGGCCCAGGCCCCAGTGGCCCAGGCCCAGTGGCCCAGGCCCAGTGGCCTCAGGCCCAGGCCTAGGCCTGTGGCTCAGTGGCCCAGTGGCTCAGGTCAGGCTCAGTGGCTCAGTGGCCCAGTGGCCTAGGCCTGTGGCCCAGGCCCAGTGGCCCAGTGGCCCAGGCTCAGTGGCTCAGGCCCAGGGCCCAGTGGCCTCAGGCCTGTGGCCCAGGCCTAGGCCCAGTGGCTCAGGCCCAGGCCCAGTGGCCCAGTGGCCCAGGCCCAGGCCTCAGTGGCCCAGTGGCCCAGGCCCAGTGGCCCAGGCCTGTGGGCCCAGTGGCCCAGGCTCAGGCCCAGGCCTGTGTGGCCCAGGCCCAGTGGCCCAGGCCCAGGCCTGGCCCAGGCCCAGTGGCCTGTGGCTCAGTGGCCCAGGCCCAGGCCAGGCTCAGGCCCAGTGGCCCAGGCCCAGTGGCCCAGGCCCAGTGGCCCAGGCCCAGGCCCAGTGGCCCAGGCCCAGGCCCAGGCCCAGGCCCAGGCCTCAGTGGCTCAGTGGCCCAGTGGCCCAGTGGCCCAGCAGTGGCTCAGTGGCCTCAGTGGCCCAGGCTCAGTGGCCCAGTGGCTCAGTGGCCCAGTGGCCTGTGGCCTCAGTGGCTCAGGCCAGTGGCCTGTGGCCCAGGCCCAGGCCTGGCCCAGGCCCAGTGGCTCAGTGGCCCAGGCCTCAGTGGCCCAGTGGCCCAGGCTCAGTGGCCCAGTGGCCCAGTGGCCCAGGCCTCCAGGCCCAGTGGCCTGTGGCCCAGTGGCCTGTGGCCCAGTGGCCAGGCTCAGGCCCAGGCCTGTGGCCCAGTGGCCCAGTGGCCCAGTGGCCTGTGGCCCAGTGGCTCAGTGGCCCAGTGGCCCAGGCCCAGGCCCAGGCCTGAGGCCCAGTGGCCCAGTGGCCCCAGTGCGCTCCAGTGGCCCAGTGGCCCAGGGCCTCAGTGGCTCCAGGCTCAGGCCCAGGCCCAGGCCCAGTGGCTCAGGCCCAGGCCTCAGGCTCCAGTGGCCCAGGCCCAGTGGCCCAGTGGCCCAGGCCCAGTGGCCCAGTGGCCCAGTGGCCCAGTGGCCCAGTGGCCCAGTGGCCCAGGGCCCAGTGGCCCAGGCCCAGTGGCCTCAGTGGCCCAGTGGCCCAGGCTCAGTGGCCCAGGCCCAGGCTCAGGCCTGCAGGCCCAGTGGCCCAGTGGCCCAGTGGCCCAGGTGGCCCAGGCCCAGTGGCCCAGTGGCCTGGTGGCTCAGGCCTGTGGCTCAGTGGCCCAGGCCCAGGCCCAGGCCTGTGGCCCAGTGGCTCAGTGGCCCAGTGGCCCAGGCCCAGGCCCAGTGGCCTGGTGGCCCAGGCCCAGGCCCAGTGGCCCAGGCCTGGCCCAGTGGCCCAGGCCCAGGCCCAGTGGCCTGGTGGCCCAGTGGCCCAGGCCCAGTGGCCTGTGGCCCAGGGCCTGGCCCAGTGGCTCAGTGGCCCAGGCCCAGTGGCTCAGGCCCAGTGGCCCAGTGGCCTGTGGCCCAGGCCTCAGGCTCAGTGGCCCAGGCCCAGGCCCAGGGCCCAGTGGCCCAGTGGCCCAGTGGCCCAGTGGCCCAGGCTCAGTGGCCCAGTGGCTCAGTGGCCCAGGCCCAGTGGCCTGTGGCCCAGTGGCCCAGTGGCCCAGTGGCCCAGGGCCCAGTGGCTCAGTGGCCCAGTGGCTCAGTGGCCCAGGCTCAGGCCTCAGTGGCCCAGGCCCAGTGGCCCAGTGGCTCAGTGGCCTGTGGCCCAGTGGCCCAGTGGCCCAGTGGCCCAGTGGCTCAGGCCCAGTGGCTCAGTGGCCCAGGCCCAGTGGCCCAGTGGCCCAGGCCTCAGTGGCCCAGGCCCAGTGGCCTTCAGTGGCCCAGTGGCCAGGCCCAGGCCTGTGGCCAGTGGCTCAGTGGCCCAGTGGCCTCAGGCTCAGTGGCCCAGTGGCCTGTGGCCCAGTGGCCCAGTGGCTCAGTGGCCTGTGTGGCCCAGGCTCAGTGGCCCAGGCCCAGGCTCAGTGGCCCAGTGGCCCAGTGGCCCAGTGGCTCAGTGGCCCAGTGGCCCAGGCCCAGGCCCAGTGGGCCCAGTGTCAGGCCAGGCCCAGTGGCCCAGGCTCAGGCCCAGTGGCCCAGGCCCAGGCCCAGGCCTGTGGCCCAGGCTCAGGCCAGTGGCCCAGGCCCAGGCCCAGGGCCCAGGCCCAGGCTCAGGCTCAGTGGCCCAGTGGCCCAGTGGCCAGGCCCAGTGGCCCAGTCAGTGGCCCAGGCCCAGGCCCAGTGGCCTCAGGCCTCAGGCTCAGTGGCTCAGTGGCCCAGGCTCAGTGGCCCAGTGGCCTCAGGCTCAGGCCTGTGTGGCCCAGGCCCAGTGGCTCAGTGGCCCAGTGGCTCAGTGGCCCAGTGGCCCAGTGGCCCAGTGGCCCAGGCCTGGCTCAGGCCCAGGCCAGGCTCAGTGGCTCAGTGGCCTAGTGGCCCAGGCTCAGTGGCCCAGGCCCAGTGGCCCAGGCCCAGGCTCAGTGGCCTCAGGGCTCAGTGGCCCAGGCCCAGTGGCTCAGGCCCAGTGGCCCAGGCCCAGTGGTGGCCCAGGCTCAGTGGCCTGCAGGCCCAGTGGCCTGAGGCCCAGTGGCTCAGTGGCTCAGTGGCCCAGTGGCCTCAGTGGCCTCAGGCTCAGTGGCTCAGTGGCCCAGGCCTGGCCCAGTGGCCCAGTGGCTCAGTGGCCCAGGCCCCAGTGGCCCAGTGGCCCAGTGGCCAGTGGCTCAGTGGCCCAGTGGCCTGTGGCCCAGTGGCCCAGGCCCAGGCCCAGTGGCCTGTGGTCAGGCCCAGTGGCTCAGGCCCAGGCCTGTGGCCCAGTGGCCTGTGTGGCTCAGTGGCCCAGGCCCAGTGGCCCAGTGGCCCAGGCTCAGGCCCAGGCCAGTGGCCCAGTGGCCCAGGCCCAGGCCAGGCCCAGTGGCCCAGTACTCAGTGGCCCAGTGGCCCAGGCCTGTGGCCTGTGGCCCAGTGTGCCCAGGTCTTGCAGGCCTCAGTGGCCCAGTGGCCCAGTGGCCCAGGGCCCAGGGCCCAGGCTCAGGCTCCAGGGCCCAGGCCTCCAGTGGCTCAGTGGCCCAGTGGCTCAGTGGCCCAGTGGCCCAGTGGCCCAGGGCCTGCAGGCTCAGTGGCCCAGTGGCCTCAGTGGCCCAGGCCTCCAGGCCTTGCAGGCCCAGTGGCCCAGGCCTGGCCAGGGCCCAGGCCCAGGGCCCAGGGCCCAGGCCCAGTGGCCCAGTGGCTCAGTGGCCCAGGCCCAGTGGCCCAGGCTCAGTGGCCCAGGCCCAGTGGCCCAGTGGCCCAGGGCCTCAGGGCCCAGTGGCTCAGGCCTGGGCCCAGGGCCTGTGGCCCAGGCCTGTGGCCCAGGCTCAGGCCTAGGCTCAGTGGCCCAGTGGCCCAGTGGCCCAGGCCCAGGCCCAGTGGCCCAGGCCCAGGCCCAGTGGCCCAGGCCCAGTGGCCCAGGCCCAGGCCCAGTGCCCAGTGGCCTGTGGCCCAGTGGCCTGTGGCCCAGTGGCCCAGTGGCCCAGGCCTGTGGCCCAGTGGCCCAGGCCTGTGGCCTGCAGTGGCTCAGGCCTAGGCCCAGGGCTCAGGCCTGTGGCCCAGTGGCCCAGGCCTCAGGCTCAGTACCCAGGCCCAGTGGCCCAGTGGCCCAGTGGCCTGTGGCCTGGCCTCAGGCTCAGTGGCCCAGGCTCAGTGGCCCAGTGGCCCAGTGGCTCAGGCCTGTGGCTCAGGCCCAGTGCCTCCAGGCCCAGTGGCCCAGGCTCAGTGGCCCAGTGGCCTCAGGCCCAGGGCCCAGGCCCAGCAGGCCTGAGGCCCAGTGGCTCAGTGGCCTGTGGCCCAGGCCCAGGCCCAGGCCCAGTGGCCCAGTGGCCTGGCCCAGGCCCAGTGGCCCAGTGGCTCAGTGGCCCAGGCCCAGTGGCCCAGGGCCCAGGCCTGTGGCCCCAGTGGCCTGTGGCTCAGTGGCCCAGGCCCAGTGGCCCAGGCCCAGGCCTGTGTGGCCCAGGCCCAGTGGCCCAGGCCCAGGCCCAGTGGCCCAGTGGCCCAGTGGCCTGTGGCCCAGGCCCAGGCCCAGTGGCCCAGGCTCAGTGGCCCAGGCCCAGGCTCAGGCCCAGTGGCCCAGTGGCCCAGGCCTGTGGCTCAGTGGCCTGTGGCCCAGGTGGCTCCAGTGGCTCCAGTGGCCTGTGGCCCAGTGGCCCAGGCTCAGGCCCAGGCTCAGGCCCAGTGGCCCAGGCCCAGGCCCAGTGGCTCAGTGGCTCAGTGGCCCAGTGGCCTGTGGCCCAGTGGCCCAGGCCTCAGTGGCCCAGGCCTGGCTCAGGCTCAGTGGCCCAGTGGCCTAGGCCCAGGCCCAGTGGCCTGTGGCCCAGGCCCAGTGGCTCAGTGGCCCAGTGGCCCAGGGCCTGTGGCAGGCCCAGTGGCCCAGGCCTGGTGGCCAGTGGCCCAGGCCCAGTGGCTCAGTGGCCTGTGGCTCAGTGGCCCAGGCCTGGCCCAGTGGCCTCAGGCTCAGGCTCAGTGGCCCAGTGGCCCAGTGGCTCAGTGGCTCAGTGCCAGTGGCTCAGTGGCCTGTGGCCCAGTGGCCCAGGCCCAGGCCTGTGTGGCTCAGTGGCCCAGTGGCCCAGTGCACCAGGCCTGTGGCTCAGTGGCCTGTGGCCCAGGTACCAGGCCCAGGCCCAGGCCCAGTGGCCCAGTGGCCCAGGGCCTCAGTGGCTCAGTGGCCCAGTGGCCAGGCAGTGGCTCAGGCTCAGGCCCAGTGGCTCAGGCCCAGGCCCAGTGGCCTGTGGCCCAGTGGCCCAGTGCCTGGCCCAGTGGCCCAGGCCTGGTGGGCCTCAGTGGCTCAGTGGCTCCAGTGGCCTGTGGCCCAGTGGCCCAGTGGCCCAGTGGCTCAGTGGCCTGAGGCCCAGTGGCCCAGTACTCAGGGCTCAGTGGCTCAGTGGCCTCAGTGGCCCAGTGGCCCAGTGGCCTGTGGCCAGTGGCTCAGTGGCCCAGGGCTCAGTGGCCCAGTGGCCCAGGCCTAGTGGCCTAGGCTCCAGTGGCTCAGTGGCTCAGCAGCTTCAGGCCTGTGGCCTGTGGCCCAGGCCCAGTGGCCCAGGCCTGTGGCCCAGTGGCTCAGGCCTCAGGCTCAGTGGCCCAGTGGCCTGCGGCCCAGGCTTCAGTGGCCCAGGGCTCCAGGCCTAGGCCCAGTGGCCTAGGCCCAGGTCCTAGGCCTAGGCCTGCGGCTTCCAGTAGGCCCAGTGGCCTGTGGCCTGTGGCCCAGGCTTGGCCCAGGCCCAGGTGGGCCAGTGGCCTGTGGGCCCAGGTGG